>CANTUV010000012.1:17372500-18572500 GCA_947685225.1 Garcia nutans | reverse complement strand
TGTAGGCTCAAACCAAAGATTTTATCCATGCAAGCTTTGATTGATGTTTTTGACGTCTTGTTCTTCGAACAAGCATGTATTTCTTCTCTTTGCAAATTTACTGGAGATTTCTCATGCAATGGGCTTTCTATGCCCCCTTGATTTGATATCTTCTTTTGATTCTTTATTTCGCAGAGTGTTTGCTGTTCACTTTGATGAAGAATAGACAATACAAGTGTGATGAGATATGCTCATGTGTGCATGATATGCATGATAATACTTACAGCGGTTTCATTGACTCACAAACCGAGGTGATCAGCAGAAGTATTCTCATTGGTTCCGTTTTGATGCTTATTCAAGTCATGTATTAGAATGATCGAAAGCTTTGTATTTGTAGCTTTTATCTTCTATATGTTGAGAACATGAGTGGTAGAGACCCCTAATGGTAGAGTCAGGGATGCATCCATTTCAAATTATGTTTCAGCTTGCCAATAATCATTTCCTTTGCCCAATATGACCTTTGGAGGTTCAACATACTTCCCTTAACTTGAAGGCTTCGTATGACAAAACACATTTTTTTTTGAATTTTGATTTTGAAATCAAAGGTTGGCTTTGCCAAATTAATGTCAATGTACCTCAGGACTTGACTTTCCAAATTAACATATCTAAAACATGACAACCCTAGTTACCGTACTAAACTCGGGAATCATTCCTATTTAAGCAAGAATTGTTGCACTTCAGATAGGCACATACACATTACTCGGCCAAAGGTCTCATTTGAGTTTAAATATTGTCTATCTCATATGCATGCTTATCCAAACTATCTCCACTAATAGATTCTACCTACCAAGAGAGATCAACAGGTCTTTGATAAGCTTGAAATGGGGTCTATGAGGGAAACAGGCTTAAGTGAAGGCCATTTTGAGATTGGAGCTGGTGTGACACAATGGACAAACCCTCACACTACAAATTTCTTGGAGGTAATCTTGCTAAATTCTTGGCATTAATCTGGATCTTGATTAGGACAGTTTATGCCCTTGCAAAAAGTTTGGTACCCAAATTTGTTTCTTTTCTTCTTCTCCCTTTTCTTTCTTTTTATTTTTCTTACTCCTCCCTTTCTTTGAGCAATTTTATCATTTCGTCCTTCTTCCTTGTAAGACTGTCAAATATAGAACTTTTAAGAACTGGATGGTCTTCCTCCTTTTTTCTCCAATTTTGGTTGAATCTTTGGTTGGATTGGACCAATTCAAGTCAAAATGTCCTTATAAACCAAATGGAAGCCTTTTGTTGTCCTAAAACTAAAATAATATTCTGCCTTTCCTACTCAATTTCACAACATATGGCCCTTCCCAGCTAGGCCTAAACTTTCCTCTTGGATCAGATACATTAGGCTTACATTGTTTCAACACTAAATCTCCGACTTTGAGTTTTCTGATCTTAACTCTTCTATTATAAGCCCGAGCTATCTTCCTTTGATATAGTCAATGATGATACAGTGCTTTTAACCTTCTCTCTTCTAGTAAAGCCAACTATGTGTATCTGCTCACTACCCATTCTATTTCAAGCAATTCAGCTTCCAAGACCACTCTTAATGACTTGATCTCAATTTCAATTGGAAACACTACTTCCATTTCATAAACCAGGGAGAACGGTGTCATTCCAGTCGGTGATCGCACACTTGCCCCCAAGAAAATCCTACAGGCGAAATGGCCCAAGGCCATTTCGTTTGACCTTTTCGGCGAAGAAATTTTTCGTCGCTGATTTTTATTTTTATTTATTTATTTATTATTATTTATTATTTATTATTAATTACTAAAACAAATATTATTCAATTAAATCAAAAATTATTTTGGACTAATTAAAATATATTGGACCGGACTGGGTTAAAAATTAAGGGTCTACAGTTTGCCCCCTGCTTGAATGTTCTGAGACTTTAGTAAAAGAGAGTGAAAACCAATAAGACTTAATTTTTGAGATGGTTGAGGTTTTTTGTTCTGGACCCGGTTCGAGTTCTAAACTTAAGGATAATTTTAGGTTCTGGACCTAAGGGTAATTTTAGGTTCTGGACCTAAGGATAATTTGGGTTCTGGACCTGAGCTAAGTTCTGGACTTAGAAGAGATTCTAGGTTCTGGACCTAAGAAAAATTTGGGTTCTAGACCCAAGCTAAGTTCTGGACTTAGAAGAGATTCTAGATTCTAGACCTTAGGAAAATTTGGGTTTTGGACCCTTGCTAAGTTCTGGACTTAGAATAGATTCTAGGTTCTGGTCCAAAGGAAAATTTGGGTTCTGAACCCAAGCTAAGTTCTGGATTTAGAAGAGATTCTAGGTTCTGGACCTAAAGAAAATTTGGGTTCTGGACCCAAGCTAAGTTCTGGACTTAGAAAAGATTCTATGTTCTGGACCTAATCAAAATTTGGGTTCTGGACCTAATGATAATTTTGGTTCTAGACCCGAGTTAAGTTCTGGACTTAGAAGAGATTCTAGGTTCTGGACCTAAGAAAAATTTGGGTTCTTGACCCAATCTAAGTTCTGGACTTAGAAGAGATTCTAGGTTCTAGATCTAAGGAAAATTTGGGTTCTCGACCCGAGCTATGTTCTGGACTTAGGAGGATTTTTAGGTTCTGGACCTAAGGATAATTTGGGTTCTGGACCCGAGAGATTTGGATACTCAATCCTAAACTAGACTTGGATACTCGATCCTAAATTGGATTGGGATACTCGATCCTAAACTGATTTGGATACTCGATCCTCAACTGAATTTGGATAGTCGATCCTAAACTAGATTTGGATACTTGATCCTAAACTGGATTGGGATACTCGATCCTAACTGGATTTGGATACTCGAACCTAAATTGGATTGGGATACTCGATCCTAAAATAAATTGGGATGATCGATCCTAAAATAAATTGGGATGATCAATCCTAACTTGATTTGATTTGGGTACTCGGACCCGTAACTGGGTACTTTGACTTGAGATTGAATTCAATTTGATTGACCTTTTATTATTTAAGGATTCTAGCTTAACTTGTTGTTCCATTCTTTTGTTCTTCCTTTTGCAAAAATTCAACTATTTTTAGTTGGCCCTTATATCTTCTCCTTGCCCCCCTGTGTGGTAAAATATTAGAAGTGAGTCATAATGTTTTGATCATGTGTTGGCTCAAACCAAAGATTTTTTTCATGTAAGCTTTGATTGATGTTTTTGTTGTCTAGTTCTTTGCACAAGCATGTATTTCTTCTCTTTACAAGATTACTGAAACTTTCTCAAGCAATGGGCTTTCCATGCCCCCCTGATTCAATATCTTCTTTTGATTCTTTACTTCACAGGGTATTTGCCGTTCACTTTAATAAAGAATAGACAATAAAAGACAAGAAAGTGCTATGTGATATGCTCATGTATGGATGATATGCATTAATAATACGTACAATCGTTCCATCGACTCACAGTCCGAGTTGATTAGCAGAAGTGTTCTCATTGACTCCTTTGAGATGCCCATTCATTTCTTACACTGGAATGATAGGTTGCTTCACATTTATGGCTCTTATCTTCAAGATGTTGAAAATATGAAGAATGGAGACCCAAGCAGCGGAGATACATCCATTTCAAACTATGTTTTAGCATGTCAGTTGGTAACTTCTTCATTTACTTTGCCAAATGTGTCCTTTGGAGTTTCAACATGCTTCCCTTAACTTAAAGGCTTTGTATGACAAAACATTTTTTTATTTTTGATTTTGAATTTTGATTTTGAAATCAAATGTTGGCTTTGCCAAATTAATGTCAATGTACCTCAGGACTTGATTTTTTCAAATTAACATATCTATAACACGACAACCCTAGTTACCGTACTAAACTCGGGAATCATTTCTATTTAAGCAAGAATTTTTGCACTTCAGATAGGCACATACACATTACTTGGCCAAAGATCTCTTTTGAGTTTAAATATTGTCTATCTCATATGCATGCTTATCCAAACTATCTCCACTAATAGACTCTACCTACAAAGAGAGATCAACAAGTCTTTGATAGGCTTGAAATGGGGTCTATAAGGGACATGGGTTAAATGAAGGCCATTTGTAAGTGGGAGCCGATGTGACACAATGGACAAACCTTCACACTACAAATTTCTTATTTGAACTTTAGGCAGCTGGGAGCAATCTTGCTAGACTCTGAATTCTTTCTATCTTCTTGTCATTAATTTGGATCTTGGTTAGGACAGTCTTTGCCCATGCAAAAAGTTTGAGACCCAAATTCATTTCTTTTCTTCTTTTCTTCTTCTCCCTTTTCTTTCCTTATATTTTTATTACTCTTCCCTTTCTTTGAGCATTTTATCATTTTGTCCTTCTTCTTTGTAGGACTGTCAAGTACAAAACTTTCAAGAACTGGATGGTCTTCCTCCTTTTTCTCTGATTTTGGTTGAATCTTTGGTTGGGTTGGACCAAATCAAGTCAAAATATCCTTATGAACCAAATGGAAGCCTATTGCTGCTTTAGGTAAAAGAGAACTCTATTGGCTTTCCGAACCGCCTTTTTAGGCTTTATCTTTCTTTTTTCCTTTTTGTTTTCTTCTTTTGTTCTCTTCTTTTTATTTTATTTTATTTTATTTTCTTTCTTTTCTTTCTTTCCTTCTCTTTTTTTTTTAGCTCGAACAGAGTTGTCTTGTTTGTACCGACTTGGGTTTCCAATAATGGATGAGCGGAGTGGTATAAATCTCCTTTAACAGGGATAAACCATTTGTTACGCTGTTGTTGTCTTGATATATTGGAGATATTAGGAGAACTTCAACTACCCTTATGGTCTTAAAAACATCAACTACCCTTATGGTCTTGAAAATATCAACTACCCTTATGGTCTTGAGAACTTCAACTATCCTCATGATCTTGACTAATCATTGCTTTCTTTGATCTTCTTGCCTCTTCATCTTAGTGATCATAAGACTTGTCAAAAGTATCACAATAGCTCAGGGTAGGTTATTGGGGTTTGTAAGCCAATGAAAAGAAAGTTAAAATTTTATGAAGGCTCAAAGGGACAACTAGAGATTGATATTTAATAAGGTGGATACTAGTTGTTGGCTAACCAAACAATGCCTAGATCATTTCTCTCTTAAATAAGCAAAGTTCAATTTCACCTCGAAAGTTTGTCAAAGCTTGTTCTAAGACTAACTAGGACCTAGACAAAGGTAATTATGCAGGAGCCCTCTCTAAGTAAGCATACACAACTCAATGCTATAGAGCAATTCCCTCACCTAGTAAAGTCATTCGAGTCATGATGCATAAATATATTAATTCATGGATTATCAAGATAGATTCCTTATTTGTTGAGCACCAAAATGAACAAAGACCAACAAAAATTTTGATGAAAGTAATTTATTCAAACAAATTTAAACTTGAAAAACATAATTGTTCAAATTAAAGAAAGTAAAATTGAAAAGCAATATTCAAGCTAAGGAAAGTTTGTTAAGTTTAAGCTTCCATTCCTTTCACATCTTCAACATTCCCATCTTGAAAAGAGGATAAAATAAAATCTTCTTCCAATCCTTTTCCCAGCATGAAGGTTGCTGGTGGTGGCACTCTTCCAAATTTAGGCAAAGGGTTGTTCTTGGTATTGGGCTTATCCGGCTTGGGCAGCTTATCGCTATCAATCAAATCTTGGATCTCATGCCTTAGACGAGCACATTTATCTGTTTCATGCCCTCGCATTTGATGAAATTGACAGAAGGCCTCGGCATTGAAGTTTGGTGGCAGTGGATTATGTAGTGGTCGAGGAGCTAATGGTTGTAACAACCCTTTCTTTTGTAGCTTACTAAAAACACAAGATAAAGATCATGAAATTAGGGTTTGAATACTTTAAAACATTAGGTTTATGATTTATGGTTACTGGATTATTATTTTGGATTTACTATATTGAATTTTAATATTTGGATTTATAAGGATTTAAGGATTAGGGTTTAGGAAAACTAGGGTTTACAGTTTTGGTTTTGAGGGAATTAAGGTTTTAGGAAAATTAGGGTTTAGAATAATTAATTTGAGGTTCACTGTTTTGGTTTTGAAGTTGAAGAAAATAGTTTAGGGTTTTTAAAAGCTTTTGGAAATAAGAAAAACAATTTAAGGTTTTTGGAAACAAAAGAAACAATTTAGGATTTTTTGCGGATAGAAGGAATAAATTAGGGTTTTTGAGGTTTCAGGGAAACAGAAGGATGATTTTTAGTGTTTAAGAACGATTTAAGGTTTTTGGGAAAACAAAAGAAATGAATTAGGATTTTGGGTTTTTTGAAAATAGATGAGATGATTTAATGTTCTAAGGTTTAGAAAAAGTAAATTAGGGTTGTAAGGTTTTTAGAATCTAAAGAAAGAGTTTAATGATTCAAGCTACTGTAAAGAAAAAAATATTTGATATTCATACCTTCGTTTGTTGGTTCCACCAAAAATTACTTCTTGGATGAACAAGGATAAAGGCAAGATGGCAGCCTTTGATGGATTGATTGTTTTGTTGCTTATTCTTCTCTCAAAAAGTTCAATTGATTTCACTGCCAAAGGTTTCTCCTAGTACGATCGATTTAAAGTTTTCTTAGTTCCCTCCCCTCCCTCTTCTGTGTTGTTTTTAGTCCTATTTATAGAAAATTTTGATGATTAATTTTAATTGTTTATGGAATCTAACATTAATTAAGAAAAGGACACCGAAACAAAATTGAATTTGGTTTTAGAAAAAATTACGTCGGAAAAATTTCGCTGGCGAAAAAAAACTGCTGCGGAAAACTTTTGCTGGCAAAAAAAACTGCCGTGGGAATTTGCAGGCTGTGGGAGAGAAACTGGCTGCAGGGCATTTCGTCCGACCTTTTCCATGATGAAATTTTTCGTCGACGATTTTTCGTCACCATTTTTATTTTTATTTTTATTTTTATTTATTTGTTTATTTTTATTAATTAATAAAATAAATATTATTTAATTAACATAAAAATTATTTTAGACTAATTAAAATATATTGAACTGGAGTAGGTAAAAAATTAAGGGTCTAGACATCTGTTGATTATTTGGATATCCAAGGATGGCCTCAAATTCTTCAATCAAGGGACATATTTCAAAGCCATTAATTTTAAATGTCCTAGAATCTACATTCCAAAAAGAAGCCATGCATGTAAAAAGGAATGGTCAAATTTAACATTTTTAAAATACTTTAAAATATCAATCGTTGACCAAGACATTTGCTTCCAGTGAATGGCATCCATATTCTTAAATAGAATTTTTTAGAATTATTCATGTCTCATCATAATGATTGTATCATTATTTTAAATTCATATCAATACCCTGTGGATGAGATGGCATATCTGGCGGGCTAGAATATGCAAATGAAGGAGCAGTAAAAGAAGGTCCAACCTCATGATCAAATGAGCCAGCAACCTACAACAATCATTAAAGAATCAAAATAAGTTAAGAAAGAAGTGATTACAATGAAAAAGGGTAAAAGTTTAACTGAGAAGTGCTAGCCCCGAGATGTGGAATGAATTATCCTCCCTCTCCATGATGTTCCTCTTCATCTCTATCCTCATTTTTTTTGGGAATTTCCCGAACACAAATAGGAGATACATCAAAGTTCAAGAGCCCTATTTGAATAAAATAGGTATAAGATGCACCCAGTGGATAGAGAAATGTTTCAACATCATAACCATGCTGGGCCAACAACCATGCATTCTCCGGCATTGATGTGATATTCAAAGTATATTCTGGGCAACGCATCAGAATCCTCCACTGCTCGGGACCAAGACACCACTCATATACTCTCTCTCTCCGAGAAATCAGCCACTAGACACAAGGTCAGCAATGACTCGACGATTATGTTGAAAAGGCAGTGCAACATTCATGGAAGTGCAGCATTCAGCTCTTCTGGGTTCCACCAGGCCAAATTCACCTGCAAAATGACATAAGCTAAGTAAACTTTCACATAAATTTTTAAGTATACTAATGCTATTTTACTTGGTCCCAGGTTAAACAACTCAACACGAAGCATTGGGTATGCACATGGTGAGAGCCGAGAACTTCCACGCGATCTGACAACCAAAAATTTAATCTCGGATACCCGACTCTCTCTCGGGAAATACCAGGCACCCTCACAAGGTTGTGTTCATATGCCCATGCCTACAACAATAATAAAAATCAAATTGACACAAGAAAAGAATGGAATTGACATTGGTGGAAGAAGAATACCTCGACAACTTCCATAAAGTCAAAGAAAGACTTCTTATTTCGGCAAATTTTGTCAAGCCCATGGTAAAGAAAGGCAAGGCCAGCTTCACCCCAGCCATAAAGTGGTACTTTCCTAAAATAAGTAAGGGCCCTCAATACTGATAAATGGATGGCGGATTCAGTGCTACCTAAAATGGTCGACTCGAGCAAATATAGTAAAAATCCTCGAGCATACTATTGGGCTGTGTCTCTGTGAACCCGTCCTTCGTAGTTCAACCAATAACTACGAATTGGCTCAATTTTTATCTTAAAAGGCCCTTTATATGATGGTTCCATACTAATTAATTGTTGAATTTCTTCAAATGTCAAAATATCATTGGTAAGAGGAACCGGAAGACCATCATACTGAATGCCGATTATAGCAGCAAAATCGACTGGACCAATTGTCATCTCTGCAATGGGCAAGTGAAAAGTATTTATTGTGTCCAACCATCATTCTGCAAGCGCCTGGACTACGCTTCGATCTATCAGATACTCCTCGAATGGTAATTGTAAGATGAAGCTCTCAAAGCCGCAATCTCGGATGATTTGTCTTAACCGAGAAGGTGCTACATCATACCATTGTCGGGCTTTGTAGATACTCCTTCCGCCCTGAATAATGCAACAATCACGCTAACACGGAGCCAGGTAAGTTAACACCAGGTAAGTATATCATTATTCTATCTACTTAAATTCTTAAATTAATATATTTTTCCTAATTTTCTAAAAAACAGAAAATATAAAGGAAAAAAATAATAAAAGAAAAATGAGAAAAAATAAAAATAGAAAAAAGAAAAAGGAAAAATAATAAATAAATATATAAATAAAAGAAATAAAAGAAATAAAAGAGAAAAAAGAAAAAAAATGAAAAAGAAAGAAAAAGAAAAAAGAAGAAAAAAACACACAAAAATAAATAAATACCTTACTCTTTTGATTTGAACTACGATGAAGCGGCATCCCGGCTAGAAGACCTATATTTCCACCTTCATGATGCCGAATAAACTCCAATAACTCAGCATTAGAATGAGTTCCTGATCTTGAAGCATGCAATTTTTTCAAAACTATTTGTTAAACTTATAAAATGAAAAGATTATTGTCTATGAATGAATGAAATGAAGAGATCGTTCCTTTATATAGAGGAAAGGCGAAGGAAAAAACAAAATTCAAAAAGTAAATTTCACTATTGATAAATAGTAAATTACTATTTACTAATAGTAGGTTACTATTTACATTAGTAGGATACTGTTTACAAATAATAAGTTACTATTTACAATAGTAAGATACTATTTATGAAAAGTAAGTTACTATTTATAAATAGTAAATAGTGCATAAATAATGACTACACGGTAAATAAATAGGAAACTCAATTATTCAATTTAATCATTCAAATACTTGAGTGTATATAAATATTTTTGCACTGTTAAAATATTTTTACACGCAGGGGACAAAGAGAAGATATGTGCATAAAAAATTAGCTAAATTTTTTGCAAACAAAATTTATATGCTACTCACTATAAAATTAGCTAAATTTTTTGCAAACAAAATTTATATGCTACTCACTATAATTATTTTTTCCAAATAATTAAATCTCTATTAGCTCGGGTCCAGAACCCAAATTATCCTTAGGTCCAGAACCTAAAATTTCTTTTAAGTCTAGAACTTAGCTCGGGTCTAGAACTCAAATTATCCTTAGGTCCTGAACCTAAAATCTCTTTTAAGTCCAGAACTTAGCTCAGATCTAGAACCCAAATTATCCTTAGGTCCAGAACCTAAAATTTCTTTTAAGTCCAGAACTTAGCTCGGGTCCAGAACCTAAAATCTCTTTTAATTCCAGAACTTAGCTTGGGTCCAGAACCCAAATTACCCTTAGGTCCAGAACCTAAAATCTCTTTTAAGTCCAGAACTTAGCTCAAGTCCAGAACCTAAAATTACCATTAAATCCAGAACCTAAAATTATCCTTGAGTCCAGAATTCAAATCGGGTCCAGAACCCCAAAACCTCGACCATCTTAGAAAAATTAAGTCTTATTACTTTTCACTCTCTTTTACTAAAGTCTCAGATCATTCAAGCAGAGGGGAAACTGAAGACCCTTAATTTTTGGCCCAGTCCGGTTCGTTATTTTTTATATAGTCCAAAATAATTTTTGTGGTATTTTAATTCAATAATATTTATTTTAGTATTTAATTTTTTTTTATAATTTTAATAAAATAAAAATAATAAAATAATAATAATAAATAAAAATAAAAATCGACGACGGAAAAATTGGCGATAAAAAATTCATCGCCGAAAGTCAAATTGGCCAAGGCCAATTTCGCCACAGGAAATTTCTGCCGTGAAATTGGTTGGCCGCACCAATCCTCACAGCTAGCACCTCGCAACTCGTAGTTTCTCGCCAACACTCGCAATTTCGCCAGCAAAATTTTCCAACGCAATTTTTTTTGAAACCAAACACTTTTTGGTTTTGGTTTCTTTTCCTAATTAATTTTAGCTTCCATAAACAATTAGAACTAGGCTTATAATTTTTCCTATAAATAATACTTGAAAACATAGAAAAAAGGGACTAGAAACTTTGGATTGGAAACTTTGGGACTGGAACATGGAGTTTGGATAGTGGGGCTTTGATTAGGTGATCGAAACTTGGATTACAAAAAACCCTAGCAATATCCAAGCAATCGACAATTCAGCAAAGGCAGCAACCTTGTCTTTGTCCTTGTTCATCTAGAAAGCAATTTTTGGTGGAACCAACGAACGGAGGTTTGAATCTCTATTTTCCTTATTTATTTCTTTACAGTAGCTT
This sequence comes from Garcia nutans, assembly GCA_947685225.1. Lineage (NCBI taxonomy): Eukaryota > Viridiplantae > Streptophyta > Magnoliopsida > Malpighiales > Euphorbiaceae > Garcia > Garcia nutans. The sequence continues at coordinate 18,561,509 of CANTUV010000012.1, read as the reverse complement.
CATCACTCAAATAGAATAAATTGTTTCTTCTGTTTATTCTAAAACTTAAAACCCTAAAATGTTTCTTCTAAACCTTAAAACCCTGAATTGTTCCTTCTATTTCTAAAAACCCTAAAAAGTACTTTTCTGTTTCCAAAAACCTTTAGAATTGTAATTTATTTCTTTTGTCTCCAAAAAACCCTAATTCGTTTCTTTTGTTTCCAAAAACCTTAAATCGTTTCTCCTATTTCCAAAAACTTTTAAAAACCCTAAACTGTTTTCCTCTAACTTTTTTCCAAAATTTCCAAATGTTTTGTTAAATCTCCAAACTCTAAATTATTTTACAGTTTCTGAAAACCATAATTACTTTTATAAAACTCTAAACTATTTTCTCAAATCCTAAAACCAAATATGTCTTTTAAAATATCAAAACCCTAATTCTTAAAACCTTAAAATCTTATAAATCAAAACCTTAAAACTCAATACAGCAAGCCTAAAATCACCATCCAATAAACACGAATTATAAACCTAATATCTTAAGATTCCAAATCCCTAATTTCATAATTTTACCCCTCAAACCCTAATTTGATCAATCAAAGAACCTTACTAATTTCCTAAAGTTATAAAACCCTAATCCATTTCCATTTTCTTAAACCTTTACAGTAGCTAAGAATTATGAATCCTATTATACTAAAATCCCAAAACCCTAAATATTAATTAAAGAACTTTAAATAGAAACAGTAAACCCTAATTTGTATCTTTACTTGCTTTATTTTTAGATTTGATTATGTAGTTTATTATATGCTTTGATGGTTGATTTATTAAATTTCAATGTTTGATTTATTTAATTTATCATGGATGAATGCTTATTATATATTTTGATTGATGTTAAAAATCTTTGATGAATAATTTTATTTATGATGAATAGTTATTTACTTTTACTGATTTATTTTGATTTCCAAATGTTGTAAGAGGTATGTTTCCACTTTGAGGGTACCTCATTAATTAAGTTCTATGTAATTTAAATTGCTTTTATATTTTGGAGCAATGTAAAGGACATGTTTTTACCTTTTGGTGGGTGTCCTATTTAGCTTAGACACGGATGATGTAAGGGCATGTTTCCATCTTCGGATGGGTGTCCATTTATTTGCTTTGTTTGAACATTGTTTTTATTTTAATATAATGATGCTTTTATTTCAATTGTTGTGTGTAATATGGATAATATTATTATACTTAAGAATTTTATAATATTAAGACCTGTAAAGGAGGTCGGTTCCAATAAACAGGCGTTGTGGGAGTGCTGGGCCATTTCTCACCTTCCCCACACATACCCAACTTTTCGAACCCATTAGGGGGTTGGAGATTCCTTAGGAATCGAGTCATCCGCACCTTTCTTTTTCCCGACCTATCCAGGTGGCGACTCCATTTTCTCCGGACTTAGGTCCGTGTTCCCTAAGGCCCCGAGCCTAAACAGTGCCGAAGTCACAAGAACCATTCCACCCTGGAGTGGGGGCAAAAATCCCTGCTCATAAGTATGAAGAAGTCTTTGCTTGGTCTTATAAGGATATGCTTGGAATTGATCGAGACATAGCCGAGCACATGATTACAACTTATGCTCACATGAAACTTATGGATTAGTGTGGATTAGTAGGGGACAAAAAGGATAAAAAGGAGTGAAAGGTGGAAGGATTTATGGAAGAAATATAAAACAAATTGGAAAGTGGGAGACAAAGAGTGATGGGGTGTCTTAAAAATTTAAAAAAAAAAGAGAGAGAGGGAAAATGGAAGAGCATGGAGGGAAAAGAAAACATGTTGAATATATTGAGTGGACATTCTCTACACCCCATATCTTCTTCTTCCTTGGTTCTTGCTTGAGAAAGTAAGACACCATTCTCCCCATCTTCATTCACCATTTCCTTTCACACATCAAGAACAAAGACAATCGTTGGAATTGAAGTGAGTAGCTAGTTCTTGAGGATTAGGGTTTTAAGAGGCTTGATTGGAGAGTTGTGAACTTGAGAGAGCTATCATTCATCCTTCAAGAAGAGTGCCATTGATTCAATAGATCTTGTAAGTTCATCATCACACATAAAAAAGGTAGCCACGAAAGAGACAAGGAGTCCGATTCTTAGCATCTCCAAAAGGGGTTTTTCAAACTCTTTCTTTTAATCCATTTCTTATGTGTTGTTGCTGTATTAAGAACATTAATATTGCAATGAATAACTTTGATTTGGTTTATATTGAAATGAACATTTGTTTAAAGAATATGATGAGCTAATTTACTCATGCCTTGGGTTGTAGTATATTTGATTAAATGATTTGATTTGATGATTCCATAGATATATCCTGTTATTGGCTGATTGCATTGAAATTAAAGGTAAATTGATAGATTGGCCACCTATTGATTACTTAATATTGAATGATGGACCGAGAGGTGAAGTTTAATATCAGAACTATGCAATTGACTACCCTAAGAATGAATTAGAAATATAAGTTCTAGGGTTTATTAATTTGCTAATGTAAAATAATTGGTTGTTGTTAATTCATTAATGTGAAAACTAGTGAATTGGTAATTGACTAATTAACCTTAAGGAACAAATTAATGTATAAGGTTATATTAATGGTTAATTTGATAATTAAACATTTGATTAAATGGACCTATAACCCTAGGCATCATTTCCATAATTGAATTTATCTTGCACAAAATCACTCATTTTCATTTCTAAAGTTAATTACAATTCACTACTCCAATCACATACTCAAGTTTATTATTTCATGTTAATCGAACTATTACAAGCAATTCCTTCCTTGTGAGACGATCTTGGGGCGATCACCGTTACTGCAATAGCTTCATATACTTGCGAGTGCCGCTTTATAGTAGTGTTAATTAGAGCACAACAGTCGGAATGGGTAGAACTAGTCAAAGAATAAGTCATTAAGTAGATACAAGTAAAGTTCCTTGAGGTGATAGATTATCCTGTCTGGTTAGCTAACATAGTTCTCGTGCCAATGAAAGATGGAAGAATTAGGGTTTGTGTGGACTATAGAGACTTGAATAAGACATCCCCTAAAGATGATTTTCCTTTACCCCATATAGATGTCCTTATCAATAGTGAAGCCTCTAGCATGCTACATTCATTCGTAGATGGATTTTCTAGATACAACCAAGGGCTAATGGCCTAAGAAGATAAAGCTAAAACTGCCTTCATTACTACATGGGGTATATTTTGCTCTAGGGTAATGCCATTTGGAATAAAAAAGGCTGGATCAACCAACCAGAAGATGACAACCACCTTGTTCAATGACATTTTTAGAAGAGAGATTTTCTATGAAAGAGCAATAAAGTTTAAGCTACGATTGAACCAAAAGAAGTGTGTGTTTGGGGTTAATTCAGGCAAGATTCTGGGACACGTGATTGGTCTAAATAGAATTGAGATTGACCCTGACAAGGTTAAGGTTGTTAGGGATATGCAACCCCTAAGACAGAGAAAGAAGTTTAGGGGTTTATTGGCAAGTTACAATACAATAGCAGGTTCATAGCAAAGCTTACCATGGTTTGTGAACTAATCTTCAAATTGCTTAAAAAGAACCAGCCATTCAAATGGAATGAGAGTGTCAAAGGGCCTTTGAGCATATGAAAGAGTATTTACTGAATCTACCTATTTTGAAACTATCTAAATACAGTAGATGTTTGCTACTATACTTAGCAGTAGAACAAGAGTCGATAGGAACAATGCTAGCATAAACGGATGAATCAAGAGTTGAGTATGCAATTTACCATTTAAGTACAAAAGCTCCTACCTTATGAGATTAAGTATAGTATCATAGAAAAGACTTGTATGGCTATGGTTTGGTCATCTAAGAAGTTACGACATTACATTCCATGTTATATTGTGCAAGCAATTTCCAGGATGGATCTAGTGAAGTATTTAAGGGAGACACCTGTGTTGGTTGGGAAATATGGTAGATGATTGATAATTTTAGAACAATTTGAGATAGAGTATATAACTAGAAAAACCATCAAAGGAAAATCAGTAGCAAAACTTCTAGCTCAACAACCATTGCCTGACAAAGAAGAAGTGATTTTAGAACTTCCCGATGAACATTTAGAGGCCATAGAAGTACAAGGGTTGACGATGAATTTTAAGGGAGCAGTAAATAGAAAAGGTGCAGGCCTCAGAGTAATTTTAGAATTACCTAAAGGAAAGCTCTACCTTTTGGCCAAGAAGTTGAAATTTAGGGCAACCAACAATATGGTGGAGTACGAAGCATGTATTTTTGGCCTAGAAACCCTTATAATCATAATGATAAATAAAGTGCAAGTCTTCGTCGATTCATTATTAGTAATATCCCAAGTGAATGGAGAGTGGAAATTGAAAGAAGAGAAGTTAAAGCCATACCATGATTATTAGACCACAATGAAGAAAATTTTCAAGGAGTTCAGATTTACACATTTACCGAGAGAAGAAAACCAAATGGCCGATGCCCTAGCCACCCTGGCTTTGTTATGGGAATATCATTTTAAGTTATTTCTTAAGCCTTTGTTTTTGAATAGTTCATCGACTCCTTGTTATGAGTATGAGACAGTCATAGAAACTGGCATGGACCATGATGTGTGGTATGACACTATAAGATAGTTCTTGAAAAGTAGGGAATACCTACAAAATGCAAAATGGAAGAGATAAGGGCTATAAGGCAATGGTCTCTATAATACATTACCTTTTATGGAGAGTTGTATCGAAGATGTTCTAACACCCTTATATCCTATATATGTACAATACATACACCAAGTATATGTAAAATACGCATATACGATACAAAAATGTCACAGTTCAATTTAATAAAAAAATTTCACTTTTCAAATTTAAAATCTTAAATACTTTAAAATATATATTTAAATAATAAATACAATATTATTATAAATCACTAAAATAAGCATTTTTCATAAAAATCTCTGAAAAAAATTGGCCAGAGTTTTATATGTAATTTGGACATTTCCAAATTCAACAAAATCGCAACCTACATAAGATAACGCTCCCAATAAATATCAAATCAACATTTCACCCATTGTAGACCCTTAATTTTTGACCCGTTCCGGTCCAATATATTTTAATTAGTCCAAAATAATTTTTGTTATTTAAATTAAATAATTTTTGCTTTAGTATCTAATTTTTATTAATATAAAATATAAAATAAATAATAAAAATAAATAATAAAAATAAATTAAAAAATACAGTAAAAAAAAGGATGGGGGGGTCGGCTGGGGTGAAATGGCCTGGGGCCATTTCGCCCGCAGATAATTTCTGCCGCAGCCAGCTGCGGCAGCTTTTTTGCCAGCACATTTTTTCCGCAGCCAATTTTTTTCTCCAGGGTAATTTTTCCGCATCAGTTTTTTTTCACCAGCGAAATTTTTCCGACACAAATTTTTCGAAACCTAATATAATTAGGTTTCAGTTTCCTTTTCTTATCAATATTATGTTCCGTGAATAATTAGGAATTAACCATAAAACTTCTATAAATAAGGACTAAACAACACAGAAAAATCAATCAGAAATAATCAAGAAATTGGATAGAAGCTTGGAGGAAAAATTGGATCCGAAACTAAGTAGGAAAGAGTTGAATCAATCTGATTTTTTTGAGAGAGCAGAAAAACAATCCAAGCAATTCAAAGGCAGCAAAGCTTGTCTTTGATTTTGTTCATCCAAGAAGAAATTTTTGATGGAACCAACAAACTAAGGTATTCATCAATTGTTTAAATTTTATTCTTCACAATAGCTAAATCATCCCATTGTTTCTTTTAATTCAAAAATCTAGGAACCCTAATTCATCTTTTCTGAAGTTTAAAAACCTTAATTCGTTGCTTTATTTTCCAAAAAGTTTAAAGTTATTATTTTTGTTTCTTCAAAAACCCAAAACCAAAATTTGTTTTCCAAATATTCAAAACCCTAAATTGAGTTCTGTTTCTTTCCAAAATCCTTAAAAACATCTTTTTTGCTTTTATAAACTTTAAATCATTTGGTTTATTTTCATAAAACTTCATAAAATTATCAATTATTTTTCTAAATTCTAAAAATCAACTCATTACCCAAAACCCTAATTCAAAAATCCTAAAACCCTAATTCAATTCCAACTCAAATTAGTGAATCTTAACCCCTTTAAAACCTTAAACCCTAATTTTTTCTAAACCCTAATCCTTTAAAACTTTAAAAACCATAAAAACACAAATATTATAATTTTACTTAGTAAGCTTAAAACATATTTCAGTGAATAACCGTAAACCATAAATCTAGGTATTTTAAAGTGTTCAAACCCTAATTTCATCACAAACCTTAATTTGGTTAATCAAAGAGTTTTACAAACTTTTTAAATCATGAAACTTTAATCCATTTTAATTCCCTTAAAATCACAGTAGCCTAATTCCATAAATTCCAAAACCCTAAATACATGAAATAAAGAACCCTAAATGGAAACAGTAGCCATAATTTAGATTTTTATTTGCCTTATTCAATTCTATATTTGATTATGCTTTAATTTATTTTATATGCTTTAATTTATTTAAGTTCAATGCTTGGTTTATTTGAATTATCATGGATAGATGTTTACTTTCTATTGATGTTTAATACCTTTGATGAATGGTTTATTTATGATGAATGGTTATTTACTTTCATCAATTTATTTAGATTTCCAAATGTTGTAAGAGGTATGTTTCCACTTGGTGGGTACCTCATTAGTTAAATGTCATGTAATTTAAATTGCTTTTCTATTTTAGAACCAATGTAAAGGACATGTTTCTACCTTTCGGTGGGTGTCCTATTTAGGCATGGGATGTAAGGGCATGTTTCCATCTTCGAATGGGTGTCCATTTATTTGTTTTGTTTGAAAATTGCTTTGATTTTAATATAATGATGCTTTATTTCAATTGTTGCATGTAATATGGATGATATTGTTATATTTAAGAATTTTATAATATTAAGACCTGTAAAGGAGGCCGATTCTAATGAGCCGGGCATTGTGGGGTGCTGGGCCATTTCTCACCTTCCCCACATGTACCCAACTTTCCGAACCCATTAGGGGGTTGGAGATTCCTTAGGAATCAAGTCATCCACCCCTTTCTTTTTTCCTGGCCCGTCCAGGTGGCGACTCGATTTTCTCCAGACTTAGGACCGTGTTCTCTAAGGCTCCGAGCCTAAACAGTGCCGAAGTTGCAAGAACCATTCCACCGGGAGTGGGGGCGAAAATTCTCGTTCACACCCATACTCCTCAATTCCTCCAAATTTCTCAAAATATTTATACATGTATATATGTTTATCCAAAAGCACATATAAAATTCATAATATAACATTTATCCAAAATGTCCTTTATAATTTATAATATATATATCAAAAAACATAATATTATATATGTAATATCAAAATGTAACAAAAACATTTACATGCTGGCAGTCGGCACTGATCTTGAAGAAGCAACAAAATCAATTCACGTAATCTCAATGCTAGGCCTGTCCTGGTCTAGACGAACTCTTCGGCTCTACTAAATTTGCCCTGTCACATGCCCGATGAATTTCAACTGCGCTAAGCCAAAAGCCTAGCGGTACAAACTTTGATAACAATAAAACTTAAATGTAATGCCAATGCACAATGCATATGGATATCATATCTCATATCATTTCATTTTAACATATTTCTCAATTGCTTCACAATTTACAATTCACATAAAAATAAATACAAGCATGGGCCCAAAGGATCTAATATGCTATTCAAATTTCAGAGTTAATGTTTTAGTCCATATTGACACCCAGTGCCTAGCCTGAAGGCAAATCATAGTGATGCCCAACATCTAGCCCAAAGGCGAATGAAGTCCAACGTCTATCCCGAAGGCAAATCAAATAGTTGCTCAAAAGCTAGCCCGAAGGCACATAGTGAGGATAACCTCATAGGCATGCCGCCAAACACAAAACTCTAAAAAATTGAATAACATATTAGGCACACAATTATTTTACATGTCTCATTAACAATCTCCTTCTCATTTTCTCATAATCAAGTTAGGCACATTGCCTCATTTTTCATTGTCTATTAGGCACATTGCCTTATTTTCTCATCTTTTCTCATTTATTACAATATTAATTTATCACATTTCATTATGTCATCACATTGCATCACATTTTACCTTAAAACTCATTACCCAGATATATTTTGTAATTTCACATATTCTACTTATGATTTATATTTTATGCAGCCATTACCAATGGCTTTTTAACAATGTCCTTAATTCATACAAAACAAATAGCATTACCCAAACACTTTGGGTCATTTTCACATAATACACATTTTACATAATTTAGCCATTAACAATGGCTTTTCACAATGCATTTTGTACATATATGACATTACACAAGTCATAGCACATTATTCATACATGTTCCATATATCAAATAGCTTAGCACATTCTCCAATCCAAAATGTGTTAAGCCCAATGGAATGCAAATATGTCTAATTCATCCAAAGTTTGTGCTTACCTCAAAGGACAACCAAAAGCAATTTTAACTCCACCTCCAACCTTCTCTTCCAACTTGCCCTTCAACACTTGGATTGGGCAAATCAACTCTCCTCAATGCCTAAACCAAATGTGATCATAAATAATCATTTAGTATCACATTCTAAGGCATTTCCAATCTTAAATCATAATTAAACATCATTCAAGCAAAAATTCCAAAGTTAAGGCTAACCTCACTTTAACTTTGGAATACCGTACTAGGCCATTCAATTTTGTTTTTTTAAGTTTATTTATATTATTAAAAACATATTTTAACATGTTTAAAATAATTACATTACAAAAACACACACTTATAACCAAAACCTTAAAATGGCATAACCTTTCCCAGTTGATGGTTTTTGTGAGCGGGGATTTTTGCCCCCACTCCCAGTGAAATGGTTCTTGCTACTTCAGCATTATTTAGGCTCGAGGCTTTAGAGAACACAGGCTTAAGCCCGGAGAAAATGAAGTTGCCAGCCGAACGGACCGATAAAAAGAAAGGGGTGGATGACTTGATTCCTAAGGAATCCCCAACCCTCTAATGGGTTCGAAAAGTTGGGTATGTGTAAGAAAGGTGAGAAATGGCCCAGCACCCCCACAACACCCGGTTCATTAGAACTAGCTTCCTCTGCAGGTCTTAATATTATAAAATTCTTAAGTATAATAATATTATCCATATTACACGCAACAATTAAAATAAAGCATCATTATATTAAAATCAAAGCAATGTCCAAATAAAACAAATAGATGGACACCAATCCAAGGATGGAAACATGTCCTTACACTGTCCATGTCTAAAACTAAATAGGACATCCACAGAAAGGTGGAAATGTGTCCTTTACATTGGTCTAAAATATAAAAGCAATTTAAATTACATGGAAATTAATTAATGAGGTACCCACAAAGTGGAAACATACCTCTTACAATATTTGGAAATCAAGATAAATCAATAAAAGTAAATACCCATTCATAATAAATAAATCATTCATTAAAGATATCAAACATCAATCAAAATATATAATAAACATTCATCCAATTTAAATAAAACAGTAAATATACTAACTTTAGAGGTTCATGCATTAAGTAGGGTTTCTAGGGTTTTATATTCAATAACTAGGATTTTGCATATACTAGTTTAATTTGTTGAGAAATATTTTAAAGTAACAACATAGCTGCTGGATGTTTAAAAGATTTAAGGTTTTGGATGTTTTTATGAAAATAATGTAACTGTGATTAAAAAAAAGTAGGTTTAGTTAGGGTTTTAAGCAAACATCATGAAATCAGAGTTTTTTAAGACATTAGGGTTTATAATTTTAAAAAATTGGGTTTTAGGTTCACTGGATTATGGTTTTAGGTGTTGATGAACTTGTTATAAAGTTTTGATGTTTTAAGAATTAGGGTTTTTTGAAAACTAGGGTTTACTGGATTAGGGTTTGAGAAGTAATAAGATTGTTTAGGTTTTTGATATTTTGGAAAACATATTTGATCTTAGGATTTAAGAAAACAATTTAGAGTTTTATAAAAATAATTATGATTAAAGTTTTTAGAAACTGTAAAGAAGATTTTGGAGATTTAAGAAGACATTTGGAAATTTTGGACAAAAAGTTAGAATTTAGATGATTAAGAAAATAGTTCGGGGAAAAACAATTTAGGGTTTTAAAGTTTTTGAAAACAGAAGAAACAATTAATGGTTTTCAAAGTTTTTGGAAGCAGAAGAGTAATTTAGGGTTTTTAAAGTTTTAGAAACAGAAGGATGATTTATGGTTTTTGAAGTTTTAGAAACATAAGGATGATTTAAGCTACTGGATAATTTTAAATTTTTTTTATAAAATATGCAAGTGGAGTTTTGAAAATCAACTGATTAAGGTTTTAACTAAAGTAAACAATTAAAGTTATTAAAACAAAGATCAAGTTTACTACATATTCTTATTAATCAAAGAAAACGAAGCTACTGTGAACATAAAATTTATCATTAAAGATCAAACCTACGTAGTTGGTTCTGCCAAAAACTGATTTCTGGATGACCGATAACAAAGGTAATGTTGTTGCCTTTGAAGGATTGATGATTGCTTTTTCTTACTAATGTCTCTTGCTCCTTGGGTTTTCTTTTTGGCCGATAGAATTTTTGAGTCTCCGATCTAGTAAAACAATTTTCTTCCCCCCTAATTTTGTGTTTTAATGTGGTATTTATAGGAAAAATCATAAACCTACTTCTAATTGTCTAAGGAAATTCAAACCATTTAGGAAAAGAAACCAAAACCAAATAGAATTAGGTTTTGGAAAAAACTACGTTGAAAAATTACGCTGGCAAAAAAACTGTTGCGGACGAATGAAAACTTGCAAGCGCTGGTTGGGGCGGAAGCCAATTCGCTGCAGGAAATTCCTGCGACGAATTGGCCCAGCCGATTCACTTTCCACAACGAAATTTTTCGCTGTCGATTTTTATTTATTTATTTATTTATTTTTAACTTTACTCATATTACTTTTTTATTTTTATTTAAAATTATAATAAATACTAAAATAGATATTATTTAATTAAAATACCACAAAAATTATTTTGGACTATATATAAAAAAAGATGGACTAGACTGGATTAAAAATTAAGGGTCTACAGTTTGCCCCCTGCTTGAACGATCTGAGACTATGTCAAAAGAGAGTGAAAAGCAATAAGACTTAATTTTTCTGAGATGGTTAGGTTTTGGGTTATGGACTCGATAAAGACTTCGGTTCTGGACCCGAGATGGTTTGGGTTCTAGACCCGGTTCGAGTTCTAGACTCAAAAAAGACTTAGGTTCTGGACCCGGGATGGTTTAGGTTCTGAACCCATTTTTGAGTTTTGGACTTGAAAAAGACTTGGGTTCTATGTTAGTGTATGTGCCCTAGGCCATTTATTTGGATCTTTATGTTATACATTCATTATTAATAAATGAGGTTTTATTATCATTATTGTTTGTTTGCATGTTACACAATTTTGATATTTGTCCCTGGTTTATTATTGTTATAGAGATAAAAAAAATAATTCTTAACCAGTATGAACATTGATTTGATAATCATCAGATGGTTATGTGTATAGTGATACAAATCAATTTCATAGATACTTGTTAGAGAACAATGTATTGGATAGACCCATCATGAGATTACTACATGGGTTAGTGTCATAAGTAAATCTCATGATAGTTATGTATTAATTCTTTGACTTGAGATTGTCATAGTTTCCAATATAAGGACTATTATATTTTGACATGATCAAACATTATCCGTAACTGGATAGTAATAAAGGTTATGTTCATATATGATAGAAATTATGTAGAGGATAATGAACAATCAAGATAGAATTTGTCCCTCTCTTTGAGAGAGATATCTTTTGGGCCCCTCGATAAGTGAGACTGTGAAATGCATGGCCGTGCTCAAATTAATTGATAGTGTGATCAATTTCATTTGTTTTTATCAGTCTACTTGGAGATCGAGTAATCATAAGTTTGGACAATATAAGTATGACGTTGACCATGACTTATGTTCAAGCTAGATATCGTGTGACAAAGGGATTAATGCATATACTATTATTAGGCAAATTGGACATTCCTTATATTAATTGGGTAGTTGTAACGCCTTGCTAGAGGCCAATTATGACTTGTTGATTTAATAGAGATTAAATTGACTGCCAATTAATATGGGCCTATCGGGTCACACACAAGAATGTGTTTTGGGCTGGATATAATATTAATAATATTAATATTAGATATTAATATTTATTATTATTATTATTTTCATTTTTATATATATATTATTAGATAATATATTCAGAATCCTAATTAGATTTGGATTCTGAATTTGACTTACCTTATCCAATTATATATATTATTAGATAATATATTCAGAATCCTAATTAGACTTGGATTCTGAATTTGACTTTCCGTATCCAATTTTGAATTGGATTCTGGAGTGATTATATTCACTCCAGATGTTAAGTCTTCTCAGAGGTAACAATAAAAACGAAGAGGAAAAAAAAAGGTAACCCTAATACGTTTTTAGAGAAAACGTTTTTCCAGCCTTCGCCGTTGCAGAGAGCTAGCACTCCAAACGGTAGCATTCGTGTGGATACGCGATAGAGGGTGTTTCGCGATCGAGGCATCTCTTCCAAACTGTGATTTCGAATCATCAACAGGTTAGTTCTTTGAACACTTTTGTCGAATTAAACGAACAGCATGGATCCTGGTGGGAAATCAGAGATCAAATATTTTTCCGCTGCGTGTTTTTGTTTGCAGTGATCTATATCATTTCCTAACATTCTAGACCCAGGTTGGAGTTCTGAACTTGGAAAAGACTTGGGTGCTGGACCCGGGATAATTTGGGTTCTAGACCCAGTTTGAGTTCTGGATTAAGAAAAGACTTGGGTTCTGGACACGAGATGATTTGGGTTCTAGACCCATTTTTAGTACCGAACTCGGAAAAGACTTCGGTTCTGGACCTGGGATGATTTGGGTTCTAGACCCGAGCTAAGTCTTGGAATTAATGGTAATTTGGGTTCTGGACCCGAGCTAAGTTCTAGACTTAATGATAATTTGGGTTCTGGACCCGAGCTAAGTTCTGGAATTAATGGTAATTTGGGTTCTGGGCCCCAGCTAAGTTCTGGACTTAAGAGGGAATTTAGGTTCTGGATCTAAGCCGAGAGAGATTTAATTGTCTGCAAAAAATAATTGTAGTCAATAGGATACCAAAGGATTTTGCAAAAAATTTAGCTAATTTTTACCATGCACATATCTTCTCCTTGGCTTCTGCTTGTAAAAATATTTTAAAAGTGCAAAAATATTTATATACATGCAAGTATCTGAATGATTGAATTGAATAATTGAGTTTTCTATTTATTTACTATGTAGTTACTGTTTATGCACTATCTACCAACTATTTATTTACTATTTATAAATAGTAATTTACTATTTATCAATAGTAAAATTTACTTTTTCTCTCTTTTTTCACGACAATATTATTTTTCTCTTTTTATTTTTGTCTTTTTCCCTTACAAGTTTTCTATATAAAGCTCAACTCATTTCTTCATTTCATTCATACTTATACATTTTTATCTCAGAGAGTTTAGCATATAGTTGAGGAGAAAATGCATTATTCAAGATCAGGAACTCGATCTGATGCTGAGTTATTGGAGTTTATTCGACGGCATGAAAATGGAAATATAAGTTTTCTAGCCAGGATGCCGCTTCATCGCAGTTCAAATCAAAAGAGCAAGGTAATTATTCAATTATTTATTTTAACAGCAAATTATTTTTCATTTTTGTGTTTTTTTTCTTTTCATTTTTTTCTTCTTTTTTATTTCTTTTTATTTCTTTATTATTATTATTATTTTTCTTTCTTTTTATTTTTTGTTTGTTTTTATTTTTTATTTTTATTTTTATTTATTATTTTGTTTCTTTTTTTTATTTTTTTATTCTTTTATTTATTATTATTATTACTATTTTTAAGATTTAGGAAAAATAAATTAATTAGATGAATAAATTTAAGAATTTAAGTAAATAGATAGACAAAAAATAGAATATAAATAAATTTAGCCTAAAAATCAGTGGTATTGATATGATGATATACTTACCTTGTGTTGACTTACCTGGCTCCATGTTAGCATGATCGTTGCATTATCCAGGGCGGAGGGTGTGTCTATAAAGCCCGATAATGGTATGATGTAGCACCTTCTCGGGTAAGATGAATTATCCGAGATTGCAGTTTTGAAAGCTTTATCTTGCAATTACCGTTCGAGGAGTATCTGATAGACAAGAGTGTAGTTCAAGCATTGTCAGAATGGTGGATGGGCACGACCCATACTTTTCACCTACCTATAGGAGAAATGACCATTGGCCCAGTCGATTATACAGCCATAACTGGTATCCGGTACCATGGCCTTCTGGTCCCTCTTACCAATGATATTCTAACATTCGAAGAAATTCAGCAGTTAATTGGTATGGAACCATCTTTTAAAGGGACTTTCAAGATAAAAATTGAGCCAATTCGGAGTTATTGAATGAACTATAAAGGATGGGTTCATAGAGAAATAGCCAAACAATATTCTCGAGGATTTTTACTATATTTGCTCGGGTCGACCATTTTAGGCAGCACTGAATCTGCCATCCATTTGTCGGCGTTGAGAGCCCTTACTAATATGAGTATGGTATCATTTTACAGCTGGGGTGAAGCTAGCCTTGCCTGTCTTTACGAGGGACTTGACAAAATTTGCAAAAATAAGAAGTCTTTTATTGGCTTTATGGCGATTGTCGAGGTACTCTTCTTCCACCAATGTCAATTCCATTCTTATTCTTGCATGAATTTGATTTTTATTATTATGAAATGGGCATATGAGCACAATCTTGTGAGGGTGCCTGGTATTTCCCAAGAGAGAGTCGGGTATCCGAGATTAAATTTTTGGTTGTCAGATCATGTAGGAGTTCCCGGCTCTCACCATGTGCATACCCAATGCTTTGTCTTGAGTTGCCTAACCTGGGGCAAGGCAAAACAGCATTAGTATACTTTAAAATTTATATAAAAGTCCACTTACCTTATGTCATTTTGTAGGTCAATTTGGCATGGTGGAACACAGAATAGCGGACGAACTGGACTTCCTCCATGAATGCCGCACTACCTTTGCAACATACCTGCCGAGTCATGCCGGCCCTATGTCTAGTGGCTGGTTTCTCAAAAAGGCATATATGAGTGGTTTCTTGGTCCAGAGTAGTGGAGGATCCCGATGCGTTGCCCAGAATATACTTTAAATATCACATCAATGCCGGAGAATGCATGGTGGTTGGCTCGGTATGGTTATGATGTTGAAACCTTTCTCTATCCATTGGGTGCATCTTATACCCAGTTTATTCAAATAGGGCATTTAAACTTTGATGTATCTCCTGTTGGTGTATGGGAGATTCCCGAGGAAAATTAGGATAGAGATGAAGAGGAATATCATGGAGAGGGAGGAGAGTTTGTCTCACATCTCGGGGGTAGCATTTCTCAGGTAAACTTTTACCATTTTTCCATTGCAATTGCTTCTTTCGTAACTTATTTTGACTTTTTTAATGATTGTTATAGACTACTGGCTCGTTTGGTCATGAGGCTGGACCTTCTTTTACCGCTCCTCCATTTGCTCAATCTAATCAACCGGAGATGCCATCTCATCCACAGGGCATTGATATGAATTACCTGGTAGGTTTTCTTATTCCAAGATAATTTATGCTATATGTATGCATGATTATGTATGTTCTTACTCTTTTCCTTTATGGCTCACAGTGGATGCTTGAAGAACAAAATAAGAAACTTCAAGAAGAGTTGGCCACTAGTCGCCAACAGGTTTCCCATTTTGAAAAATTGTACTATTAGTCAGAGCAAATTTTTTTATACTTCCGGTTTCAGGGGATGAGAGATCCTGGTGCTTCTTCATCTAGAGGGCCCTAACCTAATGACCATGAGATCCTTTTGTCTGCTTTGTATAGACCCTTCATTTTTGACCCAATCTGATCCAATATGCTTTATTTAGTCCAAAATGATTTTTGTTGTCTAATTGGTCCAAAATAATTTTAATTAAATAGTTTTTGCTTTATTATCTAATTTTTATCAATAAAAAATACAAATCAAAATCAAAAAAATAAAAATAAAAATCGAAGTCAGAAAAAAATCGGCACCGAAAAGTGGTTGCGCGTGCCCATCGGCTCAGCAGAAGCTCACCCGCAGGCGTTTTGCCCACAGGAATTTCCTGTAGGCGAGTTCTTTCGCCCACAGGAAATTCCTGCGGGCAAAATAACTTCCGGTGGGGTGAGTTATTTTGCCCGCACGGGCGAAATAACTTCCCGCAGGAATTTCTTGCGGGCTGGCACGCCCACTGGCCACAGCCACGGGCCCGCTGCCACAGTTTTTGCCAGCGCAAAATTTTTCAACGCAATTTTTTTGAAACCTAATCGAATTAGGTTTTAATTTATTTATTTTTATTAATATTACTTAGCTTAATTAATTAGAAATAAATTGAAATTAAAGGGGTGGCCGAGAGGGAAAAAAAATTTCACAGTGAGCTTGCAATTAGAAACCAAATCAAGGAAGGAAAAGCAATAATTCAATTCAACTGATTTTTATGGGAGTAGCAGCACGAATTAAGGAATTCAAAGGCAACAAAGTCTTGTCTTTGGAGCTAGTTCATCCAAGAAGAATTAATTTTGGAAGAATCAACAAAAGAAGGTAAGTGATTTTCCTTAATTGATTTATGTTACACAGTAGCTAAATTATGGAATTAGGGTTTCTTTAAATCAAAAACTTTAGAACTTTAGTTTAATTCCTCCAAAGTTAAAACACTAAAACGTGACCTTCTTTTCTAAAAAGACTTAAAATTGTTATTTTTTCTTCTTAAAAATCTTGAAACTTTAATTGAACATATTTTTCTACAAAACCAAAATCAAATTTTGTTTCTTTCAAATTTTTAAAGTCGGTTCTATTTCATTCAAAAAAATCTTTAAAAACATCTTTTCTACTTATAAAAACTTCAATTCATTTGTTTAAATTCACAAAACTTCATAGAATATCAAATTGATTTCTAAAACCCTAAAAATTATCTTTTACCCGAGAACCCTAATTTTAAAGCCTAAAATCCAAAATTCAACTTTTAAACCTAAAATAATAAACCCTAATCCTTTTAAAATCTTAAACCCTAATTTTTATGAACCTTAATCCCTTTAAAACATAAAAAAACATAAAAACATGAAAACCCAAAAATTGCACAGTAGCTTAAAATTCAATAATCAAAAATCACAAATTTAAGTATTTTAAGGTATTCAAAACCCTACTTTCATGATTTCACCATTCAAACCCTAATTTGGTTAATCAAAGAATCTTACCAACCATTTAAAACATAAAACCCTAATATATTTTAATTCCATAAAAAGTCATAGTAGCTATAATTGAACTTTTATTTGCTTTATTCAATTCCATATTTTATTTATACCTTGATTTATCTTTTATGCTTTAATCTATTTAATTTCAATACTTGATTTATTTAATTTATCATGGATGGATGTTTATTTTATTGATATTTAAATACTTTTAATGAATGATTTATTTATTATGGATGATTATTTACTTTTATCAATCAATTTAGACTTCCAAAAGTTGTAAGAGGTATGTTTCCACTTGATGGGTACCTCATTAGTTAAATATCATGTAATTTAATTTTCTTTTCTATTTTAGAACCTTTGTAAAGGGCATGTTTCTACCTTTTGGTGGGTGTCCTATCTAGGCATGTGATGTAAGGACATGTTTCCATCCTTGGATGGGTGTCCATTTATTTTGTTTTGTTTCGTTTGGACAATGATTTGATTTTAATATAATGATGCTTTCTTTTTATTGTGTGTAGTATGAATAATATTGTTATATTTAAGAATTTTATAATATTAAGACTTGTAAAGGAGGCTGGTTCCAATGAACCGGACGTTGTGGGGGTGCTTGGCCATTTCTCACCTTCCCCACACGTACCCAACTTTCCGAACCCATTAGGGGGTTGGGGATTCCTTAGGAATCGATTCATCCACCCCTTTCTTTTTCCCGGTCCGTCCGGGTGGCGACTCCATTTTCTCCGGACTTAGGTCCGTGTTCTCTAAGGCCCCGAGCCTAAACAGTGTCGAAGTAGCAAGAACCATTCCACCGGGAGTGGGGGTTAAAATCCCCGCTCACACTTTGGATGAGGACCGTTACAGATATGAATTTCAAGGTAATAGAGATTCAGGTGCTCCTACTTCGGGCGGACTCGGGGCGGGTGATATGCCTCCTCCTCTAACAGGCGACAATTTTTTTAGAGCTTTATTTGGTGATCTACCACCCCCTTCTTAGCAATCTATATTGATTTCCAAGACTCAATAAAAGATGCAAATGTTATTTCAACTTTCAAAGCCCAAAGTTCTACAGTTGATGAGAGGTGAGAAAATTATGCTTGGTCCTTTAATTGAATTTTTCTTTCTCATTTGGCTCCTACTAAGGCATGGGGATGTATGCTTTGTCTATGTTTGCTTAGCCAATTCTTGCTTGTTTATTTTGATGGCGATATTGATCCATGAGTATTGGATATCATGGACCAAATGGAAGGAGGCTTGTCGCCGATACCCATGATCTTAGCTGAGACTTTAGTTGGATTAGACCAACTTAAATCAGGATTGTTGAAAAAACTGACCGGGAGTCCATTGTTGCTTTAGGTAATTACCTAAACTGCCCTTTTGGGTTTTCAATTTAGGTTTTTTTTTATTGCTCTAATTTTTGCCTAGTCCACCCTTTCGGGTTTTTGAAACTAGCGAGCTGTCCAAATTTTTGCCTAAGCCACCCTTATGGGTTTTCAACTTAGCAGATCCCTTTTTTATTATTGCTCTAATTTTTGCATAGTCTGCCCATGCTGGTTTTCGAAACTAGCGAGTTGTCCTAATTTTTCCCTAAGCCGCCCTTACGGGTTTTCAACTTAGCAGACCTTTTTTTTAATTTTTAATTTTTCATCACAGATTTGGCTTCAGAAGCATCTCTACTTGCTTGATACTCCTTCCATGGATTTTGCTAGATATCTGCCATGACATCATTCTGCTAGGAAACTACTCCATCCTTCTTCTTCATATGTTGACTGGGTTGACTGGATCCACTTACGCACTGAAGTCAACATCCGTTGGTTGGTACCTTGGTGGCAGATTTCTCGTATCACTATGTGGACATACTTGATGTATGTTTCTATTGCTGCTCTTTGTCGAGGTACTTGCTATGATCCTCGCCGGCTTGACCGTCAGTATGGAGCTGAGTCTCGAGGTTTTGAATTCACTCCCGATTTAGACATGCCTTGTCTTACTGAAGCCTACTTGGATCGGCTGAAGCAAAGCTGGCCTGCATGTTACACTTATCATCTGCCATAGGTTTTACATTTGTTAATTTCTTTAGAAAGTGTATTGTTAGGATGAAAAAATATTAAAAGTAGTAATAATAGATGTTTCTTTTCCTTTTATAATTTTTCATCACCTTTTGCTATTAAGTTTATTTGTTTCATCCATATCTGGTCAAATACTTATAACAGTGCACATAGAATAATTTTAATATTAATTCTGTTTTATTAAATTGGGGAACAACCAAACATAAAGCCAGCATACACAAGATCACTTCTGTTGCCAACTAGCCCTTTTGGGTTTTCTAATTGACAATTTTCTCTCATTTAGCCCTAATTATTGCCTAACCTGCCCTTTTGGGTTTTCAGAACTAGCGGACTGATCTAACTTTTGCCTAGGCTGCCGTTTTTGGGTTTTCAACCTAACGAGCTCTTTTTTCTTCTTTTTTCTTTTTTTCTTTTTTTTATACATAAAACCTCTTCAACCTGTCAATGTTCACTGGCTCAATAAACTAGTTCCCATCCATGTCTGATAACTTTACTGCACCTTTGTTCATGACTTATTTCACAATGTATGGCCCTTCCCAGCTAGGCCTAAATTTTCCTCTTTGATCAGATACGTTAGGCTTATATTGTTTCAGCACCAAATCCCCAACTCTGAGTTTTTGATCTTAACCCTTCTATTATAGGCCCGAGATATCTTCCTTTGATATAGTTGATGATGATACAGTGTTTTTAACCTTCTTTCCTCTAGTAAATCTAATTGCGTGTATCTGCTTACTACACATTCCATTTTAGGCAGTTTAGCTTCCAAGATCACTCTCAATGACTTGATCTCAATTTCAATTGGCAACACTGCTTCCATCCCGTAAACCAAAGAGAATGGTGTCATTCCAGTCAGTGTGCGCAACTTATTCTATATCCCCACAAAGCAAAAGGAAGCATCTCTGACTAATCCCTATATGTCTTGGCCATCTTAGATAGAATTTGCCTAATTGTCTTGTTTGTTGTTTCTACCGCACCATTAGCTTTTGGTCTATAAGGAGAGAATCTGTGATGATGGATTTGGTACTTCGAGAATAAGTCCTTAACTACTCTTTGAAACTGTACCCCATTGTCTGATATCACACTATGCTGGACCCCATACCTACAGATGAGGTTCTTTTCAATAAATCTAGCCATTTGGCTTGCCCCTAGTTTTTTGAAGGATTCGGCTTTGACCCATTTCAAAAAATAATCTACCGCTACTACAATGAAACGGTGACCATTTGAGGCTGCCAGATGTATCTCTCCTATAATGTCGATTCCCCAAGTGGCAAAGGGCCAGGGTGAAAACATAGAATGCAATTCTTCAGGAGGCATATGATTCATGTTACCATACATCTAACATTATTGGCACTTCTTTACAAACTCAATACAATCTCTCTCCATGGTCAACAAGTAGCTTGTTGAATTATCTTCTTAACTAGGGCCAAACCACTCATGTGTGGATCGTAACTTCCAACATGTATTTCTAACATGATATGCTCTACTTTAGGCTTCTTCAAGCATCTCAAATGCATTCCATCAGGCCATCTTTGATATAACTCTCCATGGAAGGTGATGTATTGTAAAGACCACCGCCTTATGGCTCTTCTTTCTTTCTTTGTTGCCCCCGATAGGTATTCCCTTTGCTCTATAAATCATCTTATAGTATCATGCCACACATCATGGTCTATATCAGTTTCCATGATTGTCTCATATTCAAAGCAAGGAGTTGATCAACTGGTCAAAATCAGAGGCTTGAGGAATAAATTGATAGGATTTTCCAATACAAAAGCCAATGTGGCTAGGGCATCAGCCATCTGGTTTTCTTCTCTTGGTAGGTGTATAAACTTGCACTGCTTAAAGTTCTTCTTAATCGTGGTCAAGTAACGGTGGTATGGTTTTAATTTCTCTTCTTTCAACTCCCACTCTCCATTTACTTGGGATACTACTAGCAATGAATCGCCAAAAACTTCCACCTTATCCACCTTCATAATCAGTAGGGTTTCCAAACCAAAGATACATGCTTCGTACTCCACCATATTATTGGTTGCCCTGAATTTCAACTTTTTGGCTAAAGGGATAAGTTTCCCTTCAGGCGATTCTAGTATGACTCCCAAACCTGCTCCTTTCCTATTTACTGCTCCATCAAAATACATTTTCCACCTTTGTTTCAATTGCCTCTAAATGTTCATCTGAAAATTCCAAGATTACCTCTTTGCTATCTAGTAATGGTTGTTGGGCCAAGAATTCTACCACTGCTCTACCTTTGATTGTTTTCCTGGTTACATACTCAATCTCAAATTCTTCCAATATTATCAACCATCAACCATACTTCCCAATCAAAGAGGGTGTCTCCCTTAAGTACTTCATTGGATCCAACCTGGAAATTGCTTGCACACTATAAGATTGAAAGTAATGCTGCAACTTCTTAGAAGACCAAACCCAGCTATACAGTTCTTTTCAATGATTCTATCCTTAATTTCATAAGCTAGGAGCTTTCTACTCAAATAGTAAACTGCATGCTCAATCCCTGACTCATCTACTTGGGCTAGCATGGCTCCTATTGACTCTTCTTCTACTGCTAAGTATAGTAATAGAGGTTTATCGGGTTTGGGTGGTTTTAAAATGGGTGGATTCAGTAAATACTCTTTTATTCGTTCAAAGGCCCTTTGACATTCTTCATTCCACAATACTGGCTAATTCTTTTTAAGCAATTTGAAGATAGGCTCATAGATTATTGTGAGCTTTTCTATAAACCTGCTAATGTATTGTAATTTATCAATGAGTCCCCGAACTTCTCTCTTCGTCTTAGGGCTGGCATATCCCTGATTGCTTTAACTTTTGTCAAGATCAATCTCAATGCCATTTGGACAGATCACATGTGCCAACAATTTGCCTGAGGTAACCCTGAACACATACTTCTTTGGGTTTAATCTTAGCTTATATTTCAATGCTCTATCAAAGAATAATTCTAAATTTTGGAAGTGTTGTTCCCTTGTATCTGATTTCACCATCATATCATCAACATATACTTCAACTTCTTTGTGTATCATGTCATGGAATAGTGTGGAGGCCATCCTTTGGTAGGTTGCTCTAGCATTCTTTAAGCCGAACGACATCACCCTACAACAAAATATACCCCATGTAGTAATGAAAGAAGTTTTGGCTTTATCCTCCTGGGCCATTAACACTTGGTTGTATCCGGAAAATCCATCTACTAAAGAGTGTAGCATGCTAGAGGCTGCACTATCAATGAGGACATCTATATGGGGTAAAGGAAAATAATCTTTAGGGGAAGCCTTATTTAAATCTCTATAGTCCACAAAGACCCTTATTCTTCCATCTTTCTTTGGCACGGGTACTATGTTGGCTAGCTAATTTGGATATTCTATCACTTCAAGTAACTTTCCTTATATTTGTTTAGTGACCTCTTCTTTGACAAATTCATCCCACTTAGGTCTTAATTGCCTAAGCTTTTGTTTGACAGGTTTAATGTGAGTGTAAGTAGGAATAAGATGTTCAGCTATGTCTCGATCTATTCCAGGCATATCCTCATAAGACCAAGCAAATGCTTCTTCATTTTTTTGAATATTTTTTCAAATCTCTCTCTCTCTCATCAGGAGTAAGGTTGGATGCTATGCTAATGTTTTTAAGATTTTTGATATTTCCCAAATTTAATGATTGTGTATGAAAAAAATTAATATTAAAGATGCTCATGTAACTATTATTTGAATGTATGCAACCATCAGGAGAAACATCACACAAGTAAGCACAATCAGACTTTATTGCATTCATTTTGGAAAAGAAAACATCATCCTCCTCATACAAAGCAGACAAATTAAAATCAAAATCAAAATCAAAATCATTATTCTCAAAATCATACGGCAGAATATCTTCAAACTTCTCTTCAACCAGGGCAGCAATCTCCTCTGGAGTCTTCTAGGCTTTCAGGATAGCTTCCTTCTTCTCTTCCGAATTGGACACTTTGTTGGCTGGTGTAGACCCTTAATTTTTTACCCAATCCGGTCCAATATGTTTTAGTCCAAAATGATTTTTGTTGTCTAATTGGTCCAAAATAATTTTTGTTAAATAATTTTTGCTTTAGTATCTAATTTTCATTAATAAAAAATAAAAATAAAAAAAATAAAAATCAACAAATAAAAATAAATAAAAATCGGATTCGAAAAAATAGGCAGCAAAAATTCGCACGAGCCCGTGGGCAATTTCGCCCGTAGGAAATTCCTGTGGGAGAAATCACTGTTCTATTTCGCCCGCAGGAAAATCTTGCCGGCAAAATAGCTCGCCCGCAAGAATTTCCTGCGGGCGACGCCCGGCCCGCCCACTGTCGCAGTTTTCTACGGCAGTTTTTTTTGCCAGCTCATTTTTTCCTGCGGCAATTTTTTTCGGCAGCGCAAATTTTCTGACGCAAATTTTTTGAAACCTAATCCAATTAGGTTTTGGTTTCTTTTTTTTATTAATATTACTTGCCTTAGCTAATTAAGATTAAACTACATCAAACCCTTATAAATAAGGACCAAAGGCAACCAAATTGCGGGCGGCAAAAATTTGGCAGGGGCTTTTAGAATTTGAATCCGAAAGTGAAGTGGAAAAGCAATAATTAAATTCAATTGATTTTTAAAGGAGCAGCATCACGATTTAAGCAATTCAAAGGCAAAAAAGGCTTGTCTTTGGAGCTAGTTCATCCAAGAAGAATTGTTTTTGGAGGAATCATCAAAAGAAGGTATGTGTTAATTGATTTTCTTTAATTGTTTTTTTTACACAGTAGGTAAAACTAGGATTTTTGTGTTTTTCAAAAGTTAAAATGTTAGAACTTTAATTTAGTTTTCCAAAGTTAAAAACACTAAAATGTTACTTTATTTTCCAAAAAGACTTAAAATTGTTATTTTTTCTTCTTAAAAACCTTAAAACTCTAATTGAACATATTTTTCCACAAAACTAGAATTTAAATTCTGTTTCTTTCAAAATCTTAAACTAGGTTCTATTTCATTCAAAAAGCCTTAAAAAACATCTTTTCTACTTATAAAAACTTCTAACCGTTTGTTTAAATTCATAAAACTTCATAAAATTATCAAATTGTTTTTTCCAAACCCTAAAATCAATAAATCACCCAAGACCCTAATTCACAAACACTAAAACCCTAATTCAACTTTTAAACCTAAAATAGTAAACCCTAACCCATTAAAACCTCAAATCCTAACTTTTTCTAAAATTTAATCCTTTAAAACATTAAAAACCATAAATTTACAAATATTCTAAAATTACACAATAGCTTGAAATCACCATTTAAAACCACAAATCAAAAGAATTTTAAAGTGTCTAAAACCCTAGTTTCATGATTTCATCATTCAAACCTTAATTTGGTTAATCAAAGTGCCTTACCAACCTTTTAAAATATAAAACCCTAATCTATTTAATTCCATAAAAAGTCACAGTAGCTATAATTGAACTTTTATTTGCTTTATTCAATTCCATATTTGATTATGCTTTGATTTATTTATTATGCTTTAATTTATTTAATTTCAATACTAGATTTATTTAATTTATCATGAATGGATGTTTATTTTATATTTTGATTAATACCTTTGATGAATGATTTATTTATTATGAATGGTTATTTACTTTTATCAATTTATTTAGACTTCCAAATGTTGTAGGAGGTATGTTTCCACTTGGTGGGTACCTCATTAGTTAAATATCATGTAATTTAATTTGCTTTTTTATTTTAGAACCTATGTAAAGGGCATGTTTCTACCTTTTGGTGGGTGTCCTATCTAGGCATATGATGTAAGGACATGTTTCCATCCTTGGATGGGTGTCCATTTATTTGCTTTGTTTGGACGTTGCTTTGATTTTAATATAATGATGCTTTCTTTTATTTATTGTGTGTAATATGGATAATGTTATTATATTTAAGAATTTTATAATATTAAGACCTGTAAAGGGGGCCGGTTCCAATGAACCGGGCGTTGTGGGGGTGCTGGGCCATCTCTCACCTTCCCCACACGTACCCAACTTTTAGAACCCATTAGGGGGTTGGGGATTCCTTAGGAATCGAGTCATCCACCCCTTTCTTTTTCTCGGCCCATCCTGGTGGCAACTCCATTTTCTCTAGACTTAGGTCCATGTTCTCTAAGGCCCCGAGCCTAAACAGTGCCGAAGTCAAAAGAACCATTCCACCGGGGGTGGGGGTGAAAATCCCCGCTCACAGTGGCGACTCCACTGGGGATAAGAGAAGTTGATTCCGTTGGTCTTTATATTATTCTATTCTTTCTTATAATGATATTATCCATTGCAACATCTTAGATTGCATCGTGTGCGTGAGTTAGGACGCCCGTGTTACCTGTGTTATGTTATGGGAACCTCTTAGCATAACCACTCATAGCCTAAGCCATTTTCCATTGCATCATCTTAGCATAACCCATGTTATGTTATTATTCTATTCTTTCTTATAATGATATTATCACCATTTTCTCCGTACTTAGGCCATTTGGTATATACTTGTTATGGGAACCTAAGCCTTTTACTCCAAAAACTAATGCTCATGTAATTGGCCTAGTTACTTTCCTTAGGTTTTACCCCAAATGCTTATTGTTTGACTATGGTTAATTTATCTTGGCTTAAATCATGGCTTATTTGGTTTGCTCTTTTTCTAATATGACCTAAGTACATTGTAAGCTCAAAATAAATTTTTTTTAAAATTCAAAAGACCAAAACTATTTTCAAAATTTTTCAAGATGGTCTTTGGACATAAAACTTTTCTAAAAAACAAATCAAAAATTCTTTGGCCCATGGCCCAAATACTAAGCCAAAATCCATTTTTCTAAAATCTTTTACTTAGAAATAAAACTTTTTCACCCAACCTTTTCTTATAAAGAGCTTGCAAAAATATTTAGGTCAATTATAAAATACCAAAAATCAATTGTGGGCCTAGTTTACACTAAGAATAAATTAACCATGGGCTTGTTTTTGGCATGAATCATTAGTTACCTTTTTCAAGTGAGAAATCTATTTATAATAAACCTCTTAATTTCATTTTAATCCAATATAGCATAAAAGCTATTATAGTTGGTTGAACGGATTAAAACCTAATTAATGGGAATTATCATGGATTGATTTCCATTTTTTAAAATATAACTACTGGTTGAAACGTTCGAGGGAATGATTCGAAAGCAAGATACCCCATGTTGGTATTTTGTTAAGCATATACCTAGGAAAAGAGACTCGCCATTCATGTGTGGATGTTATAAGGTTGGAAGGAAAGTCCTACTTATCCTTGTTTGTTGATTGTTTGTGCATACATGCATACATGCATACATTTGCATCTCATATCATTGATCCTCTCTGGCTCACAGCCCTGGATTATGAAAGTTCAAAAGCTTACGACAGTTCGACCTACGCTGGAGATGAAGTATCTAGCAATGACTCAATCACTTGCTCGACTAAAGCAATGGAGTCCAAACAAATTCAAAGAATGGTGGATGAAGCCCTCAATGCCAAGATGGAAGAAATCAAAGAGGCCTTAGCTGAGACCATAAAGAACCAATTGACTGCAATCTTAGAGAACCATGCTGAGGCATCTGTTAGCACTAAGAAACCAAAGGACAAAGGGAAGACCAAAGTTAGTGAAGTGGTTTTTGATGATGAAAAGGTGATCATTGATGATGATGATGATTGGGCTCAATACTACCAAGAGGTTCAAGAAAAGAAGAAAGAACCAAAGGCTATTGAGAAGGCAACTATTGAAAAGACCGAGACATCCGACGTTGAAAAGATGATTGTGGATTTAGAAAAGAAATTTGAGAAGAAGCTGAAAACCAAAGAGATGTCTGAGATCGACAAACTATTTAAAGAAGATGATGAGGTCCCTTATAAGTTCAAGATGCCTTCCTTTGCTAAGTACAATGGCACCGAAAATCCCCATCTTCATGTGAAGCAGTATATCACTGCCATTCAATCAGCTCGAGCTACTAAGGCTCAAACCCTAAGGTACTTTATTCATTGGACCCTGTTGTCCAAAATTGGTTCAATACCTTAGATGATGGAAAACAAAAGAGTTGGGATCTACTTTACAAAGCCTTCATTCAATAATATGGATATAATGTTGAGTTAGAAGTTACCTTGATGGAAGTGAAGTCCATTAGGCAAAGGCCGAATGAGAATTTTGTGGACTATGTGAAGAGGTGGAGAAACAAGGCCACTTTACTCAAGAAGAGGCCTGATGAATCCGATCAAATAAGGATGATTGTGAGAGGGGTGTTGCCTAGTCTTCGTGAGAGGATGTCTCATACACTCATCCGTGATTTCAAAGACCTTCTTCAAGCTGGTTTGCAAATTGAAGAATGGGAAAGGGAGAAGAGCCACTTTGCAACAAAAAGGAACGAGAAGGGGAGATATCAACCTGGTAACCAAAGCATGCAAAAGGCCATCGGTGTTAATGCTACTAACCAAGGAACAAGGAGACAATTTTTGAAATTGGGAAAATCGATGTCTTGGGTTCTCAACAAGCTTCAAAGAAAGGGATTGCTATAACCCTTAAATCCTCGTCCTTTGCCTAATCCTCTCCCACCAAATTTTGACACCAAAGCATTTTGTCAATTTCACCAAATGCAAGGACATGACACGGATAGATGTGTGAGGTTGAGACATGAGATTCAAAATCTAATTGAAAATGGGAAGCTACCCGAGCCCAACAAGCCAAACACTAAAGACAACCCATTACCAAAATTCAATAGGGTACCACCACCAACAACCTTCATGATTAGAGGAGGTTTGCATGAGGACGTTGTCATATCTTCCTTTCAAGATGTGGGTGGAGAAGCAACCAAAGAAGAAGAGGCATTTGTCAAAATTGAACAAGCTATGATGGGTAGAGAAGTAGCAATTTGTGTTGTCAACGGGTATTGGGATTCAAGTGATAGTGATGATGATATTATACCCAAGAAGGAGGAGTGGACTTGGTCCGAGCCTGAAGAAGATGAGGTGATGAATACTAGATTCGGTAAGCCTTACACAAGGCCACCGCCTAAGGAGATAGAAACGAATAAGGGAAAGGAAGTTGAAGTGGAAGAAGATGATGCTGTGCTCAAGCAATTAAAAAGAACCCAAGCAAGTGTTAGCATTTGGGACTTGTTAGCTACTTCTAAAAAGCACCGAGAAACTATGGCCAAAGCCCTGGCTAGCATGCCAATTTCTACCTCCACAACATCGGAGGAGTTGATCAACTTCATAAAAATTGGGGAAGTAATGAAATGAGAAGAAGTCCAAGAAAAGAGTGAAGTTAGTATGGGAGCAGTTTCTTTTTTAGATGCGGACTTACCGGAGGAAGGAAGAGACCACATCCGCCATCTCTTTATCAAAATAGAAGTCAAGGGGAAGAGGACTCCATGTGTAATGGTCAATGATGGGTCCGCCATAAATATTTTCCCACTTAAGATTTTGCCAAAGCTAGCCATGTCAACAAGAGATCTAAACCCAACTGAGGTAACGATCCGTTCTTATGACAACACTAAGAGGCATGCCGAAGGGACTTTCAAAGCGGTTGTCAAGGTTGGTCCAATTGAATCTATTGTTGAATTTATTATTTTAGACATACCAGTTACCTTCGCCTTGCTCTTGGGGCGACCATGGTTTCACCCTCTTGGTGGAGTTCCTTCCACCCTTCATCAAAAGATCAAATTTCCCAACGGAAATGAGAGTGGTCATTGAAGCTGAAGATAATGAGATTGTTAATGCTCTAATGGTTGAGAGGCCTCTCAATGGTTTTCAAGTGGCTGCAATTTCTGATGATGAGGTAGTGGACTCCAAAGTCTTGAATATGATGAAGAACATGAACTACCTTCTCGGAGCTGGTCTTGGAAAGGGTAAGGCCGGTTTGACAAAATTGCCAGATTTTAGAACTCAAGCTTCCAAGAAAGGGTTGGGATATGATGAAGCCAATGGTGTCCAGCTAAAGAAGAGTGAGAAGATGAGCTTCCCATCACTTGAAGAGATCTTTGTCAAGGCTCCAGATATGGGACCACTCCAAGGAAAGCCTGAGCCAATCATGTTCATGGGTAAGTTAATCCCCGGTTTTGAAATTTTTGTAGATGTTACTGAGCTAGTGGAGCAAGTGAAGAAAGAGCTCACCCTATCAATCAACAAAATCTAATCCAAAAGAGAAGAATGAAGCTGCCCTGAAAGCCGATAAGACTCCAGAAGAGATTGTTGCCCTGGTTGAAGAAAAGTTTGAAGACATCCTGCTTTATGATTCTGAGAACAATGATTTTGATTTTGATTTTAATTTGTCTGCTTTGTATAAGGATGATGATGTTTTCTTTTCCAAAACGAATGTAATAAAGTCTAATTTTGCTTACTTGTGTGATGTTTCTCTTGTATACATTCAAATAGCAGTTACATGAGCATCTTTAATATTAATTCTGTTAACACACAATCATTAAATTTGGGAACAACTGAAAATCCTAAAAACATTAGCATAGCATCTGACCTTACTCCTGATGAGAGAGAGAGATTTGAAAAAATAATAAAAAAATATGAAGAAGTGTTTGCTTGGTCTTATGAAGATATGCCAGGGATAGATCGAGACATAGCCGAGCATCATATTCCTACATGCACTCACATTAAACCTGTCAAACAAAAGCTTAGGCGATTAAGACCTGAGTGGGCTGAATTGGTTAAAGAAGAGGTCACTAAGCAAATACAAGTGGCTAGCCAACATAGTACCTGTGCTAAAGAAAGATGGGAGGATAAGGGTCTGCATGGACTATAGAGATTTAAACAAGGTTTCCCCTAAGGATGATTTTCCTTTACCTCATATAGATGTTCTCATTGATAGTGCAGCCTCTAGTGTGCTACACTCATTTGTAGATGGATTTTCTGGATACAATCAAGTGTTAATGGCCCAAGAGGATAAAGCCAAAACTGCCTTCATTACTACATGGGGTATATTCTATTATAGGGTGATGCCGTTCGGCTTAAAAAATGCCGGAGCAACCTACCAAAGGATGGCCACCATACTATTTCATGACATGATGCACAAAGAAGTTGAAGTATATGTTGATGATATGATGGTGAAGTCGGATACAAGGGAGCAACACTTCTAGAACTTGGAATTATTATTTGATAGAGCTTTAAAATATAAGCTAAGATTAAACCTGAAGAAGTGTGTATTCGGTGTTACCTCAGGTAAATTGTTGGGACATGTAATTGGTTCGAATGGCATTGAGATTGATCCTGACAAAGTCAAAGCAATCAGGGATATGCCAGCCCCAAAGATGGAGAGAGAAGTTCAGGGATTTATTGGTAAACTGTAGTACATTTGCGGATTTATAGCAAAGCTCACGACAATCTGTGAGCCTATCTTCAAGTTGCTTAGAAAGAATCAGCCAGTCGTGTGGAACGAAGAATGCCAAAAGGCCTTTTACCGAATAAAAGAGTATTTGTTGAATCCATCAATTTTGAAACCACCTAAATCCGGCAAACCTCTATTACTATACTTAGCAGTAGAAGAAGAGTCTATAGGAGCCATGCTATCCCAAGCAGATGAGTCGGGGATTGAGCATGCCATTTACTATTTGAGTAGAAAGCTCCTACCTTATGAAATTAAGTATAGTATCATTGAAAAGACATGTATAGCTGTGGTTTGGTCTTCTAAGAAGTTGCGGCATTACTTTCAATCATATAGTGTGCAAACAATTTTCAGGTTGGATCCAATGAAATACTTGAGGGAGACACCCTCTTTAATTGGGAAATATGGTTGATGGTTGATAATATTAGAAGAATTTGAGATCGAGTATGTAACCAGGAAAACAATCAAGGGTAGAGCAGTGGCAGAATTCCTGGCTCATCAACCATTACTAGAAAGTGAAGAGGTAATCTTGGAATTTCCAGATGAACATTTAGAAGCAATTAAAGTACAAGAGTGGAAAATGTATTTTGATGGAGCAGCAAACAGGAAAGGAGCAGGTTTGGGATTATACTAGAATCACCCAAAGGGGAACTCATTCCTTTAGCCAAAAAATTGAAATTTAGGGCAACCAATTATATGGTGGAGTATGAAGCTTGTATTTTCGGTTTGGAAACCCTAATGATTATAAAGGTGGATAAGGTGGAAGTTTATGGTGATTCGTTGCTAGTAGTATCCCAAGTAAATGGAGTGTGGGAGTCGAAAGAAGAAAAATTGAAACCATACCACCATTACCTGACCATGATGAAGAAGAACTTCAAGGAGTGTAGGTTTATACACCTGTCAAGGGAAGAAAATCAAATGGATGATGCCCTAGCCATATTGGCTTCGGTATGGGAAAACCCTGTTAGCCTATTCCTTAAGCCTCTAATCTTGACCAGTTCATCAACTCCTTATTATGAATATGAGACAGTCATGGAAATTGATACGGGCCATGATGCGTGGTATGATACTATAAGGCAATTTTTGGAGGAGAGAGAATACCCGCCGGGGGCAACAAAGAAAGAGAGAAGAGCCATAAGGAGGTGGTCATTGCAATATATCACCTTCCATGGAGAGTTATATCGAAGATGGCCTAATGGAGTGCATTTGAGATGTTTAGGAAAGCCTGAAGTGGAGTGTATCATGTCATAAATACATGCGGGGAGTTGCAGTCCGTACATGAGTGGTTTGGCCCTAGTTAAGAAAATTATTCGACAAGGTTACTATTGGCTGACCATGGAGAAAGACTGTATTGAGTTCGTCAAGAAGTACCAGCAATGTCAGATGTATGGTAACTTGAATCACATGCCTCCTAAAGAACTGCATTCAATGTCTTCACCCTAGCCATTTGCCACCTGGGGTATCGACATTATAGGAGAGATACATCCGACAGCCTCAAACGGTCACCGTTTCATTGTAGTAGCAGTTGATTTTTTTCAAAATGGGTCGAAGCTGAATCCTTCAACAAGCTGGGTGCAAGTCAAATGGCTAGGATTATCGAAAAGAATCTCATCTGCAGATATGGGATCCCGCACAGTGTGATATCAGACAACGGGGTACACTTTCAAGAAGCAGTTAAGGATTTATTCTCGAAGTACCAAATCCATCATCATCCTTCCTCTCCTTATAGACCAAAGGCTAATGGTGCCATGGAAGCAACAAACAAGACAATCAAGCAAATTCTGTCCAAGATGACCAAGACTTACAGGGACTGGTGTGCGAACAGGTAGTTCATATCAATACCCTGCGGATGAGATGGCGTATTATGAGCGGGGATTTTTGCCCCCACTCCCGGTGGAATGGTTCTTGAGACTTCGACACTGTTTAGGCTCGGGACCTTAGAGAACACGAACCTAAGTCTGGAGAAAATGGAGTCTCCACCCGGACGGGCCAGGAAAAAAGAAAGAGGTGGATGACTCGATTCCTAAGGAATCCCCAACCCCTTAATGGGTTCAGAAAGTTGGGTAAGTGTGGGAAAGGTGAGAAATGGCCCAGCACCCCTACAACACCCGCTTCATTGGAACCGGCCTCCTTTACAGGTCTTAATATTATAAAATTCTTAAATATAACAATATTATCCATATTACACACAATAATTAAAAGAAAGCATCATTATATTAAAATCAAAGCAATGTCCAAGCAAAGCAAATAAATGGACACTCATCCGAAGATGGAAACATGTCCTTACATCACACACCTACATAGGACACCACCAAAAGGTAGAAACATGCCCTTTACATTAGTTCTAAAATAGAAAATCAAATTAAATTACATGATATTTAACTAATGAGGTACCCACCAAGTGGAAACATACCTCTTACAACATTTGGAAGTCTAAATAAATTGATAAAAGTAAATAACCATTCATAATAAATAAATTATTCATCAAAGGTATTAATCAAAATATAAAATAAACATCCATCCATGATAAATTAAATAAATCAAGTATTAAAATTAAATAAATTAAAGCATAAGAAATAAATCAAAGCATAATCAAATATGGAATTGACTAAAGCAAATTAAAGTTCAATTATAGCTACTGTGACTTTTTAGGGAATTAAAATAGATTAGGGTTTTATGTTTTAAAAGGTTGGTAAGACACTTTAATTAACCAAATTAAGGTTTGAATGATGAAATCATGAAACTAGGGTTTTAGACACTTTAAAATACTTTGGTTTGTGATTTTTGGTTATTGCGTTTCTAAGCTAATGTGTAAAATTTATGTTTTTATGTTTTTTAATGTTTTAAAAGGATTAGGGTTCATAAAAATTAGGGTTTAAGGTTTTAAAAGGGTTAGTGTTCATTATTTTGAATTTTGGAAGTTGAATTTGGGTTTAGTATTTTTAGAATTTGGGGTCACGAGTGATGCATGGAATTTTTAGGATTAAAAATCAATTTGATAATTTCATGAATTTTTATGAATTTAAACAAACAAATTAAAGTTTTTATAAGTAGAAAAGATGTTTTTTAAGGCTTTTTGAATGAAATAGAACCTACTTTAAAATTTTAAAAGAAACAGAATTTAAATCTTAATTTTGTTGAAAATCATGTTCAATTAGTGTTTTATGATCTTTAAGAAGTAAAAATAATAATTTTAAGCCTTTTGGAAGATAAACCAACGAAATAAAGCTTTTAACTTTAGAAAAACTAATTTGAAGTTCTAAGATTTTAGGTTTTGAAAAAAACATAAAATCCTAGTTTTAGTTACTGTGTAAAAAAAATTAAAGAAAATCAATTAACACATACCTTCTTTTGATGATTACTCCAAAAATAATTTTTCTTGGATGAACTGGATCCAAAGACAAGCCTTTTTTTTGCCTTTGAATTCTTTAAATCGTGCTGCTCTTGTTCCAGAAAAAGGTTGAATTGAATTGCTTCTTTTTCTTCCTTGATTTGGTTTCAAATTTTCCAAGCCAATGTTGGATTTCCCCCCCCCCCTTTTTTTAATTGTCTTTGGTCCTTATTTATAGTGGTTTGAGGTTGTTTATTAGTAATTAGTTAAGGTAAGTAATATTAATAAAAAAAAAGAAACCAAAACCTAATTGGATTAGGTTTTGAAAAATTTGCATCGGAAAATTTGCGCTGCCGAAAAAAACTGCTGCGGAAAAACTGCGCTGGCAAAAAAATCTGCCCAGCTGGCTACGGCAGCGCGCGCGGAGTGGGCTCGTAAGCTATTTCGCACGCAAAAAATTTCTGCATGGCTATTTCGCAGGCAGAAAAATTCTGCGTGCGAAATAGCACAGTGATTTCGCGGGCCCGTGCCCACGGGCCCGCACTAAGATTTTTTCGTCGCCGATTTTTCCGACTCTGATTTTTATTTTTTTAAATTTTGACTTTTATTTGTTTATTTCTATTTTTTATTAAAAAAAATTAGATACTAAAGCAAAAATTATTTAATAAAAATTATTTTGGACCAATTAGACAACAAAACTTATTTTAGACTAAATAAAACATATTGGACCGGATTGGGTCAAAAATTAAGGGTCTACACGTATCTGGTAGGCTAGAATGAGCAAATGAAGGGGCAGTCAAAGAAGGTCCAGCTTCGTGATTAAACGAGCCAACAGCCTGCAACAACATTAAAGAATCAAAGAAAGGAAAAGCAGTCGCAAAGGAAAAGTGGTAAAAATTTTACCTGAGAAGTACTAGCCCCGAGATGTGGAACAGACTCTCCTGCATCTCCGTGATGCTCCTTCTCATCTCTACCCTCATTTCCATCGAAAATATCCCGCACACCGACAAGAGATACATCAAAGTGCAAGAGTCTCATTTGAATAAAATGAGCATAAAATGGACCCGGTAAATGGAGAAATGACTCGGCATTATAACCATACCGGGCCGACCACCAAGCATCCTCCGGCATCGACGTAATATTTAAAGTGTATTTCGGGATTTGCATCGAAAACCTCTGCTGCTCTGGACCGAGAAACCATTCATAAACTCTCTCCCCGAGAAACCAGCCACTAGATACTGGGCCAGCAATAATTCGGCGAGAATGTTGGAAAGACAGTGCAACCCACATCAAAGAAGACCAATTTGCTCGCTCTTCTGGATTCCACCAGGCCAAATTCACCTGTAGGATAACATAAGGTAAGTAAAACTTTCACATAAAATTTAAAGTATACTAATGTTATTTTACCTGATCCCAGGTTAAGCGGATAATCCGCCTTACCCGAGAAGGCACTACATCATACCATTGTCGGGCTTTATAAATACACCCTCCAGCCTGAATGACACAACGATCATGCTAACACAGACCCAGGTAAGTTAATATTAGATAAGTACGTGTTATTCTATCTATTTAAATTAATTTAATTTTCATAATAACAAAAAAATATAATAATAAATAATAAATAATAAAAAGATAAAAACTAAAAATAAAAATAAAAAAAATATATATATATAAAAAGAGAAAGGGAAAAGTAATTACCTCGCTCTTTTGGTTGGAACTACGATGGAGCGGCATCCCGGCCAGTATATCTAGATTTCCATCTTCATGATGCCGAATAAACTGTAATAGCTCGGCATTAGAATGAGTCCACGACCTCGAAGCATGCATTGTTTTTGAAAAATATATGCTGAAATTGAAAAGAAATTTGAGACAATTACAAAATTGAAATTGAAATTGTGAAATGAAGTGAAGAATTGATGGCCTTCTATAGAGGAACGGCAAGCAAGAGAAAACAAACTCAAAACTGTTCATGAATAGTAATTTTTACTATTTATGAATAGTATTACTATTGATAAATAGTAAATATCACTATTTATGAATAGTATTACTATTGATGAATAGTAAATGTTACTATTTATAAATAGTAAATAGTGCATGAACAGTGACTACACAGTAAATAAACAGTAAATTCAATTTTTTACTTTAATCATTCAAATAATTGCAGATATATAAATATTTTTTCACTCAGGGGGGGCAATAAGAAGACACATGTCTAAAAATTAGCCAAACTTTTTTATTAGCTCAGGTCCAGAACCCAAATTTTTCTTTAGGTCCAGAACCTATAATTATCCTTGAGTCCAGAACTCGAACCGAGTCCAAAACCCAAATTTTTCTTAGGTCCAGAACCTAGAATCATCCTTGAGTCCAGAACTCAAACCGGGTCCAGAACCCAAATTTTTCTTAGGTCCAGAACCTAAAATCTCCCTTGAGTCCAAAACTCAAACCAGATCCAGAACCCAAATTTTACTTAGGTCGAGAACCTAGAATCATCCTTGAGTCCAGAACTCGAACCGGGTCTAGAACCCAAATTTTTCTTAGGTCGAGAACCTAGAATTATCCTTGAATCCAGAACTCAAACCGGGTCCAGAATCAAAATTTTTCTTAGGTCCAGAACCTAAAATCATCCTTGAGTCCAAAACTCAAATCGGGTCTAGAACCCAAATTTTTCTTATGTCCAGAACCTAAAATCATCCTTGAGCCTAGAACTCGAACCGGGTCCAGAACCCAAATTTTCCTTAGGTCCAGAACCTAGAATTATTCTTGAGTCTAGAACTCGAATTGGGTTCAGAATCCAAATTTTCCTTAGGTCCAGAACCTAGAATCATCCTTGAGTCCAGAACTCAAACAGGGTCCAGAACCCAAAACATCAACCGTTTCATCACAAATTAAGTCTTATTACTTTTCACTCTCTTTCACTAAGGTTTCAGATCATTCAAGCAGGGGGCAAACTGTAGACCCTTAATTTTTGACCCAATCCGGTCCAATATGTTTTATTTAGTCCAAAATGATTTTTGTTGTCTAACTGGTCCAAAATAATTTTTGTTAAATAATTTTTTCTTTAGTATCTAATTTTTATTAATAAAAAATAAAAACAAACAAATAAAAGTCAAAAAATAAAAATAAAAATAAAAATTGGAGTCGAAAAAATTGGCAGCGAAAAAACAGTCGCACTGGCCCGTAGGCAATTTCGCCCGCAGGAAATTCCTGCGGGCGAAATCACTGTTCTTTTTCGCCCGTAGGAAAATCTTGCGAGTGAAATAGCTCGCCCGCAGGAATTTCCTATGGGTGACGACCGGCCTGCCCACTGCCGCAGTTTTCTGCTGCCAGCGCATTTTTTCCTGCAGCAATTTTTTTCTGCAGCCCAAATTTTCCGACGCAAATTTTTCGAAACCTAATCCAATTAGGTTTTGGTTTATTTTTTTTATTAATATTACTTGCCTTAGCTAATTAGGATTAAACTACATCAAACCCTTATAAATAAGGACCAAAGGCAACCAAATTGGGGGTGGCAAAAATTTGGCAGGGGCTTTTAGAATTTGAATCCGAAAGTGAAGTGGAAAAGCAATAATTAAATTCAATTGATTTTTAAAGGAGCAGCATCACGATTTAAGCAATTCAAAGGCAAAAAAGGCTTGTCTTTGGAGCTAGTTCATCCAAGAAGAATTGTTTTTGGAGGAATCATCAAAAGAAGGTATGTGTTAATTGATTTTCTTTAATTGTTTTTTTTTTACACAGTAGCTAAAACTAGGATTTTTGTGTTTTTCAAAAGTTAAAATGCTAGAACTTTAATTTAGTTTTCCAAAGTTAAAAACACTAAAACGTTACTTTATTTTCCAAAAAGACTTAAAATTGTTAATTTTTTCTTCTTAAAAACCTTAAAACTCTAATTGAACATATTTTTCCACAAAACTAAAATTTAAATTCTGTTTCTTTCAAAATCTTAAACTAGGTTCTATTTCATTCAAAAAGCCTTAAAAAACATCTTTTATACTTATAAAAACTTCAATCCGTTTGTTTAAATTCATAAAACTTCATAAAATTATCAAATTGTTTTTTCCAGACCCTAAAATCAACAAATCACCCAAGACCCTAATTCACAAACACTGAAACCCTAATTCAACTTTTAAACCTAAAATAGTAAACCCTAACCCTTTTAAACCTTAAATCCTAACTTTTTCTAAACTTTAATCCTTTAAAACATTAAAAACCATAAATTTACAAATATTCTAAAATTACACAGTAGCTTGAAATCACCATTTAAAACCACAAATCAAAACAATTTTAAAGTGTCTAAAACCCTAGTTTCATGATTTCATCATTCAAACCTTAATTTGGTTAATCAAAGTGTCTTACCAACCTTTTAAAATATAAAATCCTAATCTATTTTAATTCCATAAAAAGTCACAGTAGCTATAATTGAATTTTTATTTGCTTTTTTCAATTCCATATTTGATTATGCTTTGATTTATTTCTTATGCTTTAATTTATTTAATTTCAATACTAGATTTATTTAATTTATCATGGATGAATGTTTATTTTATATTTTGATTAATACCTTTGATGAATGATTTATTTATTATGAATGGTTATTTACTTTTATCAATTTATTTAGACTTCCAAATGTTTTAAGAGGTATGTTTCCACTTGGTAGGTACCCCATTAGTTAAATATTATGTAATTTAATTTGCTTTTTTATTTTAGAACCTATGTAAAGGGCATGTTTCTACCTTTTGGTCGGTGTCCTATCTAGGCATATGATGTAAGGACATGTTTTCATCCTTGGATGGTGTCCATTTATTTGCTTTATTTGGACGTTGCTTTGATTTTAATATAATGATGCTTTCTTTTATTTATTGTGTGTAATATGGATAATGTTGTTATATTTAAGAATTTTATAAAATTAAGACCTGTAAAGGAGGCCGGTTCTAATGAACCGGGCGTTGTGGGGGTGCTGGGCCATTTCTCACCTTCCCCACACGTACCCAACTTTCCGAACCCATTAGGGGGTTAGGGATTCCTTAGGAATTGAGTCATCCACCCCTTTCTTTTTCCCGGCCCGTCCGGGTGGCGACTCCATTTTCTTCGGACTTAGGTCCCTATTCTCTAAGGCCACAAGCCTAAACAGTGCCGAAGTTTCAAGAACTATTCCACCGGGAGTGGGGGCGAAAATCCTCTCTCATAGCTGGTAGGGTGAGCTCATTCTTCACTTGCTCCACTAGTTTGGCAACATGTGCAAAAATTTCAAAACCCAGGATCAACTTTCCCATGAACATGATTGGCTCGGGCTTTCCTTGGAGTGGTCCTATGTCTGGAGCTTTGACAAAGATTTTTTCAAGTGGCAGAAAACTCATCTTCTCATTCTTCTTTGGCTGGACATCTTTGTTGGCTTCATCATATCCCAACCCTTTCTTCTAAGCTTGAGTTTTAAAATCTAGAAGTTTTGTCAAACTGGCCTTGCCCTTTCCAAGACCAGCTCCAGGAAGGTAGTTCATGCTCTTCATCATGTTCAAGACCTTAGATTCCACGACTAAATCATCATAAATTGCAGCTATTTGGAAGCCATTGAGAGACCTCTCAATCATTAGAGCATTAACAACCTCATTATCTTCGGCCTCGATGACCACTGTCTCATCTCCGTTAGGGAACTTAAACTTTTGATGAAGGGTGGAAGGAACTCCACCAAGAGGTTGAAACCATGGTAGTCCCAAGAGTAAGGCAAAGGTAACAGGTATGTCCAAAACAGCAAATTCAACAATAGATTTAATTGGACGAACCTTAACAGCAGCTTTGAAAGTTCCTTCAGCATGTCTCTTAGTATTGTCATAAGCCCGAATGGTTACCTCGGTCGGGTTTAGATCCCTTCTTGACATGGCTAGTTTTTGCAATATTTTAAGTGGGCAAACATTTATGGTGGACCCATCATCAACCATGACACATGGAGTCCTTTTCCCTTTGATTTCTATTTTGATAAAGAGAGGATGGATGTGATCTCTCCCCTCTTCCGGTAAATCCGCATCTGAGAATGATACCGCTTCCATATTAACTTCGCTCTTCTCTTGAATATCTTCACATTTCATTACTCCCTCAATTTTTATGAAGTTGATCAGCTCCTCCGGTGTTATGGAGGTGGAAATTGGCATGCTGGCCAAGGCCTTGGCCATAGTGTCTCGGTGCTTTTTAGAAGTAGCCAATAAATCCCAAATGCTAACACTTGCTTGGGTTCTTTTCAATTGCTTGAGCACGGTATCATCTTCCTCTTCTTTGTTCCCTACTTCAACTTCCTTTCCTTTATTAACTTCTACATCCTGAGGCAGTGGCCTTGCATAAGGCTTACCGGATCTAGTGTTCATTACTTCATCTTTCTTGGTTCTCACCAAATCCATTATTCCTTCTTGGATACAAGATCATCATCACTATCGCTTGAATCCCAAAACCTATTCACAACACAAATTGCTACTTCTTTACCCACCATAGCTTGTTTAATCTCACCAAATACCTCTTCTTCTTTGGATGCTTCTCCACCCACATCTTGGAAAGAAGACATGACAAAACTTTCATGCAAACCTCCTCCAATCATGAAGGTTACCGGTAGTGGTAATCTATTGAACCTTGGTAATGGGTTGTCTTTGGTGTTCATCTTATTGGGCTCGAGTAGCTTTCCACTATCAATCAAATTTAGGATCTCATGCCTCAACCTTACACATCTATCCATGCCATGCCCTTGCATTTGATGAAATTGACAAATGCTTTAGTGTCAAAATT
The DNA here is from genome assembly GCA_947685225.1 of Garcia nutans. Lineage (NCBI taxonomy): Eukaryota > Viridiplantae > Streptophyta > Magnoliopsida > Malpighiales > Euphorbiaceae > Garcia > Garcia nutans. The sequence goes on along the minus strand of CANTUV010000012.1, from coordinate 18,520,631 downwards.
AGGTGGGAGAGGGTTAGGCAAAGGACGAGGATTTAAGGGTTGTAACAATCCCTTCCTTTGAAGCTTATTGAGAACCCAAGACAGCGGTTCCCCCAATTCTGAAGATTGTCTTCTTGTTCCTTGGCTAGTAGCATTAACACCAACTGCCTTTTGCATGCCTTGGTTACCAAACTGATAGTTTCCTTTCTTGTTCCTTCTTGTTGAAAAATGGTTCTTCTCTCTTTACCATTCTTCAATTTGCATACCGGCTTGGAGGAGATCTTTGAAATCACGGATGAGTGTATGAGACATTCTTTCACGAAGACTAGGCAACACCCCTCTCACAATCATCCTTATTTGATTAGATTCATCGGGCCTCTTCTTGAGCAAAGCAGCCTTATTTCTCCATCTTTTCACATAGTGTACAAAATTTTCATTTGGCCTTTGTCTAATGGACTCAACATCCATTAAGGTAACTTCCATCTAGACGTTGTATCCATATTGTTGGATGAAGGCCTTGTATAGCAGATCCCAACTCTTTTGTGTTTCTTCTTCTAAAGTATTGAACCAATTTTGGATAACAAGATCCAATGAGAGTATAAAGTACCTTAGAGTTTGAGCCTTAGCAGCTCGGGCAGACTGCATAGCAGTGATATACTGCTTCACATGGAGGTGAGGATTTTTGGTTCCATCAAACTTCGCAAAAGATGGCATCTTGAATTTCTATGGAACTTCTTCGTCTGGCTCAAATAATTTGTCAACTTTGGACATTTCTTCGGTTTTCAGCTTCTTCTCAAATATCTTTTCTAAATTCGCAATCATCTTTTCAACATCAGAAGTCTCAGTTTTCTCCATAGCTGATCTTTCAGCAATCTTCGATTCTTTCTTCTTGTCTTAAGGATCTTGGAAGTATTGAGCCTAATCATCATCATCATTAATGATCACCTTATCATCATCAAAAATCACTTCACCAACTTTAGCCTTCCCTTTGTCCTTTGGCTTCTTAGTGCTAGCACATGCTTCGGCATTATTTCCTAAAATTGCAGCAAATTGGTTCTTCATGGTCTCAACCAGGGTCTCTTTTATTTCTTCCATCTTGGCATTGAGGGCATCGTCCACCATTCTTTCAATTTGTTCAGGTTCCATTGCTTTTGGTGAGCAAGTGATTGTGTTGCTACTAGATTCTTCGTTTCCAGCGTAGGTCGGATTGTCGTAAGCTTTTGAACTATCATAATCCAGGACTGTGAGCCAAAGAGGATCAATGGTATGAGATGCAAATGTATGCATGTATGCCTGTATGCACAAACAATCAACAAAGATAAGTAGAACGTCCCTTCCAACCTTATAACATCACACATGAATGGCGAGTCTCTTTTCCTAGGTAATATGGTCAACAAAGTACCAACATGGGGTATCTTGTTTTCAAATATTTCCCTCGGATGTTTCAACCAATAGTTATATTTTAAAAAATGGAAATCAATTCATGATAATTCCTATTAATTAGGTTTTAATCCATTCAACCAACTAAAGTAGCTTTTATGATATATTGGATTAAAACTAAATTAAGAGGTTTATTATAAGTAGATTTCTCACTTGAAAAAGTAAATAATGATTCATGCCAAAAACAAGCCCACGATTAATTATTCTTAGTATAAACTAGGCTCACAATTGATTTTTGGTATTTCATAATTGACCTAAATAATTTGTAAGCTCCTTGTAAGAAAAGGTTGGATGATAATAATTTTGTTTCTAAGCCCATTGTCAAAAGATTTTAGAAAAAATATATTTTGGGCTTTGTATTTGGATCATGAGAAAAGTATTTTTGATTTGTTTTTAGAAAAGTTTTATGTCCAAAGACCATCTTGAAAAGTTTTAAAAATAGTTTTGGTCTTTTGGAGTTTAAAGAAAAATTTATTTTGAGCTTACAATGTACTTAGGTCATATTAGAAAAAGAACAAACCAAATAAGCCATGATTTAAGCCAAGATAAATTAACCATAGTCAAACAATAAGCATTTGGGGGTAAAACCTAAGGAAAGTAACTAGGCCAATTACATGAGCTTTAGTCTTTGGGTTAAAAGGCTTAGGTTCCCATAGCAAGTATATACCAAATGGTATAAGGCTATGAGTGGTTATGCCATGCTCGATCTCCATACCTTGAGTGAAAGTATGGTATCCCTTACATAACACAACACGGGTAACACGGGCATCCTAACTCACGCACATGATGCAATTTAATATGATGCAATGGATAATATCATGATAAGAGAGAATAGAATAATATAAAGACCAACGGAATCAACTTCTCTTGTCCCCAGTGGAGTAGCCACTATGAGCGGGGAATTTCACCCCCACTCTCGGTGGAATGGTTCTTGCGACTTTGGCACTGTTTAGGCTCAGAGCCTTAGAGAACACGGGACTAAGCCCAGAGAAAATAGAGTCGCCACCCAGATGGGCTGAAAAAAAAAGAAAGGGGTGGATGACTCAATTCCTAAGGAATCCCCAACCCCCTAATGGGTTCGAAAAGTTGGGTACATGTGGGGAAGGTGAGAAATGGCCCAGCACCCCCACAATGCCCTATTCATTGGAACCGGTTTCCTTTGCATGTCTTAATATTATAAAATTCTTAAATATAATAATATTATCCATATTACATGCAACAATCCAAGGATGGAAGCATGTCCTTACATTGTTCATGTCTAAACTAAATAGGACACCCACCAAAAGGTGGAAACATATCCTTTACATTGGTCCAAAAAATAAAAACAATTTAAATTATATGGAAATTAATTAATGAGGTACCCACAAAGTAGAAACATACCTCTTACAATATTTGGAAATGAAAATAAATCAATAAAAGTAAATAACCATTCATAATAAATAAATCATTCATCAAAGATATCAAACATCAATCAAAATATATAATAAATATTCATCCAATTTAATAAAACAGTAAATATACTAACTTTAGAGGTTCATGCATTAAGTAGGGTTTCTAGGGTTTTATGTTCAATAACTAGGGTTTTGTATATATTAGTTTAATTTGTTGAGAAATATTTTAGAGTAATAACACAGCTACTGAATATTTAAAAGATTTAAGGTTTTGGATGTTTTTATGAAAATAATATTACTGTGATTTAAAAAAAGTAGGTTTAGTTAGGATTTTGAGTAAACATCATGGAATTAGTGTTTTTTTTTAAGACATTAGGGTTTATAATTTTAAAAGATTGGGATTTAGGTTCACTGGATTATGGTTTTAGGTGTTGATGAATGTTTAGATCAATTTTGTATATATTTTCTATGATGTTTTTGTTGATTTTAAGTTAATTTTCATGTTAATTTGTACTTAAGTTTGTTTGAAGTTGTTGATTTAGGTTGAGGTGCATTTGATAGATCTTTAACTAAAATTTGATGGACTTGTTGGAGAAAAGCATGCGACACGGCCAAGCTAGACATGGACTCAAAAGAGATTCCAGGTTCTGGACCCGAGCTAATATTTTTTTATTTCAAAAATTTTGGCTAATTTTTATGCATATGTCTTCTTCTTTCCCCATGCGTGTAAAAATATTTATGTACACGCAATTATTTGAATGATTAAAGTGAATAATTGAATTTACTATTTTATTTACTGTGTAGTCACTATTCATGCATTGTTTACTATTCATAAATTGTAAATTTACTATTCGCAAATAGTATCAAATAGTATTTACTATTGGAAATATTAATTTTACTATTCACCAATAGTAATACTATTTATGAATAGTAACATTTACTATTTACCAGTAGTAATACTATTTATGAATAGTAACCTTTACTAGTCACCAATAATAACACTATTCATAAATAGTAAAAGTTACTATTTATAAATAGCAACATTTACTATTTATGAATAGTTTTGAATTTGGTTTTTTGCTTGTCGTTTCTCTATAAAAGGCTACCATTTCTTCATTTCATTTCACAATTTCAATTTCAATTTCAATTTCGTAACTCTCTCAAATTTCTTTTCAATTTTAGCATATATTTTTCAAAAATAATGCATGCTTCGAGGTCAGGGACTTATTCTAATGCCAAGTTATTAAAGTTTATTCGGCATCATGAAGATGAAAATTTAGATATACTAGCCGGGATGCCGCTCCATCGCAGTTCCAACCAAAAGAGCGAGGTAATTATTTTTTCCTTTTTTATTGCTCTTGATTTTGTCGTTGTGTGTGTTTTTTTTTCCTTTTTTTATGCTCTTTTATTATTATTGCGTTTACCTTTATTATTATTTTGTATGTTTATTTTGTATTATTATTTAGAAAATAAATTAAATTAAGCAGATAGACTAATATGTACTTACCCGGTATTAACTTACCTGGCTCTGTGTTAGCATGATAGTTGCGTTGTTCGGACTGGAGGATGTATTTACAATGCCCGACAATGGTACGATGTAGTGCCTTCTTGGGTAAGGCGGATTATTCGAGATTGCGGCTTCGAACAGTTCATCTTGCAATTGCCGTCTGAGGAATATCAGATAGACCGGAGCGTAGTCCAGGCATTCGCAGAGCGATGGTTGAACATGATCCACACTTTTCACTTGCCCATTGGAGAGATGATAATTGGTCCGGTCGATTTTACTGCCATAACCGGCCTTCGATATGATGGTGTTTCAGTTCCCCTGACTAACGATATTTTAACATTTGAAGAAATTCAGGAATTAATTGGTATGGAACCATCTTATAAAGGTCCTTTTAAGATAAAAATTGAGCCAATTCGTAGTTATTGGGTGAACTACGAAGGTCGGGTTAGCAGAGACAGGGCCAAACAGTACGCTCGAGGATTTTTGTTATATCTGCTTGGGTCGACCATCTTAGGCAGCATTGAATCCTCCATTCACTTGTTAGTGTTGAGTGCCCTTTCTTATCTCAGAATGATACCATCTTCTGGTTGGGGTGAAGCTGGTCTCACATGTCTTTACCATGGTCTTGATAAGCTTTGCCGAAATAAGAATTCTTTTGTCGGCTTGATGGCGGTTGTCGAGGTATTCTTTCTTCCACCAATGTCATTTCCACTCTTTTCTTGCATGAATGTGATCTTTATTGTTATTATAGATATAGGCATATGAACACAACCTTGTGAGGGTACCTGGCATTTCCCGAGATAGAATCGGGTATCCGAGATTAAATTACTTGTTGTCCGATCATGTGGATGTTCCCAGCTCTCATCATGTGCATACTCATCGCTTTGTATTAAGCCGCTTAACTTGGGATTAGGTAAAATAACATTAGTATGCTTTAAATTTTATGTGAAAGTTTTACTTACCTTATGTTATCTTGCAGGTGATTTTGGCCTGGTGGAATCCAGAAGAGGTAGCAAACTAGTCTCCTTTGATGAGGGCTGCACTGTCTGTCCAACATTCTCCCCGAGTTATTGCTGGCCCAGTGTCTAGTGGCTGGTTTCTCGGGGAGAGAGTTTATGAATGGTTTCTCGATCCAGAGCAGCGGAGGTTTTTGATGCAAATCCCAGAATATACTTTAAATATTATGTCAATGCCGGAGGATGCATGGTGGTCAGCCCGGTATGGTTATGGTGCCGAGTCATTTCTCCATTCACCTGGTCTATTTTATGCCCATTTTATTCAAATAATACTCTTGAACTTTGATGTATCTCCTGTTGGTGTGCGGGAGATTTTCAACGAAAATAAGGGTAGAGATGAGGAAGAACATCACAGAGATGCAGAACAATCTATTCCACATCTCGGGGTCAGTACTTCTCAGGTAAAACTTTTACCACTTTTCCATTGCAACTACTTTTCCTTTCTTTGATTCTTTAATGATTGTTGCAGGTTGTTGGCTCGTTTGATCATGAGGCTGGACCTTCTTTCACTGCCCCTTCGTTTGCTCATTCTAGCCCGCCAGATATGCCATCTCATCCGCAGGGCATTGATATGAACTACCTGGTACGTTTCTTATTTCACAGTAATTTATGCCATATGTATGCATGATTATGTATGCTCTTACCTTTTCCTTCTTGGCTCACAGCGGATGCTCGAAGAACAAAATAGGAAGCTTCAAGAAGAGTTAGCTGCAAGTCGTCAGCAGGCTTCTCATTTTGAAAGTTTATATCACCAATCTGAACAACATTTCTGAGACTTTCGATTTCAGAGGATGAGGGATCCTGGTGCTTCTTCTTCAAGAGGCCCCCAGACCGATGACCATGAGATCCTTTCGTCTGCTTCTGATGAGGACCATGACAGATCAGAAACTCAAGGTAATAAAGATTTTGGTGTTCCCGCTTCAGGTGATCCCGGGATGAGTAATTTGCCGGGTTTTGGTGCTCCCGCTTCTGGCGGACTCGGGACGAGTGATTTTTCCCCTCCTCCAATAGGCGATGATTTTTTCAAGTCTTTATTTGGTGACCTACCACCACCCTCTTAGTGATGTGTAAATATTATAGCAATTGTAAAATCTTGTATAATAATGGAAAAAAATACAATTTTCCTCTTTACTGTAACTCCTTTCTTTTTTTTTATATATATTTTTTATCATCATTTCCTTGCCCAATGTGTCTTTCGAGTTTCAACATACTTCCCCTAACTTGAAGGCTCTGTATGATAAAAATATTTTTTATTTTTGATTTTGAATTTTGATTTTGAAATCAAATGTTGGCTTTGCCAAAATCAATGTCAATGTACCTCAGGAATTGACTTTTCCAAATTAACATATCTATAACATGAAAACCCTAGTTACCGTACTAAACTCAGGAATCATTTCCATTTAAGCAAGAACTGTTGCACTTCAGATAGGCACATACACATTACTTGGCCAAAGGTCTCATTGAGTTTAAATATTGTCTATCTCATATGCATGCTTATCTAAACTATCTACACTAATAGACTCTACCTACCAAGAGAGATCAACAGGTCTTTGATAGGCTTGAAATGGGGCCTATAAGGGACACGGGTTTAAATGAAGGCTATTTGTAAGTTGGGACTGATGTGACACAATGGACAAACCTTCATACTATAAATTTCTTGTTTGAACTTTAGGCACTTGGGAGAAATCATACTAGACTCCAAATTCTTTCTATCTTCTTAGCATGAATCTTGATCTTGATTGGGACAGTCTTTTCCCTTGCAAAAAGTTTGGGACCCAAATTCATTTCTTTTCTTCTTTTCCCTTTTCTTTTTCTTTATTTTTCTTACTCTTCCCTTTTCTTTCTCTTTCCTTACTCTTCCCTTTCTTTGAGCATTTTATCATTTTGTCCTTCTTCCTTGTAGGATTGTTAAGTAAAGAACTTTCAAGAACTGGATGGTCTTCCTCCAATTTTAATTGAATCTTTGAAGCCTTTTGATGCTTTAGAGAAAAGAGAACTTAGTTGGCTTTTTGAAACGCCTTTCTAGGTTTTATCTTTTTTCCTTTTCTTTCTTTCTTTTTCTTTTTTTTTTGTTCTAGCTCTAAAAGAGTTGTCTTGTTTGTACTAACTTGGGCTTCCAATAATGGATGAGTGGAGTAACATAAATTTTTTTAACTAGGATAAATCATTTGTTACTTTGATGTTGATGTTGTCTTGATACATTGGAGATATTAAGGGAACTTCAACTACCCTTATGGTTTTGAGAACATCAACTATCCTTATGGTCTTGAAAACATCAACTACCCTTATGGTCTTGAGAACTTCAACTATCTTCATGGTCTTGAGGACTTCAATTATCCTCATGATATTGACTAATAATTATTTTCTTTGATCTTCTTGCCTCTTCATCTCAGTGATCATAAGACTTGCCAAAAGTATCACAACAGCTCAGGGCAGGTTGTCGGGGTTATATGCCAATGAAAAGAAAGCTAAAATTTTATGAAGGCTCAAAGGGACAACTAGGGATTGATATTTAATTGGGTGGATACTAGTTGTTGGCTAACCAAACAATGCCTAGATCATCTCTCCCTTAAATAAGCAGAGTTCAATTTTGCCTCAAAATTTTGTTAAAGCATGTTCTAAGTGTAATATCCCAGAATAGACCCTAAGAGTTTTGGAATTATTGTTGTTGTATTTGGATTTAATGTATATGTATATATGGGAAATATAAGGATAATATATGTAAGACATATACATATACATCACATATACATGGGATATAAAATGGTGTAGGATAAGTGAGTTGTATATATAATTGTATAATTAATTAATAATAATAATAATAAAGACAAAAAGAAAAGAGAAGAAGAAAGTCAAAGAAAGAATATGTGGTGGAGATTTAAAGTATTATTATTATTATTATTATTATTATATATATATATATAAGATAAGAACGAAGGAAAGAAGTAGAACCTTCTTTCTTCTTCTGCTCCTTCTTCTTCGTCTTCTTCTTTTCTGCTTGGTCGAGAGAGAGAGAGAGAGATGATGATTTTGAGAGGATTGAAGATTTTTATTGAAGATTTGGCATATTAACCAAGTAAGTATTCATTCCTTTGCATTGATTTCTATGGTTTAAGTTTGGATTTGATGTGGTTAATTGTGAGGATGTGTAATATCCTCATGTATGCCCTAGAAGTTTTGATTATGTTGTTGATGTTGTTGTTAGTGTTGTTGTTGTTATATATTGGATTGAATATAGGTGTTAAATTGTAAGAGAAAAGAAATGGGAAGAGAATGTATATGTATATGTATTTTGGGAAGAAATAGGGTTTAGAGACAAATTTATATGTTGTGTATATGTTAATATATATGACATATAAAGTGGTCAAAAGGCTTGGTCAATGCAAGAGAAGATATTTATTTGAGATTGGTAAATTACTTAATTGGGCACATATAAGACAAAAAGATAATTATGTGAATAAGGGCACTTTGGTAATTGCTTGGATAAAACTATATGGTGGATATTTAAAGAAGGTTTGACTTGTGTTTTCTTCATCATTTCTTCTTCTTCTTCTTGTTGATGGCCGGCCCTCCATAGCCAAAGAGAAAGAAAGAGACAAGTGATGGTTTTGATGATTTCAAGCTTAAATTGAAGAAAGATTAAGTGTTCAAGTGTTGATTTAAGAAGTTTTTAACTAAGGTAAGATCTTTTCTCTAATTTCTTCAATTCTTTTGAAGTGGTATGATTAAGTTGCTTATGGTATGATTGTAAGTATTGATTTTGCTTGATAGATGAGAAGTTGGGTTGGTGTTGGTGATGGAAGAGTAAGATTGATGTTTAGTGAAATTGTTTCTGTTTTAGGATTAGTAAAGGCTGTGACTTGTATGATTTTTAATTAATTATAGAAAAATTTTCTTGAAGTGAATTTTTGATATGTTGTGCCTCTGAGTCTAGAATGACTGAAAAATATGTTGATTCGATTTTGGAATGGTTATGAGTTTAGAAAGATTATTTTCATTAGACCTGTTCCAGCAGGTACCTTAACTGGGACAGCTATATTTCGTGATTTTTAATAAAATGTAGAAAAATCATATCCAATCGAATTTTGGATATGTTGTTTCTTAGTGAGTCTAGTATTTGAGAAAAATAATTTGGAATCACGTTGATTGAATTTGATTTATGGAATTCACAAAGTTCAGAACTGCTGCCAGGATGCAGGGCAATTGGGGCAGTCTGGTTAGGTGAACTATTTGACCAAGATTTTGTGTTCAGTTTGATCTGAAATTTTAAAGGGATGATTTTAAGATACAAAACTAAATTCTGTAAAAATTTTAGAATTTTTAGTCAAGTAGATTATTTTATACAATTTTTCAAAATAAGGATAAAATGGAGTTTAAAAATCAGAATGTACTATTTATGGTTAGGGTTTTAATTCTTTGTTCTTCTTGCATTGCTTTGGTTCTCCAAAGGTAGGTTGGTCCTTAAACCTAACCCTAAACACTTTAAACACACTTGAATCAATGAATGTTATAATCAATTGTTCTTTGCCCTAATTGCATTGTTGAGATTGAACAATGTTATGTTGTGCATTGTGAATGGTAATGTGTTTCATGAGTAATGTGGAATGAAATGTTGATATTTATGAATGATGCTATGTGAGATATAATGTGATCATGGATGAGATATATATATATATACTTGAATAATGAGATGTTATATTGTGAAATGAAATGTGAAGCCATTGTTATTGGCTAAGATGATGTAATTGAAAGAAAGAAGGCATGTTTGCCTAAATGTGATGAGAATTGAGAATGGAAATGAATTGTTTGTTTAATATGTTATTCAGTTTCAGAGTTCTGGATTTGGGTGGCATGCCTAAGAAATGATGAAAGGTAACATTCTTGCCGGGTTGAGGACCTCCTCATAGGTGTTGAGTTGATGGTCCAAGAGACTGGGTCTGTTACACTATGAGATATATGATTTGTAACAGTCTTGCCGGGTTGAGGATCTCCTCATATGTGTTGAGTTGATGATCCAAGAGACTGGGTCTGTTACACTATCCATGTATAGAGATACATGTATCTACATTGCCTACGGGCGTGATTATTGTGACTATGAACCAAAGCAGTAACTCTGAACTCTGAATATCGTATTAAATACTTGTTGGGCCCATAGGTGTCAAGGTTATATGAATGTCCTAAATAATGTTATGAGTTTAATGAAATGAGATGTTGGTTATGGAGTATGATTGATTAATGTTGAATGTGAAAAGATGTTGAAATGTGGTATGCTCATATGACTATGATTTGTGAAATGCATAATTGTGTGGTTAACTTTATATTTATGATGTTGATCTTATCAATAACATATGTGGCATTGCATTTCATTAAAGCATACTGTTAGCATGTTTTATCTTACTAAGCCGTTGGCTTAGCGCGATAGTGTTTAATCGCGCAGGTAGTAGAGTGGATAGAGTTGAACCCGAGAGTTCATCAAGACCTAGTGAGAGTAGACCTTGAAGATTCCATTTTGGGAGCTTAAAGATCAGAGCAGACTTGCCAATCATGTATAAATTTTATGTGTTGTAAAACTTGAGTTTTGATGTATATGAATTTGTAAATATGTAAATATTTTATAACTTCTGCTGTGTAATATTTAAATATGGGGGTTGTCACAAAACCTTTATTTTATGTTGTACTAGAAGTGTAAATCTTTTTTGCAGGTTGTAGTTGAGGTTATAAGGGGGATTTATTGGGAGTGTACTGAGAATGATTTTGTTTGCATTGGTTTGTGTAAAATGTTTTTTAAAATAAGAAAAAAACCGGTTTTGTCGACACTTGGGACTCAATTTTTAGGCGAAACTATGGCAAAAATTTTGTAAAAAAATCAGAACTAAAATTTGACTAAGTAAAATTGGTAGCAACATTAGGTTAGTGTGGCGCCTCTACTCAGCTTACATATGTAGGTTGGGAAGGGGTGTTACAATTGTTTTGGTATCAGAGCCTAGGTTTGAGATTCTCAACCTAGGTAAAATGTAAGAAAAAGACTATTTTTACATAAAAAGTGAGTTTTGAACAAAAATACATGTTTGGGATTGGCAGTCTCTGATCTTTAATAAGAGGTATTCTGTTGTGTTTGCAGACTTAGGTTATGATGGATTCTCACTCTCGTCAGTCGATTGAGGGTAGTGCCGAGAGTATTGCTCCTGCTGAGGGAGCTAGAGTTGATAGTGTTGAGGAGGCACCTGCTTCGGTGTCGGGTAGACCAGCTGGGGAGGAGGTTCCGCCAGCCTAGTTTAGGCCTATGATGGAAGCTATGAGACAAGCACCTGTGCAACCACAGCCACCGCCACCACCCCCTCAGCCTTCAGTACCAGTAAGGCACTATGATAAGCTAAGGAAATATGGAGCAGAGGATTTCTTTGGTACAGTTGATCCGGCTGTAGCAGAACAGTGGCTTGATAGAGTTCAGAGGGTATTTGTGCAGTTGCAAGCCACTTCAGAGGAGAAGTTTGACTATGCAAGATCTTTGCTACAGAAGGATGCCTACGACTGGTGGAAGACAGTGCCCCATTCTATGGATGATCCTCCAACACTGTCTTACACTGATTTTCTGAGGGAATTTGAGTTGAAGTATACTCCTAGGGAGTATAAAGATGGGAAGAAAAGAGAGTTTCTAGATTTGAAGCAAGATCATCGGACCGTAACTGAATATGAAGTTGAGTTTATTCGACTGAGTCAGTATGCAGGGGGTATCATTGCTGATGAGATTGATAGATGTCGGCGATTTGAGGAGGGATTGAGACCCTCGATCATGTGCTTAGTGGCTGGATCCAGATATCAGGATTTCTCACAGCTTGTGGCAGCAGCTCGAAGTGTAGAGCGAGCTCAAGTTATTGCAGCTGCTTCAGAGGAAGAGGTTAGGGTTAGAAGGCCCCAGTTCGAGGCAGGGTCTTCTTCTGCGAAGAGGGGTAGAGGAAGTTTTGTTCCTCGGAGTAGTAGGAGCCAGAGACCAGCGGGTAGGTCAGTGCAGTTCCAGAGGCAGAGATTTAGACCTGCAGCTTCAGTAGCGAGTGCTCCTACTCTTGGAGTTCAGAGATCCACCTTACCTGTGTGTAACCATTGTGGTGGAAGACATGGGGGCGTTTGTTGGAGGCATAGTAGATCAGGGGTATGCTTCAGGTGTGGATCACCTGACCACTTTGTGAGAGACTGTCCTGAGAGGCAGGAGCAGATGCCAGTTGATTCTGCTGCTTCTCGAGCTAGTGTGAGGGGAGGCAGAGGAGGCAGAGGTGCCAGTCGAGGAGGTAGACCAGGATTCAGTTCTAGAGGAGGTGCTACATCCAGGGAGGGTAGACCAGTGGAGGTTGGATCTTCCCAGAGGATGTATGTTATGCAGAGGCAGCCAGATACATCGGCAGTCATAGCTGGTACTTTTTCTTTATTTAATACTCCAGTACTTGCTTTGATTGATCCGGGTTCCACGCATTCATATATTAGTGCATCTGTTTTGCCTGTATCTGATTTGCATGCTGAGTCCCTAGGATTTGATGTGTTGGTGACAAATCCGTTAGGGCATAGTGTGGTTGTGAGTAAGGTGCATAGAGATAGTGCAGTAGTGGTGCAGGGTGAGGAGTTCTTAGGGGATTTGATTGAGATGCCATTTAAGGAATATGATGTGATCTTAGGTATGGATTGGCTATCTCGACATGGAGCTGTGGTAGATTGTAAGAAGAAAATTGTTTCTTTGAGGACGGGTGATGGTAGAGAGGTGATAGTATCTAATGAGCAGGAACAGCTAGCCTCCTTATTTGTTTCAGCTGTTGCAGCCAGGAGGTTGATTAGAAAGGGATGTGAAGCCTATCTTGCTCATGTGGTAGATACTAGAGTAAGAAGTTCTCCCATTGATAGCATTGCCACAGTTGCAGAGTTCCCAGATGTATTTCCAGAGGAGTTGCCAGGGTTACCTCCTGAGAGAGAGGTGGAGTTCGGTATTGAATTGTTGCCTGGTACAACTCCTATCTCTATTACTCCTTATAGAATGGCACCAGCAGAATTGAGGGAGTTGAAAGTGCAATTACAAGAGTTGTTGGACAAAGGATTTATTCGCCCCAGTGTTTCTCCTTGGGGAGCTCCTGTTCTATTTGTGAAAAAGAAAGATGGTACTATGAGGTTGTGTATCGATTATAGGCAATTGAACAAGGTGACCATTAAGAATAAATATCCTTTGCCTAGAATCGATGATCTCTTTGATCAGTTGAAGGGAGCGTCAGTGTTCTCCAAAATTGATTTGCGATCTGGGTATCATCAGTTGAGAGTCAAAGCTGAAGATGTTCCTAAGACCGCTTTTCTGACCAGGTATGGGCATTATGAATTTTTAGTTATGCCTTTTGGTCTGACGAATGCACCTGCAGCTTTCATGGATTTGATGAATAGGGTGTTTAGGCCCTATTTGGATCAGTTTGTAGTGGTCTTCATTGATGATATACCGGTGTATTCGCGGAATGAGGAAGAACATGATATGCATCTGCGGATTGTGTTGCAGATTTTGAGAGAGAGGCAGTTGTTTGCTAAATTGTCGAAGTGTGAGTTCTGGTTGGATCAAGTAGCTTTTCTCGGACATGTTGTTTCAGCAGAAGGCATTAGAGATTGGAGTCCACCCAAGTCTGTGACTGAGATTAGAAGTTTTCTAGGTTTGGCAGGCTATTACAGGCGGTTTGTGAAAGGGTTTTCTTTGATAGCTACTCCACTCACCAGATTGCTTCGTAAGGGAGTGAGATTTGTGTGGACGGATCAGTGTCAGGCGAGTTTTGAGCAGTTGAGAGAATTGTTAACTCAAGCGCCTGTTCTTACTTTACCTGTTGAAGGTAAACCTTATGTGATCTACAGTGATGTTTCACATAGAGGTTTGGGGTGTGTATTGATGTAAGAAGGTAAAGTTATAGCTTATGCATCTCGACAGTTGAAACCGCATGAGCTTAACTATCCGACCCATGATTTGGAATTGGCTGCCATTGTTTTTGCATTGAAGATTTGGCGCCATTATCTGTTTGGGGAGAAATGTTTCATCTACACTGATCACAAGAGTTTGAAGTATTTGGGTGTCCAGAAAGAACTCAATCTTCGTCAGAGGAGATGGTTAGAATTGATTAAAGACTACGACTGCTTGATTGACTATCATCCAGGTAAAGCAAATGTTGTTGCTGATGCCTTAAGTCGGAAGTCTTTAGCTGGTTTAACAGTTTACTCGCTCTCGTTGCTTGTTGAGTTGAGAGCATTGCATGCCAGTTTTGTACCTTGTGTTGATGGTGCATTATTGGCACAGTTGCAATTAAAGCCGATTTTGTTAGATCAGATCAAAGAAGCTCAGTTGGCTGATAAGAAGATACAGAAGATTGTTTCAGATTGTCAGAGTGGAAAGGGTAGAGATTTTATTGTGAAGAGCGATGGGAGTCTCTGGTTTAAGAACCGATTGTGTGTACCCGATGATGCTGATTTGAAAAGGGTCATTTTGGAAGAAGCTCATCAGTCAATGTTTGCTATGCATCCGGGTAATACGAAGATGTATCATGATTTGAGACAGCATTATTGGTTGATTGGTTTGAAGAGAGTCATTGCAGATTTTGTGTCGAAATGTCTCACTTGTCAGAAGGTTAAAGCAGAGCATCAAGTTCCAACCGGGTTGCTTCAACCATTGTTAGTGCCAGAATGGAAGTGGGAAAGAGTGACAATGGATTTTGTGTCTGGTTTGCCATTGACACAAAAGAAGCATGATGCTATATGGGTGATTGTGGATAGATTGACTAAGACAGCTCATTTCCTTCCGGTTCGAATGGATTACTCTTTGGAGAGATTGGCTGAGCTGTATATCCATGAGATTGTAAAACTGCATGGTGTTCCAATTTCTTTAGTGTCTGATCGAGATCCCAGGTTTACTTCCAGATTTTGGAAGAGTTTGCATAGTGCTTTGGGTTCTCGACTGCACTTCAGCACTGCTTTTCATCCACAGACGGATGGACAGTCAGAGAGGGTGATACAGATTATTGAGGACATGTTGAGAAGCTGTGTCATCGATTTCTCTGGAAGTTGGGATAGGTTTTTACCTCTTGTGGAGTTTGCTTACAACAACAGTCACCAATCCAGCATTGGTATGGCACCGTTTGAAGCATTGTATGGCAGACGGTGTAGGACACCTCTTTGTTGGAATGAGCTTGGAGATAATAAGTTGGTTGGACCTGATTTGATTCAAGAAACTGAGGAAAAAGTGAAGTTGATCCGAGGTAGGTTAAAAGCAGCTTCAGACCGACAGAAGTCTTATGCAGATCTGAAGAGGAGAGACATTCAGTTTGATGTTGGAGATAAGGTGTTTTTGAAAGTATCTCCTTGGAAGAAGATTTTGAGGTTCGGTCGGAAAGGAAATTGAGTCCTCGTTTCATTGGGCCGTATGAAGTGTTAGAAAGAGTTGGGCCAGTTGCATATCGACTTGCTTTGCCACCTGAGTTGGATCGTATTCATAATGTATTCCATGTTTCTATGTTGAGGAGGTACAGGTCAGATCCATCTCATGTGTTGCCATTTGAGTCTATCGAAGTGAGCCCAGACTTGACATTTGAAGAGGAACCAGTTGCTATCTTGGCACGAGAAGTGAAAGAGTTGAGGAACAAGAAAGTGCCATTGGTGAAGATTCTTTGGAAGAATCATGCAAAAGAAGAAGCAACTTGGGAAAGTGAGCAAACTATGCGAGAGCAATATCCTCAACTATTTCAGAGTTGATATCAGGTAATTTTGAGGACGAAATTTCTTTTTAGAGGGGGAGAATTGTAATATCCTCATGTATGCCCTAGAAGTTTTGATTATGTTGTTGATGTTGTTGTTAGTGTTGTTGTTGTTATATATTGGATTGAATATAGGTGTTAAATTGTAAGAGAAAAGAAATGGGAAGAGAATGTATATGTATATGTATTTTGGGAAGAAATAGGGTTTAGAGACAAATTTATATGTTGTGTATATGTTAATATATATGACATATAAAGTGGTCAAAAGGCTTGGTCAATGCAAGAGAAGATATTTATTTGAGATTGGTAAATTACTTAATTGGGCACATATAAGACAAAAAGATAATTATGTGAATAAGGGCACTTTGGTAATTGCTTGGATAAAACTATATGGTGGATATTTAAAGAAGGTTTGACTTGTGTTTTCTTCATCATTTCTTCTTCTTCTTCTTGTTGATGGCCGGCCCTCCATAGCCAAAGAGAAAGAAAGAGACAAGTGATGGTTTTGATGATTTCAAGCTTAAATTGAAGAAAGATTAAGTGTTCAAGTGTTGATTTAAGAAGTTTTTAACTAAGGTAAGATCTTTTCTCTAATTTCTTCAATTCTTTTGAAGTGGTATGATTAAGTTGCTTATGGTATGATTGTAAGTATTGATTTTGCTTGATAGATGAGAAGTTGGGTTGGTGTTGGTGATGGAAGAGTAAGATTGATGTTTAGTGAAATTGTTTCTGTTTTAGGATTAGTAAAGGCTGTGACTTGTATGATTTTTAATTAATTATAGAAAAATGTTATTGAAGTGAATTTTTGATATGTTGTGCCTCTATGAGTCTGGAATGACTGAAAAATATGTTGATTCGATTTTGGAATGGTTATGAGTTTAGAAAGATTATTTTCATTAGACCTGTTCCAGCAGGTACCTTAACTGGGACAGCTATATTTCGTGATTTTTAATAAAATGTAGAAAAATCATATCCAATCGAATTTTGGATATGTTGTTGCTTAGTGAGTCTAGTATTTGAGAAAAATAATTTGGAATCACGTTGATTGAATTTGATTTATGGAATTCACAAAGTTCAGAACTGCTGCCAGGATGCAGGGCAATTGGGGCAGTCTGGTTAGGTGAACTATTTGACCAAGATTTTGTGTTCAGTTTGATCTGAAATTTTAAAGGGATGATTTTAAGATACAAAACTAAATTCTGTAAAAATTTTAGAATTTTTAGTCAAGTAGATTATTTTATACAATTTTTCAAAATAAGGATAAAATGGAGTTTAAAAATCAGAATGTACTATTTATGGTTAGGGTTTTAATTCTTTGTTCTTCTTGCATTGCTTTGGTTCTCCAAAGGTAGGTTGGTCCTTAAACCTAACCCTAAACACTTTAAACACACTTGAATCAATGAATGTTATAATCAATTGTTCTTTGCCCTAATTGCATTGTTGAGATTGAACAATGTTATGTTGTGCATTGTGAATGGTAATGTGTTTCATGAGTAATGTGGAATGAAATGTTGATATTTATGAATGATGCTATGTGAGATATAATGTGATCATGGATGAGATATATATATATACTTGAATAATGAGATGTTATATTGTGAAATGAAATGTGAAGCCATTGTTATTGGCTAAGATGATGTAATTGAAAGAAAGAAGGCATGTTTGCCTAAATGTGATGAGAATTGAGAATGGAAATGAATTGTTTGTTTAATATGTTATTCAGTTTCAGAGTTCTGGATTTGGGTGGCATGCCTAAGAAATGATGAAAGGTAACATTCTTGCCGGGTTGAGGACCTCCTCATAGGTGCTGAGTTGATGGTCCAAGAGACTGGGTCTGTTACACTATGAGATATATGATTTGTAACAGTCTTGCCGGGTTGAGGATCTCCTCATATGTGTTGAGTTGATGATCCAAGAGACTGGGTCTGTTACACTATCCATGTATAGAGATACATGTATCTACATTGCCTACGGGTGTGATTATTGTGACTATGAACCAAAGCAGTAACTCTGAACTCTGAATATCGTATTAAATACTTGTTGGGCCCATAGGTGTCAAGGTTATATGAATGTCCTAAATAATGTTATGAGTTTCATGAAATGAGATGTTGGTTATGGAGTATGATTGATTAATGTTGAATGTGAAAAGATGTTGAAATGTGGTATGCTCATATGACTATGATTTGTGAAATGCATAATTGTGTGGTTAACTTTATATTTATGATGTTGATCTTATCAATAACATATGTGGCATTGCATTTCATTAAAGCATACTGTTAGCATGTTTTATCTTACTAAGCCGTTGGCTTAGCACGATAGTGTTTAATCGCGCAGGTAGTAGAGTGGATAGAGTTGAACCCGAGAGTTCATCAAGACCTAGTGAGAGTAGACCTTGAAGATTCCATTTTGGGAGCTTAAAGATCAGAGCAGACTTGCCAATCATGTATAAATTTTATGTGTTGTAAAACTTGAGTTTTGATGTATATGAATTTGTAAATATGTAAATATTTTATAACTTCCGCTGTGTAATATTTAAATATGGGGGTTGTCACAAAACCTTTATTTTATGTTGTACTAGAAGTGTAAATCTTTTTTGCAGGTTGTAGTTGAGGTTATAAGGGGGATTTATTGGGAGTGTACTGAGAATGATTTTGTTTGCATTGGTTTGTGTAAAATGTTTTTTAAAATAAGAAAAAAACCGGTTTTGTCGACACTTGGGACTCAATTTTTAGGCGAAACTATGGCAAAAATTTTGTAAAAAAATCGGAACTAAAAGTTGACTAAGTAAAATTGGTAGCAACATTAGGTTAGTGTGGCGCCTCTATTCAGCTTACATATGTAGGTTGGGAAGTGAAATCATAAATGAATTGTGTGTCTAATATGTTATTCATTTTCAGAGTTTTGTTGTTGGTGGCATGCCTAATAGTAACAATCTCTTGAAGTTAGGTTGGTTTGATTCCTTGAAGCCAAGTTGGGTTGAAGTTTAACATGTTTTACTCCCCTTGAAGCTTGGTTGGGTCAAGACCTTGAAGCCTAATTGAGATGTTACAACCCTTGAAGCTAGGTTGGATTGGTTCTTGAAGCCAAGTTGGGTTGATACTTAGCATGCTTTGTTCCCCTTGAAGCTTGTTTGAACCTTAATCCTTGAAGCCTAGTTGGGATAATAATAAATGTGATAATTAAACCAAAACATTAACTCTGAAAGTGGAATGGCATATTAGTGTTTTTGGGCCCATGCTTGTGATTGTATATATATATATATATAATTCTTGAATCATGGAATAAATGATAATGAGATATATGTTTGTCTTTTGTTTTAATGTGAACTATGGAAGGAAATATAATGTTATGTGGTATATAGTGATAACTATGGAATGAATTATAATGGTATGAGAAATATGAGGATAATCATGGAATGAAATGTATACAATATATAAGTAAATTATTGAAGATGAATATAGTTTGAGAAGCTATGTTAAATGATGAGTTTATGAAAATATTATATGATGTGTTAATTGTATATGGATATGGAAATGGTGAATATTGCTTCATGAAAGTTTTGATAAGTCATTGAGTTGTAAATTGTTGAAATGAAACGTATAAATATGTATACAAATAAAGCAATAGTAGTAGTATGTATGAAAAGTTAATCAAAATAGGAAAACATGATAAGAAAATAATGACATAACAAGTTGACATGAAAATATGATTTTCTCTATTGTATGTTTATATGAATTATTTATATTACTAAGCTCTCGGGCTTAGCGCGGTTGTGTGATCGCGCAGGTAATTATGCGGTTGATCTGGAAGTCAAGCGGTTATGCCACGAGAAGGGTAAGAGTGTTCTGAGACCAACTAAAAGGTGATGCATACATGTGTAGTTTAATTATGTTATATTATTCACTATAATATATTCATATGTATAATGGTTTACTAAATGTTATTAAAATCTAAAGATAGTATTGTTTGAATTTGGATAAGGATTTTTTAAATTAAAACTATTTGTGACATTCTTACACTCTATATACGTATTGTATGTATACTAGGTATATGTATAGTACTTATATAGAGTATGAGGGTGTTACACTAAGACTGACTAAGACCTAGACAAAGGTAATTATGCAAGAGCCCTCTCTAAGTAAGCATACACAACTCAATACTATGGAGCAATTCCCTTATCTAGTAAAGTCATTCAAGTCATGATGCATAAATATATTAATTCATGAATTATCAAGCTAAATTCCTCATTGGTTGAGCATCAAAATGAACAAAGACCAACAAAATTTTTGATAAAAGTAATTTATTCAAACAAATTTAAATTTGAAAAATAAGATTGTTCCAATTAAATATTAAAGAAAGTAAAATTGAAAAGCAACATTCAAGCTAAGGAAGGTCCGTTGAGTTGGAGTCAAAGATACTTCATTTATTTAGACATATCAAGGGCAATGATTTTTTCCATCATTAAAGATCAGTGCTTCATCATCCACATCATCATCCACAGTTAACCCAAACTTGTTTAGTAGTACAACAACTTCTCTCTCCATATCATGATGAGATGACAAGATAAAACTCTTCATGAAGGTTGCAAGAGGTGGCACCCTTCCAATTTTAGGCAGAGGCTTATTCTTAGTGTTGGGCTTATCAGGCTTAGGAAGCTTACCACTGTCAATTAAATCTTGGATCTCATGCTTCAATCGAGTACATATATCAGTCTCATGTCCTTGAGTTTGATGAAATTGACAAAAAGCCTTAATATTAAATTTTGGGGGTAAAGGATTTGGCAAAAGTCGAGGAGTTAAGGGTTGTAACAATCCCCTCTTTTGTAACTTATTGAAAACCCAAGATAATGGCTTCCCTAATTCCAAAAATGCCTCATTCCTCCTTGATCAATGGCATTAACATTAGCTTTCTTTTGTGCCGTTTGATTGTCAAGTTGATAATTCCATTTTACAAATGAATGGTTCTTCTCTCTTTCCTCTTGACCTTTTCCACTGGGGTGATAACCGCCCTTATTGCCCCACTTAGACAACACATGGTTTGGTTGGTCTCGCAGAATAGGGATTGGGCCCTCATTTTTCATTTGATCTCTACTAGTGAACATGTTCTCCGCGGATGCTGCCTTAGCATTGTTGATTATCTCTAGAATTTCAAACAACTGGGTCTTCATGGTCTCAGCTAGGGCCTCTTTTATTTCTTCCATCTTGGTGTTGAGGGCCTCATCCACCATCCTTTGAATTTGTTCGGGCTCCATTATCTTTGGTGAGGAAGTGATTGAGTCGTTGCTAGATATTTTGTCTCCGGCGTAGGTCGGATTGTTGTAAGCTTTTGAACTATCGTAATCCAGGGCTGTGATCCTGAGAGGATCAATGATATGAGATGCGAATGTATGCATGTATGTACAAACAATCAACAAACAATGATAATTAGGACGCTCCTTCCAACCTTATAACATCCACACACGAATGGCGAGTCTCTTTTCCTAGGTATATGGTTAACAAAATACCAACATGGGGTATCTTGCTTTAGGATATTTCCCTCAGACGTTTCAACCAATAGTTATATTTTCAAAAATGGAAATCTATTCATAGTAATTCCCATTAATTAGGTTTTAATCCATTCAACCAACTATAGTAGCTTTTATGCTATATTGGATTAAAACTAAATTAAGAGGTTTATTATAGATAGATTTCTCACTTGAAAAGAGTAACTAATAGTTCATGCCAAAAACAAGCCCATGATTAATTATTCTTAGTATAAACTAGGCTCACAATTGATTTTTGGTTTTTCTTAATTGACCTAAATAATTTGCAAGCTCTTTGTAAGAAAAGATTGGGTGAAAATAGTTTTGTTTCTAAGCCCATTGTAAAAGATTTTAGAAAAATGGATTTTGGGCCTAATATTTGGGCCATGGGCCAAATAATTTTTGATTTGTTTTTAGAAAAGTTTTATGTCCAAAGACCATCTTGAAAAGTTTTGAAAATAGTTTTGGTCTTTTGGATTTGAAAGAAAAATTTATTTTGAGCTTATAATGCTTAGGTCATATTAGAAAAAGAACAAACCAAATAAGCCATGATTTAAACCAAGATAAATTAACCATAGTCAAAGAACATGCATTTGGGGTAAAAACCTAAGGAAAGTAACTAGGCTTAGGTTCCCATAGCAAGTATATACCAAATGGTACAAGGCCATGAGTGGTTATGCCATGCTCGATCTCCATACCTTGAGTGAAAGTATTGTATCCCTTACATAACACAACACGGGCATCCTAACTCACGCACACAATGCAATCTTGCAGTGGATAATATCATTACAAGAAAGAATAGAATAATATAAAAACCAACGGAATCAACTTCTCTTATCCCTAGTGGAGTCACCACTATGAGCGGGGATTTTTGCCCCCACTCCCAATGGAATGATTCTTGCGTCTCCAACACTGTTTAGGCTCGGGGCCTTAGAGAACACGGACCTAAGTCCGAAGAAAATGGAGTCGCCACCCGGACGGGCCGGGACAAAGAAAGGGTGGATGACTTGATTCCTAAGGAATCTCTAACCCCTTAATGGGTTTGGAAAGTTGGGTATGTGTGGGGAAGGTGAGAAATGGCCCAGCACTCCCACAACGCCCGGTTCATTGGAACCGACCTCCTTTACAGGTCTTAATATTATGAAATTCTTAAATATAACAACATTATCCATATTACACACAATAATTAAAAGAAAGCATCATTATATTAAAATCAAAGCAATGTCCAAACAAAGCAAATAAATGGACACCTATCCGAAGATGGAAACATGTCCTTACATCACATGCCTAATTAGGACACCCACCGAAAGGTAGAAACATGCCCTTTACATTGGTTCTAAAATAGAAAAGCAAATTAAATTACATGATATTTAACTAATGAGGTACCCACCAAGTGAAAACATACCTCTTACAACATTTGGAAATCTAAATAAATTGATAAAATTAAATAACCATTCATAACAAATAAATCATTCATGAAAGGTATTAAACATCAATAGAAAGTAAACATCCATCCATGATAAATTAAATACAAGCATTGAATTTAAATATAGAATTGAATAAAGCAAATAAAAAGTCCAAATTATAGCTACTATTTCCATTTAGGGCTCTTTATTCTAAGTATTTAGAGTTTTGGAATTCATAAAATTAGGCTACTGTGACTTTTTTATGGAATTAAAATAGATTGAGGTTTTATGTTTTAAAAGGTTGGTAGGACTCTTTGATTAAACAAATTAATGTTTGAATGGTAAAATCATGAATCTAGGGTTTTAGACACTTTAAAATACTTTTGATTCATGGTTTTAAATGATGATTTCAAGCTACTGTGTAAATTTAAAGTATTTTGTGTTTTTATGGTTTTTAATGTTTTAAAGGATTAAGGTTTAGAAAAAGTTAGGGTTTAAGGTTTTAAAGGGGTTAGAGTTTACTATTTTATGTTTGGAAGTTGAATTTGGGTTTAGTATTTTTAAAATTAGGGTCACAGTGGTGCATTGGTTTTTGAGAATTTGGAAATCAATTTGATAATTTCATGAAGTTTTATGAATTTAAACAAACTAATTAAAGCTTTTATAAATAGAAAAGATGTTTTTTTAAGGTTTTTTGAAAGAAACAGTACCGAGTTTAAAGTTTTGAAAGAAGCAGAAATAAATTTTGGTTTTGTTGAAAAATATTTTAAATTAGGATTTTAAGATTTTGAAGAAGCAAAAATAATAATTTGAAGCCTTTTTGGAAAATAAAGCAACGGATTATTGTTTTTAACCTTTGAACAAAGGGAATTAAGGTTTTAGGGTTTTTGAATTAAAAGACATCATTTATTAGTTTATGCTACTGTGTAAAATATCAAGAAATTAGAATTTCATACCTTATTTTGTAAGTTGCACCAAAATTGCTTCTTGGATCAACCAGCTCCAAAGACAAGTCTTCTTGCCTTTTGAATTGCTTAAATCATGTTTCTGCTACTTTAAAAATCAATTGAATTGAAACTTTTCCTTCACGGATTTGGATTTCCTCCCTACTGTCTAATTTTCTTTTTTTTCTGTTTCCCCCTTATTTGATTGCCTTTGGTCCTTATTTATAGAGGTTTCATATGGTTTATTCCTAATTAATCACGGCAAGTAATATAGATAAGAAAAGGATACCGAAACGTAATTGAATTAGGTTTCAAAAAATTTGCGTCGGAAAAATTGCACTGCTGAAAAAAAAATTGCCGCATGAAAAAATGCGCTGGCGAAAAAATCTGCAGCAGTCAACTGCGGCAGTGGACGAGGAGCGGGCGACCATTTCGCCCGCAGGCAACTTCTGCGGGCGAAATGCCCACGGGCCCACACAACGATTTTTTCGTCACTGATTTTTTCTATATTTATTTTTATTTTTTGACTTTTATTTTTTTATTTTTATTTTTTATTATTAAAAATTAGATACTAAAGCAAATATTATTTAACAAAATTTATTTTGGACCAATTAGACAACAAAAATCATTTTGGACTAAATAAAACATATTGGACCGGACTGGGTTAAAAATTAAGGGTCTACAGTAATCTTACCTTGAGTTGGGAAAAGAGTCACTTTATGGTTGATCACGAAATTATTTTAGGGCGTGTTATTTCCCATGAAGGGATTGAGGTAGACAAGGCTAAGGTTGAATTAATTGTGAACCTACCTCCACCCACATCAGTTAAGGGGATTAAAAGTTTTTTAGGACATGCAAGATTTTATAGGAGGTTTATAAAAGATTTTTACAAAATTTCATGCCCTTTGTGTCATTTGTTAGGAAAAGATGTCCTATTTGTTTTTGATAAAAAGTACTTATAAGCTTTTAAAATTTTGAAAGAGAAACTAACTTCTGCCCCTATAATTGTTGCCCCAAATTGGGATTTACCATTTGAAATTATGTGCGATGCATCAAATTTTGCCATTGGAGCTGTGTTGGGCCAAAGAGTGAACAAGTTGATGTATGTACTTTATTATGCAAGTTTATCTTTAAACGATGCACAAGTAAATTACACGACCACTGAGAGAGAAATGTTAGTTGCGGTGTTTGCGCTGGAATAATTTAGATCTTACTTGATAGGTTGTAAGGTCATAGTATTTTCTGATCATACAGCCTTGAAATATCTGTTGACCAAACCACAAGCTAAACCTAGGCTCATTAGGTGGGTGTTGATGTTACAAGAATTCGATGTTGAAATCAAAGATAGGAAAGGAAGCGAGAATATAGTGACCGACCATCTTTCTAGACTTAACTCTTATGATAATGATGCTGAAATTGCTTGTGAAAATGCTTTCGAAAAATTTTCAGATGAACACTTGTTTTCTTTAACTCAAGCACCATGGTATGTGGATATTGCTGAAGCCCTACTTTGAAGAAATCAAAGTTGCAAAAAAGGTGGAAAGCATGGTGTTTGTTGATGAATAATGCAACAATGTCCAGCTATACGACATTAAAGAAGTGCTAAATGGGAGGCAACCCATCAGTTTGCATTTCTTTTCATAGTTACAATTTCTTATTTAGCAATTTTAATTTCATGTTGAGTTTAAATAAATGGAATGGGTACTTTGATCGGTTTTTATTTTTCTTGAATGTGTTTCAGGGTTAAGCAAGGAGGAAGATTGCATTTTTTTTAGATTTGGTGACACAAATAAACCATTAAAAAAAATTTAAAACCAAAATGGCAGTGAAGGACACTGCCACTTGACATGGCCAAGCCACTGGTGTGTCAAGCAAACCCAAAAAATACATAGGCTCAGACACGGCCAAACCACTGGTGTGTCAAGCAAACCCAAAAAATACATAGGCTCAGACACGGCCAAAAGGCTTGGCCGTGTCATATAGACACGGCCAAGCTTATGCCCGTGTCCCTTTCATTTGTCTTGCAATCTTTTATTTTATAGCATCGAACACGTTCAAGGGACATGGCCAAGCCACTGGCCGTGTCCCGCCAAACCCATCAAACACGGCCAAGCTAAACCAAGCTTGGCCGTGTCACATCAATTTTCAAGCCTAAAAACACGATTTTAGCCCTTTTCTTTCATTTTAAATCCCTAGCTTCCCTTTTTCTTTTCTCTCTCTCTCGGCTCCCTCTCTCCAAAACCTCCATAATCACTTTCTAAAAGCTCCAAAATCCCACTAAATCCTCCATTTTTCTTAACCAAAACCAAATTAAACCCATTAAATCTTCTTCTTTTCTCATCAAAATCCAATTAAATCATTTAAAGCTTCATTTTCACCAAAACTATCAATATGCCTAGAACAAAGATGGTGTCCCTTCTAAAACACGGCCAACCAAAACCAAATTAAACACATTAAACCTCGTTCACATGACACGGCCAGGAGCTTGGCTGTGTCACCCTTGGAAACATAGAAAAGAAGAAGGCAGCAAGGGACACGACTAGAAGCTTGGCTGCGTCCCAAGAAAAAAAAGAAAAAACAAGAGACACGGCCAACAAGCTTGGCCGTGTGACCCTAGATCACTTAGTATGCTTGCACAAGGTATGGATTAGTGTGGATTAGTGGGGGACAAAAAGAATAAAAAGGAGTGAAAGGTGGAAGGATTTATGGAGGAAATATAAAACAAATTGGAAAGTGGGAGACAAAGACAAGGAGTGATGGGGTGTCTTAAAAATTTAAAAAGAAAAGAGAGAGGGAAAATGGAAGAGCATGGAGGGAAAAGAAAACATATTGAATATATTGAGTGGACATTCTCTACACACCATATCATCTTCTCCCTTGGTTCTTGCTTGAGAGAGTAAGACACCATTCTCCCCATCTTCATTCACCATTTCCTTTCACACATCAAGAACAAAGACAATCATTGGAATTGAAGTGAGTAGCTAGTTCTTGAGGATTAGGGTTTTAACAGGCTTGATTGGAAAGTTGTGAACTTAAGAGAGCTATCATTCATCCTTCAAGAAGAGAGCCATTGGTTCAAGAGAGCTTGGAAGTTCATCATCAAACATCAAAGAGGGAGCTACGAAAGAGACAAGGAGTCTGATTCTTAGCATCTCCAAAAGGGGTTTTTCAAACTCTTTCTTTTAATCCATTTCTTATGTATTGTTGTTGTATTAAGAACATTAATATTGCAATGAATAACTTTGATTTGGTTTATATTGAAATGAGCATTTGTTTAAAGAATATGATGAGCTAATTTACTCACGCTTTGGGTTGTAGTATATTTGATTAAATGTCTTGATTTGATGATTCCATTGATATACCTTGTTATTGGTTGATTGCATTGAAATTAAAGGTAAATAAGCTGAGGGCAAGAGAGATGAGGGCAGTTTCAAGGAGATTCAATAAGCTGAGGGCAAGAGAGATGGCCGGGTTTATTGAAAAGAATCTTATCTATAGATATGGGGTCTCGCATAATGTAATTTCAAATAATGGGGTGCAGTTTCAAGGAGCGGCTAAGGATTTATTCTCGAAGTACTAGATCCTTCATCATCGGTCATCGCCTTATAGACCAAACACTAATGGTACGGTGGAAGTGATGAATAAAATGATTAAGCATATTATATCAAAGATTACCAAGACATGCAGGGATTGTTCAGAAGTGCTTTCTTTTGCTTTGTGGGGTATAGGACCAGTGTACAAACCCCAACTAGAATGACATCGTTTTCCTTGGTTTATGGGATGGAAGCTGTGTTGCCAATTAAAATTTAGATCAAATCACTAAGGGTGGTCCTAAAAGCAAAATTGCCTAAGACTGAATGCATAGCAAGTAGATATGCATAGCTTGCCTTGTTAGAGGAAAGAATATTAAAGGTACTGTATCATCACCAATTGTATCAAAGAAAGATAGCTCAGGCCTATAATAGAAGGGTTAAGATAAAAAAACTTAAAGTCAGTGACTTAGTCTTGAAGCAGTGCAAGCCTAATGTCTCCAACTTGGGAGGTAAGCTTAGACCTAGTTAGTAAGGGTCGTATGCTATGAAACAAGTCATGAGTAAGGGAGAAGTCAAGTTGTCAGACATGAACGGGAACAAATTTAGTGAGCCAATAAATATTGACTGGTTGAAGAGGTTATATATTTGAAATACAAAAAAAAAAGATCTCGCTAGGTTGAAAACCCGAAAGGGCGACCTGGGCAAAAATTAGAGTAGTCCACTAGTTTTGAAAATCCGAAAGGGCAGGCTACACAACAATTAGAGCTATGTGAGTGAAAGTTGTCAATTAGAAAATCCGAAAGGGTTAGTTGGCGACATGAGTGATCTTGTGTATGTTGGCTTAATATTTTTGGTCGTTCCCTAATTTAATAAATAGAGTTGATTTTAAAATTATTTTATGTGCAATATTTTGGATTATCTGACCGTTAAGGTAAAATAAATATCACAATACCAAAAGGTGATGATAAATTATAAAAGGAAAGAAAACATCTTTTATTAATTATTATTGTTCATCCTAATATTATATATTCTAAAAATTGACAAATGTAAAATCTATGGTAGTTGATAAGTGCAGCGTGTTGGCCAACTTTCCTTTAGTTGATCCAAGAAGGCTTCAGTCAGTGATGAGATCATTTTATACCTGTTTTTAGTATGAATTTCTATATGTTTTTAGTTAATGTTTCATTTGATTTTTGTTTAAAGTTTGTTTTAAGTGTTTATTTTAGGTTAAAGTGCAAAAATCCCCTTGGATGATCAAAATA
Source organism: Garcia nutans (assembly GCA_947685225.1). NCBI lineage: Eukaryota > Viridiplantae > Streptophyta > Magnoliopsida > Malpighiales > Euphorbiaceae > Garcia > Garcia nutans. The sequence continues at coordinate 18,491,878 of CANTUV010000012.1, read as the reverse complement.
ATGAAGAAAGAGCATGAATCAAGCAAGACATGGCCAAGCCAAAGCAAGCTTGGCCGTGTCCCTCAAATGAATTCCAAGACAGTAGCTGACACACCCAAGAGACACGTCCAAGCCACTAGCCGTGTCTCACCCAAGGAACAAAACCAGAAAAGAAAAGAAGGCAGAAGCTAACAATGGCAGGTGACATGCCCAAGCTAGTGGCCGTGTCACATGACACGGCCACAAGCTTGGCCGTGTACCATCCTAAGCCAAACACCAAGCAAAGAATTAAAGAAAAGAAGCAGGAGCTGACACCATCACATGACATGGCCAAGCCACTGGCCGTGTCACATGACATAGCCAGGAGCTTGGCCGTGTCACCCTTAGAAACAAAGAAGAGAATTGAACAAATGGCAAGCAGAAGATGACACACTCAAGAGAAATGGCCAAGCCACTGGCCGTGTCACATGACACGGCCAGGAGCTTGGCCGTGTCACCCCATGAAACCAAAGAGAAAAGAAAGAAAGGAAGAGAGGCAGTGATGGACATGGCCAGCTAGCTTGGCCGTGTCCCAAAGAAAGATGAGAGACACGGGCAAGCCACTCATGGCTTGGCCGTGTCACCTATGGAACTTTGAATTCTTCTGCACGAGTTGGAGACAAAGTGGGGAACAAGACATTGTGCTTGCCAAAAGAAATATTAAACAAAGGGAATGTGGGAGACAAGGGAGAGTGATGTGAGTTGGAAATGAGTTGGAAGGCATGGGTTTGAGCTTGGAATGATTTAAAAAGAGAAGAAGAGGAAGAAGGAGGGGGCTTCTAAGTTCTACAGGTTTTTGCAGGAAATAGAGAATAGAGACAGAGAAGAGAGATTTGAGAGGAGGAGGCTTGGGCATACATGTTTTGGGCAAGGAGGGAGTGACACTCTCCTTGACTCTTCATCTTCATCCTCCATTTCCATCATCTCCACCATCTCCATCTTCCATTAGCAAGCTCCTGAAGATTAAAGAAGCTACATTGAAAGGGGTTTTTCTAATGTCTCTTTCTATTTATTTTAATGTTGTTATTGTTGTTGTTGTTGTATTAAGAGTATTGAAGATGAACTAATTCATTCCCTATCCAGATATTGATGAAACCTAGTTTATTTGTATGATTAAATAATTTTAATTGATGGAGTTATTTTATTCTTATGATGCTTAATGATTATTGCCAATTAATGATAGCATGCTTATTGATTGGTTGCAATTTTCATATTATTGACTTGAGAAAGCTTGATATGAATTGAATACTCATAAGGGTTGAGGATTGATTGGAGTACTAGAGATAGACTTACAAGATCCTTTGGTTTATAGCTCCTTGTTCTTAATGCAAGATCTATTTAATTGTGTTTGAGAAGAGATTCTGGCACTCTACTTAGTGATTAGGGATTAATTCACTCGAGAGAGGTTTTAGTCTAAATTAGAGGAATGCCAACTCAACTCTATTATTTGATGTAATTATGGCTAAGGGGATTCAATATCTGGATAGTATCATTACCATCAATCCTTTTTACACAACACTCAATTTATCTTTACTTTCATTTCTTTAATTTAATTGTCTTTAATTATAAAACATCACAAAAACTATCGATTTGCTAAACAACAGTTAAGATTTGCACTAGTACTTGACCTTGTCCCCAGTGGAACGATAACTCACTCACTACTTTATTACTTGGGCGACCCGTGCACTTGTGGTATTGCTATAGCATAGCACTTGGCGCGACGCACCAAGCAGATGAGGCATGTCCAAATTAGGAGTAAATTCAGAACCTCGAGGCTCGGCTCCATATTGGCGGTCAAGACGACGAGGGCTGTAGCAAGTGCCTTGACAAAGAGCAATAAGAGGGACATACATCATATACATTTGAATGGTGACATGAGAATCCACCCACCAAGATACCAACTAAAGGGCGGCTTAGCCAAAAATTAAGACAACTCTCTAGTTTTGAAAACCAGTAAGGGTGGGATAGATAAAAAATTAGAGCGATAAAAAATTAAAACCTTAATTGAAAACCCAGGAGGGAAATTTAGGTAATTACCTAAAGTGACAGAGGACTCCCAACTAATATCCTAGATAATTTTGATTTGAATTAGTCTAATCCATCTAGGGTTTCAGCTAAGATCACAAGTGTTGATGACAAGCCTCCTTCCATTTTGTCAACGATATGCAGAACTCATAGATCAATGTCACCGTCAGTAGAAATAAGCATGAATTGACTAAGCAAGCACAAACATAGCATGTGTCCCTATGATTTGGTCAGAGCCAAATGGGAAGTACAAAAAATGATCAAGGGACCGAGCAAGATTTTCTCACCTTTAGTTAATTATAGAATTTTAGGTTTTGAGAGTTGAAACAACATCTGCATCTTTTGTTATGTTTTGGAAGTCAGTATGTGTAATGCCATTGGCTGTTGCTTAGGTACCCAAGGATGGCTTCAAATTCTTCAATCATATGATATATTTCAAAGTTATTGATCTTAAAATTCATAGCTTTTAGATCCCAAAAGGAAGCCTTGGCATGTAAGACATTGAGTTGAGACCATGACAATTGTAAGAATGACTGGTCTAATTTGATATTTTGAAAGCATTTCAAGATAATGAGTTGAGGCCATGACAATTGTTCCCAATGTGTAGCCTTAATAATCTTGAATAAATTTTTGATCTTTTTCAAATTAGCTTCTATCATCTTGGAAAGCATAACAATTGAGTTTAATTTGGATTTATAAGGAAGTGTTGATAGATTGCTGAGATTGTTCTTGTTGTTGCGATGAAATTTGTATAACGTGAGTGTGTTTTTGCTATAGTTGAGGATTGTGGCATGTTTGGCAAAAATAATGGCTGCTTTATGTATGTTCTAGCTTATAGACCAAGGTGGACAAGGAAAGAGCACCGGTTTAAATTTGAAGTACAAAAGTGGACTTTGAATTGGGCAGTGATTAGGATGCCAAATATTTTAGGGTTTTGTAAACATTAATCCATGATGAATCCAAATTTGGGTTTGTCATGGACTTCTACATATATTAAAAAAAGAATATTAATATAGAAAAGTAAAAGAAAGTGTAAAAAGTTAAAATTACAGAAAATTTTTGTTGTTACCATTATTATTATTATTACCATTATTATCATTATTATCACTATTATTATTATTATTATTATTATTATTATTATTATTATTATTGTTATTATTATTATAATGTGCACAAGCCTTTATTTAACACAAATTGAAACAAGCACTCATTGAGAAGAGGGAGATAGTCCATAATGAAATAAATCCCTAAGAAAGTCATCGCCTGTTGGAGGAGGGGGCATGTCGTCTGTCCAAAGTTCACTCGAAGAAGGAGCACCTGAACCTATATTACCCTGGGAGTCGGTTCTCTAATTATCATCACTTGAAAATGGAGGAGGGATATTATGGATAATAATCTAGGGCCCCCTTGATGAAGAATAATTCAGATCCCTCATGCCCTAAAACTAGAAGTATCGAAATTCCCGTTCCTTCTGTTGGTGTAATTCTTCAAAATGGGTAGCATGCCGATGATTGGTTGTTAACTCTTCCTAAAGTTTTTTATTTTTGTGAGTCAGACAAGGAAAGGTTAAGTCTGTACATTTTTCATGCATGCATATATTTTCACGCATACAAAAAAATATTTATCATTATGGAACAAGATGGCAAACCATGTAATTCGGATCGAAGCCCTATGGATAAGAAGGCATATAAAGAGGGGAAAACGGAGAAAACTGCAGTTGTATTAGGGTATCATACAAAGGGATAACTCCATGGTAAGAGGAACCACTAGCATATAATAATAATGTAAATAGTCAGAAAAAAATAAGAACAAATAGCTGCAATGATAAAATGACAAATACCAGAGATGTGCCAGCTCTAGGGTCCCTGTGAGATTGGGAAGAAGGCCCATCCTCCTCCTCCTCATCTTCCTCATCATCCTCATATTCTTCCTCCTCTCCTACCTCCAATTATATTTCTTCTTCTTCACCTCTAGGAAGCCCAAGAACGCTAACAAGTGACACTTCAGAATTTAATAGCTGATCTCCCATAAATTGGGCATATGGCAAATCTAGCCAAAGCAGAAAATCTCTAATATCAAAGTTGTTGAGGGATTGGCTCCAATAGGGCTCCGACATATATATAGTTTTCATTACAAATCCTGGGATATCAATTGGTACTCTCAGCTGGTTGAGTCCAAGGAACCAGTTATGTACCCTTTCACCAAGAAACCAGCAACAAGAAATTAGATCATTAATAATCCGACTGGAATCATGCAAGGGCAATGCATCGGTCATGCACCTAATCCAACTATTCCCTTCTTCACCTTTCCACTAGAACATGTCCACCTACGAAAAAGCAAACATTTAAGTATTTCATCATAAGTTTAATATTAATATTAATATTTTTCTTACTTGGTCCTAGGTTAGGCAGCTAATATGGAAGTGGTGAGTGTGAACATGATGGCTTCTAGGCACCTCCCTACGACCCAACAGCTAGACACCTAGCCTAGGATACCCAACCCGTGGCCATGTAGTATTGGGAACCCTCACCATGTTGTGCTCATATACCAAGTTATGTGCATGGAAAAAAGATTAAAGTCTATACATATGCTTTATTTGGATTAAAAGTCTTACATAAAGAAATACCTCGGCAACGACTATGAAACCAATGAAAGACCTGTTGTTCCCATAAAGTTCATCGAAGTTGTGATGTAGACAAGCGAGGCCAGCTTCCCCCCATGCATACAAAGGTACATGGCCCAATTCAGAAAGGGCATGCAGCACTAATAAGTGGATGGCAAATTCAGTGCTTCCCAAAATAGTCGCCCTAGCAGGTATAAAAGAAATCCCCGGGTATATTGTTTTGCCCTCTCACCCTGTGCGGGTCATGAATACTTTATCCAATACTCTCAAATGGGCTTGTAACACCCCTATATCCCGTATACGTACAAAGCATGCTTATACGATCGTATTATACGTATACTGAATATAGAAATGACACACTTTACAAATACACAAATCATATTTAAAGTAAAACTAAAAATTTAAGAAATACCAAATAAAGAGAAATGAAAATCATAAGACACAATAGATAAAAAAGTTTGTTTATTATGCAACGGAAATTACATCCAAAACTTACAAATATGAATACATTAAACCTCCATAATTACAAAATATAAAATATATACATGATTGGCAGCTTGACTCTCTGATCTTTAAGCTTTAATCCAACTCTTCACAATCAAAACAACCTCAACTAGGTCTAGAGGAATTCTCCGTCTCAACTCTATCACCTTTATCACCTGGGCGATGAATCATAATCGCGCTGAGCCAACAACTCAGTAGTACAAACCATAATGCTATTATGCTTAATCAATAACAATGATATACAATCAAACAATAAAGATCATACTCAATATACAATATTTCATGAGTACTACATTATTTCATCATATTACAACATCATTCATAACATCAACATGACATAGACACCTATGGGCCCAACAAGTGTTTAATACGATATTCGGAATTCAGAGTTACTGCTTTGGTTCATAATCACAATAATCAAGCCCGTAAGCAATATATATATATGTCTCTATCCATGGATAGTGTAACAGACCCAGTCTCTTGGACCATCAACTCAACAAATCGAGGAGATCCTCAACCCGGCAAGATTGTTACCAATTATATATCTCGTAATTACAATTCTCATAATGTAACAGACCCAGTCTCTTGGACCTCAATTCAACTCAAATTGAAGAGATCCTCAACCTGGCAAGACTGTTACTATTCATAATTTCATAGGCATGCCACCCAAATCCAGAACTCTGAAACTGAATAACATATTAAACATACAATTATATCATTATTCTCTTTCTCAATTTGTATCTCAATATCAAATAGGCAATCATGCCTCAACACTTTCATTTGTATAACCATAGCCACTCACAATGGCTTCTCATCTCATTTGAATCATCATGTCTCAGTTCACAATATAATACATCATCTTTCACATATTCATAATCAATTACATTGAACATAATCATATATGCATACATGTCTCAATTATCTCATTTCACATTATACATATAATACATTTCACAAGATTCACAATGTGCAAAACATAACAATATTCATATATAACAATATTGTCATATCAAGTGAATGTATGCAACAATGAAAGGTTTGTACTTACCTCAATAACAATTCACACAACTCTAAACACTTCCTTTCCAAGATTCTTTTACCTCTTAGATCAATGATAAATCACTTTCTTCAAGACCTAATCCAAAAATAATAACATACACTTGCTTAGGGATACACATGAGATAATCAAATTAAGAGTTAACTAGGGCAAACCCTAAACATGACACGCTCAACTACACGGGCGTGTCCCTGACCGTGCCCTAACTCCACAACACAGAAGTGTTTACACGCTCAAAACCACGGGCGTGTCACTGGGCGTGTAATACATTCTGCCTCTCTGAAAAATATCAACACGTCCAACAACGTGAGCGTGCTCATGGCCGTGTAAACTTTCCAATCTCACAGTAGCTATGACACGCTCAATAACATGGGCGTGTTACTGGTCGTGTCAAACCTACTTCCTCCAACACAATTGACACGCCTAAAACTCTGGACGTGCTCCCGGGCGTGTCCAGAGTTTTGAAAATATCATCACACCCATCAAAACACTTGTTTTCACCAACATCCACTTCAAACAAACTTAACAAAACATACCCAAAAACCATCTTAAACTTACAAAAACACCAAAACAACTCCACATCTATAACAAACACAAATCACAAATATCATCACAAAACCCTAAACACAAATACAACACCATCTCTTCCAACCAACTTACTCTTTTCTTCAATCCATCCTTACAATCCATAATCAATCTAATCAAACACTCTTAAACATATCACAATCAAACAACACACTCTTAAATCATCTATCAATTTCACAACACAACTTCAAATAAGCAAAGATATCAAAAGAGGACTTACCAAAGTTATAAAACTTCTTGAATCACCAACTTGATCACTTAGATCTTCCTTTAATTTGATCTTAGAACATCAAAATCCTCTCTTGCTCACTTGCTTTCCCTTGTCTATGGAGGAGCCGGCCACAACAAAAAGAAAAGAAGAAAAGAACAATGAAGAAACAAAGTCAACTCCTCTTTAAATCTCCACCAAGTATTTCAACATGAGCAATTACCTAAACACCCTTATACAATTTGTTTTGATTTCCTTTAAAGCACTTGCCCTCTTTTAGTAATTTTACAAAAAAACCAAATAAATATCTTCTTCCCTTGACCACTCTTTTGACTTGCATATATGTTATATATATATCATCATATAAACAACATATACACTTCTCTCTATACACTCTTTCCTTTCCTAACACATATACATTCAATCCAATCTAAAACAACAACAATATTCAAAACTTCTAAGGCATACATTGGGATATTACAGGGCTCATATCTAATCTTGTATGGTCCTTGATATTGAGGCTTAATACTAATCAACTGTCAAATTTCCTCTTCCTTTAAAACATTGTTGGTTAGGGGAATAGTGGTCCCATCATATCAGAGGCCAGTTATAGCAGCAAAGTTGACTGGACCAATTGTCATCTCTCCAATGGGCAAATGAAAAGTGTGGATTGCGTCTAGCCATCGCTTTGTAAGAGCTTGGATCAAACTCCAATTGATTTGATAATCACGGGCTGGTAGTCACAAAATGAAGTCTTTAAAACCACTTTCTCGGACCATCCTTTTCATTGCAGGTGGGGCCTGATCATGCCATTTGCGGGCCTTGTAAACATTTCCTCTCACTTTAATATCATAACCATCGTGCTGTCCAAATATAGGTAAGTCAAGTTAAGTATATATAAATTATCACACATATTTTTGTATAATAATTCTTTGGCAATATTACTTATATAAATTTTGTACACACATCTTTTTTTATGCATATTTTTCTAAAATAATTCTCTAAATTTTTATACAATGTTTTTGTATAATATTTTTGTAAAATTTTTCACAGTAATTCTTTTACATATGCTTTTATTAACTTAATTTTTCAATGCATATTTTTGTACAATAATCTTTATAAAGCATAACAAGCTCTCTATACATATTTTTATGCACTAATTTTTAAAATTTTACTACATAAATTTTTTTGTACATAAATGTTTCATAAGTTTTTTGTGTATATTTTTGTATATTTATTTTTGTATAATTTACATAAATTTTCATGTCCAATATTATAATAAAAAATTTTGTTAATGAGTAATTAAATAGACAATAAAATGGCACTCGCTAGTATTTTTTCTTTGGAACTCCGATGGAGATGCATCTTGGGTAACAACAAAATTTGTTCAACCCCGTTGTTAACAAGGTAAGTAATTAACTCATTATTTGAGCATGTTCCAAACTTGGAGGAGTGCTGGATGGCAGTCATGGTATGTTTTAATGCTTTCAAATATTGAAGATAAAGATGTTATGATTAAAATTACAAATTGAAAGTTCGTTTATATAGAGAAAGCTAACGGTAAGTGACAAAAAAAAAGGGATGAAGTGAAATAAAAGCAAATAAAAGGAAAACGAGAGTCAGACCATCCATTTACATAAATAATTCATAAAATGTTATCAATTTCAATTATTAAGTCTTGGCTTTCTTTTTTCAATAATTCACAGCACACGTGCACACAGTAAATTGATATTTATTATGGGTCTATTTTTTACATGTATAAAAAATATTTTTTTTGATACTTAGAAATATTTTTTTCACCCAAGGGGGCAAGAGTATATAGGTATAGTAAAAATATCCTAACTTTTTGCAAAATTGCAAACTTCTTTCCTGACTATGATTACTTTTTGTAAGTATCTCGGGTTCAAAACCCAAATTTTTTTCAGTCCAGAACTCAAGTTAAGTCTAGAACCCAAACCATCTTGGGTCCATAACCCAAATCTTTTTTTATTCCATAACTCAATCTTGGTCAAGAATCCAAAACACCTCACGTCCAGAACCCAAATATTTTTTGAGTTCAAAACTCAACCAGGGTTTAGAACCCAAACCACATCGGGTTCGGAACCTAAATCTTTTTTTATTCCAGAACTCAACCAGGGTCTAGAACCCAAACCACCTCGGGTCTAGAATCCAAATCTTTTTTAATTCCAAAACTAAATCCGAGTCCAGAACCTAAACCATCTCAAGTCTAGAACCCAAATCTTTTTCTAGTCCATAACTAAATCCAGGTCCAGACTGGACTCAACCTGGGTCCAGAAACCAAACCACCTCAGGTCCAAAACTTGAATCTTTTTTTAGTCCATAACTCAATTTGGGTCCAGACTCAGACTACCTCGGGCCTAGAGCCCAAATCTTTTTTTAGTCCAGAACTCAATCTGGGTCCAATACACAAACCACTTCGGGTCTAGAACCCAAATCTTTTTTTAGTCCAGAGCTCAATCTGGGTCTAAAACACAAACCACTTCGGGTCTAGAACCCAAATCTTTTTTTAGTCCAGAATTCAATTTAGGTCTAAAACACAAACCTCTTCAGGTCTAGAACCCAAATCTATTTTGAGTTCATAACTCAATCCTGGCCATGAACACAATCAATTCCAGTCTAAGGTCCAAGTGTCGAAATCATCACTGGTCTAAAACCCAAATCAAATCCAGCATAGGGTCTAGAACCCAATCCATTTCCGCCTAAATTAATTCAAAAGTCATGTTGCTTTTCACTCTTTGAATCAATTCAAGATCGTTATAGCAGGGGGGCAAACTGTAGACCCTTCATTTTAGCCTAAAGTTGGTGCAGTCTTAATTAAAGATTGCAAAAATAAATCTAATCGGACTTTAAAAGATTTAAACCTAGTTTATAACTTTTAAAATTGTAGGCCCAGATTGGCAAGGCATAAATTCAACTGGTTAAAATTATACAACCCTAAATTTAATATATTTGGTAAAAATTAAAAATGACTGGCCTAGAAAATGAAATTTATTATAATGTTTTAAGTAGGGGTGGCCTACCAAAATGGACATGAGCCTTGCTCATGTCGATTTGGATGTTCCAAATCGATATGAGCAAGGCTCATGTCGATTTGGAACGTCCAAATAGACATAAGCCTAGCTCATGTCAATTTGGACACTCTAAATCACCATGGGATAGCTCTATGTTGATTTGGAAGGGGCAAATCGACATGACCCTAATTTATTTTGAGTTTTGACCGGTTATTTGGTTTCCTAATGATTCTGGAATTCATTTTGAAAATAGATTTGGCAGATTTAGGGTTATGACTCATTGTTTACCTATAAATAACAAGGCTTAGTGTTAATAACAGGGGAAGGCTAAATAGAAAGAGCAACAAAGATCAATAGCAGAAAGTAGCAACAATCAATAATCAGTAAGATTTAAGTAGCAACCAACAACGTCCATCAACAATTAATTCATCAATTCATCAAAGGCAGCCACACTTTCTTTGATTTTGTTTAGCCAGAATCAATTTTGGTGGAACCAATATTGAAGGTTTGGTCTAAACTAATAATTTGTTTATTTTTACAGTAGCTTCATATTTTGACATATAAAGTTGTTTAAATGTACAATAACTAGATTTCTCTTTTCCCTTAAATATTTTGATTAATTATCATTTTTATTCAGTAGTTTAATTGTTAAAACCTAAATTTTATGCTTTTATAAAACCAAGATTCAATCCATTAGACCATCCAGTAGCTTAAGATTTAGATTAATTGCCAAAACCCTAATATATATTCTTAAATCCTAAAAACCCTAATATGTTTTGTTAAATCTCAAAATCCTAATTTTTTTCTTAAATTCCAAAAGCCCTAAACTATTTTTTGAAGTCCCATAAAACCTAAATGGTTTTGTTAAATCTCAAAACCTTGCACTGTTTTCTTATGTCCCAAAACCATAAAATGTTTTTTTTCTTAATTTCCAAACCCTAAGTTGTTAAAATTATTTTCTTTAATATCCAGTAATCTCAATTATTTAAATCCCAAACATAAAAAACTATATTCCAGAAACCCTAACATCCAGTGACTCCATTCTCCAAATTTCCTAAACCCAGTAGCTTTAAAACCCTAATCATTATGCTGTAAAACCCATCTATTAAATCTAAAACCCTAATTTTGTTCCTTTAATGATTTAAATTTTAGTTTTAATTATCCACTTAGTTTATCACATGCTTTTATGATGGATATTTATTTTATTTGGTCATAATGGATGTTTTATGTTTGATTATTATGTTTGAATGATTTAATTTCTCTAATTAATTACTTATTCTATTTCTTGAATTATAAAAGGCACATTTCCACTTTGTGGGCTCCTCAATTTTTAGTATGTAATTTAGTTTATTGTTTAAAGTTTTGGATTAATGTAAAAGGGTACTTTTTCACCTTTTGGTGGGTATCTTGTTTATTTTATTTTAAACATTGGACGTGGCTGTAAGGGCATATTTTCATCTTGTATGGATGCTCATTTATTATTTTGTTTTCACTTGTTTTGTTTTTAATGCAATAAATAATTCTTTATTTTTATATTCGCATGAAATATGAATAATATTGCAATAAGCTAAGAATTTTATAATATTTAGACATAAAAAGGAGGTCGGTTCCAATGAACCGGGCGTTGTTGCGCTTGACTAACACTACTACAAGCGACACTCGCAAGTATATAAGATTATTGTAGCAATGGTGATCACCCCAAGGTCATCATCATCAATTTAAACAAATATTTATCTCAATATAAATCAAATCACAATTGTCCATTGAAATATTAATGTTCTTAAAAAACAACAACAATCTAGAAATGAATTAAAAGAGAGAATATAAAAACCCCTTTGAAGATGCTAAGAGTTAAACTTCTAGTCTTCCTCCTAGCTCCACTTTGAATATGATGAAGAACTAACAAGCCTTCTTCAATCCTCTTGAAAGATGGAATGGTAACTCTCTTAAGCCCCCAACTCCTCAATCAAGCTTTCTTTAAACACTAACCTTCACAAGAGCTTGCTTACCCAATTTTATCCTAAAAAATGTTAAGAATCTTGTCTATAGAAGAAATAGAAGGTGAAGATGAAGATGTTCATGGTCTCTCTCAAGACCAACAACAAGAAGATCCCCCAAAACAACTCTCTCTCAATGAGTATGTATATCTCCACTTTCCATTCTTTTTAATTTCTTAAGACACCAAGCATATCTTGCCAACTCACACACTCCAATTTGTCTCCCACTATTTTCATTATTTAAATCTTCATCCATGAATTAGGCAACCTTTTCATCTTTTATTATTTCTTTTTAAAAGATAGCTTTTGTTGTCTCCCACTTTGTCCCCATCTTGTGTAGAATAATTCAAAACTATCACATGAGACACGGCCAAGTCATGAGTGACTTGGCCGTGTCACTCATTTCTCTATGGACATGGCCAAGCCATGTGGGCATGTCCTTGGCTGCCATTCTACCCTCTTTCTTCTCTAGGTAAGACACGGCCAAGGCCTTGGCCGTGTCTCCTGAATGTGTTATCCACTGTCTCCATACTGTCTCTTCTCTTTGCTTTACTCTTTAGATGGGACATGGCTAAGGCCTTGGCTATGTCATGTGACATAGCCAGTGGCTTAGCCATGTCTCTTGAATGTGTTCACTTTTGCCTATTCTCTTTGCTTCTTCTTTTTTGTTCTTCTAGTGAGACACAACCAAGGCCTCAACCATATCTTGTGATACGGCCAGTGGCTTGGCCATGTCTCTTGCTTGTGTCTATTTCTGCCAACTTTTTTGAGGGACACGCCTAAGCTGACTTGACCTGGCCATGTCATGTGAGTGATTGATGCCTCTTGCCTTTGGATGAGGGACACAGTCAAGCCATGAAGTGTCTTAGTCATGTTTCTTATTTTTTCACCTCATTAATCCATCAAATTGAATTAAAGCTTCATTGTTTTATTCTTCAACCTAGATCAAATACTTCTAACAAACTTAAGCACAACTTTAAAGAAACATCAATCAAAAGCCAATAAAATTACCATAAAAATACATACACAAATGATCAAAATAGTTGTTATGGGGGGGCTGGGTCATTCTCACCTTCCCCATGAGTGCCTAACTTTCTGAACCCATTATGGGATTGGGAATTCCTTAGAAATTGAATCATCAACCCCTTTCTTTTTTTCCCAATCTATCAGTGTGGCAACTCCATTTTCTTCGAGTTTAGGTCCGTGTTCTCTAAGGACCTGAGCCTAACAGTTCCAAAGTCGCAATAACCATTGCACATAGGAGTGGGGGTGAAAATCCTTGCTTACATTATGTTTCCAATATGAGTAATATGTTCCATCAAAATAAAGTCTAAGGAAGGAATTTATGTTTCCATGTGTTGAAATCGTAAAGTTGGAGATAGAAATTGATGTAGAGGTGTTTGTTAATGGAATGGTTTCCATTTTAGATCAAACTTCACAATTAAGTTTCTTAAAGTTAACTAGGTCTGATACTAATTGTTGTCCCAAACTAGCAACCAAGAGGGGGTGAATTGGTTATTTAAAGTGCTGATGATAATTTCAAAATTAAAATGAAAGATGAAGAAGATGTAGAAAGAGATTGAGTAGGGTAGTGGTTTGGATTTACCTCAATCCTACATCCACTTCCTTAACAACTTATTGGTTCCACTAATCTTGAGTTTTTACAAGCTTAACTCTATCTTGGTGTTTTCATAAGCTCATAACAAATTTTATAATGTTTTGAGATCAATTCTCATAACCCATATAAGAGTTTTGCCAAGGCTCGCTCTAAAACCTAAGTGTTTCAAAGGTAACACTCAACTTACAATGGTGTTTTTAATGCTCACAACCAACGCTCTAACAATATAAATGATAATTATAGTAAATGAAATTGAAAGTATATTGTATAGGCTATTACAATCACAATTACCATCAAACAAGAGGTTTCTTTGGGGTATTTATAGCCAATTGGACTTGAACTAGCCATTTAAAGTGGTTCCCACATGTTTTGGGCTTGTCGTCCACTAATTTAGTGGCTGAGATTGCTTGTGTAGTCGCATCAAGCCTTGGGTAGTCTAACAATTTAAAAATTTCTCTAATAACTAACTCTAATGATAAGATTTTGCTATCTGACAGGATCTTCTATGCCCATACTATCATGTAGTATGGTCGCATGGTACAAAGTTACCATTTAATTTGAATTTTGTTCATCCACGTGTTCGGTTATCATTGGTCCAAGGTATTTGGCACTAAGATTCAAATATATTCAACTTGTGTGGTTTCTTGGTCCCCTTGAGTGCTCACATAGATAATTAAGTGTTGAGGAAGCATTGTACAATCTGACCGCTATCTTTTCTACTACTTTTGAGTTTTTGGATAATAGAGTTGTGTGGTCGCTCGGTAAAGTGGTGCGGTTGCATGCCATTCTTTCATCCTAACTCCACCGCATATTGAGACCTCAAACCTCTCTATAAGTTTATGATTTTGGCTTGACATATGGTGTCATTGCTTGGTGGTCAGGTGCAGTCCCATGCCTACCGGGTGTTTTGACTTCACCTTGCACTGAGACCACATACTTCTCTATAAATTTTATGGATTTTAGCTCAGTATGTACGATCACTCTGTTGGCTCGGGCGATCATATGTCCAGCTTGTGTTCTAACTTCACCACTCGATATGCCCACCATTCATTCTATGAAGTTCAATTTTCATAACTGGCAACTTTGTGCAGTTGCTCGGTGGCTCGGGTGGTTGCACAAAAGCTAGGGTTTCATGCTTACAATAACAAACTTGTTTAAACTCATTAGTACATATCAATTTGATTGTCAATGATCAAAATACAATTTAATTATCCAGTAGGTTAAATACCTAGCAGTGAAAACAAAATGGAGGAACACAAAATCAACAAAGCAATTTGCTCTAGCTTGCTTCGCTCAATAAAAATTATTATTGATCCAAGCAGACAAGAAGCTTGGCTCAACGTTCAACTTTTGTGGAGTCTTCAAACGCATATTTAGTTTTCTAAATTTATGTTACTTGAAACATCCAGTAGCTGCCGATTTTCCTTTAAAACATCATCAAATAGTTTGAATGTTAAGAAGATTGTTTCATCCAATGACTTGTTTAAACAATATTTTTTGTTTTAAATTTACAGTAGTTTATGATTTTATTTCATGCAGTAAATTTATATATTGAATATAATTTGATCACCCAAAACCTAGTTTGCATGCTTAAGGACCTAAAACCATAATTGGATCACCCAAAACCATATTTGCATGTTTTAAAATTTGAAACCCTAATTTGATCACCCAAAACCCTAATTTGTAAATTTAAAGTCCTAAAATCCTAATTCCAAAAACCCTAGTTTTCTATCATAAAGGTCTAAAACCCTAATTTGATCCCTAAAACCCCTAAAAACCCTAGCCTTATTTTCAAAGCCCAAAAACCCTAGTTTCTACCTAAAAACCCTAATATTTTTTTTAAAACTCTAAAACCCTAATTTTATCCCAAAAACCCTGGTTTCAATTTAGAAATCCTAATTCATATATCAAAACCCTAATTTTGCATAACTATTTCCCAATTTAAGATTAAAACCCAAATTTTATTATTTAATTTATTGATATACATTTATGATGGATGATTTGCTTTTCCATTTTACTCATGGTGACTGCTTGAATAATTTAATGGATTTGGTTAATTATTTTAATTTCAAGGATGTAAGAGGTATGGTTCCACTTCGTGGGTGCCTCATTTGTTAAGCTTAATGTAATTTAATTTGTTTTAAGTTTTTGGGATTAATGTAAGGGACAAGTTTCTACCAAATAGTGGGTGTCCTATTTCATTTAGTTTTGGACATTGGACATTATTGTAGGTTTCCATCATGTATGGGTGCCATTTTATTAGCTTGTTTAAACTTTTTTGATTTTAATATAATGAATATTTGTTTATTTATACTTTCATATTGTATGGATTGTGCAATAATAAGTTAAATAATTGAATAATAATATATAGTTATGAAAAGGAGGCCGGTTCCAACAAATCGAGCACTATAGGAGTTCTGGGTCATTCTTGCCTTCTCCATGCGTACCCAACTTTCCAAACCTGGTAGGGTTCAGGCCTTTAATTTTGGCTCGAATTAAATTTAGACAAAGTAGACCTAAATCTAAATCCAGTTTTGGGTCAAGAACCCAAATCTAGTTTCAGGTCGAGAACCCAAATCAAGTCTCGGATTGAGAACAAAAAATCTAGTTTTGTGTGAAGAACCCAAATTCAGTTTCGGATTGAGAACTCAAATCCAATCTTGGGTAGAGAACCCAAATCCAATCTCGGGTCGAGAACCCAAAATCTAATATTGTGTCGAGAACCCAAATCTAGTATTAGGTCGAGAATCCAAATCCAGTATAGGATTGAGAACCCAAATCAAGTCTCAGATTGAGAACCCAAATAGAGTCTCTGATTGAGAACCCAAATCAAGTCTTTAATTGAGAACCCAAAATCCAATATCGGTCTGATAACCTAAAATTCAGTCTCAGATCGAAAACCCTAAATGCAGTATTGGATCGAGAATCTAATATATAGTATCAGGTCGAGAACCCAAATCCAGTATTGGGTCGAGAATCCAAATTCAGTATCTGGTCAAGAATCCAAATCTAGTCTTGAGTTGAGAATCTAAAATTCTATATCGAGTCGAGAACCTAAAATCTAGTATTTGGTCAAGAACCCAAATCCAGTATCGGGTCGAGAACCCAAATTTAGTTTTGGGTAGAAAACCCAAGTCTAGTTTTATGTCCAAAACCCAATCCAGTCTCGGGTCTAGAACTCAATCTGGGTCCCGAACCCCAATCAACTTTGTTCCAGAACCCAAATTATTTTTTAGTCCAAAACTTAATCTGGGTTCATAACTCAAACCAACTCGGGTCTAGAACCTAAATTATTTTTTAGTCCATAACTCAATTTGGGCCTAGAACCCAAACCAACTTAGGCCTAGAACTCATATAATTTTTAAGCCAAGAAAATGATTCGGGTCTAGAATCCAAACCGACTCGGGTCCATAACCCAAATCATTTTTTAGTGCAAAACTCAATTTGGGTCTAGAACCCAAACCAACTCGAGTTCAGAACCAAAATTATTTTTGAGTCTAGAACTCGATCCAGGTCTAGAACCCAAACCAACTCGGGTTTAGAAAGCATCAGCAAAAATTAATGTTGCTTTTTTATCTCTTCTATTTAAGTCTCAGATCACTCAAGCAAGGGACAAATGGTAAACCCTTAATTTTAGACCTAATCTAGTTTGACCCTAATTAAAAGGGAGCTAGATCAAGTCTAAAAGTTTAAACCAACCTTGAACAATTTTAAAAGGCTAAAATGGTTCGTACAATATTAAAATCCCAAGACAAGTCAGCCTAAGACAAATTTTATTGAATTAGCATGCCCGATTTACCACAGGCCTTGCCTAGGGTGAATTGGGCATCCCAATTGGCCATAGTCCACTAATTCGGCCCTTGATTTGTTAATTTCCTAATTGAGAATGGACTTTGTCTTAACCATCGGATGAAGTGTATTAGGGTTTATTTTAAACATGATTTGCCTATAAATAACAACATTTTAATATTGAAATAGGCATCATAAGAATTATCAAGCAATGAGCAACAAAGAATTAATCAAAACCCTAGTAGAAAGTATTAGCAAAAAGAAATAAAAACACACACAGAACCACAATAAACCAGAAGGCAGTAGCACACTATCTTCACTTTGTTCAACCAAGATTTGGCACTAGTGCAAACATAAAGCTTGGATCAATGTGAAATATTTGTGGAACCAATAAATGGAGGTTTGAAATTCCTTATCTAATCTGTTTTAAAATTTACAATACTTCATCCATTATTATTTCATTGAATTATTTTATTTTGTTCTTCTATTTTTTTTATAAAATATCTAGCAAACTATTTGAGAACCCCTATCCACAAAATTGATGTTGAGCGTCCACTCAATTACTTCATTTATATCCATAGTAGCTTGTTCAATCTAATTGGCATTAAAATCTTAACATCACAGTAGCAATAGCAATTTATCTTGTTACAACATTAATCTGAATTGAATATTCAGTGGCCTAAAGTTTATAAATATAATCCCAGTAGCTTTGTTTTCTAAAACCAAAACTCTAGCTTTTTTTTCTCAAACCAAAATAGTAGCTTTATTTTCTAAAAATCTAAAAACACTAATTATTACCAAAAACCCTAGTCTAGGATAAACCTAAACAGTAGTTGTTCGTGATCCCTCATCAATGGTCAATATTTATTTGTGTATTATAATTCTTTGTGATTAACCTTAATTTCCTTTTATTATATTCTAATTTATTATTATTATTGTGAATATTAAACTATATGATTGGATTACATATTTTTTTGAATGATTAAAGTATATTTATTTATTAATTGTATTTTTGGGGATGTAAAAGGCACATTTCCACTTGTGGGTGCCTTATTTGTTTTGCTTATATAATTTAGTTTATTTTATAGATTTTGGGTCAATTGTAAGGGACACGTTTCCACCTTTTGGTGGGTGTCCTATTTTATTTAATTGTAAGGATATTTGGACATTGTAAGGGCATATTTTCATCCCCGTATGGGTGCCTATTTTATTTGATTTATTTCAATAATATGATGAATGCTTATTTCTTTTCATTACATGTAGCATGGATGATTTTATAATATTTAATAATTTAATAATATTTATACCTGAAAAGGAGGTCAGTTCCAATGAACTGGATGTTATGGGGGTGGTGGGTCATTCTCACCTTCCCCACATGTACCCAACTTTTTGAACCCATTAGGGGGTTGGGGATTCCTTAGGAATTGAGTTATCTATCCCTTTGTTTTCCATTTTCTTTGCATTTAGGCCCATGTTCTTAGAGAACTTGAGCCTAATAGTGTCGAAGTCGCAAGAACCATTCCATATGGGAGTGGGGTAGAAAATCCCCACTCACATAGTGGTTGGGGATTCTTTAAGAATTGAGTCATCCACCCCTTTTATTTTCCCGGCCCGTTTGGGTGGCGACTCTATTTTCTCAAGATTTAGGATCATGCTCTCTAAAGCCCTAATCCTAATAGTGCTAATGGGAGTAGGGGCAAAAAAATTTTCTCACAACACCTTATGGTACAAAGATCAATTGTGCGTTCTAGATGATGTTGAATTGAAAAAATAGTTACTGGAGAAAGCACACCAGTCACCTTATGCTATGCACCCTGGAAGTATCAAGATGTACCAAGACTTGAAGCAACATTACTAGCGGTTTGGCATAAATACGGATATAGTAAAATTTGTATCCAGATGTCTCACTTGTCAGATAATGAAGGCTAAGCACCATGGTCCTTTAGGGTTGCTACAACCATTATCAGTGCCTAAGTAAAATTATGAGCGAGTGACAATGAATTTGGTAGCTGGACTACCTTTGACCTAGAGGAAGCATGATGTAATCTGGGTAATAGTGGAGAGATTGACAAAGTCATCTCATTTCCTTCCGATTATGATGGTGTAGACCCTTAATTTTTGACCGAGTCTAGTCCAATATATTTTATTTAGCCCAAAATAATTTTTATGTTATCTTAATTAAATAATATTTGTTTTAGTATTTATTTTTTATAATTTTTTGAAAAATTCAAAATAAAGAATAAAAATAAAAATAAAATTGGTGACAAAAAAATTCGTCGCCGAAAAACAGTGTTGGACGAAATGGTTGTGGGCCATTTTGCCCGCAGGAGTTTTCTGCGAGCGAAATGGCCCGCAGCCCCGCCCCTCGCAATTTTTTTCGCCAGCGCTCATAGCCCCTCGCAACCCGCAGCAGTTTTTTTCGCCAACAAAATTTTTTCAACGCAATTTTTTTCAAAATCAAATTCTATTTGGTTTCGGTTTCCTTTTCCAAATTAATGATAGTTTACATAAATAAATTGAATTAATCATCTAAATTTCATATAAATAAGACTAAAAAAGGACAGAAGGGGGAGAAACTTTTGGAAAAGAAGAAGAAAAAAACTTTGAGCTAAGATCGGACTTGGCTAGGAGGAATGATCGGACTTTTGAGAGGAATAAGCAAGCAATCAATCCATCAAAGGCAGCCATCTTGCCTTTGTCTTTGTTCATCCAAGAAGCAATTTTTGATGGAACCAACAAATGAAGGTTTGAATATCTAATCTCTTCTTTTCTTTCCTTATAGTAGCTTCAATCATTAAATTGTTTCTTTTGATTTAAAAACCTTAATTTGTTCCTCTGTTTTCAAAAACCCTAAAATTACTTTTTTGTTCCTTCTAAAACCTAAGAACCCTAATCTATTTCTTCAAAATCTTAAAACCCTAATCTACTTTCCAACTTTTAAAAACCTTAAATCATTTTATTAATTTACCAAAACCCTAATCCGCTTTCCAATTTTCCAAAACCTTAAAACCCTAAAATGAATCCTTTTATTTCCAAAAACCCAATATATATATATATTTTCTATTTCTATAAACCTTAAATCGTTTTGTTTATTTCCAAAAACTTTATAAAACTCTAAAATGTTTTCTCAAATCCTAAAACCAAAACATGTTTTCCAAAACACTAAAAACCCTAACTCAACTTTACAACCAAGACAGTAACCCAAAACTAGCTAACCTTAAACCCTAGTTTTCCTAAATCCTAACCCTTAAAACCTTAAAACCTTAAAACCTTATAAACATAAAACATTCAAACCCAGTATAGTAAATATAAAATAATAATCATAAACCTAATGTTTTAAAGTATCCAAACCCTAATTTCATGATTTTACTCCTCAAACACTAATTTGGTTAATCAAAGAATTTTATCAATCTCTTAAACTATGAAACTTTAATCCATTTCAATTCCCTTAAAACCTACAGTAGTCTAAACCAATAAACACCAAAAACCCTAAAATATTTATTAAAGAACTTTAAATGAGAAACAGTAACCCTAATTTGTACCGTTACTGTAGACCCTTAATTTTTGACCCAATCCGGTCCAATATGTTTTATTTAGCCCAAAATGATTTTTGTTGTCTAATTGGTCCAAAATAATTTTAATTAAATAGTTTTTGCTTTATTATCTAATTTTTATTAATAAAAAATAAATAAATAAAAATCAAAAAATAAAAATAAAAATAAAAAAATCGGAGTCGGAAAAATAGGCAACGAAAAACAGTCGCATGGGCCCGTGGGTTATTTCGCCCGCAGAAAATTCCTGCTGGCGAAATAACTGTTCTATTTTCGCTCGTAGGATTTTCCTGCGAGGGAAATAAAATTTCTATTTCGCTCGCAGGAAAATCTTGCGGGCGAAATAGCTCGCCCGCAGGAAATTCATGCGGGCGATGCCCCAGCCCGCCCACTGCCATAGTTTTCTGCGGCAGGTTTTTTTGCCAGCACATTTTTCCTGTTGCAATTTTATTCGACAGCGCAAATTTTTCGACGAAAATTTTTTGAAACCTAATCCAATTAGGTTTTGGTTTCTTTTTTTTTATTAAAATTACTAGCCTTAACTAATTAGGATTAAACTGCATCAAACCCTTATAAATAAGGACCAAAGGCAACCAAATTGGGGGAGAAAAAATTTCACAGTGAACTTTGAGAATTGGAATCCGAAAGTGAAGTGGAAAAGGAATAATTGAATTCAATTGATTTTTAAAGGAGCAGCATCACAATTTAAGCAATTCAAAGGCAAAAAAGGCTTGTCTTTGGAGCTAGTTCTTCCAAGAAGAATTGTTTTTGGAGGAATCATCAAAAGAAGGTATGTGTTAATTGATTTTCTTTAATTGTTTTTACACAGTAGCTAAAATTAGGAAATTATGTTATTCAAAATTAAAAACCTTTGAACTTTAATTTAGTTTTTCTAAAGTTAAAAACATTAATCCGTTGCTTTATTTCCCAATGAATTTAAAGTTATTAGTTTTATTTCTTCAAAACCCCAAAACCAAAATTTGCTTTCTAAATTTGTAAAATCTTAAAACATGTTCTGTTTCTCACAAAAAAAACCTAAAAACACTTTTTCCAATTATATAAATATTTTCTATTTATAAAAACTTTAATTTGTTTGGTTTATTTTCATAAAATCGCATAAAAGTATCAAATTGATTTTTAATCCTAAAAGTTCCATGCATCACCCGTAACCATAAATTCTAAAAATACTAAACCCTAATTCAACTTTTAAACCTAAAATAGTAAACCCTAACCCTTTAAAACCTTAAAACCTAGCTTTTTCTAAACTTTAATCCTTTAAAAAACATTAAAAACCATAAATTTACAAATATTCTAAATTTACACAGTAGCTTGAAATCATCATTTAAAACCATGAATCAAAAGTATTTTAAAGTGTCCAAAACCTTAGTTTCATGATTTCACCATTCAAAAATTAATTTGGTTAATCAAAGTGTCTTACCAACCTTTTAAAACATAAAACCCTAATCTATTTTAATTCCATAAAAGTTCACAGTAGCTATAATTGAACTTTTATTTGCTTTATTCAATTCCATATTTGATTATGCTTAGATTAATTTCTTATGCTTTAATTTATTTAATTTTAATACTTGATTTATTTAATTTATCATTGATGGATGTTTATTTTCTATTTTGATTAATAGCTTTGATGAATGATTTATTTATGATGAATGATTATTTACTTTTATCAATTAATTTAGATTTCCAAAAGTTGTAAGAGGTATGTTTCCACTTGGTGGGTACGTCATTAGTTAAACATCATATAATTTAATTTGCTTTTTCTATTTTAGAACCTATGTAAAGGGCATGTTTCTACCTTTTGGTGGGTGTCCTATTTAGGCATGTGATGTAAGGACATGTTTCCATCCTTGGATGGGTGTCTATTTATTTGCTTTGTTTGGACCTTGCTTTGATTTTAATATAATGATGCTTTCTTTTAATTATTGTGTGTAGTATGGATAATGTTATTATACTTAAGAATTTTATAATATTAAGACCTGTAAAGGAGGCCGGTTCCAATGAACCGGGCGTTGTGGGGGTGCTGGGCTATTTCTCACATTCCCCACATGTACCCAACTTTCCGAACCCACTAGGGGGTTGGGGATTCCTTAGGAATCGAGTCATCCACCCCTTGCTTTTTCTCGGCCCGTCCGGGTGGCGACTCCATTTTCTCCAGACTTAGGTCCGTGTTCTCTAAGGCCCTGAGCCTAAACAGTGTCGAAGTCGCAAGAACCATTCCACCGGGAGTGGGGGCGAAAATCCCCGCTCACAGTGGCGACTCCACTGAGGATAAGAGAAGTTGATTCCGCTAGTCTTTATATTATTCTATTCTTTCTTATAATGATATTATCCATTGCATCATCTTAGATTGCATCGTGTGCGTGAGTTAGGACGCCCGAGTTACCTGTGTTATGTTATGTAAGGGATACCATACTTTCACTCAAGGTATGGAGATCCAGCATGGCATAACCACTCATAGCCTCGTACCATTTGATATATACTTGCTATGGGAACCTAAGCCTTTTCTACCCAAAGACTAAAGCTCATGTAATTGGCCTAGTTACTTTCCTTAGGTTTTACCCCAAATGCATGTTGTTTGACTATGGTTAATTTATCTTAGCTTAAATCATGGCTTATTTGGTTTGTTCTTTTTCTAAAATGACCTAAGTATATTGTAAGCTCAAAATAAATTTTTCTTTAAAATTAGAAAGACCAAAACTATTTTAAAAATTTTTCAAGATGGTCTTTGGACATAAGACTTTTCTAAAAACAAATCAAAAATTCTTTGGTCCATGGCACAAATACTAAGCCCAAAATCCATTTTTCTAA
Organism: Garcia nutans; assembly: GCA_947685225.1. Taxonomy (NCBI): domain Eukaryota; kingdom Viridiplantae; phylum Streptophyta; class Magnoliopsida; order Malpighiales; family Euphorbiaceae; genus Garcia; species Garcia nutans. The sequence continues at coordinate 18,468,045 of CANTUV010000012.1, read as the reverse complement.
AAATCTTTTACTATGGGCTTAGAAACAAAACTATTTTCACCCAATCTTTTCTCACAAAGAGCTTGCAAAAATATTTAGGTCAATTATGAAATACCAAAAATCAATTGTGGGCCTAGTTTACACTAAGAATAAATTAACCATGGGTTTGTTTTTGGCATGAACCATTAGTTACCCTTTTTCAAGTGAGAAATCTATTTATTATAAACCTCTTAATTTTGTTTTAATCCAATATAGCATAAAAGCTACTTTAGTTGGTTGAATGGATTAAAACCTAATTAATGGAAATTATCATGGATTGATTTCCATTTTCAAAAATATAACTATTGGTTGAAACGTCCGAGGGAATTATTCGAAAGCAAGATACCCCATGTTGGTATTTTGTTAACCATATACCTAGGAAAAGAGACTCGCCATTTGTGTGTGGAAGTTATAAGGTTGAAGCATCCTAATTATCCTTGTTTGTTGATTGTTTGTGCATACATGCATACATTTGCATCTCATATCATTGATCCTCTCTGGCTCACAGACCTGGATTACGATAGTTCAAAAGCTTACAATAATCTGACCTACGCCGAAGATGAAGTATCTAGCAACGACGCAATCACTTGCTCACCAAAAACAATGGAGCCCGAATAAATTCAAAGGATGGTAGATGAGGCCCTCAATGCCAAGATGGAAGAAATCAAAGAGGCCCTAGCTGAGACCATGAAGAACCAATTGACTGCAATCTTAGAGAACCATGCCGAGGCATCTGCTAGCACTAAGAAACCAAAGGACAAAGGGAAGACCAAAGTTAGTGAAGTTGTTTTTGATGATGAAAAGGTGATCATTGATGATGATCATGATTGGGCTCAATACTACAAAGAGGTTTAAGAAAAGAAGAAAGAACCGAAGGCTGTTGAGAAGGCAACTATTGAAAAGACCGAGACATCTGACGTTGAAAAGATGATTGTGGATTTAGAAAAGAAATTTGAGAAGAAGCTGAAAACTGAAGAGATGTCTGAGATCGACAAACTATTTGAATAAGATGATGAGGTCCCTTATAAGTTCAAGATGCCTTCCTTGGCTAAGAACAATGGCACCGAAAATCCCCATCTTCATGTGAAGCAGTATATCACTGCCATGCAATCTGCCCGAGCTACTAAGGCTCAAACCCTAAGGTACTTTACGCTCTCATTGGACCCTGTTGTCCAAAATTGGTTCAATACCATAGATGATGGAACACAAAAGAGTTGGGATCTATTTTACAAAGCCTTCATCCAACAATATGGATATAATGTTGAGTTGGAAGTTACTTTGATGGAAGTGGAGTCCATTAGGCAAAGGCCGAATGAGAGTTTTGTAGATTATGTCAAGAGATGGAGAAACGAGGCCGCTTTACTCAAGAAGAGGCCCGATGAATCCGATCAAATAAGGATGATTTTGAGAGGGGTATTACCTAGTCTTCATGAGAGGATGTCTCATACACTCATTCGTGATTTCAAAGACCTTCTTCAAGCTGGTTTGCAAATTGAAAAATGGGAAAGGGAGAAGAGCCGCTTTGCAACAAAAAGGAGTAAGAAAGGGAGTTAGCAACCTGGTAGCCAAAGCATGCAATAGGCCATTGGTGTTAATGCTACTAACCAAGGAACAAGGAGACAATTTTTGAAATTGGGAAAACCAATGTCTTGGGTTCTCAACAAGCTTCAAAGAAAGGGATTGCTGTAACCCTTAAATCCTTGTCCTTTGCCTAATCCTCTCGCACCTAATTTTGACACCAAAGCATTTTGTCAATTTCACCAAATGCAAGGACATGACATGGATAGATGTGTGAGGTTGAGACATGAGATTCAAAATCTAATTGATAATGGGAAGCTACCCGAGCCCAACAAGCCAAACACCAAAGACAACCCATTACCAAAATTCAATAGAATACCACCACCAGCAACCTTCATGATTGGAGGAGGTTTGCATGAGGACTTTGTCATGTCTTCCTTTCAAGACGTGGGTGGAGAAGCAACCAAAGAAGAAGAGGCATTTGTGAAAATTGAACAAGCTATGATGGGTGGAGAAGTAGCAATTTGTGTTGTCAACGGGTTTTGGGATTCAAGTGATAGTGATGATGATATTATACCCAAGAAGGAGGAGTGGACTTGGTCCGAGCCCGAAGAAGATGAGGTGATGAATACTAGATCCGGTAAGCCTTATGCAAGGCCACCATCAAAGGAGATAGAAACTAATAAGGGGAAGGAAGTTAAAGTGGAAGAAGATGATGCTGTGCTCAAGCAATTAAAAGGAACCCAAGCAAGTGTTAGCATTTTGGATTTGTTAGCTACTTCCAAAAAGCATAGAGAAACTATGGCCAAAGCCTTGGCTAGCATGCCAATTTCTACCTCCACAATACCGGAGGAGTTGATCAACTTCATAAAAATTGTGGAAGTAACGAAATGTGAAGAGGTCCAAGAAAAGAGTGAAGTTAGTATGGGAGCAGTTTCTTTTTCAGATGCAGACTTACTGGAGGAAGGAAGAGACCACATCCGCCCTCTCTTTATCAAAATAGAAGTCAAGGGGAAGAGGACTCCATGTGTAATGGTCGATGATGGGTCCATAAATGTTTGTCCACTTAAGATTTTGCCAAAGCTAGCCATGTCAACAAGAGATCTAAACCCAACCGAGGTAACGATTCGTGCTTATGACAACACTAAGAGGCATGCAGAAGGGACTTTCAAAGCGGTTGTCATGGTTGGTCCAATTGAATCTATTGTTGAATTTATTGTTTTAGACATACCAGTTACCTTTGCCTTGCTCTTGGGGCGACCATGGTTTCACCCTCTTGGTGGAGTACCTTCCACCCTTCATCAAAATATCAAATTCCCCAACGGAAATGAGACAGTGGTCATTGAAGCTGAAGATAATGAGATTGTTAACGCTCTAATGGTTGAGAGGCCTCTCAATGGTTTTCAAGTGGCTACAATTTCTGATGATGAAGTAGTGGACTCCAAAGTTTTGAATCTGATGAAGAACATGAACTACCTTCTCGGAGCTGGTCTTGGAAAGGGAAAGGCCGGTTTAAAAAAGTTACCAGATTTTAGAACTCAAACTTCCAAGAAGGGGTTGGGATATGATGAAGCCAATGGTGTCCAGCCAAAGAAGAATGAGAAGATGAGCTTCCCACCACTTGAAGAGATCTTTGTCAAGGCTCCAGATATGGGACCACTCCAAGGAAAGCCTGGGCCAATCATGTTCATGGGTAAGTTAATCCCCGGTTTTGAAATTTTTGCAGATGTTGCTGAGCTAGTGCAGCAAGTGAAGAAAGAGCTCACCATGTCAATCAACAAAGAATCTAATCCAAAAGAGAAGAATGAAGCTGCCCTGAAAGCCGAGAAGACTCTAGAAGAGATTGCTGCCCTGGTTGAAGAAAAGTTTGAAGACATCCTGCCTTATGATTCTGAGAACAATGATTTTGATTTTGATTTTAATTTGTCTGCTTTGTATGAGGATGATGATTTTTATTTTCCAAAATGAATGCAATAAAGTCTGATTTTGCTTACTTGTGTGATGTTTCTCCTGATGGTTGCATACATTCAAATAGCAGTTACATGAGCATCTTTAATATTAATTCTGTTAACACACAATCATTAAATTTGGGAACAACTAAAAATCCTAAAAACATTAGCATAGCATCTGACCTTACTCCTGATGAGAGAGAGAGATTTGAAAAAATATTCAAAAAATATGAAGAAGTGTTTGCTTGGTCTTATGAAGATATGCCGGGGATTGATCGAGACATAGCCGAGCATCATATTCCTACTTACACTCACATTAAACCTGTCAAACAAAAGCTTAGGCGATTAAGACATGAGTGGGCTGAATTGGTTAAAGAAGAGGTCACTAAGCAAATACAAGTGAAGTTCCTTGAAGTGATAGAATACCCAGATTGGCTAGCCAACATAGTACCTGTGCCAAAGAAAGATGGGAGGATAAAGGTCTGTGTTGCGCTTAAATCAACACTATCACAAAGCGGCACTCGCAAGTATACGAGGCTATTGTAGTGACGGTGATCGCCCCAAGGTCGTTTCCCAAGGAAGGACTTGCAAGTAATAGTTCGATTAGCATGGAATAATAAATTCGATTTTGTGATTGAATTGGTGGGCCGTAATTATCCTTAGAAATTAAAACGAGTGATTTTATGTAAGAGAATTCCAATTATGGAAATGATGCCAAGGGTTGTAGGTCTATTTAATCAAATGTTCAATTATCCGATTATCCATTAATATAACCTTGAATCTTAATTTGTTTCTTAAGATTAATTAGCCAATTATCAATTCACTAGTTCTCACATTTATGAATTAACAACAACCAATTGTTTAACATTATCAAATTAATAAACCCTTGAACTTATATTTCTAATTCATTCTTAGGGTAGTCAATTGCATAGTTCCGATATTAAACTTCTCCTCTCGGTTCGTCATTCAATATTAAGTAATCAATAGGTGGCCATTCTATCAATTTACCTTTAATTCAATGCAATCAACAAATAACAAGGTATATCAATGGAATCATCAAATCAAATCATTTAATCAAATATACTACAACCCCAAGCATGAGTAATTTAGCTCATCATATGTTTTAAATAAATACTAAATTTGCCAAAAACCAAATCAAAATTATACATTGCAATATTAATGTTCTTAATACATAATAACAAATAAGAAATGGAATACAAGGAAGAGTTAGGAAAACCCCTTTTTGAAGATGCTAACAATCGGACTCTCGTCTCTTTCGTGGCTCCTTCTTGGTGTGTAATGATGAACTTCCAGCTCTCTTGAACAATTGGTTCTCTTCTTGAAGGAGTGGATGATAGCTTTCTCAAATTCTCAACCCTCCAATCAAGCCTCTTAAAACCCTAATTCTTAAGAACTAATAACTCTCTTCAAAACCAACAATTGATTTTGCTCTTCGTGTGTGTGAAGAAATGGTGAATGGAAATGGTGAATGGTCTTGCTCTCTCCAGCCAAGAACCAAGGAAGAAGATGAGGAAGATGAAGACCAAGTGGGAAGTCTAGAGAATTGTCCACTAAATTAAATCAAAATCCCCTTTTCTAATCCCCATGCTCTTCCACTTTCAATTGTTTAAGACACCCATAATGCCTTGTCTCCCACTTACTAATTTCTTTATACCTTTCTTCCATAAAATCCTCCCACTTTTCACTCTTTTTTGTTCTTTTGTCTCCCACTAAAAACACACCAGCTCATTTCTCGTGCAAATCAGCTAAGGACCCAGGGTGACACGGCCAAGCCAAATGGAACTTGGCCGTGTCTAGTGACTTTCTTACTTGGGGACACGGCCAAGCTCCTGGCCGTGTCCCATTCTGTATGCTTGTCCTTGTGAGACACGGCCAAGGACACGGCCGTGTCATGTGATGGTGTCTGTTTCTGTGTCTTTCTTTTCTTCTTTGCTCTTTTGTTCCCTTGGAGAGACACGGCCAATGGCTTGGCCGTGTCTCCTGGCCGTGTTCACTATTGGACTTGTTTCCTTGAGGGACACGACCAAGCCATGTTAGTCCTGGTCGTGTCTCATGTTTGTCCTTGATTCTTCTTCTTTTGATGAGGGACACGGCCAAGCCTTGGCAAGCTTGGCCGTGTCACTTGTTTTCTTCAACAAGTTCACCCATTTTTTTTTTTGATTCCTTAGCTCCATCAAGTGTACTTCAACCTAAATCAACAACTTCAAACATATTTAAGTACAATTAAACATGAAAATTAACTTAAAACCAACAAAAACATCATAGAAAATGTATACAAAATTGATCTAAACAATTACCCCACACTTAATCCTTTGCTTGTCCCCAAGCAAAGTTAGAATCAAAACAAATAAAACAAGATGATATTGTCAAGTTCAAGAGTTATAAGGATGCATTAAGACTCCCATCTTATTAAATCCGCAATCATAATCGAATCGAGAATAATCGGTACTCAAGTAACTTAATGGTCAATCAATGCATACCAAAATTGTCACTCCCTTACAAAACCTCTCAAGTGTTTAATTGGGTAGTGTTTAAGCTCTCAACATTCAATGAAAGATTAGGACTATAGGCTTGCTTATCAATCAATTCTCCACCACCTAATCACAATCAAGCATCAATCATAAGGTCTTTTATTTGGTTGTAATGGGGCTAAGGAAAAGGTATGACATTTGGGAGAGTGATTTAGTTCATTTAGGTCAAGAGTACTTCAAGAGTGAAGTAAGCAATGTTGCATGATCAATAATCCCATTTGTTTAATTTGCAAAGATGATTTCCAAACTCAATACAACCCTTCCCACAAGAACAACAACTATTATTTTGATTTTCTTTACTTATTTCATCAATTATTTATTATTTTTATTTTATTTTTTATTTTTTTTATAGGGTATCCAACTAAAGAGTACAATAATTTGTAATTTAGAGCCTATTGAGTTCAACCCCACACTTTATTAAGCACAACACTCCATTAATGCTCTTGAAATGCTCTTGATCTAATGAACGGGTAAAGTTAAATTATAATGGTTCAAGCCGACGGTGTTGTGAAAAAGAAAGAAGGGAAAATGAAATAAGCTCAAAGTTGGTGAACTAAGGTCGGATGTAAGGTTGGTCTTTTTAAGCCAAAATGGGTTGCCCTAAATTGCCTTAATCATGTTGATGCTTAATTGAAATTTTTATGTAGTCTCAAAATGCATGTCAAAGCAAGTTCTAGTAATTCATCAATCAAAGATGTTCACACATAAAGAGAATGATAAGTTGATGGCTCAATTCCTCACTAGTTAATGGCAATGCAAAGAATAACCATCAAAATTGACAATAAGTACTAACTCTAATCAATACTCAAATTCATGCTTCAAAAATTTAAAAGTCATCTATCAACATTCTTATAACAATTGAACTTATTAATATACATCAAAATCAATTATAAAACAAAAGAAGAAACTTAACAAAACAAGAACACTTACGAAAATAACAAAACAAAAACATTTACGAAAATAGACAATTTATATTCATGAACAAAAGGCTTAGCACACACCCCACACTTAAGTTTTACATTGTCCTCAATGGAAACAATGATATGTTAAAGTAAAAAAGTTAAGGTACAACCTGTTTTTCCATCGATCCTTTGTGACGCAAGTGCTACCTTTTCATCCACAAACAACCATTGTTCAAGAGCAAAATACAATATATAAAATAAACATAATATAAAGAGTTAACATTAACATCCGAAAAAACAAAAACATGAAATAACTACAAATAAGAAAATAACAAGTGATGTCAAAAGGTTGGAGCTGGTAGGATCTACGGTGGTGGAGGATAGGACGATGATGCCGCTGATGGGTGAAGGCTCAGAATTTTAGCGAGGTTGCTGTTGATTAGGTCCATTTGTTCCATGACTGCAGTATGATTACGGTCAATTTGTTCCATGGCTGCAGCATGGTTTCGGTCAACCCTGCTTTCCAATGCTTCAATTCTATGAAGGAGCTCCTGATTGTTCGGTATTGGAGCATCTTCATCTAAATTTAGAGAATCTGAGTCGGAATCCTCCTCGACTCGTGCTCTCTTTTGGCGGCCTTCTGGGACCTCAGTCTCAACTGAACCCATAAAATACGCTCCTCCTTTTCTTGAAACCATGCGCATTTTCTCTAGGGTGGCAAGATCTAATGAATCATTCCCCGATATCTTAGTCAGTCGGCAATTGCTCGGGTCAAAATCATCAAGGAGTGCCATTGCTAAAATTGTAACTAATCCTCCGATACAAATGGCACCCCGCTTTTTATGTCCCACACTGTCAAACACATCGGCTAACCAATAGCCGGTACAAACGGGTACGTTATTGCTAGCACAGTCTAAAAAGTATAGTTCACTTAGTTCTACAACCCCTGTGCTTTCTTTTCTTGCAAAAAATCCACACGACATAAACCGGTGTAAGTACCTTAGGGCTGGATTTTTCAATTTCGTAGCCTTGGCCGATTTGGCCACATAGGTACCCGAGCCCAAAGCTCCCCATGCGAATTGTTGTCGAAAACTCTTAGGCACACATTGTTCCCCTTGTTGGTGAAAACCAAATATATCGCTCAATTGATCAATTTTTAGCACAAATTGTCTCCCAAGCAGTTTAAAGTGTAACCTAATGCAAATTCTTTGATCATTTTTTTCAACCTTAAGTGTGGTTAAAAATTCCAATGTAAGCTCCTCAAATTGCAAAGGTTTAAGGGAGACAAATCTATCCCACCCAAGATTATGAACAAATCCATAGAAATTACTTCGAATATTAAGAGCATCGAGGGATTCTTCGTTAACATACCTCGTCGGAAAGAAACCCCGAGCGAGAAGAGTTGCTCTCCTTGGTGCTGACGATGATGAAGATGGAGCTGAAGGTGGAAGTCGCGTCCTTTTGTGGTGAGACACCGTTTTTGTTCTTGTCATTTTGATGATTTGGTGAAAATGAAAATTTCTCAAATTTAATTGATTTTAATGAGAAAAGAAAAGAAGTGGATGGGTTAAAATCAGTTTTGGTGAAGAAAAGTGAAAGATTTACTTTGATTTTGAAGCTTGAAGATGGTGGCTATGGAGGTTTTTAGAGAGAGATCGAGAGAGGGAGCGCGAGAGAACGAGAGAGGAGAGAGAGAGATTTAGGGATTTAGAATGAACAGCTGGGCAAAAATCGTGATTTTAAAACAAAAAGTTTAGGTGACACGGCCAAGCTTGGTGAAGCTTGGCCGTGTCTGATGGTTTTTGAGGGACACGGCCATGGACACGGCCGTGTCCCTTGAATGTGTCTGTTTCTGGATTAAAAAAAATTGAAAGGCAATATGAGTGACACGGGGAGAGGCTTGGCCGTGTCTGTGTGACACGGCCAAGGACACGGCCAGGACCTCTGGCCGTGTCTGCCTCTGTAACTTTGATGCTTGTTGGACACGGGAAAAGACACGGCCAAAATGGTTTTGAAATTTTTTTTTTGGTTTATTTGTGTTACCAAATCACCAAAGATGCAGTCTTCTTCTTGATTTAACCCTGAAACACATTCAAGAAAAATAAAAACCGATCAAAGTACCTATTCCATTTTATTTAACTCAACATGAAATTAAAATTGCAAAATATAAGATTATAACAGCGAAAAGAAATGCAAACCGATGGGTTGCCTCCCATTCAGCGCTTCTTTAATGTCGTATAGCTGGACACTGTTGCATCATTTGTCAATGAACACCATGCTTTCTACCATTTTTGCAACTTTGATGTCTTCCAAGTAGGGCTTCACCCTTTTTCCATTGACCTTGAACGTTTCGTTGGTCTTTAAATTAAGTAACTCAACAACCCCATAGGGAAATGTTTGAGTAACTTGAAAGGGTCCACTCCAACGCGACTTCAATTTTCCGGGAAACAACCGCATTCTTGAATTGAAGAGAAGGACTTTCATTCCCGGTTCAAAGGTCCTTCGAAGAATCATCCTGTCATGAATAGCTTTGGTCTTTTCCTTGAAGATCCTTGAACTCTCATAAGCCTCATTCCGAAGCTCATCAAGCTCGGAAATTTGCAGCATTCTCTGTTCCCTTGCTTCACCTAAGTCCATATTTGTGGTCTTTATTGCCCAATAAGCCTTGTGCTCCAATTCCACCGGGAGGTGGCATGCCTTGCCAAAGACCAACCTATAGGGACTCATTCCCAATGGGGTTTTATAAGCAGTCCTATAAGCCCACAACGCTTCCGAGAGTCGGATTGACCAGTCCTTCCGACTTGTGCTCACTGTCTTTTCTAAAATCCCCTTGATCTGCTTGTTTGAAATCTCAGCTTGCCCGGATGTTTGGGGATGATATGGAGTTGCCACCTTGTGTCGGATGCCCATCTTGGTCATCAACTTTTCAAACCATTTGTTGCAAAAATGGCTTCCTCCATCACTCACTATCGCCTTGGGGGTTCCAAACCTGCTCAAAATATTCTCCTTCACAAATTTTAACACAATGTTAGCATCATTTGTCCTAGTGGGGATTGCCTCAACCCACTTAGACACATAATCCACTGCTAGAAGAATATATTCAAAACCAAATGATTTGGGAAATGGCCCCATGAAATCAATTCCCCACACATCGAAAATATCAACCACAATAAAAATATTAAGGGGCATTTCGTTCCGTTTGCTAATGTTCCCTACTCTTTGGCATTCATCACATCTTATACAAAAATGATAAGCATCTTTAAAAAGAGTAGGCCAATACAAACCGCTTTGAAGAATTTTCTCGGCTGTCTTCTTTCCTCCAAAATGTCCCCCGCAATACAAATTGTGGCAATATTGTAGCACTTGTTTTTGTTCCTCTTCCGGCACACATCTTCTTATCACTTCATCCCTGCAAATTCTAAACAAGTAAGGTTCATCCCAAAAATAATACTTACATGTATGCAGGAATCTCTTCTTTGCTTGGAAGTTCAAATCCTTTCTCACTACACCACAAGAAAGGTAATTAGCAATATCAGCATACCATGGTGCTTGAGTTAAGGAAAACAAGTGTTCATCCGGGAATTTCTCATAAGCATTTTCACAAGCGATTTCAGGATTATTTTCACAAGAGTTAAGTCTAGAAAGATGGTCGGCCACTACATTTTCGCTTCCCTTCCTATCTTTGATTTCTACATCGAATTCTTGTAACATCAACACCCATCTAATGAGCCTAGGTTTAGCTTGTGGTTTGGTCAATAGGTATTTCAAGGCTGTATGATCAGAGAATACTATGACCTTAGAACCTATCAAGTAAGATCTAAATTTGTCTAGTGCAAATACCACAGCTAACATTTCTCTCTCAGTGGTTGTGTAATTTACTTGTGCATCATTTAAAGATAAACTTGCATAATAAATTACACACATCAACTTATTCACTCTTTGGCCCAAAACAGCTCCAATGGCAAAATTCGATGCATCGCACATAATTTCAAATGGCAAATCCCAATTTGGGGCAACAATTATAGGGGCAGAAGTTAGTTTTTCTTTCAAAATTTTAAAAGCCTCTAAGCACTTTTCATCAAAAACAAATGGGACATCTTTTCCTAATAAATGACACAAAGGACGTGAAATTTTGGAAAAATCTTTTATGAACCTCCTATAAAATCCTGCATGTCCCAAAAAACTTCTAATTCCCTTAACTGATGTGGGTGGAGGTAGGTTCACAATTAATTCAACTTTAGCCTTGTCTACCTCAATCCCTTCATGGGAAATAACATGCCCTAAAACAATTCCATGATCAACCATAAAGTGACTCTTTTCCCAACTCAATGTAAGATTACATTCAATACACCTTTTAAGTACTAGAGTCAACTTTTCCAAACAATCATCAAAGGAATTACCAAAGATAGAAAAGTCATCCATGAATACCTCAATGCACTTGTCTAACATATCAGAAAATATGGAAAGCATACACCTTTGAAATGTGCCCGGTGCATTGCAAAGTCCGAATGGCATCCTTCGAAATGCAAACGTTCCAAAGGGACAAGTAAATGTAGTCTTTGGTTGATCTTCTGGTGTTATCGGGACTTGGTAGTAACCTGAAAGACCATCAAGAAAACAGTAAAAAGAATGTCCAGATAATCTATCAAGCATTTGATCAATAAATGGCAAAGGGAAATGATCTTTCTTGGTGACTTTATTTAATTTCCTATAATCTATGCACATCCGCCACCCAGTTTGTGTTCGTGTTGGTACCAACTCTCCTTTTTCATTCTGGACCACTGTCAACCCTGTTTTCTTAGGCACAACATGAACGGGACTAACCCATTCACTATCAGCAATAGGGTAAATTACCCCTTCATCCAGTAATTTAAGGACCTCCTTCTTAACAACCTCGCTCATGTTAGGGTTTAGTCTCCTTTGAGACTCTCTCACGGGTTTAACCCCTTCCTCTAAAATGATCTTATGCATGCACATAGAGGGACTAATACCCTTAATGTCACTCAACCCCCAACCTATAGCCTTCTTGAATTTTTTTAACATTGTTACAAGCTTATTTTCTTCATCACGGGTAAGGGTAGCAGCAATTATGACTGGTTGAGAATTATTTTCCCCAAGAAAAATATATTTCAAATGCTTGGGGAGTTCCTTAAGCTCAACCCCTTGTAGTTGAACTTGCCCTTCTTCAACTTCGATTTCCTCCTCAACACTCTCATCGTCCAAAATAGATTTGTCTTCTTCATTCTCCTCATTGGAAATCTCTGCTTCTTCTTGCAATTTTAGAGCCTTTTCTAGCTTGTGTTCACCATTTTCCTGCAAGAAAACTTCTTGGACAACACTATCAGTAATATCAATGAAAGAGCAATCTTCATATAAAGCACTAGTGGGAATGGGGGAAGTGTTAAAAATTAAAAATTCTACAGTTTGTCCCAAAACAGTCATGGTTAATTTTCCATTTTTAACATCAATTAAAGTGTTAGTTGTGGCCATAAAAGGCCTCCCTAACAAAATTGCATGCTCGGCATCCCGTGGGATTTCCCCCCCGTGTCTAAGACAATGAAATCGACGGGTACAATCAAACCTCCTACTTTCACTAGAACATCTTCTATGATTCCCTTAGGGTATCTAAGAGTTCTATCTGCTAGTTGTAAAACCATTTTGGTCGGTTTGAGTTCCCCTAGCTCTAGATTCAGATAAATTGAGTATGGCATCAAATTAATACTAGCTCCAAGATCACACATGCCAATGGTCTCTTTCCCATTCCCCATAGAGATTTTAACAATAAAGCTTCCAGGATCTTTTAATTTAGGAGGTAACTTATGTTGTAAAACAGCACTTATTACTTCCGAAACTATCACCTTCTCATCCAACTCATACCTTATCTTCTTAGTGTTAAGCTCTTTTAAGAATTTGGCATAAGATGGCATATTCTTTATCACCTCTAGTAAGGGTAGGTTGATACTTACCTTCGAAAGCATGTTGTAAATTTCAGAAAATTGCTTATCATGCTTTTCATTTTTTAACCTGCTGGGAAATGGAATTGGTGGTCTGTATGGATTTGGAGATTTGTGCAGCTTTGGTGCAACTGATGCCTCCTCTTTGTCCTCCTCAAGCTCATTTGGTTCAGCTTCTTCTTCTTGCATTTCCTTGCCATTATCCTGTGTTGTACCTGCATCAAAAGAATTATCAATGTTATTATCACCAATTTTATTATCAAGTACCTTACCGCTTCTCAAAACGGTGATTGCTTTGGCTTGCTCCGGTTGGCTTGGAAATTTCCCTTTTTGATTGGCTTGAAGTTGATTAGCCAATTGGCCCACTTGAGTTTCAACCTTCTTAAGCGATGCTTCTAAAGAGTCAAACCGCTTATTGTTCAATTCTTGATTTTGAGTGCTTACTTGAATGAAAGCATTCAAGTTGTCTTCAAATGAAGGTTTCTTGACTTGCTCTTGATTTGAGGTTTGCCCTTGAAATTGGGGACCTCTTTGATATGGTTGGAAGGGTTGTTGAGGTGGAGCATGTTGTTGATTTTTCCATGAAAAATTGGGGTGATTCCTCCAGCCGGGGTTATAAGAATTTGAATATGGGTCATTCCTACCCCTTTGTTGGAACCCTTCAAAAGCAAAGGCTTGCTCTTGCTCCTCTTGAAATGAGTCAAAATTTGAGGGGCACACATTTGCTTGATGGCCTACAAGACCGCATGATGCGCATGACTCTTGGCTTGGTCCCGACAAGTTCCCTTTTGCATTCAACAATTTCACTTGCCTTGTCAGCTCTGCAATTTGCCTAGCCATTTCTGAGTTTGCACTTATCTCATGTGCTCCTCTTCTTCTTTCTCCAATGCTCTTTTGTTGGGAATTTGCCCCCAACATTTCGAACAACGCAACTGTTTCTGCAGCTGTTCTTTCACCCATTGCACCCCCTGCTGCATTATCCACTGTATTTTGAGATTGTTGAGTTAGCCCATCATAGAAAAATTGATTGAGCAACTGTTGTGGATAGTAGTGGTGAGGGCACTGAAATAGTAATGATTTGAAGCGATCCCATGCCTCGTGAAATGGTTCTCCGTCAAACTGGGTGAAAGTTGCAATACTCCCCCTAAGCTCCTTGGTCTTTTGATGAGAATAGAACTTTCCCATAAATTTGTTGTAGACTTCAGTCCATGTGGTTAACGAATTCTCTGGTAGGGTCATTAACCATGCTTTTGCCCTGTCCTTTAAACTGTATGGGAAACATCTCAGCTTCAGTTCATCTTCCGTTAATGTTTGCAAAGGGAACGTATGCAATGTTGAATAAAAATCTCGAATGAAGTTGAGAGGATCTTCATTCGGCAGTCCGTGGAAGGATGGCAGCATACTATAATGAGTATTTCTAAGTTCATAGTTTCTTGCTACGTTGCTCAACCGGATACAAGATGTGGTCACTCCAATGATCGGTCGAGCAAACTCCTTCATGGGTGGCTCTTGTGCATCACCCATCTCTGTTTCTGTGTTCTCCTCAAATTGCTCTTCGGTATTTTCTTCTTCTTGCTCAAAAGGATTTGGTCTCTCGGATCTTGACCGTCTATGGATATTGTCAATAAATGGAACAAGTTCGTTTCCTTGAGACCGTCGTCCGTGCATAAAGTACCTAAGCAATTCAAAAAGAACACTTTAAACAATTTAAAAAAAAAATGAAATAAAAAAAATCAAACTATCACAAAATTGCCTTCCCCGGCAGCGGCGCCAAAAACTTGTTGCGCTTAAATCAACACTATCACAAAGCGGCACTCGCAAGTATACGAGGCTATTGTAGTGACGGTGATCGCCCCAAGGTCGTTTCCCAAGGAAGGACTTGCAAGTAATAGTTCGATTAGCATGGAATAATAAATTCGATTTTGTGATTGAATTGGTGGGCCGTAATTATCCTTAGAAATTAAAACGAGTGATTTTATGTAAGAGAATTCCAATTATGGAAATGATGCCAAGGGTTGTAGGTCTATTTAATCAAATGTTCAATTATCCGATTATCCATTAATATAACCTTGAATCTTAATTTGTTTCTTAAGATTAATTAGCCAATTATCAATTCACTAGTTCTCACATTTATGAATTAACAACAACCAATTGTTTAACATTATCAAATTAATAAACCCTTGAACTTATATTTCTAATTCATTCTTAGGGTAGTCAATTGCATAGTTCCGATATTAAACTTCTCCTCTCGGTTCGTCATTCAATATTAAGTAATCAATAGGTGGCCATTCTATCAATTTACCTTTAATTCAATGCAATCAACAAATAACAAGGTATATCAATGGAATCATCAAATCAAATCATTTAATCAAATATACTACAACCCCAAGCATGAGTAATTTAGCTCATCATATGTTTTAAATAAATACTAAATTTGCCAAAAACCAAATCAAAATTATACATTGCAATATTAATGTTCTTAATACATAATAACAAATAAGAAATGGAATACAAGGAAGAGTTAGGAAAACCCCTTTTTGAAGATGCTAACAATCGGACTCTCGTCTCTTTCGTGGCTCCTTCTTGGTGTGTAATGATGAACTTCCAGCTCTCTTGAACAATTGGTTCTCTTCTTGAAGGAGTGGATGATAGCTTTCTCAAATTCTCAACCCTCCAATCAAGCCTCTTAAAACCCTAATTCTTAAGAACTAATAACTCTCTTCAAAACCAACAATTGATTTTACTCTTCGTGTGTGTGAAGAAATGGTGAATGGAAATGGTGAATGGTCTTGCTCTCTCCAGCCAAGAACCAAGGAAGAAGATGAGGAAGATGAAGACCAAGTGGGAAGTCTAGAGAATTGTCCACTAAATTAATTCAAAATCCCCTTTTCTAATCCCCATGCTCTTCCACTTTCAATTGTTTAAGACACCCATAATGCCTTGTCTCCCACTTACTAATTTCTTTATACCTTTCTTCCATAAAATCCTCCCACTTTTCACTCTTTTTTGTTCTTTTGTCTCCCACTAAAAACACACCAGCTCATTTCTCGTGCAAATCAGCTAAGGACCCAGGGTGACACGGCCAAGCCAAATGGAACTTGGCCGTGTCTAGTGACTTTCTTACTTGGGGACACGGCCAAGCTCCTGGCCGTGTCCCATTCTGTATGCTTGTCCTTGTGAGACACGGCCAAGGACACGGCCGTGTCATGTGATGGTATCTGTTTCTGTGTCTTTCTTTTCTTCTTTGCTCTTTTGTTCCCTTGGAGAGACACGGCCAATGGCTTGGCCGTGTCTCCTGGCCGTGTTCACTACTGGACTTGTTTCCTTGAGGGACACGGCCAAGCCATGTTAGTCCTGGCCGTGTCTCATGTTTGTCCTTGATTCTTCTTCTTTTGATGAGGGACACGGCCAAGCCTTGGCAAGCTTGGCCGTGTCACTTGTTTTCTTCAACAAGTTCACCCATTTTTTTTTTGATTCCTTAGCTCCATCAAGTGTACTTCAACCTAAATCAACAACTTCAAACATATTTAAGTACAATTAAACATGAAAATTAACTTAAAACCAACAAAAACATCATGGAAAATGTATACAAAATTGATCTAAACAGTCTGCGTGGACTATAGAGATTTAAACAAGGCTTCCCCTAAGGATGATTTTCCTTTACCTCATATAGATGTTCTCATTGATAGTGTAGCCTCTAGTGTGCTACACTCATTTGTAGATGGATTTTTCGGATACAATCAGGTGTTAATGGCCCAAGAGGATAAAGCCAAAACTGCCTTCATTACTACATGGGATATATTTTGTTGTAGGGTGATGCCTTTTGGCTTAAAGAATGCCGAAGCAACCTACCAAAGGATGGCCACCACACTATTTCATGACATGATGCACAAAGAAGTTGAAGTATATGTTGATGATATGATGGTTAAGTGGATACAAGGGAACAACACTTCCAAAACTTGGAATTATTCTTCGATAGAGCTTTAAAATATAAGCTAAGATTAAATCCAAAGAAGTGTGTATTCGGTTTTACCTCAGGTAAATTGTTGGGACATGTGATTGGTCCGAATGGTATTGAGATAGATCCTGAAAAAGTCAAAGCAATCAGGGATATGCCAGCCCCAAAGACGGAGAGAGAAGTTCGGGGATTCTTTGGTAAACTGCAGTACATCAGCAGATTTATAGCAAAGCTCACAACAATCTGTGAGCCTATCTTCAAGTTGCTTAGAAAGAATCAGCCGGTCGTATGGAATGAAGAATGTCAAAAGGCCTTTGATCAAATAAAAGAGTATTTGTTGAATCCACCTGTTTTGAAACCACCTAAACCCGGAAAACCTCTATTACTATACTTAGCAGTAGAAGAAGAGTCGATAGGAGCCATGCTAGCCCAAGCAGATGAGTCAGGGATTGAGCATGCCGTTTACTATTTGAGCAGAAAGCTCCTACCTTATGAAATTAAGTATAGTATCATTGAAAAGACATGTATACTATGGTTTGGTCTTCTAAGAAGTTGCGGCATTACTTTCAATCATATAGTGTGCAAGCAATTTCCAGGTTGGATCCAATGAAATACTTGAGGGAGACACCCTCTTTAATTGGAAAATATGGTTGATGATTGATAATATTAGAAGAATTTGAGATCGAGTATGTAACAAGGAAAACAATCAAGGGTAGAGCGGTGGCAGAATTCCTAGCTCAACAACCATTACCAGAAAGTGAAGAGGTAATCTTAGAATTTACAGATGAACATTTAGAAGCAATTGAAGTACAAGAGTGGAAAATGTATTTTGATGGAGTAGCAAACATGAAAGGAGCAGGTTTGGGAGTTATAATAGAATCGCCCGAAGGGGAACTCATCCCTTTAGCCAAAAAGTTGAAATTTAGGGCAACCAATAATATGGTGGAGTACGAAGCTTGTATTTTCGGTTTGGAAACCCTAATGATTATGAAGGTGGATAAGGTGGAAGTTTATGGTGATTCGTTGCTAGTAGTATCCCAAGTAAATGGAGAGTGGGAGCTGAAAGAAGAAAAATTGAAACCATACCACCATTACCTGACCATGATGAAGAAGAATTTTAAGGAGTGTAGGTTTATACACCTGTCAAGAGAAGAAAATCAGATGGCTGATGCCCTAGCCACATTGGCTTCAGTATGGGAAAATCCTGTTAGCTTATTCCTTAAGCCTCTAATCTTGACCAGTTCATCAACTCCTTGTTACGAATATGAGACAATCATGGAAATTGATACATGCGTGGTATGATACTATAAGGCAATTTTTGGAGGAAAGAGAATATCCACCGGGGGCAACAAAGAAAGAGAGAAGAGCCATAAGGAGGTGGTCATTGCAATACATCACCTTCTATGGGGAGTTATATCAAAGATGGCTTGGCGGAGTGCATTTAAGATGTTTAAGAAAGCCTAAAGTGGAACGCATCATGTCAGAAATACATGCGGGAAGTTGCGATCCGCGCATGAGTGGTTTGGCCCTAGTTAAGAAGATTATTCGAAAAGGTTACTATTAGTTGAACATGGAGTAAGACTGTATTGAGTTCGTCAAGAAGTACTAGCAATGTCAGATATATGGCAACTTGAATCATATGCCTCCTAAAGAACTGCATTCAATGTCTTCGCCTTGGCCATTTGCCACCTGGGGTATCGACATTATAGGAGAGATAATCAACCTTTTAATTTAGTTTTAATCCAATATAGCATGAAAGCTACTTTAGTTAGTTAAATGGATTAAAACCTAATTAATGGGAATTATCATAAATTGATTTCTATTTTTGAAAATATAACTATTGGTTGAAACGTCCGAGGGAAATATTCGAAAACAAGGTACCCCATGTTGGTATTTTGTTAACTATATACCTAGGAAAAGAGACTCACCATTCGTGTGTGGATGTTATAAGGTTGGAAGGAATGTTCTAATTGTCCTTGTTTGTTGTTTGTGCATACATGCATAATACATACACTTGCATCTCATATCATTATCCTCTCTGGCTCACAGCCCTAGATTACGATAGCTCAAAAGCTTATGACAATTTGCCCTATGCCAGATATGAAGTATCTAGCAAAGACTCAATCACTTGCTCACCAAAAATAATGCATCCCGAACAAATTCAAAGAATGGTGGATGATGCCCTCAATGCCAAGATGGAAGAAATAAAAGAGGCCCTAGCTAAGACCATGATGAACCAATTGACTCCAGTTTTAGAAAATCACGCCGAAGCATCTGCTAGCACTAAGAAGCCAAGAGACAAAGGGAAGACTAAGGTTGGTGAAGTGGTTTTTGATGATGAAAAGGTGATCATTGATGATGATGATGATTGGGCTCAATGTTGCACTCGGATTAAGTACTACTACAAGAGTCACTTGTAAGTATATGAGGTAGCCGCAGCAAAGGTGCTCGCCCCAAGGTCATTTCCCAAAAAAGGTGTGGTTCATAATAGCTTGATTGACAAGTTATTTAAATGCGAGAGTGTTAATTGTTTGGTATTGTGGAAGGACAATTTAAAACTAAAATTAACGTGCGTAGGGTTGGTGTGTGAAGGTTGTACAAGATCAAATCGATTCTTGGGAAGGTGCCTAGGCTTATAGGTCCATTCAATCAAAGCTCAATTCTCAATTATCCATTAACATAACCTTGTAAATTATTTTGTTTCTTAAGGTTAATTAGTCAATTACCAATCCATTAGTTTTCACATTCATGAATTAGCAATAACCAATTATTTTACATTATCAAATTAACAAAACCCTAGAACTTATATTTCTAATTCATTCATAGGGTGGTCAATTGTTCCAATATCGAATTTCACCTCTCGGTCTGTCATCCAATATTCAAAGATTAATAGGTAGCTAATCTATCAACCTCGCATTTAATACAATACAATCTACCAACAACAAGGTACATCAATGTAAATATCAAATCAAGACATTCAATCAAATATACATGGGTATTTAGCTCAACATCATCAATTTATAACAATCATTCAACTCAATATAAATCAAAAACAAATTGTTCATTGCAATATCAATCTCTTAATAAAACAACGACAATAGAAATGAATTAAAAGAGAGAATAGAAAAACCCCTTCTAAAGATGCCAAGAGTAGTATTACTAGTCTTCCTCCTAGCTCCACTTGATGTTTGATGAAGAACTCAAGCCCTCTTCAATGGTTGATTTCCCTTTTACAATATGGAATGGAGCTTTCTCAAGTCACCAAACCTTTGGATGGAGCTTTCTCAAGTCACCAACCCTTCAATTGATTATTCCTTTGGAAGATGGAATGGAGCTTTCTCAAGTCACCAAACCTTTCAATAAAGCTTCTTCAACCTTCAAGAGCTTGTTTAACCCAATTTATACCAAAGAATCTCAAAGAACTTGTCAATGGAAGATGGAGAAGGTAGAGAGGATGGAAATGGAGATGAAGATGAAGGGCTAAGGGAGAGTGTCACTCTCTCCCTCTCCTAAACATGTATTCAGAAAATTGTCCAAGAACTCCCTCCAATTTCCCTCCTCTTCTCTTTTTAATTCATTCAAAAACACAACCCTTGCCTTCTAACTCACACCACTTCACTTTGTTCCCCACTTTTTCTTTGTTTAATATTTCTTTTGGCAAGCACAAGGCCTTGTCCCCCACTTTGTCCCCCACTTTGTGCAAAAGAAATCAAATGTTTTAGGTGTGACACGGCCAAGCCATGAGTGGCTTGGCCGTGTCTCTCATTTTCCTTTGGGACACGGCCAAGCTTGTTGGCCATGTCCTTCACTGCCCTCTTTCTTTCTTTCTTTCTTTTCTTTCTTTTATTTGGTCTCAAGGGGTGACACGGCCAAGCTAGTGGCCATGTCATGTGACACGGCCACAAGCTTGGCTGTGTCATCTGCGTGTGTCACCTTCTGCTTCTTTTCTTCCCTTCTTTGCTTGGTCTAGGTGTCTTTGGCATGAAATGGGACACAGCCAAGCTTGCTAGCCATGTCATGTGACACGGCCAGTGGCTTGGCCGTGTCATTGAGTGTGTCCACTTCTGCTTGCTTCTTTTTCTCTTGTTCTTTGGCTTAAGATGGGACACGGCCAAGCTTGCTGGCCGTGTCATGTGACACGGCCAGTGGCTTGGGCGTGTCACTTGGGCGTGTCTCTTCCTGCTTCTTCATTTTTTGCTCTTTCTTTGTGGTTTCTTTGTTTTACTCCTTGGATGAGACACTGCCAGTGGCTTGGCCATGTCTCATGGCCGTGTCAAGCTCTGCCATCATCATTCTTTGAGGGACACGGCCAAGCTTGATTTGGCTTGGCCATGTCTTGCTTGATTCATGCTTTTCCTGCACTATTTTGATCTTCCAAGGGTGTTTTTATAATCAAACCTAAAAACAAACACTTTAACCAAACTTAAAACAAAAATCAATCAAAACATTAACTAAAAACACATAAAAATCATACTAAAAATAAGTACAAAAATGATCTAAACAACTACCCCACACTTAATTCCTTGCTTGTCCCCAAGCAAGGCTAAAATCAAAACAAACTAACAAGATAAATTTTGTTAAGTTCAAGAGTTATAAAGATGTATCAAGACTTCCCTATCCCTAAATCCGCAATCAATATCGAATCAAACAAAATTGACACCAATGCAATTAAGTGGCTTTCCATGCATAACCTATATCGTCGCTCCCTCACCAACTCTTACAAGTGTTTGATCATGGGGGTGTTTACACTCATAACAATCAATGAAAGATTATTGCCATAGGCTTGCTTATCAATCAAATCTCCACCATAAAATAACAATCAAGAATCAATCAAAAGGTCTTTATTGGGTTGTAATGGGGCTAAGGTAAAGGCATGGCATTTAGGAAATGTGAGCTTAATCATTAAGTTCAAGAGCACTTTAAGAATTAAGTACCCAATCATATATATATACCCCAACAATTCCAAAACACCTTCCTCTCTTCTACCGCTTGACATTAAAAAGCTTTTCAAGGGAACTCACTTATTAAATCTTGCAATGATACATTCCAACCCTTTCAACAAGAACAACGATTATTCTTATTATTATATTTTTTTTCTTTTTCTTTTTCTTTTTTTATATATATCATTTTATTTTGCCTTGCAATCTTAAACCTACTAAATTTTACCCCACACTTAATTCGACACAACACTCGGTCATAAACGCTCTTAAAATGCTCTTGACCTAATGAAGGGTAAGAGTTAAACAACAAGGTTCAAGCTAATGGTGTTGTGAAAAAGAAAGAAAAGGAAAAATAAAATAGGCTCAAAATTGGCTAACTAAGGTTAAAAATAGGGTTGGTCTTTCTAAGCCAAAGTGGGTTCACCTAATTGCCTTAATCATCTTGATGCAAAATTGAAATTTTTATGTAATCTTAAAATGTATGTCAAAGCAAGTTCTAGCAATTCATCAATCAAAGATGTTCACCCACAACAATTGTAATATCCTCATGTATACCCTAGAAGTTTTAATTTTGTTGTTGTTGTTGTTGATTTAAAATGTGATTGAATGTATATATTAGGTGATAAGAAAAGGAATTGAGAAGTGAATGCTTATGTATATGTGTTTTGGGAAAGAAATAGGGTTTAGAGAAAAGTGTATATGTTGTTTATATGTTAATATATGCAACATATAAATTGGTCAAAAGGGTTGGTCAAAGCAAGAAGATATTTTATTTGAGATTTGTGAAATTACATATTTGGGCATGCAAGGGACAAAAGCTAAATTAAGTGATGAGGGGTGTTTTGGTAATTGTCTTGTTAAAAACACTTGGTGGAGATTAAAAGGGAAATTTGACTTTGTTCTCTTCATGTTTTCTTCTTCTTTCTCCATTTGGCCGGCTCCTCCTTAGACAAAGGAAAGCAAAAGGTGAAGAGAGGTGTTTGAAGTTCTAAACTCAATTTGAAGGAAGATTGAAGTGATCAAGTGTTGATTCAAGAAGTTTTTAACTAAGGTAAGATCTTTCCTTTGATTTCTTTATTCTTTTGAAGTGAATTAGGGTTTGTTGGTTTGATGATAAGATGTGGTGGTGATGTGTTTTCAAGTGTTAATTTGGTTTTAAGTTAAGAGTTTGAATAGGTGTTGATGTTGGAAGTGGTGGATGTTGATTTTGGATGAAGGAGAAAGAGATTGGTTTTAGGGTTTTGAAAATGGTTTGTGTTTAAATTTAGCATGGATGTTTTGTGAAGTGTTTCTTGTGATGAATTTGTGTTTAGAACATTGTTTCCATTCATTTGAACTATGTTATATTGTGTATGATGAGTTTGTGATGTGCATAAGGTGTTAAAATGCATTTAGAAGAGTGTTGGTTTTTGGTTAGGGTTGTTTATGAGTGACACGGCCAAAACCAAAGAAGAGACACGGCCAAGACTTGATGTTTTGGAGAGACACGGCCAAGTCCATGGAATCTTGGCCGTGTGTGTGTGATTTTGGAGAGGACACGGCCGTGTCTCATGCCAGTGTCTGCTACTGCTAACTTGTTTTGGGAGACACGGCCACAAGCTTGGCCGTGTCCCTTGGGTGTGTTGGTTACTGTGTTTGGTTTTTGTTCTTCATACATGTTTGAGTTTGAACTTTCAATTGAAATGCATATGATACTACTTGAACTAGGGTTTGTACTATGCAATGTGAATTTTGTAAATGATAATGTGTAAGATGGATAATATATTTTTGAAATGCTATATGCATAATATGAATTGAAATGTGAAATGTGATGCAAAGCCATTGTGTTTGGCTATGATGATGCAATTGAAAGAAATAAGGCATGTTTGCCTAAATGTTGATGAGAATTGAGAATGGAAATGATGACTAAATAATAAATGAATTGTGTGGCTAATGTGTTATTCCATTTTCAGAGTTTGTTGTTGGTGGCATGCCTAATAAGTGTAACAATCTCTTGAAGTTAGGTTGGATTGAATCCTTGAAGCCTAATTGAGATGTTACCACCCTTGAAGCTAGGTTGTATTGGTTCTTGAAGCCAAGTTGGGTTGAGGCTTAGCATGCTTTGCTCCCCTTGAAGCTTGGTTGAATCTAATACTTGAAGCCTAGTTGGGTATATGATATTGATAAATTTGATAACAAAACCAAAGCATTAACTCTGAAAATTGAATGGCATATTAGTGTGTCTTGGGCCCATGCTTGTCTTTGTTTAGTGTTGTTCATGAATGGTTTAATGAGTAACTAATGAGGTATATAAAAAGATGTTGAAATGTGATATGTCTACATATGTTGAATTATGAAATGTAAAGGTATGTTGTTAGCTTTGCATATATAATGTTACATGTATAGTATGGATTGAGAATTGACATTGCATTGCATTAAAGCATGACATTAGCATGTTTTATCTTACTAAGCCCTTGGCTTAGCGCGATAGTGTTTAATCGCGCAGGTAATAGAGTTGAACCCGAGAGTTCATCGAGACCGAGTGAGAGTAGACCTTGAAGAGTTGATTTTGGGAACTTAAAGATCAGAAGAGATTTGCCAATCATGTACTACTTCTTTTTAATTTTGTAAAGTAATAATTATAATGAAAATATATGCACATTTGTAAATATGGATTTAAATGTTTCATATATGTAAATATTTTATAAATTCCGCTGCGTATTAAGTAAATGTATCTATATATGTATTTTGTTTTGTATTATAAGTAACTACCTATTTTTCTATAATGTATACAATTGAAAGATTATGGTATCGTTTAAAATGTTTTGAATGTTAAGAAAATCCGTAGCATCCCTATGTTTAGTGCATGTATACTACATTGTGGTGTTTGTAGTGTGCATGTATTGAATGTAGGGGTGTTACAACAATAATGATAAGTTGATGGCTCAAATACTCACTAGGTTAATGGCAATGCAAAGAAAAACCAACAAAATTGACAATAAGCACCAATTCTACTCAATTCTCCAATTCATGCTTCAAATATTCAAAGGTCATCTATCAATAATTTTTATAACAATTGAACTTTCTAAAACTCATTTATTCAATGAAAAACAAAAAAAAAACATTAACTAACTTAAACAAAAACAAGTTAAAAGTAAAAACACAAAAACACAAAATGCAATTAAAAGTAAAAACACAAAACACAAAATGCACCCCACAATTAAAAATTCACATTGTCCTTAATGTGAGCATGCATAAACTACAGAGAGGGTTTAGATAAAACCTAATTTCCATTGTTCCCATATGCGATGTACAATGCTCCTACCACCCATAATGCAACTGTCACTCAGGTCTACAGGGATGGATAGCATACAACTCCGAAGGATACCCGATGTATTGCTAAGCCTAAGTAGAGTTATTTGAAAACATGTGAAGGTTATTTTAGGGTAATCCTCCAGTGCAATAGGAACTTTGTAAAACCCTTTTTCATTGTGCAACATGGTTCTATCCGTTGTATGCTCTTCTTCACCACCAAGAGTAGAAGAGATGATTTTTGGGGACTCTTTAAGTTCAACCAAGTTTGGTTGAATCACTTCTTCATCCACTTTAACAATGTCAAGTCCCATCTCAACAACCTCAGCATCTAAAATTACCTTACACTCCTCAATTTCTAAATTGGGCATTTCATGCTCTTCTTCTAAGGTCATAGTCATCCCAATCTTATTTTCACTATCTCCTTAGGAGTGCATATTATAGATGTCAGGAAGTTGCTTACCTTGCTCCTTATCCTTCAAGCTACATGGAAATGGATTCAGTGGCCTATTAGGATTGGAAGATTCATGCAACTTTGGAGAGGTTGATGCCTCCAAATTCTCCTCCTCCATTGATTGGCTTGGCTCCTCTATGTTGGGTTGTATCTCCTTGCCATTATCTTCTTGATTAGTGCCTGCATCCAAAGAATCATAAAAATTTTTATATATCACCTGTTCACTTCTTAAATTTGTGATTACCTCGGTTTGCTATAATTGGCTAGGAAATTCCTCTTCTTGGTGTGCTTGGAGTTGATGTACCAGTTGATCAACTTGAGTTTCCACCTTCTTCAATGATTCTTCCAAGGAATCAAACCTCTCATTGCTCCCTTCCTGATTTTGTGTTCTAATTTGAAGGTAAGCATTCAAATCATCTTCCACTGTGGATTTCTTGCATTGATCCTGATTTTGTGCACTAATTTGAATGAAGGCATTCAAACTATCTTCCAAAGTGAGTTCCTTAAGTCGATCTTGATTTGAATATTGTTCTTCAGAGTAAGGATTTCCTTGGTAAGGTTGAAAAAAATTTGAGGTGGAATTTGCTGCTGGTTTTCCCAAGAAAAATTTGGGTGGCTTCCCTAGCTTGAATTATAAGGTCTGGGATATGGGTCATTTCCACCCATTTGCTGGAAACTTTCATAGGCATATTCTTCCTCTTGCCTCTCTTAGTATTGTCCATAACCAAATGAACACATGTTTGTGCTATGTCCTGCAATGCCACATGCTGAACATACTTCACGAGTAGGCATAGGTGTTCTTCCTCTTGCATTTAGCATCTTAAGTTGGTTCGTTAATTCTGCTAATTGCCATGCCATATCAGAGTCAGGGTTATCATCATAAACCCCTACGTACCTTGAAAACTGCATATTTACAAAAGGTACTTAAAAACTTAAAGAAAACAAACAACAAAAAATTCAAAAAAAATAAACAAACAATAAAAAGAAAACAAACAAACAATTAAATTGTAAAGAAAAATCAAACTATCACTACTTAAATAGCCTTCCCCGGCAGAAATAAATAAAAAAAAACAATACTTAGTAATTTAAAGAAAACAAACAACTGAGTAAATAAAAAAAAATCAAACTATTATTACTTCGACAGCCCTCCCCGGCAGCGGCGCCAAAAACTTGTTGCACTCAGATTAAGTACTACTACAAGTGTCACTCGCAAGTATACGAGGTAGGTGCAGCAAAGGTGATCGCCCCAAGGTCGTTTCCCAAAGAAGGTGTGGTTCCTAATAGCTTGATTGACAAGTTATTTAAATGCGGGAGTGTTTGTTGTTCGGAATTGTGGAAGGACAATTTAAACCAAAAAATTAACGTTCTTAGGGTTGGTGTGTGAAGGTTGTACAAGATCAAATCGATCCTTGGGAAGGTGCCTAGGGTTATAGGTCCATTCAATCAAGCTCAATTCTCAATTATCCATTAACATAACCTTGTAAATTAATTTGTTTCTTAAGGTTAATTAGTCAATTACGAATCCATTAGTTCTCACATTCATGAATTAGCAATAACCAATTATTTTACATTATCAAATTAACAAAACCCTGGAACTTATATTTCTAATTCATTCATAGGATGGTCGATTGTATAGTTCCGATATCCGATTTCACCTCTCGGTCCGTCATCCAATATTCAAAGATTAATAGGTAGCTAATCTATCAACTAGCATTTAATACAATACAATCTACCAACAACAAGGTACATCAATGTAAATATCAAATCGAGAGATTCAATCAAATATACTACAAACCCTAGGCATGGGTATTTAGCTCAACATCATCAATTTATAACAATCATTCAACTCAATATAAATCAAATACAAATTGTTCATTGCAATATCAATCTCTTAATACAACAACGACAATAGAAATGAATTAAAAGAGAGAATAGAAAAACCCCTTGTGAAGATGCCAAGAGTAGGATTACTAGTCTTCCTCCTAGCTCCACTTGATGTTTGATGAAGAACTCAAGCCCTCTTCAATGGTTGATTTCCCTTTTGCAATATGGAATGGAGCTTTCTCAAGTCACCAAACCTTTGGATGGAGCTTTCTCAAGTCACCAACCCTTCAATTGATTATGCCTTTGGAAGATGGAATGGAGCTTTCTCAAGTCACCAAACCTTTCAATGAAGCTTCTTCAACCTTCAAGAGCTTATTTAACCCAATTTATCCCAAAGAATCTCAAAGAACTTGTCAATGGAAGATGGAGAAGGTAGAGAGGATGGAAATGGAGATGAAGATGAAGGGCTAAGGGAGAGTGTCACTCTCTCCCTCTCCCAAACGTGTATTCAAAAAATTGTCCAAGAACTCCCTCCAATTTCCCTCCTCTTCTCTTTTTAATTCATTCAAAAACACAACCCATGCCTTCTAACTCACACCACTTCACTTTCTTCCCCGCTTTTTCTTTGTTTAATATTTCTTTTGGCAAGCACAAGGCCTTGTCCCCCAGTTTGTCCCCCACTTTGTACAAAAGAAATCAAATGTTTTAGGTGTGACACAGCCAAGCCATGAGTGGCTTGGCCGTGTCTCTCATTTTCCTTTGGGACACGGCCAAGCTTGCTGGCCATGTCCTTCACTACCCTGTTTCTTTCTTTCTTTTCTTTCTTTTATTTGGTCTCAAGGGGTGACACGATCAAGCTAGTGGCCGTGTCATCTGGGTGTGTCACCTTCTGCTTCTTTTCTTTCCTTCTTTGCTTGGTCCAGGTGTCTTTGGCATGAAATGGGACACGGCCAAGCATGGTGGCCATGTCATGTGACACAGCCAGTGGCTTGGCTGTGTCATTGAGTGTGTCCACTTTTGCTTGCTTCTTTTTGTCTTGTTCTTTGGCTCAAGATGGGACACGGCCAAGCTTATTGGCCATGTCATGTGACACGGCCAGTGGCTTGGCTGTGTCACTTGGGTGTGTCTCTTCCTGCTTCTTCATTTTTTGCTCTTTCTTTGTGGTTTCTTTGTTTTGCTCCTTGGATGAGACACGACCAGTGGCTTGGCCGTGTCTCATGGCCGTGTCAAGCTCTGCCATCATCATTCTTTGAGGGACACGGCCAAGCTTGATTTGGCTTGGCCATGTCTTGCTTGGTTCATGCTTTTCCTACACTGTTTTGATCTTCCAAGTGTGTCTTTGCACTCAAACCTAAAAACAAACACTTTAAACAAACTTTAAACAAAAATCAATCAAAACATTAACTAAAAACACATAAAAATCATACTAAAAACAAGTACAAAGATGATCTAAACACTCAATACTACCAAGATGCTCAAGACAAGAAGAAAGAACTGAAGATTGTTGAAAGATCAGCTATGGAGAAAACCGAAACTGATGTTGAGAAGATGATTGCTGACATATAAAAGAAATTTGAGAAGAAACTAAAAGCCGAAGAAATGTCCAAAGTTGACAAATTGTTTGAGCTAGATGAAGAAGTTTCGTACAAGTTCAAGATGCCATCTTTCACAAAGTTTGATGGAACCGAAAATCCTCATCTCCATGTGAAGCAGCATATCACTGCCATGCAGTCTGCCCGAGCTAGTAAGGCTCAAACTCTAAGGTACTTCATGCTCTCATTGGACCTTGTTGTCCAAAATTGGTTCAATACCTTAGATGATGGAATGCAAAAGAGTTGGGATCTATTTTATAAAGCCTTCATCCAACAATATGGTTATAATGTCGAGATGGAAGTTACCTTAATCGAAGTAGAGTCCATTAGGCAAAGATTGAATGAGAATTTTGTGGATTATATGAAGAGATGGAGAAACAAGGCCGCTGTGCTCTAAAAGAGGCCCGATGAATCTGATCAAATAAGGATGATTATGAGAGGGGTGTCGCCTAGTCTTCGTGAGAGGATGTCTCATACACTCATCCGTGATTTCAAAGACCTTATCCAAGCAGGTTTGCAAATTGAAGAATGGGAAAGAGAGAAGAACAATTTTCAAGAAGAAGGAATGAGAAAGGAAACTATCAATCTGGTAGCCAAAGCATGCAAAAGGCAGTTGGTGTTAATGCTACTAGCCAACAAACAAGGAGACAATTTTCAGAATTGGGGAAACCGATGTCTTGGGTTCTCAATAAGCTTCAAAGAAAGGGATTGCTACAACCCTTAAATCTTCATCCTTTGCCTAACCCTCTCCCACCTAATTTCGACACTAAAGCATTTTGTCAGTTTCATCAAATGCAAGGGCATGACACGGATAGATGTGTGAGATTGACGCATGAAATCCAAAATCTAATTGATAGTGGGAAGCTACCCGAGCCCAACAAGCCAAACACTAAAGACAATCCATTACCAAAGTTCAATAGAGTACCACCACCGGCAACCTTCATGATTGGAGGAGGTTTGCATGAAGATTTTGTCATGTCTTCTTTTCAAGATGTGGGTGGAGAAGCAACCAAAGAAGAAGAGGTATTTGGTGAAATTAAACAAGCTATGTTGGGTAAAGAAGTAATAATTTGTGTTGTCAATGGATTTTGGGATTCAAGTGATAGTGATGATGATCTTGTATCCAAGAAGGAGGAATGGACTTGGTCCGAGCCCGAAGAAGATGAAGTAATGAACACTAGATCCGGTAAGCCTTATGCAAGGCCACCACCTAAGGAGTTAGAAACTAATAAGGGTAAGGAAGTTGAAGTGGGAAATAAAGAAGTGGAAGATGATGTTGTGCTCAAGCAATTGAAAAGAACCCAAGCAAGTGTTAGCATTTGGGACTTATTAGCTACTTCTAAAAAGCACCAAGAAACTATGGCCAAGGCCTTAGCTAGCATGCCAATTTCTACTTCCACAACACCGGATGAGCTTATCAACTTCATAAAAATTGGAGGAGTAATGAAATGTGAAGATATTCAAGAAAAGAGCGGAGTTAATATGGGAGCGATTTCTTTCTCAGATGCGGATTTACTGAAAGAGGGGAGAGATCACATCCGCCCTTTCTTTATCAAAATAGAAATCAAAGGGAAAAGGACTCCATGTGTGATGGTCGATGATGGGTCTGCCATAAATGTTTGTCCAATTAAGATATTGCCAAAGCTAGCCATGTCAACAAGAGATTTAAACCCAACCGAGGTAACCATTCGGGCTTATGACAACGCTAAGAGACATGCCGAAGGAACTTTCAAAGCTGCTATCAAGGTTGGTCCAATTGAATCTATTATTGAATTTATTATTTTGGACATACTTGTTACCTTTGCCTTACTCTTGGGATGACCATGATTTCATCCTCTGGGTGGAGTTCCTTCCACCCTTCATCAAAAGATCAAGTTTCCTAATGGAGATGAAACAGTGGTCATCAAAGCTGAAGATAATGAGATTGTTAATGCTCTAATGATTGAGAGGCCTCTCAATGGTTTCCATGTAGCTATAATCTCGAATGATGAAGTAGTAGACTCCAAAGTCTTGAATATGATGAAGAGCATGAACTACCTTCCTGGAGCTGGTCTTGGAAAGGGTAAAGCTAGTTTGACAAAGTTGCCTGATTTTAAAACTGAAACTTCCAAGAAGGGGTTGGGATATGATGAAGCCAACAATGCCTAGCCAAAGAAGAATGAGAAGATGAACTTCCCACCACTTGAAGAAATCTTTGTCAAAGCTCCAGATGTGGGACCACTATAAGGAAAGCCTGAACCAATCATGTTCATGGGAAAGTTTATCCCAGGTTTTAAAATTTTTGCAGATGTTGCCGAACTAGTGAAGCAAGTGAAGAAAGAGCTCACCTTGTCAGCCAATAAAGAATCCAATCCGGAAGAGAAGAAGGAAGTTGTCCTGAAAGCCGAGAAGACTCCGGAGGAGATTACTACCCTAGTTGAAGAAAAGTTTGAAGACATTCTGCCTTATGATTCTGAGAACAATGATTTTGATTTTGATTTTAGTTTGTCTGTTTTGTATGAGGATGATGATGTTTTCTTTTCCAAAATGAATGCAATAAAGTCTGATTTTGCTTACTTGTGTGATGTTTCTCCTGATGGTTGCATACATTCAAATAGCAGTTACATGAGCATCTTTAATATTAATTCTGTTAACACACAATTATTAAATTTGGGAACAACCAAAAATCCTAAAAACATTAGCATAGCATCTGACCTTACTACTGATGATAGTGAGAGATTTGAAAAAATATTCAAAAAATATGAAGAAGTGTTTGCTTGGTCTTATGAGGATATGCCTGGAATAGATCGAGACATAGCCAAGCATCATATTCCTACTTACACTCACATGAAACCTGTCAAACAAAAGCTTAGGTGATTAAGACCTGAGTGGGTTGAATTGATTAAAGAAGAGGTCACTAAACAAATACAAGTGAAGTTCCTTGAAGTGATAGAATATCCAGATTGGCTAGCCAACATAGTACCTGTGCCAAAGAAAGATGGAAGAATAAGGGTCTGTGTGGATTATAGAGATTTAAACAAGGCTTCCCCTAAAGATGACTTTCATTTACCCCATATAGATGTTCTCATTGATAGTGCAGCCTCTAGCGTGCTACATTCATTTGTAGATGGATTTTCTGGATACAACCAAGTGTTAATGGCCCAAGAGGATAAAGACAAAACTGCTTTCATTACTACATGGGGTATATTTGTTATAGGGTGATGCCATTCGGCTTAAAGAATGCATGGGCAACCTACCAAAGGATGGCCACCACACTATTTCATGACATGATGCACAAAGAAGTTGAATTATATGTTGATGATATGATGGTTAAATCAGATACAAGAGAACAACACTTCCAAAACTTGGAATTATTCTTCGATAGAGCTTTGAAATATAAGCTAAGATTGAACCCGAAGAAGTGTGTGTTCGGGGTTACCTTAGGTAAATTATTGGGACATGTGATTGGTCCAAAAGGCATTGAGATTGATCCTGACAAAGTTAAAGCAATCAGGGACATGCCAGCCCTGAAGATGGAGAGAGAAGTTCAGGGATTCATCGGTAAATTATAGTACATTAGCATATTTATAGCAAGGCTCACAACAATCTGTGAGCCTATCTTCAAATTGCTTAGAAAGAATCAGCCGGTCATATGGAATGAAGAGTGTCAAAAGGCCTTTGAGTGAATAAAAGAATATTTGTTGAATCCATCTGTTTTAAAACCACCTAAACCCGGTAAACCTCTATTACTATACTTAGCAGTAGAAGAAGAGTCAATAGGAGCCATGCTAGCCCAAGCAGACGAGTCAGGGATTGAGCATGCAATTTACTATTTGAGTAGAAAGCTCCTACCTTATGAAATTAAGTATAGTATCATTGAAAAAACCTGTATAGCCATGGTTTGGTCTTCTAAGAAGTTGCAACATTACTTTCAATCTTATAGTGTGTAAGCAATTTCTAGGTTAGATCCAATGAAGTACTTAAGGGAGACATCCTCTTTGATTGGGAAGTATGGTTGATGGTTGATAATATTAGAAGAATTTGAGATTGAATATGTAACCAGGAAAACAATCAAATGTAGAGAAGTGGTAGAATTCTTACCAGATAGCGAAGAGGTAGTCTTGAAATTTTCGGATGAACATTTAGAGGCAATTGAAGTACAAGGGTGGAAAATGTATTTTGATGGAACAATAAACAGGAAAGGAGCAGGTTTGGGAGTCATACTAGAATCAACTGAAGGGGAACTTGCCATTTAGCCAAAAAGTTGAAATTTAGGGCAACCAATAATATGGTGGAGTGCGAAGCTTGTATTTTTGCTTTGGAAACCCTAATGATTATGAAGGAGGATAAGGTGAAAGTTTTTAGTGATTCATTGCTAGTAGTATCCCAGGCAAATGGAGAGTGGGAATTGAAAGAAGAAA
Organism: Garcia nutans; assembly: GCA_947685225.1. Taxonomy (NCBI): domain Eukaryota; kingdom Viridiplantae; phylum Streptophyta; class Magnoliopsida; order Malpighiales; family Euphorbiaceae; genus Garcia; species Garcia nutans. Next base: position 18,434,693 of record CANTUV010000012.1, on the reverse strand, counting down.
AATTAAAACCAAACCACCATTACTTGACCATGATGAAGAAGAACTTTAAGTAGTGTAGGTTTATACACCTATCAAGAGAAGAAAATCAGATGGCTGATGCCCTAGCCACATTGGCTTCGGTAAGGGAAAATCCTGTCAGTTTATTCCTTAAGCCTCTGATTTTTACTAGTTCATCAACTCCTTGCTATGAATATGAGAAAATCATGGAAACTGATACAGACCATGATGCGTGGTATGATACTATAAGGCGATTTTTGGAAGAAAGAGAATACACGCTGGGGCAGCAAAGAAAGAAAGAAGAGCCATAAGGCGGTGGTCATTGCAATACATCACATTCCATGGAGATTTATACCAAAGATGGCCTGATGGGGTGCATTTAAGATGTTTAAGAAAGCCTCAAGTAGATCGTATCTGATCAGAAATACATGCGAGAATTTACGGTCCGCACATGAGTGGTTTGGCCCTAGTTAAGAAGATTATTCGACAAGGTTATTACTGGTTGACCATGGAGAAAGATTGTATTGAGTTTGTAAAGAAGTACCAACAATGTCAGATATATGGCAACATGAATCACATGCCTCCTGAAGAATTGCATTATATGTCTTCACCCTGGCCATTTGCCACTTGGGGTATCGACATTATAGGAGAGATACATCTGACAGCCTCAAACAGTCACCGTTTCATTGTGGTAGCAGTAGATTATTTTTCAAAATGGGTCAAAGCTGAATCCTTCAAAAAAACTGGGCATAAGCCAAATGGCTAGATTTATTGAAAAGAACCTCATCTGCAGATACGGGGTCCCACACAGTGTGATATCAGACAATGTGGTACAGTTTCAAGGAGTAGTTAAGGATTTATTCTCGAAGTACCGAATCCATCATCATAAATCCTCTCCTTATAGACCAAAGGCAACTGGGGATATTTTGTCCTAATGGTTCCCTTTGCTTAATTGTCTTGTTTTTTGCTTAAAGACAAACAAGACAATTAAGCAAATTTTGTCCACGATGACCAAGACTTACAAGGATTGGTCAGAGATGCTTCCCTTTGCTTTATGGGGATATAGGACAAGTGTGCAAACACCTACTGGAATGACACCGTTCTCTTTGGTTTACGGGATGGAAGCAATGTTGCCAATTGAAATAGAGATCAAGTCGTTGAGAGTAGTCTTGGAATTTGAACTACCTGAAATGGAATGGGTAGCAAGCAGATATACACAGTTAGCTTTACTAGAAGACAGAAGGTTAAGGGCACTGTATCATCACCAATTGTATCAAAAGAAGATAGCTCGGGCCTATAATAGAAGGGTTAAGATCAGAAAACTCAGAGTCGGGGATTTGGTGTTGAAGCAATGTAAGCCTAATGTATCTAGTCCGAGAGGGAAGTTTAGGCCTAGCTGGGAAGGGCCATATGTCGTGAAACAAGTCATGAACAAAGCTGCAGTGAAGTTATCAGACATGAGTGAACATCGACAGGTTGAAGAGGTTTTATGTATATAAAAAAAGAGCTCGCTAGGTTAAAAACTCAAAAGGGTGGCCTAGACAAAAGTTAGAGCAGTCCACAAGTTCCAAAAACCCGAAAGGGTGGGCTAGGCAACAATTAGGGCTAAAAGAGAGAAAATCATCAATTAGAAAACCCTAAAGGGCTAGTTGGCAATAGGAGTGATCTTATGTATGTTGGCTTTATGTTTGGTTGTTCCCCAATTTAATAAAACAGAATTAATGTTAAAATTATTCTATATGCACTGTTATAAGTATTTGACCAGATATGGATGAAATAAATAAACACAATAGCAAAAGGTGATGACAAATTATAAAAAAGGAAAAGAAATGTCTCTTTTTATTACTTTAATTATTTTTCATCCTAACAATACACTTTTTAAATTGATAAATGGAAAATCTATGGCAGATGATAAGTGTAACGTTTAGGCCAGCTTTGCCTCAGCCGATCCAAGTAGGCTTCGGTCAAGCAAGGCATGTCTAAATCAGGAGTAAAGTCAGAATTGTGAGGCTCAGCTCCGTACTAATGGCCAAGTAGGCAAGGATCATAGCAAGTACCTTGATGAAGAGCAGCGAGGGTAATTGTTTAGATCAATTTTGTATATATTTTCTATGATGTTTTTGTTGATTTTAAGTTAATTTTCATGTTAATTTGTACTTAAGTTTGTTTAAAGCTGTTGATTTAGGTTGAAGTACATTTGATGGAGTTTTTAACTAAAATTTGGTGGAATTATTAGAGAAAAGCAAGTGACACGGCCAAGCTAGACTTGGCTTGGTCGTGTCTCTCATCAAAAGAAAAAGAAATCAAGGACAAGGCAGGACACGACCAAGATTAACCAAGCTTGGCCGTGTCCCTCAAACAAAGATGGACAGAAGTAGACACGGCCAAGAGACACGGCCAAGCCACTGGCCGTGTCTCACCAAAGGAACAAAAGGAAAAGAAAGAAGAGAAAGAAGCAGAGAGTGACACCATCAAGAGACACGGCCAAGCCATTGGCCGTGTCACCATGTCACATGACATGGCAAGGAGCTTGGCCATGTCACATGACATGGCTAGGAGCTTGGCCCTGTCACCCCTTGGAAATAAAGAGAAGAACAAGCAGCAAGGGACACGGCCAGAAGCTTGGCTGTGTCCCAAGAAAGAAAAGAAAAACCAAGAGACATGACCAACAAGCTTGGCCGTGTCACCCTGGATCAATTGGTATGCTTGCACGAGGTATGGATTAGTGGGGAACAAAAAGAAAAAAAGGGACTAAAAGGTGGAAGGATTTATGGAAAAAATTATATAAAACAAATTGGAAAGTGGGAGACAAAGAGTGATGGGGTGTCTTAAAAATTAAAAGTGGAAGAGTATGGAGGGAATAGAAAATATATTGAATATATTGAGTGGACATTCTCTACACACCATTATCATCTTCTTCCTTGGTTCTTGCTTGAGAGAGTAAGACACAATTCTCTCCATCTTCATTCACCATTTCCTTTCACACATCAAGAGCAAAGACAATCATTGGATTTGAAGTGAGTTGCTAGTTCTTGAGGATTAGGGTTTTAAGAGGCTTGATTGGAGAGTTGAGAACTTGAGAGAGCTATCATTCATCCTTTAAGAAGAGAGCCATTTGTTCAAGAGAGCTTGGAAGTTCATCATCACACATCAAAGAGGGAGCTACAAAAGAGACAAGGAGTCCGATTTTTAGCATCTCCAAAAGGGGTTTTTCCAACTCTTTCTTTTAATCCATTTCTTATTTGTTGTTGTTGTATTAACAACATTAATATTGCAATGAATAACTTTGATTTGGTTTATATTGAAATGAGCATTTGTTTAAAGAATATGATGAGCTAATTTACTCATGCTTTGGGTTGTAGTATATTTGATTAAATGATTTGATTTGATGATTCCACTGATATACCTTGCTATTGGTTAATTGCATTGAAATTAAAGGTAAATTGATAGATTGGCCACCTATTGATTACTTAATATTGAATGATGGACCGAGAGGAGAAGTTTAATATTGGAACTATGCAATTGACTACCCTAAGAATGAATTAGAAATATAAGTTCTAGGGTTTATTAATTTGCTAATGTAAAATAATTGGTTGTTGTTAATTCATAAATGTGAAAACTAGTGAATTGATAATTGACTAATTAACCTAAAGGAACAAATTAAGGTACAAGGTTATAATAATGGATAATTTGATAATTAAACATTTGATTAAATGGACCTACAACCCTATGCATCATTTCCATAATTGAATTTATCTTGCATAAAATGACTCATTTTCATTTCTAAGGTTAATTACAATTCACCAATCCAATCACACACTCAAGTTTATTATTTCATGTTAATCGAACTATTACACGCAATTCCTTCCTTGTGAGACGACCTTGGGGCGATCACCGTCATTGCAATAGCCTCTTATACTTGTGAGTGCCGCTTTGTGATAGTGTTAATTTAAGCACAACAGGAACATACATCAAGTATTTCTACATGGTGACACGAGAAAATCTTCCACCAAGGTACCAACCAATGAATGTTGACTTCAGCGCGTGAGTGGATCCAGTCAACCCAGTCAGCATATGAAGAAGCAGGATGGAGTAGTTTTCTAGCAGAATGATGTCGTGGTAGATATCTGGCAAAATCTGTGGGTGGAGTATCAAGCAAACAAAGATGCTCCTGAAGGCATATCTGTGAGGAAAAAATTAAATTAAAAAAAGAAAAAAAAGTCCGCTAAGTTGAAAACCCGCAAGGGCAGCTTAGGCAAAAATTAGGACAGCTAGCTAGTTCCAAAAACCCACATGGGTGGACTAGAAAAAAATTAGAGCAATATAAAAATATATAATAAAAAAGAGGTCCGCTAAGTTGAAAACCCATAAGGGCAGCTTAGGCAAAAATTAGGACAGCTCGCTAGTTTCGAAAACCCGCATGGGCGGACTAGGCAAAAATTAGAGCAATAAAAAAAAGAAATAAAGAAAACCTAAATTGAAAACCCGAAAGTACAGTTTAGGTAATTACCTGAAGTAGTAACAGACTCCCAGTCAATCTCTTTAACAATCCTGACTTAAGTTGGTCTAATCCAACTAAAGTCTCAGCTAAGATCACAGGCACCGGCGACAAGCCTCCTTCCATTTGATCCATAATGCCCAATACTCGTGGATCAATATCACTGTCAAAAGAAACAAGCAAGAATTGGGCGAGCAAGCAAAGACAAAGCATACATCCCAATTCCTTAGTAGGAGCCAAATGGGAGAGACAAAAATCAATCGAGGAAGCAAGTAGAATTTTCTCACCTCTCATCAGCCGAAGAACTTCAGGCTTTGAAATTTGAAATAACATTTGCATCTTCTGTTGAGTCATGGAAATCAGTATGGGTAACACCATCTGTTGATTATTTGGATATCCAAGGATGGCCTCAAAATCTTCAATCAAGGGACATTTCAAAGCTATTAATTTTAAATGTCCTAGAATCCACATTCCAAAAGGAAGACATGGCATGTAAAAAGGAGTGGTCCAATTTGACATTTTGAAAACACTTTAAAATATCAAGTTTTGACCATGAAAGTTGCTTCCAATGAATGGCCTCCATATTCTTAAATAGAATTTTTATCTTCTTTAAATGATGTTCGGTCATGGTTGATGAATGAAGGAAAATCAAAATTGTTAAAGGGAGTGTTTTACTTTGAAATGGAAAGTCTTTTGGCTTCTATATGAAATTAGGCGTAAAAGATGATTTATATAGAGGAAACAAGCTTTTCCAAAATTGATAAGGAAAAGGTGATGGGAAAAGGGTGAGACCATGTGGTATAAGGAAAAGAATTAGCGACGAATTTACTTTACCATGTTGCATTTGGCTTTTGTGGTGATGCTTTGTAAATGTGCATATATGAAAAAGAAAGCGTAATAATTGTGGTGCAGTAATGAAAAAAAATGAAAAAAAAGATTAGTTACAGTAAAGGCAGAAATTATGTATTATTATTTTTATGCTTATTGTACAATGTTCATACAATTGATACAATTTATACATTACTAAGAAGGTGGTGGTAGGTCATCAAATAAAGCTCTAAAAAAATCATCGCCTGTTGGAGGAGGGGGCAAATCACTCCTCCCCAGTCCGCCCGAAGCAGGAGCACCAAAATCCCTATTACCTTGGAGTTTCGATCTATCATGGTCCTCATTAGAAGTGGACGAAAGGATCTCATGGTCATCAGTCCGGGGGCCTCTAGATGAAGAAACACCAGGATCCCTCATCCCCTGAAATCGGAAGTCTCGAAAATTTTATTCGGATTGATGATACAAATTTTTAAAATGAGAAGCCTACTGATGACTTGCGGCCAACTATTCTTGAAGTTTCTTATTTTGTTCTTCAAGCATCCGCTGTGAGCCAGAAAGGAAAAAGGTAAAATCATGCATAATCATGCATACATATAGCATAAATTACCATGAAACAAGAAATCTCACCAGGTAATTCATATTAATGCCCTGCGGATGAGATGGCATATCTTGCGGGCTAGAATGAGCAAACGAAGGGGCAGTAAAAGAAGGTCTAGCCTCATGATCAAATGAGCCAATAGCCTTTAACAATCATTAAGGAATCAAAATAAGTTAAGAGAGAAGCGATTGTAAAGGAAAAATAGTAAAAGTTTTACCTGAGAAGTGCAAGCCCCAAGATGTGGAACGAATTCTCCTCCCTCTCCATGATGTTCCTCTTCAACTCTACCCTCATTTTCTTCGAGAATTTCCCGTACACCAATAGGAGATACATTAAAGTTCAAGAGCCTTCTTTGAATAAAATGGGCATAAAATGCACCTGGTAGATGGAGAAATGTCTCAACATTATGACCGTGTCGGGCCAACCACCATGCATCCTCCAGCATTGATATAATATTTAAAGTATATTTTGGGCAATGCATTGGATCCCTCCACTGCTCTGAACTAAGAAACTACTCATAAACTCTCTCTCCAAGAAACCAACCACTAAACACTGGGCCAGTGATGACTCGGCGAGTATGCTGGAAAGATAGCGCAGCCTTCATGAAGGGAGACCAGTTTGTCCGCTCTTCTGGGTTCCACCAGGCCAAATTCACCAGCAAAATAACATAAGGTAAGTGAACTTTCACATAAATTTTAAAGCATACTAATTCTATTTTACCTGGTCCTAAGTTAAGCGGTTCAACATGAAGCGTTGGGTATGCACGTGGTGAGAGCTGGGAACTTCCATGTGATCTGACAACCAGAAATTTAATCTCGAATACCTGATTCTCTCTCGAGAAATACTAGGTACCCTCAAGAGGTTGTGTTCGTATACCCATGCCTACAACAACAATAGAGATCAAATTCATGCAAAAAAATAGTGGAATTCACATTGGTGGAAGAAGAGTACCTCGACAACCACCATAAAGCTGAAGAAAGACTTCTTATTTCAGCAAATTTTATCAAGACCATGGTAAAGAGAGGTGAGACCAGCTTCACCCCAGCCATAAAATTGGTACAGTCCTAAAATAAGAAAGGGCCCTCAACACTGACAAATGAATGGCGGATTCAGTGCTGCCTAAGATGGTCGACCCAAGCAAATATAACAAAAATCCTCAAGCATACTGTTGAGCCGTGTCTCTGTGAACCCGTCCTTCGTAGTTCATCCAATAACTACAAATTGACTCAATTTTTATCTTAAAAGGCCCTTTATTTGATGGTTCCATACCAATTAATTGCTCAATTTCTTCAAATGTGAAAATATCGTTGGTAAGAGGAACCAAAACACCATCATACCGAAGGCCGATTATAGCAGCAAAGTCAACCAGACCAATTGTCATCTCTCCAATGGGCAAGTGAAAAGTATGGGTTGTGTCCAACCATCATTCTGCAAGCGCCTGGACCACGCTCCGGTCTATCAAATACTCCACGGATGGCAATTGTAAGATGAAGCTCTCAAAGCTGCAATCTCGAATAATCTGCCTTACCCGAGAAGGTACTACATCATACCATTGTCGGGCTTTGTAGATACACCCTCCGGCCCGAATAACGCAACGATCATGCTAACACGGAACCAGGTAAGTTAATACAAGGTAAGTACATATTATTCTATCTGCTTAAATTAATATATTTTTCCTAAACTTTCTAAAAAATAATAATATAAAAACATAAATAAAAAATAAAGACAAACACAATAATAAAAAATAATATAATAAAAAAATGAAAAGAAAATAAAACAAAAAAATAAATAATAGAAAAAAAAATTACCGCGCTCTTTTGATTTGAACTACGATAAAGTGGCATCCCGGCTAGTAGATCTATATTTTCATCTTTATGATGCCGAATAAACTCCAATAACTCGGTATTAGAATGAGTTCTTGATCTTGAAGCATGCATTTTTTTCAAAATTATATGCTAAATTTGAGAGAATTATAGAAATCAAGGATTTTGTTGTGAATGAAATGAAGGAATTCATTGTTTATATAGAGAAACGGCAAGGAAAAAACAAAATTCAAAAAGTAAATTTTACTATTGATAAATAGTAAATTACTATTGATGAATAATAAATTAATATTGAGGAATAGTAAATTTTACTATTGATTAATAGTAAATTACTATTTATGAATAGTAAATAGTGCATTAATAGTAACTACATAGTAAATAAACAGTAAATTCAATTATTCAATTTAATCATTCAAATACTTGCGTGTATATAAATATTTTTACACGTAGGGGGCAAGAAGAAGATATGTGCATAAAAATTAGCCAAACTTTTTGAAACAAAAAAATTATTTTTTATAGATAATTAAATCTTTATTAACTTGGGTCCAGAAACCAAATTATCCTTAGGTGCAGACCTAGAATCTCTTCTAAGTCCAAAACTTAGCTCGGGTCCAGAACCCAAATTATCCTTAGGTCCAGAACCTAGAATCTCTTCTAAGTCCAGAACTTAGCTCGGGTCCAGAACCCAAATTATCCTTAGGTCCAGAACCTAGAATCTCTTCTAAGTAGCTCGGGTCCAGAACCCAAATTATCCTTAGGTCCATAACCTAGAATATCTTCTAAGTCGAGAACTTAGCTCAAGTCCAGAACCCAAATTATCCTTAGGTCCAGAACCTAGAATCTATTCTAATTTCAGAACTTCAGGTCCAGAACTCAAATTATCCTTAGGTCCAGAACCTAGAATCTCTTCTAAGTCCATAACTTAGCTCGGGTCCAGAACCTAAATTATCCTTAGGTCCAGAACTTAAAATCTCTTCTAAGTCCAGAGCCTAGCCCAGGTCCAGAACCCAAAATTACACTTAGGTCCAGAACCTAAAATTATCCTTCAGTCCAGAACTCGAACCGGGTCCAGAACCCAAAACTTCAATCACCTCAAAAATTAAGTCTCATTACTTTTCACCCGCTTTTACTAAAGTCTCAGATCATTCAAGCAGGGGGCAAACTGTAGACCCTTAATTTTTGACCCAGTCCAGTCCAATATATTTTATTTAGCCCAAAATAATTTTTTTCTTATCTTAATTAAATAATATTTGTTTTAGTATTTATTTTTTATAATTTTTAAAAAATTAATAATAACAAATAATAACAAAAAATAAAAATAAAATAAAAATCGGCGACGAAAAAATTCATCGCCGAAAAACAGTGTTGGACGAAATGGCCCGCGACCTCGGCCCTCGCAATTTTTTCACCAGCGCTCGTAGCCCCTCGTAGCCCGCAGTAGTTTTTTTGGCCAGCGAAATTTTTTTGACGTAATTTTTTCCGAAATGAAATTCTATTTGGTTTCGGTTTCCTTTTCCAAATTAATGATTGTTTTCGTAAATAAATTAAATTAATCATCTAAATTTCCTATAAATAAGACTAAAAAGGACACAGAAGGGGGAGAAACTTTTGGAAAAAAAAAAAAGAAAACTTTGAGCTAAGATCGGATTTGGCGATCGAACTTTTGAGAGGAATAAGCAAGCAATCAATCCATTAAAGACAGCCATCTTGCATTTGTCTTTATTCATCCAAGAAGTAATTTTTGGTGGAACCGACAAACAAAGGTTTGAATATCTAATCTCTTCTTTTTTTCCTTACAATAGCTTCAATCATTAAATTGTCTCTTTTGATTTTCAAAACCTTAATTCGTTCCTCTTTTTTCCAAAACCCTAAAATTACTTTTCTATTCCTTCTAAAACCTAAGAACCCTAATCTATTTCTTCAAAATCTTAAAACCCTAATCTACTTTCCAACTTTTCAAAACCTTAAATCATTTTATTAATTTACCAAAACCATAATCCGCTTTCTAATTTTCCAAAACCTTAAAACCCTAAATTTAATCCATTTATTTCCAAAAACCCTAAAAAATATATTTTCTGTTTCTATAAACCTTAAATCATTTTGTTTATTTCCAAAAACTTTATAAAACTCTAAACTATTTTCTCAAATCTTAAAACCAAAACATGTTTTCCAAAACACTAAAAACCCTAATTCAACTTCAAAACCAAGACAGTAACCCCAAACTAGCTAACCTTAAACCCTAGTTTTCCTAAACCCTAACCCTTAAAACCTTAAAACCTTACAGCCTTATAAACATAAAACATTCAAACCCAGTATAGTAAATCCAAAATAATAATCATAAACCTAATGTTTTAAAGTATCCAAACCCTAATTTCATGATTTTACTCCTCAAATACTAATTTGGTTAATCAAAGAATTTTATCAATCTCTTAAATTATGAAACTTTAATCCATTTCAATTCCCTTAAAACCTACTGTAGTCTAAACCAATAAACACCAAAAACCCTAAAATATTGATTAAAGAACTTTAAATGAGAAACAGTAACCCTAATTTGTATCTTTACTTGCTTTATTTTTAGATTTGATTGTGTAGTTCATAATGTACTTTAATTTATTTTATATGCTTTGATTTATTTAAGTTCAATGCTTGGTTTATTTAAATTATCATGGATGAATGTTTATATTTTGATTGATGTTTAATATCTTTGGTGAATGATTTATTTATGATGAATGGTTATTTACTTTTATAGATTTATTTTTTATTTCCAAATGTTGTAAGAGGTATGTTTCCACTTTGTGGGTACCTCATCTGTTAAATATCATGTAATTTAAATTGTTTTTATATTTTAGACTAATGTAAAGGAAATGTTTCTACCTTTTGGTGGGTGTCCTATTAGTTTAGACATGGATAATGTAAGGACATGTTTCCATCCTCGGATGGGTGTCCATTTATTTTTTTGCTTGGACATTGCTTTGATTTTAGTATATTGATGCTTTATTTCAATTGTTGTGTGTAATATGGATAATATTGTTATAATTAAGAATTTTATAATATTAAGACCTGTAAAGGAGGCCGGTTCTAATGAACCGGGCGTTGTGGGGGTGCTGGGCCATTTCTCACATTCCCCACACGTACCCAACTTTCCGAACCCATTAGGGGGTTGGGGATTCCTTATGAATCGAGTCATCCACCCCTTTCTTTTTCCTGGCCCGTCCGGGTGGTGACTCCATTTTCTCCGAACTTAGGTCTGTGTTCGCTAAGGCCCTGAGCCTAAACAGTGCCGAAGTCGCAAGAACCATTCCACCGGGAGTGGGTGTGAAAATCCCCGCTCACAGATGGATTATTATCTTGACATACATTAATAAGATTGTGATATTAGATGAAGTTCCGGTTTCATTGGTATTATATTGAGATCCTAGATTTACATATAGAATTTGACGGAGTTTGCAAGATACATTAGGTACTCAATTATACTTTATTATTGCTTTCCATCCATAGTTGGATGACCAGTCAAAGAGAGTGATATATGTTATAGAGGGTATGTTGAGGAGCTGTGTCATTGACTTTACAAGGAGATAGGATAAACATTTTCCAGTGATTGAGTTTACCTATAATAGGATGGCACCATATAAGGTTTTGCATGGTAGAAAATTTAGAACACGACTATGTTGGGATGAGGTCAGAGAAGAAAAATTTTTAGGCCCTAACCTGATCAAAGAAATAAAAGAAAAAGTGAAAATAATTCATGATCGGTCAAAAGCAGCCTCAGACAGACAAAAATCATACTCAGACTTGAAGAGGAAGGATATAGAGTTATGTATGGGTGATAAGGTTTTCCTGAAGGTCTCTCCTCGAAAGAAAATATTAAGATTTGGTCAGAAAGAAAAGTTGTGTCCTCTCTTCATAGGACCATATGAGGTACTAGAAAGTGTTGGATCACTGGCTTACAGACTAGCTTTGCCACCTGAGTTGGATAGGATACATAACATCTTCCATGTCTCGATGCTTCAGAGGTACATATCTGATCCATCTCAAGTCTTATCAGTAAAGTCTATCGAGGTATTGGCCAAGAGGTGAAATAGTTGAGAAATAAGGTGCTATTAGTTAAATTCTTATGGAGAAACCATTCCACTAAGGAGACAACATGGGAGAGTAAGCAGAATATGTAGAGCCAGTATCCTCAGCTCTTCCACAATTAATATCAGGTTATTTTAAGGATGAAATTCTTTATGGAGAGAGAGTTGTAACTGCCATAATTTTTTTTAAATATAATTAAATACATAATTAAATTCTACATGGGTATACAAGTAGGTCTTTGATTCTTCTAAACACGAAGATTTACAAGGGTTTTCAAGAATTAAAGGAAGCTTTAGTGAAAGTCCAATTAGTTAATAAGTTTTCATCTTAAATTTATGAAGTTCTTTGGAATTTTCAAATAAGCGAAAATTGGACTTTTAAAAGAGGTTTGGATTAATATTTAAATTGTGTTGGATGATGTTAATTAGATGCGTATTTAGTGATTCTTATGGTTGATGGATTAATTTAGGTTTGGTTGAAGTTTGAGAGAAGAAGAAGAGTTTTTATGGAAAGTTTGTAAAGAATTAATGCTAATTGAATTTAATTGTGTAAATTGTATTATAATGTGATTTTAAAGGCATAAATGAGCTTAAAACTTAATTTGGAATTGATTGGAATAGACTTCTAAAATTATAGTTCACTATGGAAAAACCTTGAAATTTTAAAGGAATGAGATAAATTAAGTTTAATTGGTTAAAGTATATATAAATGTGATACTAATTAATTATTTAAACTCATAATGTGAATAAGAGTTGAGTAGATTGGATTTGCCGAATCCAAGTAGTGAAGGACAATGAGGTGAAGTGATGCAAGAAAGGATCCCTTGAAGCTAGCAAGTGGACCAATCACTAGGAGCAAGGCAAAGAGATATCAAGCTAGTATGGCTTTGCATATTCAAGAAGAGATTTCCAAAGAGCTTCAAGAATTATCATTTAAGAAGATGGAGATAGAGCTTGAAGAAGGCACACCAAAGCTGATTATGATGCTTAGTGTGGAAGCTAAAGGCTAGCTAAAGAAAGGTCCAACGTGCAAGAAAGGTCCATGGGGGGTTCATATAAAGCCTTGGGAAGTAATTTAAGGCCCATGGACAGTCCAAATAGTGTGGGGCCTTTCTTATGTTGAAGGGATTAGTTTGGTTGTTTCCATACTTTATATTTTCCTTATTGGATTAGGATTTTGTTTCCATACTTTATATTTTCCTTAGTGGATTAGGATTTTGTTTCCATACTTTATATTTTTCTTAGTGGATTAGGATTTTGTTTCCATACTTTATGTTTTCCTTATGCAATTAGGAATGTTTTCCTTAAGCAATTAGGAATGTTTTAGTTTTCCATATGCGATTAGGAATTTTGTAACCCTTATTTAAGGGCACTATTAGGCCGAATTTCAGACAACAACAATTAATAAAAATTTTGAATTCTTCTACAAGTTCTTCTTGTGAATTTTCATGTGAGAGAGATTAGAGTGGATTCTTTAATTCTTTCTTTGCATCAAGAATTAGGTTTACTTATCAACAAGAGTTGTGGCATTTTCCTTCTTCTTGCCAACTAAATCCTTCAATCATAGTGAGTTCGCGTCTCTTTATAGGCGTTGGGTTCCTTAGGAGGTGATTATCAAGTTTCAAAGAGTTCTCTACCATTGTTATATGTTGGGTTTGCTGCCATCGTTGCTAAGGGTCCGCGTCATTTGGTATCAGAGCCTTGCTACAAGGTAATTTTTATCTACTTTGTCTTTCTAGGGTTTGTTAATTTAGGTCTTTTAAATTTCTGCATTTAGGGTTCTTAGAGAGTCTAGTCTTTAATTTTTGAAAAAAAAGTCATATATCAATTCTGATCAAGGCTGAATTAAAGGAGGGTATTCTTAGGGTGAAAATGAAACCTAGGAAAGGATTCTTGGAGAATTTCGAAACCAAGAATTAGGGTTCTTGAAAGAAAGAAAAAGCTAGAGTTTGTGTTCAAGTTTGATTTCGATTTGGTCTTGAGTGAATCTGGGGTTGCTAATTAAGTCCAGATTTTGAAAAGTCCTTGGGAGTAAATTAAGTCCCGAATCAAGGGGATAGTGAGAGGAAGCAAAAAAAAAAAAAGAGTACAAAACCACCTCACCAAAAATTGTTTGATATTCTTGCTATTTGGGGGGATCATATCTAGGTGGGTGAGAAGTAATAAAATTTTTGGGCGAAAAATTTCACCTTTTGAGGGGCTTTTGGAATTTGAAAATCAGACCTTAATATTCATGTTATTTGAGTGTTATAGGTGGGAATTAGAGTCTAGAAGCTAGCATTTTGGGTAGAATTGATTAGGTCCATAAAGCAGCTTGCCAAGTCTGGGTTGTTTTTGATTCATTATATCCAAATTTGTCTTGTTTATTGTCTTCATTGTTTCTGATTTCTTTATCTAGCTTTTAATTCCATTACATTGCTAAGTATCATTTGCTTGTGTCGATACTTGGTTTTATATCGTGTAGTGCAAATTACCTTGCATTGCCTCTGGATACTTGTTTTGTTTTCTATCTAGTTCTAGGATTTAGGTTCTAGTTTCTTGAACGACTTGACAATTGTTGGTTGGTGAGCTTGGTTCTGAAGTTCAATCAAGGAAGACAAGAAAAGTGAGGTAATTCTAAACACTTGAGTGAATTTTGATTATTACTAATCTTGTTTCTTTGAGTTTGTTTGTTTGTTAACATGGCTGGAAAAGGAGAAGAGACTAGCAAAGAAGGAGCTATGGCCGAAAGCTTGGCTAGGCATAATGAAACTTTGGCAGCAATGCTTGGTCGAATGGAGATGATGGATACTAGACTGCAAGAGAATGCAGCACGACAAGCACTACAAATTCAGCAAGTACAACAAGGGCAGCCAGTCGCACATCCAAATCCCATAATGCGAGCTAGAAGAGTGCTTAGGAGAGAAGGGCAAGGAAATCTTGAAGCCCTAGAAGCAGCCAAAAGGGTAGAAGATGAAGATGAAGGTGGAAATCAACCTACCACTGATGGTGACCTTACTTCCATCAAGATGAAGATTCCTTCCTTTGAAGGGAAGAACAATGCAGAAGATTTCATAGAATGGGAGAGGAAAGTTGAGCAGATTTTCGAATGCCATAACTACACCAAAGAGAAGAAAATCAGTTTTGGCAGCCGTAGAGTTCAAGGGGTATGCTACCTTTTGGTGGGATCAATTGAAAGCTAATAGAAGAGGGAAAGGTATGAGGCCTATTCCTGAATGGTCAACCTTGAAAGAACTAATGAGGAGCCAATTTGTACCATCTCAGTACATTCGGGATTTGTACAATCGACTAGCAAGACTAGTTCAAGGTGGAAGAAGTGTGGAAGAGTACCACAAAGAGATGGAGATGATCATGGCTAGGGCAAATATTGATGAAGATGAAGACAAGAAGATGTCACAATTTCTTGGGGGATTGAATTTGAACATAGCCAATGAATTGGAGATGTATGAATTCAACACAATGGAAGAGTTAGTTCAAAAGGCCATGAAGATAGAGAGAAGATTGAAGAATAAAGCTATTTCGAAAACTGGCTACTCTAAAGCTAGTGGAAATTTTTCAAACTTCAAGGGTTCAAGTTCGAGTGGAGGTTCCTACAAAGGGGATTACAAGGGTTCTTTCCAAAAGAATTCTTCCTACAATCCTAATTTCAAGAAGCCGAATGATGGGGATGCAAAAACAGCCAAGGAAACACCTTCTAGACCTACTCCAAGTAGGGAAATTAAATGCTACAAGTGTTTGGGAAGTGGACACATTGCTTCTCAATGTCCGAATAAGAGGGTGATGATTGCTACCCATGAAGGGGAAATTGAATCAGAATCTGAACATAAAGAAGAAGAGGAGGCCGAATGTGGTGATAGGGCCGAATATGATGAAGAGGCTTGGGAGAATCAAGTCTTGAATGCTGAACATGGAGAGATGCTTGTTACTAGAAGAGCCTTGAATATTCAAGTCAAGGAAGAAGGCTTGGATCAAAGGGAGAATCTTTTCCACTCTAGGTGTTTGGTGAATGGTAAGGTTTATACACTTATCATTGATGGTGGAAGTTGTACCAATGCTGCTAGTACTACAATGGTGGATAAATTGGGGTTAACTTGTTTTAAACATCCCAATCCTTACAAGTTGCAATGGTTCAATGACGCTGGAGAAGTAAAAGTGTTGAAGCAAGTCAAGGTACCATTCTCCATTGGGTGGTATAAAGATGAGGTTTTGTGTGATGTAGTGCCAATGCAAGCTGGACATTTGCTATTAGGAAGACCATGGCAGCATGATAGAAGGGCACAACATGATGGCTTTTCTAATAAGTATACCTTTACTTATGAAGGAAAGAAGGTTGTTCTAGCACCATTATCACCACAAGAGGTGTATGAAGATCAGAAGAGGATGCTAGAGAGGGAGAAAGAAGTTTCGGCCAACATGAACCAAGGGGGTTCAAATTCGGCCAATGATGTTTCTTCAACACCCAAGGGTAATTCTAAGGGTAGGGAGAGAGAAAATAATAAAGTGAGTGAGTGCAGAAAGGGAAAAGAGGCCAAGAGTCAAAAGAAAGTAAGCAAACAAATAAATGGCCCATTGGTGAGAGAAAATAAGCAAGGAGAAAAAGCAAAACATACTTTTTATGCAAGAGCAAGAGAGATAGATGTAGGGCAGCCTGTACTCATTATTATGTATAAAGAATTGTTACTTGCTGACAGTGAAGAATCTCTTGATTCTTTACCTTATAGTTTTGTGTCTTTGTTGCAGGATTTTAAGGATGTGTTTCCTGAAGACCTTCCTAGTGGTTTGCCGCCATTAAGAGGGATTGAACATCAAATTGATTTCATACTCGGTTCTACAATTCCAAACTGGCCAACATGTAGGAGCAATCCTATGGAGACAAAAGAGATGCATGAGAAAGCAAGGCCGAATATTGATAAAAGGAACAAGAGATATGCTGATTCTGCAAATAGAGGGAGACGTGAGATTAAGTTTCAAGTAGGAGATTGGGTTTGGGTGCATTTTCGAAAAGAGAGGTTTCCTAACCAAAGGAAAACAAGTTGGAAGCAAGGGGAGATGGCCCATTCCAAGTGCTGGAGAAGATTAATGACAATGCCTACAAGATCGACTTACCAGGTACGTATAATGTTAGTGCTACTTTCAATGTAAGTGTTCTTTCTCCTTTTGACGATGCAGATTTGAGGACAAATCTTTTTGAAGAGGGGGAGAATGATGCAAGAAAGGATCCCTTGAAGCTAGCAAGTGGACCAATCACTAGGAGCAAGGCAAAGAGATATCAAGCTAGTAAGGCTTTGCATATTCAAGAAGAGATTTCCAAAGAGCTTCAAGAATTATCATTCAAGAAGATGGAGATAGAGCTTGAAGAAGGCACACCAAAGCCGATTATGATGCTTAGTGTGGAAGCTAAAGGCTAGCTAAAGAAAGGTCCAACGTGCGATAAAGGTCCATGGGGGTTCATATAAAGCCTTGGGAAGTAATTTAAGGCCCATGGACAGTCCAAATAGTGTGGGGCATTTCTTATGTTGAAGGGATTAGTTTGGTTGTTTCCATACTTTATATTTTCCTTATTGGATTAGGATTTTGTTTCCATACTTTATATTTTCCTTAGTGGATTAGGATTTTGTTTCCATACTTTATATTTTCCTTAGTGGATTAGGATTTTGTTTCCATACTTTATGTTTTCCTTATGCAATTAGGAATGTTTTCTTTATGCAATTAGGAATGTTTTCCTTATGCAATTAGGAATGTTTTAGTTTTCCATATGCAATTAGGAATTTTGTAACCCTTATTTAAGGGCACTATTAGGCCGAATTTCAGACAACAACAATTAATAAAAAATTTTGAATTCTTCTACAAGTTCTTCTTGTGAATTTTCGTGTGAGTGAGATTAGAGTGGATTCTTTAATTCTTTCTTTGCATCAAGAATTAGGTTTACTTATCAACAAGAGTTATGACGTTTTCCTTCTTCTTACCAACTAAATCCTTCAATCATAGTGAGTTCGCGTCTCTTTATAGGTGTTGGGTTCCTTAGGAGGTGATTATGAAGTTTTAAGGAGTTCTCTACCATTGTTATACGTTGGGTTTGCTGCCATCGTTGCTAAGGGTCCGCTCTATGAAGTAAAGGAAAGGGGTGAAAACTTGGCTGGGAAGTGTCTTGAGCGAAAGTTAGTACATACTTTGGCATTTATGTATTAAAATGCATTGAAATAGCATGCTATATTGTATGTTGGTATTGGTGCCATGCTACTTTGATGTGTGTATTCACATGCAAAGAGATTGGTTATGTGTTTTAAGGTATGATTTGCATAATGTGTAAATTGTTAAGCCATTTTAAAATGGCCTTGAGCATTGTTGAATGTGCTTGTGAGAAAAAATATTTTTTGCCATTTTAAGAATATATTTTGGCCACATTGTGAAGTGGCATGAAATATGATGCTTATGATAAAAATATTAGGAAATTTAGTAAAATGTTGAAAAAAGTGCCAAAAAATTGAAGATGGGCATAATTAACTATATTATGTATAAGTGTGAAATGATGTTTGCTACTTTACATAATATTATGTTCCATAGTTTTGTATTTGGAAACATGGTTGTCGCATGCCTATGATATGATTTGCTTTCAGACTAGATGTTGGCCATTACTATTGATGATATTTACCTTCGCGCTAGACGTTAGGCATCACTTGTGATATTATTGCATTTGAGCTAGACACTGGGTGTCAATAAAGCAAAGAAATATCTCTAGAACTTGAATATTATATAAGGTCATTTGGGCCCAATGCATATAACTGTGATATGTGAAATAATTATAAGAAATATGCATAAATTTTAAAATATATTTTCATGAGGTGTTGTGAGTTTCAAACTAAATGCATAATGCATTGTCTTTTTAAGTTTTCTATTATTATCAAAGTATATACCACTATGCTATTATATTAGCCCAATTTATTTGTCTCGCAGGTGATGGGTTTAACACTGAGAGCACTACTAGACCTTACCAGGTCTAGGGTTTTTGGGTCACTTGAAGCTTTTTGTTTGATTCCCATAAGACAGGAGCCAACTATTGACATGTAATTACTTATTTTACCGAAATATGTGAAATATGTTATAATTATGTACATTGTATGTATGTATGAAAAATGTTGTAAATTTTAAAGTTTTGGCTAAAAGTTATAAACTTGGAATATTTTTGTATATTTATATATATTTTCATAAATTAGAGTATTTTGGAGATTGATGGAGTAAAGCTTGATTAAATGTTTTTGGAAGCATGAATTTCATGCAAGTTGAGTTGTTTTGGATTTGGGAAATATTCAATTTATAGATAAAACTTTGGCAAAATTTTGTATTTTTGTTAATTAATCACTAAGGAGTATATTTATATTTTAATCTATTTTTCTTAAACTTAGGGAAAATTTTCAAATGATAAGGATGTTGACATTCTTATATTTTGTATGCATATTTTACATATACGGGGTGTATGTATACAAAATACAAGAATGCTACAATACAATTATAAAATAATAAATTTTATAATTTATAAATAAATAAATAAAAGAAACTATACTTATAAGTTTAGTATCTCGGTAAATTTTATAAGAAAATCTATGGAAAAAACAAGCTAGAGTTTTGTAGGTAAATTAGACAATTCCCAAAAATGAACAAAGATGCAACCTGCAATAAAATATACTGCCAAATATTTATAAATCCAATCTTCAACTTATCAAAATTTTACAAAATATTTATCATTTTATACATATACCCAAATAATCTCAATCATAATCAATGTACATTGCAAATTTACAATTTTAATGATAATACGTACTAAAAATATTCATACATACACATATTACATCAAGATTTAATTAACAAACACATGATATATATACAAAATACAAGATAAAAATATATTGAAATCAACATTTTACATAAATACAACACCAAAAGAATTGATCTTGAGGCAAAACCTACCCTTCAATTCAGCCTCAAGTCCTAGGCTCTCTCTCTCTAGCCTATCAGGCTTCTTGGCTCGACCCTATTACCTGCGCGATGAAATCAACCTTGCTAAGCTGCTAGGTTAGTGTTACATACTTTGATAACAAGAGTAATTTTAAAACAATGCATTATGTATTTCTTTATGACATGAAATATTTTATGCATCAATACACAAATTACTCAAAAAAATCACAAAAGTTTCACAATCACATATATTGGGACCAAAAGTCCCTATACAATTTTCAACTTTCAAAAATATTGATTTGGTCTATCGTAACATCAGGGATCTAAGTGTCATATAATACCACACGTTGTCCCCCTATTGACACCAATGTGTCTAGCCCTGAATGTGACATCCATAATTTTTAAATACAATTAAATAATTAATGTGGAGGGTAATTAGAGTAACAAAAAAAGAATATGAATAGTGTATACTTAATGTATATTCAAGATATACATACTTAATGTATATTCAACATATACATAAAGTATATATTTCAATAAAAGTTAAAAAGTCAAAGTCAAAGTTATAAGTGAAAAGTTAAATATATAATTATTAAAAAAATTGAATTAAAATAATTATGAATGGAAGAAGATAAATAGCTATGTATTTAATTATTACAAATATGTGGTGAGGAGAAATTTTTTTAACCAAAATTAAGCTTTTTCCTTCTTTTTCTTCATCCAATTTTGGCCACCATTAAAGAGTAAAGAAGAAATATTTGCTTCATCATCCACATCAAAATTTTTTAAGATTTTAAAAAATTCAAGGTAGTTTTGAAAAATAATCATGGTTTAGCCAAGCAAAATATGCTTTAATTCTAGTGATTTTTATGAATATGTCAAATTTGAGGTTTTGATGGAAGAATCAATAATTGTTAATATCAGCTGTTTTCAAGTAGTTTTGATGCATATGTAATTATTTTAGGATTAGTTGGTAGAAATAATTGAGTTTTGGTGAAGTTAGGGTTTGTGGGATTAATATGTGAAATTAGGGTTTTTGATAGAGGTGATTATACTTATTGTAATACATTTTTTTAATGTTATATTGATGTGTATAAAATGATTTTATGATTGGATAATGGAAATGATAATGCTTGATTGAAGTTTAGATAAAGTAGTAAGGGGAAAATTAGGGTTTTGATGGGTGTTTGAATAGAATTATGTAATTAGTGATTGTTTTGAGTACAATGAGTGTAAACATGACTCTAGCAATATATTTCAACTTATTATTTGATTTAGGAGTGAAAGAACCAAAATTTCATAATTGTGGAAGGTTAGGGTTTTGGTGGAAGTAGAGATTGGAGAGGGACTTGGAGTGGATTTTGAAACTTTAAGAGGTTAATACATACTTTATTAACATTTCTATTGAATTTTCATGTTTAGTATAATGTATTTGGGCATACTTTAAAGGATGTTTGTATTCCTTTAAAGCGACATTGTATATGAACGCATACATTTTTATTAAAATGGTGATTTATGTAATGATTTGATGTTGAATACATTTTATTATGGTAATGATAATGTTTTATGTAATATGTGAATATAAGATCATGACAAAGGGTTATGCCAATGTGGGTGTTGAAGGTGATAAAATGTGATTAAAAATGTAGGAATGTATATGTGAAAAGGGAAAGTGATCATGATATGGCGGATCACATGAAAACATGAGAAATGATAGGAAATGATATGTGTGAAAATGTGTTATAATGCAGTGTGTGTTGTATGTTAGTCTTACATAATTACTAGTTCCAAAATATTTAGGTTAGCATTATTCAGAGAAGGAGGCGGCCTTTGTGCGGTATTGTAACACCCTTGTACCCTAAATACATACCATACATATATCCCCGTATATGTATAATACCCATTTAAGATATAAAAAATACTACCTAAGTTGTATTTAAAACCTTCATTTAAACATTAAAAATAGAACGTAAATCTATAAGAGAAATTCTCTGGAAAAAAGTTTGCCAGAGTTCTGTCTGCAATTTTGTTATTCCCAAATTCAATGAACACACACAACCTATAACAAGAATTTATTTCCAAAACAATTATTCCTCACTATTCCTCATTTTTTCATAAAATACCTAAATATTTAAAAGAAACAACCCATAATGTACAACATATAAAATCCTTTCCAATATTTATTTAGTATACACATAATATGTTCCAAATATACAAAACTAAGGTTATTTACAGTAGAACTATACATAAATGCACTCCTGGCATTGTTAGTCTTGTAACAAAATAAACATTGCAAGCTCAGCTCACACTGGACCACTCTGCTCTGCACTCTTGCCACTTGCGCTATACATCTAACTGCGCTAAGCAATTTGCTTAGTAGTACATATTAAGAATAATAAACAACTAAATAAAAATCACATATTAACACATAAAGATCACTACACAATGCATCACATATATTCTTAAAGATATCCATGGTTCATTAACCACTCATACATATATACACACTCTTAAACATACAAACACTATGCCTAATTAGTTATGCACTAAGCCAATTTAGTTAATCTCGACACCCGGGCAAGTGTCTCATCAATCACCCAAAGGCTGCCCTATAGACACCGAGGCTAGAGTCAAATCATCACCCGAAGGCTGCCTCCATTGAAGCCAAGGGCAAGTGTCACTTAAATCACGCATAGGTTGCCCTCTCTCAAAATAGGAGACAAAGTGTCTATTTTTGCCTAAAGGCTATCTTCTCAGCATAAATATACTTGACACTAGTATGTCTCATCCAAAAGCACAATCCTCACCCGAGGAGACAATATCTCGACCGAAGGCACAATATTCACTGTGACCTACTGCTGGCAAATTGACTCAACTATACCAACAACAACTTTCATAATCATTCCACATTACATATTAAAACATAACCCATTTCACATTCACAATACATAATCATGAGTCATATTCACAATGTGACCTAATTCCACACAATTTATCACATATCTCACACATAATCATTTCTATATACGCATTTAAACATACTTATTACCATATAACACCCCCTTCACAACAGTCATGAGTCAGATTTACAATGTGACTCATTCCACATATTTTATCTCCATGTTACCAAGTTTCCACATGCATTCTTATATCCTTATCCCTTAGATCAATTTCCTATATTTCTCATAATACTTCCTCACATTGTACGTAATTTAACTCATATCCATACATTTTTAAATTGTATTCACAATATATCCCATATTCACCAATATGTTCTTATATTTCATCAAATTACATAACACCAACACTTTCCATGCATCTCAAGCACAACCATCATTTTACATTGGACCATGCCAAAGTAATACTCATCACCTATTTTACACATGACATCATTGATTCCTTTAACATTCTCAGCAAACCTTATATTCATCCTTTTCTACATTGTTCAAACTTCAACATATCAAATTTATTTCCATCATTTTACCATAAAATCATTATTCATATACGAAAAAATTACAAAAATAATTCAATTTAACAATTATAAGCCTTTCTTACAAAACCCTAATTTCACATATTATAACCATAAACATCAACTTTACCAAAATCCACTCATATCATCCCTTTCAATCATAAATTCATAACATTTACATTATAACAACCCTAATTCAACTCATTTCAATAATTAAAACCAACTATGTTGGAAACCCTAATTATACATCTTTCCATAACTCTAAACTTACTCAAACTCATCCATATCAAACTTCTAACCAAAGAATCATATTATATACATTAAAACAACATTTAATTATTCCACATTAACAATTATAACCACCCCTTCCAAAATCCTAATTCATACATTTTCAGCACATGGCCCTACTTTAACCATTTAAGCTCACATTCACTAACTGAACATCAAATCATCACCCATCATCATATTAACTCATTTATTATCAATTTAAATAATTAAAACACAGTTTCTCTCTCTAGAAATCCATACATAAACTTAAAAACTCAAAATTAAAAGCTTAAACAGATGTACTTACTTGTTTTTCTTGATTTTTCTTCAAAAATCCACTGGAACCTTTAAATTCTTAAATACATTGAAGTATGTGAAAAAACCTAATTTCTATCTTTCTCCACAAGTAATAATCGGCCATGGAGGCCAAAGAAGAAAGAAAATGGTTATTTTTGATCTTTCTCTTCATTTTCCATCCATTAATAATAAAATAGTTATTTATTATTTCTCTTTTAATTTCCACCACATGTTTTCTTTCTTCTTTGATTTTCTTTTTCTTTTATTAATTTTTTATTTATTTCAATCTTACACCCATGAATATTCATGTATATGTCGGTATATGTATATATTATTTATATTTTGCATATACTTTATATAACTAATACATAGACACTGTATACTTTATGTGTGTATCATGTGTCCAACATGTGTATATCTTATATGTTTTAGGTGTACAATATGTATTTAACATATACAATATGTATATGTTAGGTGTATACTTTGTATATATTATATATCCATCATGTACACACTAAGCACATACCCACATGTAACTCTGCCAGCACTTTAATTAGTCACCAAATAATTATTTAATTTAACTAAAACCACGGATATTACAAGTATTATATGACACATGACATCTGATGCTGAGAAGGGCAGCCTTTGGGTGGTGTTTGACATTCTATCCTCACTGTCAAGGGGGGACGACCTTTGGATGAGGTGTGATACATTGTCCCCGATGTTGTGATAGGTCAAATTAATATTTTTTTTAACTTGAATATTGTGTAGGGAGTTGTTGGGCCAAATGTGTGTGATTGTGAGATGTTTACTTATAATATGAGATAATGATTATAAAATGAACATTGTAAGGCATTAACATTAAATATTGTAAAAGCTGAAGAAATAAGAAAATAAAGCTTATTTGAGTTATTAGCATGGTGTTTGTGAGGCATAAAATGTAACATCAGTGTTTTATTAAAACATAATTAAATAAATAATATGGAGTTAATTAATGGATTGGAAGGAGAAAATGATTAATGTATAATTAGTGTATATGTTAAATATATATAAAGTATAAATTTTACTATAAAACAAAAAATTAGAATAAAAGTTAAGAAGTAAAAAATAATAATAAGAATAATAATTTTAGGTGGAAGAAGAACAATATTAAATATTATAACAATTAATTAATTAATTAATAATTTAATTTATATATGTTATTGGTTAGTAAGAAAAGGAAGTCAAAATATTATTTGTTTCATCTTCTTCTTCCTCCAAAAGTGTGGCCAAACCTCCATGGTTGAAGGGCAAGGAAACTCTTCTTCTTTAGCACATCAAATTCTACAACATTCTCCAAGGATTTAAGGTGTTTTTGAAGAACTCGTAATAAATAGGTAAGCTATTTTTTATATTAAGAGGCTTTCCTTGAAAATTTTGAATATGTGAAATTGTCATTTTTGAAATAGGTTTCAATAATTGCCATTACAAGTTGTTATGAAATTATTTTGATGTATATGTAATGATTTTAAGATTGGTTGGTTGAAATGATTTTGTTTTGTTGAAGTTTGGAAGAGATAGTATTGGAAATTAGGGTTTTGGTAGAATTTGTGCAAAATTGATGTTTGATTGAATAAAATGCATCAGAATGAGATGCTAATGATATATTTGCACTTATAATTTAATTTAAGAGTGAGTAAGGTAGACTTGTACATTTAAAGATAACAAGGGCATTTGGTGAAGTTACAGTTAGAGAGTGATTTGGGTTGGATTTTGGCATATTTAAGGTTAGTACATACCTTGATTTCATGTGTTTTAATTGCATTTGGTTTGTGTGAGCGGGGATTTTCGCCCCCACTCCCGGTGGAATGGTTCTTGCGACTTCAGCACTGTTTAGGCTTAGGGCCTTAGAGAACAAGGACCTAAGTCCAGAGAAAATGGATTCCCCACCCGGACGGGCCGGGAAAAAAGAAAGGGGTGGATGACTCGATTCCTAAGGAATCCCCAACCCCCTAATGGGTTCGGAAAGTTGGGTATGTGTGGGGAAGGTGAGAAATGGCCCAGCACCCCCACAACGCCCGGTTCATTGGAACCGGCCTCCTTTACAGGTCTTAATATTATAAAATTCTTAAATATAATGACATTATCTATATTACACACAATAATTAAAATAAAGCATCATTATATTAAAATCAAAGCAATGTCCAAACAAAGCAAATAAATAGACACCCATCCAAGGATGGAAACATGTCCTTACATCACATGCCTAGATAGGACACCCACCAAAAGGTAGAAACATGCCCTTTACATAGGTTCTAAAATAGAAAAACAAATTAAATTATATGATGTTTAATTAATGAGGTACCCACCAAGTGGAAACATACCTCTTACAACTTTTGGAAATCTAAATTAATTGATAAAAGTAAATAATCATTCATCAAAGCTATTAATCAAAATATAAAATAAACATCCATCCATGATAAATTAAATAAATCAAGTATTGAAATTAAATAAATTAAAGCATAAGGGATAAATCAAAGCATATTCAAGTATAGAATTAAATAAAGCAAATAAAAGTCCAATTATAGCTATGTGACTTTTTATGGAATTAAAATTAATTAGGGTTTTATGTTTTAAAAGGTTGGTAAGACTCTTTGATTAACTAAATTAGTATTTGAATGGTGAAATCATGAAACTAGGGTTTGGACACTTTAAAATACTTTTGATGCATAGTTTTAAATGGTGATTTTCAAGCTACTGTGTAAATTTAAAGTATTTGTGTTTTTATGGTTTTTAATGTTTTAAAGGACTAGGGTTTAGAAAAAAGTTAGGGTTTAAAGTTTTAAAGGGTTAGAGTTTAATATTTTAGATTTGGGAATTGATTTAGGGTTTTAGGATTTAAAATTAAGGGTCTCGGGTGATTTGTTGATTTTAGGGTTTGGAAAAACAATTTGATAATTTTATGAAATTTTATGAATTTAAACAAACGGATTGAAGTTTTTATAAGTAGAAAAGATTTTTTTAAAGCCTTTTGAAAGGAACAGAACCTAATTTAAAGTTTTGAAAGAAACAGAATCATATTTTGGTTTTGTTGAAGAATATGTTCAATTAGGCTTTTGAGATTTTGAAGAGGCAAAAATAACAATTTTAAGTCTTTTTGGAAAATAAAGTAACGTATTAGTGTTTTTAACTTTGGAAAACTAAATTAAAGTTCTAAGATTTTAACTTTTGAAAAACACAAAAATCCTAGTTTTAGCTACTGTGAAAAAAAAAAGAAATTAGAATCTCATACCTCCTTTTGTTGATTCTCCAAAAAAAATTCTTCTTGGATGAACAAGAACAAAGACAATTGCTGCCTTTGAATTACTTAAATCATGTCCTTGTTATTCCAGAAAAAATTTGAATTGAATTGCTTCTTTTCCTTCCTTGATTTGGTTTCAAATATTCCAAGCTACTGTTGGTTTTCGCCCCCCCCCCCCCCCCCAAATTTAATTGTCTTTGGTCCTTATTTATAGTGGTTTGAGGTGGTTTATCCCTAATTATACACGGCAAGTAATATTAATAAAAAAAACCGAAACCTAATTGGATTAGGTTTTGAAAAACCGAAAAATTAGGAAAAAATACGCTGGCGAAAAGAAACTGCCGCAGAAAACTGCGGCAGTGGGCGTGCTGGGGCGTCACCTGCAGGAAATTCCTGCGGGCGACTATTTCGCCCACAGGATTTTCCTACGGGTGAAATAGAAAAGTTATTTCACCCGCAGGAATTTCCTGTGGGGGAAATAACTTGGGCTATTTTGCCCGCAGGAAATTCCTGCGGGCGAAATGCCCACGGGCTCGCGCGATGATTTTTTCATCGCCAATTTTTTTCGACTCCGATTTTTATTTTTACTTTTATTTATTTTTTTATTAATAAAAATTAGATAATAAAGCAAAAACTATTTAATTAAAATTATTTTCGACCAATTAGACATCAAAAATCATTTTGGACTAAATAAAACATATTGGACCGGATTGGGTAAAAAATTAAGGGTCTACAGTTTGGTCTAGCACATTATGAAATTATGAATGTGTTAAGCTACTTTAACTTCAGTTTTTACATGTATGATGCATTATGTTGAGTGAGATGAGTGAATTGCATATAATATAAAATGTTAAGTCATTGTAGAATGACTATTTGCATTGATATGTGTTATTTGTGAAGAGCGTGAAATATGCTTAAGAAACGTGGGAAAATAAGTCACATTGTAAATGTGATTAAGATTATGAGTAATGTGAATAAATTATGTTGAAAATGTGGAAATTATACATGATTATGGAAAATGAAATGAAAATGGATAAAATGTGATGCATGTTAGCCTTATGTAATATCTTATTCCAAGGAATTGTATTTGGTATTATCAATTTGGCATGCCATTGATATGAGATGATGATTGTATTTGCCTATGAGGCTAAACACATTGGTGTCAATAGTGTAATATCCCAGAATCTACCTTAAAAGTTTTGGAGTTATTACTGTATTTGGATTCAATGTATTTGTTTAATTGGAAAGAGGATAGAAGTGAAGAGAGTGTGTATGATATATATATTGCAATATATAAGTTATATAAATATACCAACATATGCCTCACATATGCATAGAGTATAAATTGGTGTTGGAAAGGTGAATTTAGATAATCAACAATAATAATAGAAAAAGAAGAAAGAAAGTTAAAAGATGGATTGTGTGGTAGAGGATTTTTGGGATGATTATTATTATTATTATTATTATTATTATTATATATATATATAAGATAAGAACAAGGGAAAGAAGGAGAACCTTCTTTCTCCTTCTTCTTCTGTTTCTTCTTCGTGGACAAGAGAGCACGAGAGAGAGAGAGAGAGAGAGAGAGAGAGAGCACGAGAGAGAGAAAGAGATGTGATTATACATCAAATTTCTTGAGGATTGAAGATAGAGATGAAGATTTGATAAAGGATTCCAGTAAGTATTCATTTCTTTGAGTTGATTTTCATTGTTTGAGTTGGATTTGATATGTTTGTTGGGTGATGATGATGATATTGAAAGATTGAAGTATATATGTGTGTTGATTTGGTAATTAGATGATGATAATATGATTATTTGTGAAGTTGATGATGAATTGTTGAGTAAGGGTTTAGTTTAATGAATTGGGGATTTGATTTAATTGATGTATGGATAATGTTTATAATGATGGTTGGTATGTGTTTTGAGTGGTGTTGGTGTTTTTGGTAAGTTTGTTATGGTTTTGGGTGTGTTTGATTGAGTTTGATTAAAGTAAAAGATGAGGAAAAATGGTTGTTTATGGGTTGAGTTGTTGTTTTGGCCGGATTCTGGATTTTTGGCCTGACACGCCCAGGGACACGGCCAGATTGTTAGGCGTGTCGTTGGTTCTGTTTTCTGGAATGAGTGACACGAGCAGTGACACTCCCGTGATATTGAGCGTGTCACAAGTTCTGTGTGACAGTAGAATTGACACGGTCAGTGACACGCCCGTGTTATTGAGCGTGTCATAGCTACTGTGAGTTTGGAGAATTTACACGGCCAGGAGCACGTTCATGATGTTGGACGTGTTGATATGTTTGAGATACAGAAGGTATTACACGCCCAGTGACACGCCCGTGGTTATGAGCGTGTCAATGTCTCTGTATTGTGGAGTTAGGGCACGATCAGAAACACACCCGTGTTGGTGAGCGTGTCATGTGTAGAGTTTGCCCTAGTTGATTCTTATTTATATTATCTCATGTGTATCTCTAAGTAAGTGTGTATGCTCACTTTTGGATTAGGTTTTAAGAGATTGTATTGCCCCTAATCCAAGTATTGAAGGATTCATGGAAGAAAAGTTTAGATGGATATGAGTTTCTTTGGAGGTAAGTACAAAACCTTATTTGATTACATATATTTATATGACTTGGAATCCTAATACATTGATTATAAATGTATTAAGTAATCTACTATATTATTGGTAAAAATATATATATATGAAAAATATATATGCTATGATATATGAGATATATGAGGGTATAACAAAGTATGGGAAATGTGAAAGCTTACAATACATATATAAATGTTATGAAAGGTGAAAGATGTGATGATATTAATTGTAAGATGTGAATGATATGAGAATGCAATTGATTATGTATACTTGAGTGATGAATTGAATTGATCAATATGATTTGATGATAATGTTGATAGTATATGAATTATGTTATGTTTTATGCATTGTCAATCTTATGAATTGTATTGTGATATATATATATAGATTGATGATGCATATGAATAATGATATATTGTGTACAATGTGGAATATCATGAGATAAATTGTGATGAATTACCTTAATATTATGATTGAGGCTTGTTTGCCTAATTGATGATATAAATGTGCTTTTGAATAATGAAGTGTTATATAGTGAAATGTTATAATATGATGTGAAGCCACTGTGGTTGGTTCTAATGATGCAAATGAGATATTAAGCCATTGTGATTGGCTAAGATGATACAATTGAAAGAAATAAGGCATGTTTGCCTAAATGATGATGAGAATTGAGAATAGAAATGATAATGAAATAATAAATGAATTGTGTGACTAATGTGTTATTCCATTTTCAGAGTTTGTTGTTGGTGGCATGCCTATTAGTAACAATCTCTTGAAGTTAGGTTGGATTGGATCCTTGAAGCCAAGTTGGGTTGAAGTTTAACATGTTTTACTCCCCTTGAAGCTTGGTTGGGTCTAATCCTTGAAGCCTAATTGAGATGTTACAACCCTTGAAGCTAGGTTGGATTAGTTCTTGAAGCCAAGTTGGGTTGATACTTGGCATGCTTTGTTCCCCTTGAAGCTTGGTTGAACTTAATCCTTGAAGCCTAGTTGGGATAATGATAAATGTGATAATTAAACCAAAGCATTACTCTGAAAATTGAATGGCATATTAGTGTGTCTTGGGCCCATGCTTGTCTTTGTGTAATGTGAGTCATGAATGGTAACATGATTAATAAATAGGATATATGGAAACAATGTTGAAATAAATGAATAATGAGATCTATGAATGCTCTTGATGGAAGTGTGATTCATGATTGATGAATTATGAATAAAATGATGTTGTGAAATATGATTTTTGTAATATGTGTATTGATATATTGAAAGTGAACATGGCTTGATGAGCTTTGATGAGTTACGAGCTTATGAAAATGTGGTATAATGGGGAACATGTATGTGAATGTGTAATTTGTAAGATTTGTTTCCATGAAAGTTTGGATATGCCAAAGAAGGGTGATTTGTTGAAAATGATGTATATATATATGTATATAAGATAGAAATAGTAAGTACCATGTTAATGATTGTTCTACCAAGTTATGGAATCATGTTGATTGTAATGCTATATATGTATATGTATGTAATGTATGAGATTAATAGGAATATATGAAGAATGCATTGAAAAAGGGGAAAACAGAATAAGAAAACATGATGCTAAAAATATGAGGTATGTTTATTTTGTAATGTATATTTTAGTATTAATTTGTACTACTAAGCTTTCGGGCTTAGTGCGGTTATATTAATCGCGCAGGTAAATAGGTGATGGAGCTGGAGCTAAGCCAATATGCCACTAAGAGAGCAAGTGTAGTTCGAGACCAACTAGAGGGTGATGCATACATGTACAAGTTAAAAGATTTTACATTTTCATGAGAATGTATTCATATGTATTAATGTTCATTAAATTAAAATAATTTGATTTGAACTCAGTTACAGGTTTTTAAATTGTAACAAAAAGTGACATTCTTATACTCTATATACGTATTGTATGCATACCCGGTATATGTACAGTACTTATATAGGATATGAGGGTGTTACAATTATTTTGGTATCAGAGCTTAGGTTTCGAGATTCTCGGCCTAAGTGAAATTTAAAAGAAAAATTTTTGAAGAGTTAATTAAGAATTGAAAAGAAGATTTTTGAAATGCAATTGGTAAGACATGCATGTGCATTTACATCTAGGTTGGTCTCGAACGTGGCATTATGTGAAATGTGATGTATTTGAATTACATGAGATAAATGATAGTGTGTAAATGAGATTTCATATGAAAGCAAATTTTGAAATGTTGATAATAGAGAGGTGATTATGATATAAAGAAATGATATGGAAGGAATAAGTAAAAAGTTTGATAATTGATATCTGTTGATATATAAAGAAATGGCTAGAAGAGTAAAGTTGGAAAGGAATTAGAATCAAATTAAGATTTAAAGTATTTAATCTTTCCTCTAATATTTGAATCATTTTCCATGAAACTTTATGTTTGGATTCCTATAAAGAGGAAATATTGTTGGATGGGTAATGTGGAAAGATACAATATATGAATACAAAGAGTACAGTGAATTATTGAATGAGTTAATTGGTAAAGATTAGGTGTGATAATGTAAGGTGTGGATATGTAAAGTTAAGGTTGGTTTAAAAGGAAAAAGAGATGATGTTGGTTAAGTATGAAGTGAGATGGGTGTTGTTTGTATTATTATTATTTTTAATGTAAACATGGTGATTTCAATAATAGAAATATGATATATTTGAATATTGTGAAGGCTCATATTAATAGTGGAGACATGAGACATTTAGATTTTCTTTGGAATAAGCTTAATAATTGTGAAACATAAATGTTTTGATGTTGTTTTGTGGTATATGCATATAAGAGGTTATGAAGAGTATGAGATGAGTAAATTGAAGTTTAAGTAAATTAGTAAGTTGTGAATTTATAGTGTTAATGGAATTTGGATAAAGATTATCTTGAACATTGGCAGTTTAATATAAGTTAAACTTGTGATCTATGTGGAATGAATATTACTGTATATGAAATCACTATTAAATTGGGTAATGTGATTGATAGTGAGAATTGGATAGACCAATGGTGATTCAAGAAGTTGAGATTTATAATAACTAGAATTGGAAAGTGTATAGAGGTTATTGGGGCTTAATGTGTATATGATTGGATGTAATGTACATGTGTACAAATACGTGAGTGAGATGTCACCTTAGTAAGGTGACTAAAATTTTGTGAAGTATTATCATGGTTAGAATGTATATATGTGTTAAGTTGATAAATAATCTAAATCATGTCAAAAGGGATAAGAATGATGTTGTTCAATGAGAAGTAATAAGTGTTAAATTGTGCTGAAAATATGTAAAAGAGGAATTAAATATAATTGTATGATTATGTGTATACATGTATAGAAATGTGGAATGAACTTTTCAATATGAATGTAATAGTAACATATAAGCAATGTGGAAGGTGAGACATTTTTTTTTAGGTGATCTATGAATGTATATATATAGTATAACTATTGGTCAAGTGATATTGGGAATGATATTATATGTAGTAGCGGACCTAAGATAAATTAGGCCTTGAATTATGCAAAAACAGATCATGTGATGAAATGGAAAATAAGAATTGATTTGGGAAATAGTGGACAGTAGTATTGTTATAGCAATAACTGAATTTGGCTATCATAAATGTTATGAGCCAAAGTATTTGGGTGAGGAAAGGTTCTATGTATATAGATATATAAGAGATTATAAGGGAAGAAGAAAGTATAAAGAATGAAATTTGTGTAAGACTTGTATATGATTGAATGATGTGCATAATAGAGGTTAAAGATAATATTGTTGTATATGAAATATGCTAATAATGATCAAATAATTAAGAGTAAATTATGTTGGGATAGAGTTGAAATGTGTTAATTTTTGATGTAGTAAAGTTTGGAAAAGTTGGAAATAGAATAATAGAAGAACAGTTTTGGTTTATAAGTTTCAGATGTAACCATTAACCTTCTATGGCCATATGAGTTGTTTATTGTAATTGGCCGGTTAATTTTGTTACCCACAGAATTGGGAAAATATGACTGTAATACAGCCTTGGTAAGATTGATAATTATGTTTCTAGAAACATGGCTAAAGGTTATGATTGGTGAAGTGTATTTTATAATTCTTGTGTTAGCAATTTAGTTATAAATAATGTGAGAATAAGATAAGTATGGTAAATATAATAATGATATGAAAAGTGAAAAGATATTTAAGGGGAGAAATTGCAAAATGTGATTGAGAGTTATATTGAATGTGTTTATGGTATAAAGTGAATAAGTGGATGGATTTAAAATTTAAGTGAGTAAACTATGAAGAATAAGTATGGTATGAGATTATTATGAATTTGGTGGGAATTGTGCTAAGATAAGTTGAAGTGGATTGTTGTTGATGATCATAGTTTCAAAAAGCTGAGTATATATATACATTTGAAGAGATTCAAATTTGAAAATAAGTTGACCTAATGGAATTAGGTTATATATAGTTATATATTGGGAAATTTAATGATAAATTTAAATAAGTTAATTGTTGGTGTGAATTAAACAAGATTGAGATGTTAGTATATTATAGAAAATAGATCAATTGATCTGGATTGTTGTTATAATTGTGAATTATTATTGAGATTTATTGTGTATAGTTGTACTAAGAGTATAAGATATAAATGACGATGTGTATAATGTAATATTCTGATAGATGAACGGACATGAATCCATTGAATTATATCAATTATAAATGATGATAAAAAGGAAAAAAGTTGATTTCCTGTAAGGTAAGTTCAAAAGTATTGTATTAATATTGATGTTAAGTGAGAAAATACTAAAGAAGGAATTAAGTGTATGAAAAATAAGAATATTATTATCAATTAAGGTTTGATGAAAGTCTGTTTAAGGAATGATTGTAATGATGACATAATCAATATTAAAAAAAAATAAAATAAAAAAAAAATAAATCAATGTTTTTCAAGATTAAAGTTAAGAGAATAATTATAAAGAGATGAAATGATAAAATATCTTGAATGTAATAAGAGATAAAGGTATATGTCATGACAAGTTATGGAATTGAAAAATATGATTGACTCTAAGGGGGAAAGTAAAAATTTTGTGATTTGATGAATTATAAGGTAGGTATACAATTAATATCATATGAAAATAAGATGGTGGAATTGTTAAGAATGGAGTGTTATGGTATTGAATAATTTCGAGGACGAAATTATTTAAGGGGGAGAGAATTGTAATATCCCAGAATCTACCTTAAAAGTTTTGGAGTTATTACTGTATTTGGATTCAATGTATTTGTTTAATTGGAAAGAGGATAGAAGTGAAGAGAGTGTGTATGATATATATATTGCAATATATAAGTTATATAAATATACCAACATATGCCTCACATATGCATAGAGTATAAATTGGTGTTGGAAAGGTGAATTTAGATAATCAACAATAATAATAGAAAAAGAAGAAAGAAAGTTAAAAGATGGATTGTGTGGTAGAGGATTTTTGGGATGATTATTATTATTATTATTATTATTATTATTATTATTATTATTATTATTATTATATATATATATATAAGATAAGAACAAGGGAAAGAAGGAGAACCTTCTTTCTCCTTCTTCTTCTGTTTCTTCTTCGTGGACAAGAGAGCACGAGAGAGAGAGAGAGAGAGAGAGAGAGAGAGCACGAGAGAGAGAAAGAGATGTGATTATACATCAAATTTCTTGAGGATTGAAGATAGAGATGAAGATTTGATAAAGGATTCCAGTAAGTATTCATTTCTTTGAGTTGATTTTCATTGTTTGAGTTGGATTTGATATGTTTGTTGGGTGATGATGATGATATTGAAAGATTGAAGTATATATGTGTGTTGATTTGGTAATTAGATGATGATAATATGATTATTTGTGAAGTTGATGATGAATTGTTGAGTAAGGGTTTAGTTTAATGAATTGGGGATTTGATTTAATTGATGTATGGATAATGTTTATAATGATGGTTGGTATGTGTTTTGAGTGGTGTTGGTGTTTTTGGTAAGTTTGTTATGGTTTTGGGTGTGTTTGATTGAGTTTGATTAAAGTAAAAGATGAGGAAAAATGGTTGTTTATGGGTTGAGTTGTTGTTTTGGCCGGATTCTGGATTTTTGGCCTGACACGCCCAGGGACACGGCCAGATTGTTAGGCGTGTCGTTGGTTCTGTTTTCTGGAATGAGTGACACGAGCAGTGACACT
Source organism: Garcia nutans (assembly GCA_947685225.1). Taxonomy (NCBI): domain Eukaryota; kingdom Viridiplantae; phylum Streptophyta; class Magnoliopsida; order Malpighiales; family Euphorbiaceae; genus Garcia; species Garcia nutans. The sequence continues at coordinate 18,398,829 of CANTUV010000012.1, read as the reverse complement.
CCCGTGATATTGAGCGTGTCACAAGTTCTGTGTGACAGTAGAATTGACACGGTCAGTGACACGCCCGTGTTATTGAGCGTGTCATAGCTACTGTGAGTTTGGAGAATTTACACGGCCAGGAGCACGTTCATGATGTTGGACGTGTTGATATGTTTGAGATACAGAAGGTATTACACGCCCAGTGACACGCCCGTGGTTATGAGCGTGTCAATGTCTCTGTATTGTGGAGTTAGGGCACGATCAGAAACACACCCGTGTTGGTGAGCGTGTCATGTGTAGAGTTTGCCCTAGTTGATTCTTATTTATATTATCTCATGTGTATCTCTAAGTAAGTGTGTATGCTCACTTTTGGATTAGGTTTTAAGAGATTGTATTGCCCCTAATCCAAGTATTGAAGGATTCATGGAAGAAAAGTTTAGATGGATATGAGTTTCTTTGGAGGTAAGTACAAAACCTTATTTGATTACATATATTTATATGACTTGGAATCCTAATACATTGATTATAAATGTATTAAGTAATCTACTATATTATTGGTAAAAATATATATATATGAAAAATATATATGCTATGATATATGAGATATATGAGGGTATAACAAAGTATGGGAAATGTGAAAGCTTACAATACATATATAAATGTTATGAAAGGTGAAAGATGTGATGATATTAATTGTAAGATGTGAATGATATGAGAATGCAATTGATTATGTATACTTGAGTGATGAATTGAATTGATCAATATGATTTGATGATAATGTTGATAGTATATGAATTATGTTATGTTTTATGCATTGTCAATCTTATGAATTGTATTGTGATATATATATATAGATTGATGATGCATATGAATAATGATATATTGTGTACAATGTGGAATATCATGAGATAAATTGTGATGAATTACCTTAATATTATGATTGAGGCTTGTTTGCCTAATTGATGATATAAATGTGCTTTTGAATAATGAAGTGTTATATAGTGAAATGTTATAATATGATGTGAAGCCACTGTGGTTGGTTCTAATGATGCAAATGAGATATTAAGCCATTGTGATTGGCTAAGATGATACAATTGAAAGAAATAAGGCATGTTTGCCTAAATGATGATGAGAATTGAGAATAGAAATGATAATGAAATAATAAATGAATTGTGTGACTAATGTGTTATTCCATTTTCAGAGTTTGTTGTTGGTGGCATGCCTATTAGTAACAATCTCTTGAAGTTAGGTTGGATTGGATCCTTGAAGCCAAGTTGGGTTGAAGTTTAACATGTTTTACTCCCCTTGAAGCTTGGTTGGGTCTAATCCTTGAAGCCTAATTGAGATGTTACAACCCTTGAAGCTAGGTTGGATTAGTTCTTGAAGCCAAGTTGGGTTGATACTTGGCATGCTTTGTTCCCCTTGAAGCTTGGTTGAACTTAATCCTTGAAGCCTAGTTGGGATAATGATAAATGTGATAATTAAACCAAAGCATTACTCTGAAAATTGAATGGCATATTAGTGTGTCTTGGGCCCATGCTTGTCTTTGTGTAATGTGAGTCATGAATGGTAACATGATTAATAAATAGGATATATGGAAACAATGTTGAAATAAATGAATAATGAGATCTATGAATGCTCTTGATGGAAGTGTGATTCATGATTGATGAATTATGAATAAAATGATGTTGTGAAATATGATTTTTGTAATATGTGTATTGATATATTGAAAGTGAACATGGCTTGATGAGCTTTGATGAGTTACGAGCTTATGAAAATGTGGTATAATGGGGAACATGTATGTGAATGTGTAATTTGTAAGATTTGTTTCCATGAAAGTTTGGATATGCCAAAGAAGGGTGATTTGTTGAAAATGATGTATATATATATGTATATAAGATAGAAATAGTAAGTACCATGTTAATGATTGTTCTACCAAGTTATGGAATCATGTTGATTGTAATGCTATATATGTATATGTATGTAATGTATGAGATTAATAGGAATATATGAAGAATGCATTGAAAAAGGGGAAAACAGAATAAGAAAACATGATGCTAAAAATATGAGGTATGTTTATTTTGTAATGTATATTTTAGTATTAATTTGTACTACTAAGCTTTCGGGCTTAGTGCGGTTATATTAATCGCGCAGGTAAATAGGTGATGGAGCTGGAGCTAAGCCAATATGCCACTAAGAGAGCAAGTGTAGTTCGAGACCAACTAGAGGGTGATGCATACATGTACAAGTTAAAAGATTTTACATTTTCATGAGAATGTATTCATATGTATTAATGTTCATTAAATTAAAATAATTTGATTTGAACTCAGTTACAGGTTTTTAAATTGTAACAAAAAGTGACATTCTTATACTCTATATACGTATTGTATGCATACCCGGTATATGTACAGTACTTATATAGGATATGAGGGTGTTACAAATAGGGGATGCTCCTACGAGTAGTATTTATGACACCTAGATGCTCCTTCTGGTGGTTTGACATGACACTTAGATGCCCAGTGTCACAATAAACCAAAATAATATTTATGAAACTTGAATATTATATCAAGACTTTTGTACCCAATGTATGTGATTGTGAAGCTTTGGTGATTTGTTTGTGAGTAATGTGTACATTGATGCATAAAACATTTTACGAAATAAAGAGTAATATAATGCATTATTTTAAAATTATTTTTATTATCAAAGTATGTACCGCTAAGCAAGTATATTTGCATGATTATTTCATCGTGTAGGTGACAGGGAAGAGACAAAGAGCCCCACTAGACCTTACCATGCCTAGCCTAGAGTTAGTATGAAAGTTAAAGTTTTTGCCACGAGGCCAAGTCGTAGGTAAAACATACAAGTATAGTTTACTTTAAATGCATTTTGGTTTTCTTTGTAAACATTGTACACATTATATATAATGTTTATATTAAGTAATGTTTTAAAAGGTTTTGTAACTTTTAACATGTTTGTCAAATATTTGGGTATGTTTATATATAAAATGTTGAATTTGTGAGTTACTTCGGGTTGATGAAGGTTTAATGTAGTTTGGGTAAATGTGCATTTTTGGGAGTGTATTTTTTTGTAGGTTGTGAATTTGTTAGTTTTTAAGAAATGTTGAATTTACAGGCAAAACTCTAGCAAATTTTTCTCAGAAATTTTCTTTTAAATTTGTATTTAAACATTTATTTATTTTTATATATATTTATTTACCTGTTAACTTTATCTTTAAAAGAATAATTTATTTTGTTAAAATTATGGAGGATTTTCTACTATTGATTAAGGTGACATTCTTGTATTTTTTATATGCATTTTATATATATGAGGTGTATGTATTACGTATAAGTAGGTGTCATGATCAATTATGTGTGCATTTTTAGGGTAATTTTATTAGCTTTTGATTAATTTTTCTTTAAATTTGTGCTTAGGTTTGCTTAAAGTGTCATGATATAGGTTGAAGTGCAAAAATGGAGCTTTAATTCACTTGTTGGATCAAAATTTAGAGAAAAAGACATTAAATAATGACTTGGTCATGTCCCTCATCAAAAACTTGGAAAAGTGGACACACTCGGCAACCTGGCAATGTCCCTCATGAGAAAAGAAGGAAATGTTGGCAGCCTGTGACACACCCAGGTGGGACAGTAAAGTCACTAGCCGTGTCACATGACATGGCCAGGAAAAAGATGACTTGTCCATGTCCCTTTGATAAGAAAAGAAAATTGAAGGCATAGGCTGACATATGCAGATGACACAGTCAAGTCACTAGTCATGTCATATGACATACCCACTAACTTGGCATTGTTCCACTTTAAGAGCAAACCAACCAAAGAGAGAGGCAGAAGAGGACACTGCCCAGTGATAGGACCAGTGACTTGGTCATGTCACGCCTTATAACAAACAACTAATGAAAGACAGAAGAGGACACGGGCTCATGACTTGGTGTGTCCAAGGGAGAAACGAGAGACACGGCTAAGACCAATCTGACTTGGCTATGTTTGTGTGGTCCTCATTGAATTATTAACATGATTAATGGGGGACAAGATTGGAGACAATGGGAATTTTTTTAAAATAAAAAAAGGTGATCTATTTTTTAGGAAATAAATGTTTAAGAATGAAAAAAGGAAGGAACAAATAGGAGTGGGGAGTATGGATGTTGGAAAAGTAAATTCCCTTTGTCTGAAAAATTAAAAATTATTGGAATGGAAAGAGGATATACACATTGGGGGAGCCCATTCTTGAACCATTCTCCATTCCATCATCTATTTCTTTGTTTTCAAGACACCATCTTGATCACCATCTACAATTTCATCTTCCTTCCATCTTCATTTTATTCCATAAACAAGAATCTAGAATTTTTTTTGTAGTTTTGGGTGAACAAGCTCTTGAGGATAAAGCTTTGATTGAAGGGTTGAAGAGGGCTTGGGAGTTCATCATCACATTCAAATTGAGCTAGGAGGAAGAACAAGAAGTTTCAACTCTTGGCATCTTTAATGCGTTTTTCATATTCTCTCATTTAATTCATTTCTAGATTGTTATTTTTTTTATGAATGTTAATAATTCAATGGATAATTTTGATTTGATTTATAGTGAGAAGAACATTTATTTTGAAAAGATGATGAGCTAAATTACCCATTCCTAGGGTTTGTAGTAAATTTTATTAAATGACATAATTTAGTTATTTCTATTAATATACCTTGTAATATGAGTTGATTGCATTGGATTGAAAGTTAGGTTGATAGATTGGCCACCTATTAATCTCTAGATATTGAATGAAGAACTGAGAGGTAAAATTTGATATCAGAACTATAAGCCCTAGGGTTCTATTAATTTGCAAATTCAAAACAATTGGTTGTTGTTAATTCATGAATGTGAGAACTAATGAATTGATAATTGCTAATTAATCACAAGGAACAAATTAATTACAAGGATGTATTAATGGATAAACCCTAGGTACCATTCCAAGAATTTGAATTAATCTTGCACAATAATTACTCATTTTACTTTTTAAATTTTAATTACTTTTCACCATTTCAACAACATATACTTAAACTTTAATATTTTGTTTTAATCAAATTATTACAAACAAACACCATCCTTATGAGACGACCTTGGGGTAATCACAATTACTATAATAACCTCGTATACTTGGGAGTGTTGCTTTGTAGTAGAATTAAATAGAGTGCAATAACTTTTTGGTGCCACTACAGGGGAAGACTATTTTTAGTAATAGTTTAATTACTTTATTTTAATTGCTTAATTATTTAAAGTGTTTCTTTTTGAATTTTCCAAAGGATTTATGCAAGGACAAAGGTCCCAATGCAACGAACTTGTTCCATTTGTAGATGATATTCATAGACTTCATAGAACCGAGGGAGTGGATCCTTTTTAACAAGAATGAGAAGACACCGAAGAGCAATTTGAGGAGAACACAAAAGTAGAATTGGGTGAAGTATAGGAACCACCTATGAAGTAGTTTACCCTACCAATTATTGGGGTAACCACAACATGTATATGGTTGAGAAACGCATCAAGAAATTCTAAACTAAAAAAAATACTCATTATAGTATGCTGCCCTCTTTCCATGGATTGGCGAATGAAGATCCTCTCAACTTCATTTGTGATTTTTACACAACCTTGCATATATTTCCTTTGCAAGCATTGACGGAAGATGAACTTAAAATGAGATGTTTCCCATACAGTTTGAATGATAGGGCAAAGACATGGTTGATGACATTACAGAAAAATTCATTAATCACATGGATAAAAGTTTATAAAAATTCATGGGAAAAATTCTATTCATAGCAGAAAATAAAGGAGCTTAGAGGGAGTATTGCAACATTCACCCAATTTTATGGAGAACCATTTTATGAGGCGTGGGATCGCTTCAAATCCTTATTATTTTAATGCCCTCATCATTATTATCTATAACATTTGCTTAATCAGTTCTTTTATGATGGGCTCACTCAGCAAATAAAAAATACAGTGGATAATGCAGCATGATGTGTAATGGGTGAAAAGACAACTACTCAAATGATGCAATTGTTTGAAATGTTGGGAGCAAATTTGCAGCAAAAGAGTATTAGAGATAGGTGAAGAGGGGCATATGAATTGAATGCAAGTTTAGAAATGGCAAGACAAATACTAGGGTTGAGAAGGCAAGTAAAATTACTGAATTCTAGAGGAAACATGCCTATGTCAAGTCAAGAAACATGTGCATCATGTGGTGTTGTAGTCCAACAAAGGTGTGGCCTTCAAGCTTTGATCAATTCCAAGAAGGGAAAGAGCAAGTATATGCCTTCGAAGGTTTCCAACAAAGGGGTAGGAATGACCCATATTCAAATTCTTATAACCCTGGTTGGAGAAATCACCCAAAATTTTCATGGAAGAATCAACAACACGTCCCACCTCAATAACTCTTCCAATTTTATCAAAGAGGACACAACATCCAAGAGCAAACTTTAAACCAAGAGCAGGGAAAGAAACCTTCACTTGAAGATAATTTGAATGCTTTCATTCAAATTAGCACTCAAAATGAAGAGATGAATAACAAGCAGTTTGGCTCTTTGGAAGCATCACTTAAGAAGGTGGAAACTTAAGAAGGGCAACTAGCTAACCAACTTCAGGCTCATCAAAAAGGAAAATTTCCACATTCAACCAGAGCAAGCCAAGGCAATCATGATTTTGAGAAGTGGTAAGGTAATTGATAATAAAATTGTTGTTTCTTTTGATACAAGTGCAATTCAAGAAAATAGCAAGGCAAGCAAATCTCAACCAAGTGAATCAAAGGAGGAGAGAGAGGCATCCATTTCACCAAAGTTGCACAAATCTCCAAACCCTTATAGACTACCAATTCCTTTCCCAAGCATATTAAAAAATGAGAAGCAAGAAAAATAATTTTCTAAAATTTATAATATGCTCTCAAAGGTAAGTATAAATCTTCCCAAACTTGAGGTGATTAAAAATATGCTAGCTTATGCGAAATTCATCAAGGATCTAAACACTAAAAAGAAAAGTTATGAGTTGAATGAAAAGATGATAGTTTTAGAAGTAACAAGTGTTGTTTTACAACACAAGTTAGCTCCAAACCTAAAGGATCCTGGAAGTTTTATAGTTAATAACTTTATGCGGAATAGGAAGGAAACCATTGGCATGTGTGATCTAGGAGCTAGTATAAACTTGATGCCATATTCCATTTATTTAAAATTAGAGCTATGGGAACTTAAACCAACTAAAATGTTGTTGAAACTTGCATATAGAACTCTTAGATATCCTAAGGGAATCAAAGAGGATGTTCTAGTTTAGGTGGGTGGTTTGATTATTCCTGTTGATTTCATTATCTTGGATATGGGGAAAGAAATCCCTAGGGATTCAGAATATGCAATTTTGTTAGGGAGGCCTTTCATGGATACAAATAATACTTTGATTGATGTTAAAAAAAGGAAATTAACCATGACTGTTTTGGGACAAACTGTGAAATTTTCAATTTTTAACACTTTTCCTATTCCCACTACTGTTGTGTATGAAGACTGCTCTTTTATTGATTTTACTGGTCTTGTTGTTGAAGAAGTTTTCTTGTAGGAAATTAATGAGGATAAGCAAGAGATGGCCCTAACTTTAGGTGAAGAAGTTGAGATTTCTGATGCAAAAATTAAGGAATGCAAGTCTATGTTGGATGATGAGAGTATTAAGAGGGAATTGGAAATTGAGGAAGAGGAGATTCAACCAAAAGTGGTTGAACTTAAAGAACTCCAAAAGCATTTAAAGTGTGTTTTTCTTGGGGAGAACAACACACAACCAGTGATAATTTTTGCAACTCTTAGTAGTGATGAAGAAGAGAAACATGTGAGAATGTTAAAAAAATTCAAGAGAGCCATTAGGTTGAGTGATATCAAGGGTATAAGTTCCTCCATATGTATGCATAAGATGGTTTTAAAAGAGGGAGCTAAACCGGTGAGAGAGGCTCAAAGGAGGCTTAACCTAAATATGAGTGAAGTAGTCAAGAAGGAGGTTATTAAATTGCTTGATGAAGGGGTAATTTACCCCATTGTTGATAGTGAGTGGGTTAGTTCTGTATATGTGGTGCTAAAGAAAGTATGTTTAACTGTGGTCCATAATGAGAAGGGAGAGTTAGTTCCTACACAAAGGCAAAACGGGTGGCGAATATGCATAGATTATATGAAATTAAATAATGACACTAAGAAATATCACTTTCCTTTACCATTTATTGATCAAATGCTTCATAGATTATCTGGGCATGTTTTTTACTATTTTTTGATGGTCTTTCATATTACTACCAAGTCCCTATAGCAATGGAAGATTAACCAAAGACAACTTTCACTTGTCCCTTCAGGACATCTGCCTTTCGGAGGATGCCATTTGGACTTTGCAATGCACCAGGGACATTTCAAAGATGTATGCATTTTATTTTTATTTTTTGATAAGTTGGATTAGTGCATTGAGGTATTTATGGATGACTTCTCTATTTTTGGCAATTCTTTTGATGATTTTTTCCATAAATTGACTCTTGTACTTGAAAGATGTATTTAATGCAATCTAACTTTGAGTTGGGAAAAGAGACACTTTATGGTTGACCATGGAATTATTTTGGGACATGTTGCTTCCCATAAGGGTATTGAAGTGGACAAAGCTAAGGTTGATTTGATTATGAATCTATCACCCCCCATATCTGTTAGAGGGATTAGAAGTTTTTGGGACACGCTGAGTTCTATAAGAGGTTGATAAGTGTATAATTGATGATATTTTTGCCCTTATTTCTTAATATATTTATCGTCAAATTGAGTTTAATTTGTTTATTCAAGTGTTTATTAGGTTTGATTCCAGGAACTTTTGACATGTTGGGACCTTAAGGTTATTTAGGCTAGAATCACAAATGAAAGACAAGGGAAGAAGCTATTTTGGGCAGATTCTTCAAGTGACACGCCCAGTGACATGGGCATGTCCATGGCCATGTCATTCAACTGCTTTACAGAAGCTTTGACATGCCCACATACATGAGAGTGTCACTAAATGTGCCATTACTCCTGACTTACAGAAGTTGTGACAAGCCCAATGACATGGGCGTGTCAACGACCGTGTCCCTAACTCAATATTGCAGTAGCAACAACACGCCCAAGGAGATGGGTGTGTCACTGCCCATGTCATTAAAGTTTGAAACAAAACCGTTGACATGGCCACAGACACGGGTGTGTCCATGGGCATGTCAGACAAAAATATATGGGCTATAAAATCTGATCTAAAGAGTGAATTAGGGATAGAGTTTATTTTGCAGAGCTGACCTCCCAAGAAAAGAGAGTTTTTGGCAGCCAAGAGTGAAGGAGAAGTCCTGATTCCTACGAGATTTAATCCAAGATCCGAGGATTGAAGTGAAAAAATACAAAATGTTGATTATGGATTGTTTGAATTCTTTTACTTACTTCCTCTATTTTAGTTTTCTGGTTATGACATGAGCTAAACATTTTATCTATCTAGATATTGATATACCCTAGCTTTAATGTATGGATTAAATAGTTCTTATTAAATTAAATCATTTGATTGAGTTATTTTATCCTTTTGATAATATCATGCTTATTGATTGGTTGTAATTTTCATATTATTGACATGAGAAAGCTTGATATGAACAGAATGCTCATTAGGATTGAGGGTTGATTGGAGTGCTAGAGATAGACTTACAAGACCCTTTGGTTTAAAGTTCCTTGTTCGCATTTCAAGATCTATTTAATTATTCTTGAGAAGAGACTCCTAACATTCTACTTAGTGATTAGGGATTAATTCACTTGAGAGAGGTTTTAATCTAATTTAAGGGAATGCCAATTCAGCTCCATTATTTGATTTAATTGAATTGATATTCATAAATACTTCTTATGGCTAGGGGGATTCAATATCTGGATAGTATTTTCATCACCAACTTTTGTTGCACAATATTTAATTTTTCTTCACTTTAGTTAATTGAGTAATTTGTCTTTTATTTTGATCATCACACAAACTATTGATTCACTAACCAACAATTAAAATTTACACTAATATTTGACCTAGTCCCCAGTGGAAGGATATCTTACTCGCTATTTTATTACTTGAGCAACCCGTACACTTGCGGTAATACTACGATAGCATAGATTCATCGTTAAGTTTTTGGCGTCGTTGCTGGGGAATAATGGTTTACAATATTAGTAATATAATCAATACTGTTGATTTAGTTTTTATTTTATTTGTTTTAACATTAGTTCTTGCTTATTGATTGTCATTCTAGGTACTTCTTCTAGCTCTTCCCAACTACTTGAATTAGATCAAGAGCTACAGAGAACATTGAGGAGAAAGGGAAAGGAAGAAGAGGAAACAGTTCTAGCAAAAATAGAACAAAACTTTAAAGATCTCAGCTCAGAAGAAGAACTGAAAATGATGGCAGGAAATGAGCCAAGGATAATGCAGGAATTTGCTAGGTCTACTCTTAAGGGGGCCGATTCAAGCATACAGAGACCGGTAGTTGCTGCAAATAAATTATAGATAAAGACAAATATAATTCAAATGGTGCAGCAGACTTGTTAGTTTGATGGGTTCCCAAATGAAGATCCCAATGCACATATTGAAACTTTTTTGGAAATATGTGACACATTCAAGATACAGAATGTCTCTGAAGATGCAATTAGACTGAGGTTGTTCCCATTCACGCTTAGAGCTTGACCGAAGAAAATGGTAGAAATCTTTCCCCCCAAACACTTTCACAACATGGGGTCAATTGGCAGAAAAATTCCTAGAGAAATATTTTCCACCGCCCAAGATTGCCAAATTGAGGAATGATATTTCATCTTTTCTCCAGCTAGATGGTGAAACTCTTTATGATGCTTGGGAAAGATTCAAAGAGTTATTGAGAAGGTGTCCTCACCATGGGCTTCCGTTGTGGCTACAGATTCAAACTTTCTACAATGGATTGAATTATGCAAGTAAGCAGTCCATCAATACAGCTGGCGGAGGTACCATAATTAATAAAACACCAGAATAAGAAAGGGATTTGATTGAAGATATGGCCCTTACCATTTATCAGTGGCAAACTCCAAAGGAACAAGGAAAATTAAGGGTTACTGGTTCACATCAATTGGATCCTGTAGTTGCTTTGACAACATAGTTGGAAGCAATGAATAAAAAGATTGATTCTTTAGCTTCATCTTCAGGGAAATCAATGCAAGTGATGTCTTATAAATAGTGTGGGGGTGGACATCAAAGTCAAGACTGCCAAAGTGGCAATATGTTTGCTAGAAAAGAGCAGGTGCATTATGTTGAAAACATGCCTAGCCAACAGCAGAACAACCCCTATAGCAACACATATAATCCAGTGTGGAGAAATCATCCTAATTTCTCCTGGAATAATCAGAATAATCCAAGGCCTCCTCCTGGATTTCAGCAGTCTCAACATCAACGAGCTTCCCTTCTAAGAAAGAACAATTTGGAGGAAATGATGGAGAAGTTTATAGTAGCTTCAGAAACCAGATTTTAATCAACAAAAACTACCCTTAGAAATCAGCAAGCCTCCATTCACAAATTGGAAAATTAGGTGGGGCAAATTGCCAAGTTACTCAGTGAACGACCACAAGGGAGTTTACCTAGCATTACTAAGGCAAACCTGAAGGAGCAGCTAAAGTCAATTACTCTAAAGAGTGGAAGGAAATTAAGGGTGGTGTAGTTGAAAAAGAAGCTGAGTCACAAGCAAAAGAGGTTGAGACACAGAAAGCAGAAGAAGATAACTCTACTATTGCTTCGGGAGGGAAGGCTGTAGTGGGAAATGAAAAAGAAAATCAACCTCAAGAACCCAGTCCAATAGTAACGGAATACCGACCTCAAGTGCCATATCCAACAAGGTTAAACAAGGACCAGATGGATGCTCAGTTTGGTAAGTTCCTTGAACTCTTTAAACAACTGCACATTAATATTCCATTTGCTGAAGCTTTATCGCAGATGCCCAAATATGTTAAATTTTTGAAAGATATCCTTTATAACAAAAGGAAACTTGAGGAAGCATCTTTGGTGCAATTGTCGAAAAAGAGTTCAGCAATTTTGCAGAAGAGATTACCTAAGAAATTAAATGATCCTGGTAGTTTTACTATTCCATGTTTAACAGGTAACCTTGAAGTTCAAAGTGCATTGTCTAACTTGGGGGTTAGCATAAGTGTTATGCCCAACAAGATGTTTAAAGAGTTAGGAGTCGGAGAACCTAAACCAACACTCATGACCATTCAACTAGCTGATAAGTCAGTAATTCACCCTCATGGCATTATAGAGGATGTGTTGGTAAAAGTCGGGGAATTCATTTTCTCCAATGATTTTGTTGTCATTGATGTAGATGAGGATGTGGATGTTTCGCTTATCCTTGGTCAGCCATTTTAGAATACAGCCCATGCCCTTATCAAAGTCCATGATGGCACATTGACCTTAAGAGTGGGAAATGAGAAAGTTGTTTTTAATATACATTATGCTATAAAGCACCCACTTACACTCAATGAGGTGGATTCATGCAATGATATCATTGAGAATGAAACATTAAATTATGTTACTAACATTGTTTCCAAGGATCCTCTTGAGTTGTGTTTATTGTAAGATAATGTCAAGGATGAGGGAGCACCAGAGCAGCTTGCTTATCTTGAAGCAAGCAAGTCATTTCAGAGTCGGGCATATGAAACCATTGAAATGCCAAAAGAATAGAAGCCGCGACCATCTGTGATTGATCCACCTAATTTAGAACTCAAGATCCTTCTGGATTATCTTGAGTATGGATTTATGGGAGAGGAGAATAAATTGCCAACTATTTTAAGTTCCCACTTATCTTCTGAGTAGAAGGTAAAACTCATTGAGCTATTACAAAAACATAAGCAGGTTATAGCTTGGAAGATAGCAGACATCAAGATTATTACTCCGTCTTATTACACTCACAAAATATTAATGGAGGATGAGTTCAAGCCAGTGGTGCAACCACAATGGAAACTAAACCCTAAGATGAAAGAAGTAGTTAAAGCTGAAGTGATCAAGCTACTTGATGCTGGAATTATATATCCAATTTTGGATAGCTCTTATGTGAGTCTGGTTCAAATAATACCAAAGAAAGGAGGGACAATGGTGTTCCTAATGAGAATAATGAGCTAATTCCAACAAGAATAGTTACAGGTTAGAGGGTTTACATTGACTATCAGAAGTTGAATGATGCAACTAGGAAGGACCATTTTCCTTTGCCCTTCATTAATCAGATGTTAGAGAGATTGTCCAGGCATGAGTATTATTGCTTTTTTGGATGGCCTTTTAGGCTACATCCAAATTCCTATTGCCCTAAAAGACCAAGAGAAAACTACATTCACCTGCCCATATGGGACATTCGCAAATCGAAGGATGCCATTTGGATTATGCAACACACTTGCAACTTTTCAATGGTGCATGGTGGCAATCTTCGATGAGCTCATTGAGGATATTATGGAGGTGTTCATGGATGATTTCTCGATTTATGGCAGCTCATTCGATGGTTGTTTGGAAAACCTTGAGAGGGTCTTAATATGATGCGAGGAAACAAACCTGGTACTTAATTGGAAAAAATGTCATTTCATGGTTCAAGAAGGAATCATGTTGGGACATAAGATTTCAAGCAAAGGTATTGAGGTGGACTGGGCTAAGGTGGAAACCATTGAAAAACTACCACATACCACATCAGTCAAGGCTATCAGAAGCTTTTTGGGACATGCAGGCTTCTATCAGAGGTTTATATGCGACTTTTCTAAGATTGCTCATCCTCTAACAAGACTTCTTGAGAAGGATTTTGATTTCGTATTTGACAAAGAATGTTTAAGAGATTTCACTCTTAAGGAGAAATTGAGCCATGCCCCAATCATGGTAGCTCCTGCTTTGAATTTACCATTCGAACTAATGTGTGATGTAAGTGATATTGCAGTGGGGGCAGTTTTAGGCCAACGCAAAGAGAAATATTTTTAGCCCATTTATTATGCAAGCAAGACGCCGAGCGCAGCCCATGCCAATTACACAACTATAGAGAAAGAACTTCTAGCTGTGGTTTTGCTTTTGACAAGTTTAAATCATATCTGATCTTGTCCGAAGTGATTATGTATACGGATCACTCGGCCTTGAGGTATTTATTTGCCAAAACATATGCAAAGCCTAGGCTAATTCGTTGGGTTTTGTTATTGCAGGAGTTTGATTTGAAAATTCAAGACAAAAGGGGGGCTGAAAATCTGGCAGTAAATCACCTTTCGCGTATATAGAACCCAACGTTAGAGAAGTTCAAAGAAGGAAACATTGATGATTATTTCCCTGATGAGTAGCTTTACGCCATGGTAAGTGTTTCAACTTTTGACGTACCTTGGTTTGCAGATTTTGCTAATTACTTGGCTACTAGGGAACTCCCTAAAGATATGACATATCAAGAGAAGAAGAAATTCTTTTCTGACTTGAAATATTACTTCTGGGAGGATCCTTTCTTGTTTAGGTTATGTAAGGACCACATGATCTGGCGTTGCATGGCATGGCCCGAAACATTGAATATTCTTTGTTATTGTCATGCTGGACCAGCTGGTGGTCATATAGGAGCCAATAGGACTGTTAAAAAATTGCTAGAATCAGGATTTTATTTGCCCACACTATTTAAGGATAGCTATAATTTTGTGAAATGTTGTGATCATTGTTAGAGAACTGGAAACATCTCTTCTCGTGATGAGATGCCCAAAAATGGAATTCTAGTGTGTGAAGTCTTTGATGTATGGTGGATAGATTTTATGGGACCATTTCCTAGTTCTTTTGGTAACAAATATATTCTTGTAGGTATGGACTATGTTTCCAAATGGCCTGAAGCCCAAGCTTTAGCAACAAATGATGCCAGGGTAGTGATGAGGTTTTTGAAAAAGTTGTTTTCAAGATTTGGTACACCAAAAGCGATCATAAGTGATAGGGGTATTCACTTTTGTAACTCAGCTTGAGAAAGTTTTCAAAAGGCTAGGTGTTACACATAGGTTCTCCACTCCTTACCATCCCCAAACTAGTGGCCAAGTTGAGAACACGAATAGAGAAATAAAAAGGATCCTTGAAAAAACTGTATAGCGATCCCAAAAGGATTGGTCTGAGAAATTAGACAATGCTTTATGGGCCTTTAGGACTGCATTCAAAACTCCATTGTGTACTTTGCCATTTAGGCTAGTTTATGGAAAGGCTTGTCACATACCTGTAGAGATTTAACATAATGCTTATTGGGCTATAAAACAGATTAACCTTGATCTAGCTAGTGCAAGTGACATGAGGAAATTGCATATCAATAAGCTAGATGAATGGAGATTACAAGCTTATGACAATGCAAGGATGTATAAGGAGCGAACTAAGAGATGGCATGATCTCACATTAAGGAATCGAAAGAGTTTCAAGTTGGCAATCAGGTACTATCAAGATGGTCTAGTCCATTTATAGTCAAAGAGGTTTTTCCCTATGGGACAATTGAAATTACTCACCCATAGATAGGGACTTTTAAGGTTAATGGGCAAAGGCTTAAACTGTATTTAGGGGGGGGGGGGACTTGAGTGAGTTGAAGGAGCTTTTATACCTCCAAGATTAAAGACCAAACCAATTCCAAACGTCCAACTAATACGATGTAAGAAGTGTTGTGTGG
Source organism: Garcia nutans (assembly GCA_947685225.1). Lineage (NCBI taxonomy): Eukaryota > Viridiplantae > Streptophyta > Magnoliopsida > Malpighiales > Euphorbiaceae > Garcia > Garcia nutans. The sequence continues at coordinate 18,383,186 of CANTUV010000012.1, read as the reverse complement.
GAGGCAACCCACTATTTTATTTGTTTTGATATTTGTTTCTTTATTTTTCAAGTTTTTAGTTTGTTTTGTTTTTTTATTTATTTTTATTCTTCTATCATTGGATGGTGGTGTGTTTTTCTTGAATTCATTTGAATTTGTAGAGTAAATTTTCTTTTGAGTGGGTAACTTGAGCTTATTTGGGGACACGCCCGTGTGAGTGGGGGTGTCATTAATTTTAAGAGATAGTAGCTAGGACACGACCAGTGACATGCCCATGTCACTGGACATCTCATTTAGATGGCACCACAGTAGCTACAGCACGCCTACTGACACGCCCGTGTCATTGGTCATGTTGATTTAGTTAAATTTGAGATTCACAGTAGCTACAACACGCCCAGTGACATGCCTGTGTCACTGGCCATGTTGATTTAATTGAGTCACAGTAGCTACAACATGCCCACTGAGATGCCCATGTCAGTGAGCATGTTGTTTTGTTCAAAAACAGTAGTTATGACATGCCCACAGTGTAATATCCCAAAGTATACCCTAAAATTTTGGAGTGTTAATTGTTGTATTGGATTAAATAATTTAAAGTGTATATGTTATGTATATGGAGATAAATGTTAGAAAATCGAAAAGAATCTGCAACCCTTGCCGCAGCGGAAAACAAAAAAAAAATTTCTTTCGATTTACTCACAGGATCCATGTGATCCATTCAGTTCGATAAAAGAGATTCGAAACTAACCTTTTTGCGTAGCTTCAAAACGATTAACAGATGCTGCCTTCTGAAGACGAACACCCTCTAACGAAGTCCACACAAACGTACGCCGTTCTGAGTGCTAGCTCACCAACGACAGTGGCTGAACTTCTTTTGCAAAAACGAAACTAGGGTTTTCAGTTTTTCCTCTTCTTCCATTTTCTTTCAAAACGAAAATGATAATCAATATCATCAAGGCCTCTAGTCCTTTTAAAACCATTTTAAAAGACCTTTTTTTATTATAAAACCCTAACTGTCCATATCCTATATGGACCCACGTCTTTAATTATTATTATCTAATAATAATTATTATAATATTATTATTAATATCTAATAATAATAATAATACCAACAACAATAATAAAAATTTAATTATTATTATTTTAAGTACAGCCTATGTTCTATGTGTGCGACCCGATAGGCTCATATTAATTGGTAGTGTATTTCAATCTCTATTGAAATGCACAAATCATAATTGGCCTCTAGCAAGACATTATGACTACCCAATTAATCATGAGAATCATTATAAATGAAAACCTGAAATGGTACATGCATTAATCCCTTTGTCACACGATATCTAGTTTGAACATAAGTCATAGTAAATGTCATACTTATATTGTCCAAACTTATGATTACTCGATCTCCAAGTTAACTAATAAACAAATAAGATTGATCTTATATCAACTTATTTGAGCACGGCCATGCATTTCTCAGTTACACTTATCGAGGGGCCCAGAAGATATCTCTCTCATAAAGAGGGACAAATTCCATCTTGATTGTTCATTTTCCTCTACATAATTTATATCATGTTCAAGCATAACCTTTATAATTATCTAGTTACAGATAACGTTTGATCATGTCAAAACATAATATTCCTTATGTTGGAAACTATGACAATCTCAAGTCAAAGGATTAATGAAAACTATTATGAGATACACTTATGACATTTAAACCATGAAGTGATATCTATGTGGGTCTATCCAATACACTGTTCTCTAACATGTATCCATAATATTGATTTGTATCTTCATACCTATAATCATCTTATGATTATCAAATCAATATTATACTAGTTATATTTATTATTATCTCCATAACAATAATAAACCAGGGATATAATCATTATTATATATAACATGCAAACATAACAATGATAATAAAAACTTCTTTATTAATAACAAAATGAATAACATTAAGGTCCAAATCAATGGCCTACTAACAATAAAATCAATATATATACAAGTCATTAGGTCTTAGAAGTCAAAAGAGATATTTTGATTAATTAAATGGATTTAATTATGTTAGTGGATGATGATGTTAGTGGGTGAATATTTTATTGTTTAAATGTATGGTGGAGAGTGTTTTGAGGAGAGAGTAGTTGAAGAGTGTTGACTTTCTTTCTTTCCTTCTTTCTTTCTTTCTTTCTTCTTATCTTCTTCTTTCCTTCTCTTTGGCCGCCCACCCTTATCAACCAAAGGAGAAGAGATTTTGTTGCTTCCAAGCTCAAAAGATTGAAGGTCTTCAAGAGATCAAGTTGGAGTTTTAAGGATTTTCTTCACTTTTGGTAAGTTTCCAACTTGTTTCTTGGTTTTCTTTTGAGTTTATGTTCTTAGGTTTGTTGGATGGTTGTTGTAGATGTGTTTGAAGTGTTTTGTCTTAGTATCTTTGATTTTTAGGTTTGGATTGAAGAGACAAGAGTTGTGGGTGTTGTGAGTTTGAGTTGTGTTATATGGTGGTGTTTGTGTTTGATGTTTGTGATTGAGTTGTTTTAAGATTTACTCAAGTATTTTTGAGTTGTTGATGGTTTTGGATGAGTTATGTGTGATTGATTTGGCTATTGGAAGATGAGTGTTGGTTGTGGCTTTGTTGGTGTCGATTTCAGGGTTTTTGGCCTGACACGCCCAGGAGCATGACCATGTCTTTGGGCGTGTCGTTGGTTTTGTTTTCTGGGTTGGTGACACGAGCAGTGACACGCCCATGTCACTGAGCGTGTCACAACTTCTGTGTTGTAGTAGCATTAACACGGCTAGTGACACGCCCATGTCATTGAGCGTGTCATAGCTACTGTGTTGTTGGAGGATTGACACGGCCAGTGACACGCCCATGTCACTGAGTGTGTCATAGCTACTGTGTTGTTGTAGCATTGACCCGGCTAGTGACACACCCATGTCACTGAGCATGTCATAGCTACTGTGTTGTTGGAGGATTGACACGGCCAATGGCACGCCCATGTCACTGAGCATGTCAAAGCTTCTGCGTTGTAAGTTTAGGGCACGGTCAAGGACACGCCCGTGTTGTAGAGCGTGTCAAGTGTAGAGTTTGCCCTAGATAGTTCTCTTTCTTATTTTCTTCTTGTGTATTTCTAAGTGAGTGTGTATGATCACTTTTGGATTAGGTTTTGAAGAGAGTTGAGCTACCTTTATTCAAGTGTTGAGAGTCATCTTGGAAGAGGAGTTGATAGAGTGGTGTTGTTGCTTTAAGAGGTAAGTACAAACTTTGAATGATTGCATACATGTACATGACATTGGGACTTAACACATTTAGTTGAAAAATGTGTTAAGTTACTTGATACATTGTTGATGAATGAGTTATATGTTGTGATATGCATAATGTGAATTTTATTGATGTATCAATGCAATTGAGTAAAGTATTGTATATGAAAAGAAATGTGGAAATAGGTGATATGAGATGTGAAAACATAATGTAACCAATCGATATCGAGATGAAATAGAAGAATGAGAAAAGATGATATTATTATAAGGCAATGAGCCTATTTTGATTATGAGAAATGAAATGAGATAAATGAATTAATTGTGTGCCTAGTATGTTATTCAATTTTTAGAGTTCTGGGTTTGGCGGCATGCCTATGAATTGCTGGACAGGTGAAAAGATCGGGTCGTAAGACGAGTCCAGCTGAATAAGCCTCAAAAACTGTAACAGTCTAGCTGGGTTGAGGACCAAAAAACTGGGGCCCTAGGGTCTAGCCGGGTTGAGGTCTAAGAGACTGGGTCTGTTACAATCCGTGGATATATATTGCCTACGGGGCTAGACACATGGTGTCATTATGGACCAAAGCAGTAACTCTGAACTTTGAATAGCATATTAGTTTCGTTTTGGGCCCATGTTTGTCTTTGTTTTAATGTGAATTATGAAATGTGATGCAAATGATTAATATATTGAAATATTTAATGTAATGAGTTGACATATTCATATATATTGTGCATGAGCATCGCATTGATTTATATTGAATCAAAGTTTGTACCACTAAGCTTTCTGCTTAGCGCGATTGTGGTTCATCGCGCAGGTGGCAGGGTAGATCCGGTTGTGCCGGAAGGCTCGTCTAGACCTAGTCAAGTCTAGGCTTGAGTTGTGAGAGCAGTGTTGAGTTGTGGACATCACGATCAGAGATGAACTGCCAGCATGTATAAATTCATATTTTTGTACTTATTGATTTTGATGTAAACATATGTATTTTCCGCTGCTTAATTGTCAAATATTTTGAACAGACTATTTTAGATAAGCTTTTGGGTACTAATGTTATATATATATATATATGTATTTTAACGAGGAAATATTTTCTCTATTACTATTTATAATATAGGTTGAATGTTTTAAGTTTATTCGGACTGACTTATGATGCTTATATGTTAAAGACTAAAGTTTTGGGTTGTTTAGAAATGAATCGTAGCACCCCTTTATCCGATATGCGTATATCTCTTGTTATGCGGGCGTATGCAGTGTGCGTATATTGGGTGTGGGGGTGTTACATATGTTTTGGTATCAGAGCCTAGGTTTGAGGTTCTCAACCTAGGTGAATTGTAAAAAAAAAATTATTTTAAAATATGATTTTTAAATAAGATACATGCATTGGCACTGGCAGTTTCTGACCAGTGATGAGGTATTTTCTGCTGTGTTTGCAGATATAGGTAGTGATGGCGTCTCAGTCAAGTCAGTCTATAGAAGGTAGTGCTGCGAGTGTAGCTCCTGTTGAGGGTAGAGATGGAGCTAGGGTGGAGATAGCTGGAGAGGCACCTGCTCCTGTGCCAGAGAGACCAGCTGCTGATGAGATGCCGCCAGTTTGGTTACGGCATGTAGTAGATTTGTTGAGGCAGGCTCTAGTGTAGCAGCCGCCACCCGCCACCATAGCTGCAAGTACTGGTGAGGCAGTATGAAAAATTAAGGAAATTCGGAGCTGAGGACTTCTTTGGTACTATAGATCCTGCTATAGCTGAGCAGTGGTTGGATAGAGTTCAGAGGATATTTATCCAGTTGCAAGCAACTCCTGAAGAGAAGTTTGATTGCGCTAGATCTCTTCTGCAGAGAAATGCTTATGATTGGTGGAAGACGATTTCGCATGCCATGGATGATCCATCGACTTTGTCTTATGGTGATTTTCTGTGGGAGTTTGAATAGAAGTATACTCCGAGGGAGTATAAGGATGCTAAGAAGATGGAGTTTCTAAATCTGAGGAAGGGTAACCGGACGATGACAGAGTATGAGATAGAGTTCATCCGGTTGAGTCATTATGCCGGTGGGATTATTTCAGATGAGATAGATCGGTGCAGGAGATTTGAGGAGGGGTTGAGGCCCTCTATTATGTGTATTGTTGCTGGTTCCCGACATCAGGATCTTTCCCAGCTTGTTGCAGCAGCCAGAAGTGTTGAGAGAGCACAGGCTATTGCAGCAGCTGCTACTGAAGAGGAGACCCGAATTAAGAGACCCCAGTTTGAGGCAGGGTCTTCATCTGCAAAGAGAGGTCGAGGAGGTCATTTTCAAAGGTTCAGTAGGGGCCAGAGGCAGCCTGTTAGGTCAGTACCACATCAGAGATAGAGATTAAGACCTACAGTTTCTGTGGCTAGTGCACTGACCCCAGTGGCTTAGAGATCTGTTCCACCAATTTGTGTTCAGTGTGGTAGAGCACACGGAGGTGAATGCAGGTGGAGGAGTACTTCGGGGGTATGTTTCAGATGCGGGTTGCCAGACCATTTCATCAGAGATTGTCCCGAGCTACAGGAGGATAGGCAGGCAGATTCTGCAGTTTCTTGACCTAGTGTAAGAGGAGGTCATAGTAGCAGAGGTTTTAGTAGAGGTGGTAGACTTGGGTTCAGTCAGAGAGGGGGCTCTACATCCGGAGGCAATAGGCCAGATGAGGTTGGGCCTTCTCAGCAAGTGTATGTGATGCAGAGGCAGCCGGATGCTTCAGTTGTCATTGCGGGTAAATTTTCTTTATTTGGCATTTTAGTTCTTGCTTTGATTGATCCAGGATCTACTCATTCATATATAAGTGCATCCATCTTGCTTCTGTCTGTATTGCATTCTGAGTCCCTAGGATTTGGTGTCTTGGTGACAAATCCTTTAGGGCATAGTGTTGTGGTGAGGAAGGTGCACCGAGATAGTCCAGTTGTTGTTGAGGATGAGGAGTTTCTTGGTGATTTGATTGAAATGCCTTATAAGGAGTATAATTTAATTTTAGGCATGGATTGGTTGTCTAAGCATGGAGCTGTAGTAGATTGTCAGAAGAAGTGTGTTACCTTGAGAACCGGTGATGGTAGAGATGTGATGGTATCTAGTAAGCAGAGACAACTTGCATCCATGTTTGTTTCAGCTGTTGTAGCTAGGAGGATGATTCAGAAAGGGTGTGATGCTTATCTTGCTCATGTAGTAGATACCAGAATAGTGGATTCTCAACTTGATAGTATACCCACAGTTGCTGAATTCCCAAATGTGTTTCCTGAGGAGTTGCCAGGGTTTCCCCTTGAGAGAGAGGTTGAGTTTGGTATCGATTTGTTGCCTGGTACCACTCCCATCTCTATTACTCCCTATCGAATGGCACCTGCTGAGTTGAGAGAGTTGAAGGTGTAGTTACAGGAGTTGTTAGATAAAGGGTTTGTTCGCCCTAGTGTTTCTCTGTGGGAAGCTCCTGTTTTGTTTGTGAAGAAGAAGGATGGTACTTTGAGATTGTGCATTGATTATAGGCAGTTGAATAAAGTGACCATCAAGAATAAGTATCCTTTGCCTAGAATAGATGATCTCTTTGATCAGTTGAAGGGAGTAGCAGTTTTCTCCAAGATTGATTTGAGATCAGGGTACCATCAGTTGAGAATTAGAGAGGAAAATGTTCCTAAGATAGCTTTCCGTACAAGGTATGGGCATTATGAGTTTTTGGTAATGCCTTTTGGATTGAAGAATGCACCTGCAGCTTTTATGGATTTGATGAATAGGGTGTTTAGACCCTATCTGGATCAGTTTGTAGTTGTCTATATTGATGATATTTTGGTATATTCATATAATAAGGAGGAGCATGACGAGCACTTGCAGATTGTATTGCAGACCTTGAGAGAGAAGCAGTTGTAAGCTAAGCTGTTGAAGTGTGAGTTTGCGCTTGATCAAGTGACTTTTCTCGGTCATATAGTTTCAGCAGATGGTATTAGAGTTGATCCGAGTAAAGTTGAGGCCATTTTGAATTGGAGTCCACCGAAGTTAGTAACTGAAGTTAGAAGTTTTCTGGGTTTGGTAGGCTATTATCGATGATTTGTGAAGGGTTTTTCTTTGATAGCTACTCCACTCACCAGATTACTTCGGAAAGGAGTTAGATTTGTATGGACAGATCAGTGTCAAGCAAGCTTTAAGCAGTTGAAGGAGATGTTGACTCAAGCTCCTGTTCTTACCTTGCTTGTGGAAGATAAACCATATGTGATTTACAGTGATGCTTCACATAATGGTTTAGGATGTGTCTTGATGCAAGATGGTAGAGTCATAGCTTATGCTTCTCGGCAGTTGAAGCCGCATGAGTTGAATTACCCGACACATGATTTGGAGTTAGCAGCTATAGTTTTTGCTTTGAAGATTTGGCGACACTATTTGTATAGGGAGAAGTGTTTTATCTATACAGATCATAAGAGTTTGAAATACTTGGGTGTTAAGAGAGAGCTAAATCTTTGGTAGAGACAGTGGTTGGAATTGATCAAAGACTATGACTGTTTGATTGATTATCATCCTGGTAAGGCGAATGTTGTTGTTGATGCCTTGAGTTGGAAGTCTTTGGCAGGTTTGACTGCTTATTCGCTCTCGTTGCTTGTTGAGTTGAGAGTGTTGCATGCTAGTTTTGAATCATGTGATGATGGTGTGTTATTGGCTCAATTGCAGTTGAGACCGGTGTTGTTGGATCAGATTAAAGAGGCTCAATTGGCTGATGAGAAAATTCAAAAAGTTGTGTCAGAATGCCAAAAAGGAGAGAGCCAAGATTTTCTTGTGAGAGATGATGGCAGCCTTTGGTTTAAAGATAGATTGTGTGTTCCTAATGATGCAAGATTGAGAAAGATTATTTTAGAGGAGGCACATCAGTTGGCTTTTGCTATGCACCCTGGGAGTACCAAGATGTATCATGATTTAAAACAAAACTATTAGTGGTTAGGTATGAAGAGGGATATAATAGAGTTTGTATCCAAGTGTCTCACTTGTCAGAGAGTGAAGGCTGAGCACCAAGTTCCAACAGGGTTGCTTCAACCTTTATCAGTGCCTGAATGGAAGTGGGAGCGTGTAACAATGGATTTTGTAACTGGTTTGCCGTTGACTCAGAAGAAGCATGATGCAATTTGGGTGATTGTTGATCGGTTGATGAAGGCAGCTCATTTCCTTCCAGTTCGGATGGACTATTCTCTTAAGAATTTGGCTGAGCTGTATATCAATGAGATAGTGAGATTGCATGGAGTCCCAATTATTTTAGTGTCTGATCGAGATCCTCGGTTTACTTCAAGGTTTTGGAAGAGTTTGCATGCTGCTTTGGGTTCTCGATTGCACTTTAGCACTGCTTTTCATCCGCAGACAGATGGGCAGTCAGAGAGAGTGATATAGATTTTAGAGGACATGTTGAGAAGCTGTATCATTGATTTCTCTGGAAGTTGGGACAAATTCTTTCCATTGATGGAATTTGCTTACAACAACAGTCATCAATCTAGTATTAGAATGGCACCTTATGAGGCATTGTATGGTAGAAGATGCAGGACGCCTCTATGTTGGAATGAAGTTGGAGAAGGCAAATTGGTTGGTCCCGATTTGATTAATGAGACAGAAGAGAAAGTGAAAATAATTCGGGATCGGTTGAAAGCAGCCTCAGATCGGCAGAAGTCCTATTCAGATTTGAAAAGGAGAGACATAGAGTTTGATGTTGGAGATAAAGTATTTTTAAAAGTGTCTCCTTAGAAGAGAATTTTGAGATTTGGCCACAAAGGGAAGTTAAGTCCTCGTTTCATTGGACCTTACGAGGTACTGGAGAGAGTTGGACCAGTGGCTTATCGATTAGCTTTGCCTCCTGAGTTGAATAAAATTCACAATGTCTTCCATGTATCTATGCTACGAAGGTACAGGTCAGACCCATCTCATGCTTTGTCAGTGGAATCCATTGAGGTTAGTCCGTATTTGACATTTGAAGAAGAACCAGTGGTCGTTTTAGCACATGGAGTGAAAGAGTTGAGACATAAGAAAGTGCCAATTGTGAGGGTTCTTTGGAAGAATCATGGTAGAGAAGAGGCAACTTGGGAGAGTGAGCAAGCGATGCGAGATCAGTATCCTCAATTATTCCAGACTTGAGAACAAGTAATTTCGAGGACAAAATTTCTTTTTAGAGTGGGAGAATTGTAATATCCCAAAGTATATCCTAACATTTTGTGTTAATTGTTGTATTGGATTAAATAATTTAAAGTGTATATGTTATGTATATGGAGATAAAAACAATATATATACAAGTCATTGGGTCTTAGAAGTCAAAAGAGATATTTTGATTAATTAAATGGATTTAATTATGTTAGTGGATGATGATGTTAGTCGGTGAATATTTTATTATTTAAATGTATGGTGGAGAGTGTTTTGAGGAGAGAGTAGTTGAAGAATGTTGACTTTCTTTCTTTCCTTCTTTCTTTCTTTCTTTCTTTCTTCTTCCTCGTTCACCTTCATCTTCTTCTTTCCTTCTCTTTGGCCGACCACCCTTATAAACTAAAGGAGAAGAGATTTTGTTGCTTCCAAGCTCAAAAGATTGAAGGTCTTCAAGAGATCAAGTTGGAGTTTTAAGGATTTTCTTCACTTTTGGTAAGTTTCCAAATTATTTCTTGGTTTTCTTTTAAGTTTATGTTCTTGGGTTTGCTGGATGGTTGTTGTAGATGTGTTTATGGTTATTTTGGTGTGTTTGAAGTGTTTTGTCTTAGTAACTTTGATTTTTGGGTTTGGATTGAAGAGACAAGAATTGTGGGTGTTGTGAGTTTGAGTTGTGTTATATGGTGGTGTTTGTGTTTGATGTTTGTGATTGAGTTGTTTTAAGGTTTACTCAAGTATTTTTGAGTTGCTGATGGTTTTGGTTGAGTTATGTGTGGTTGATTTGGCTATTGGAAGATGAGTGTTGGTTGTGGCTTTGTTGGTGTCGATTTCAGGGTTTTTGGCCTGGCACGCCCAGGAGCGACCATGTCTTTGGGCGTGTCTTTGGTTCTGTTTTTTGGGTTGGTGACACGAGCAGTGACATGCATATGTCACTGAGTGTGTCACAACTTCTGTGTTGTAGTAGCATTGACACGGCCAGTGACACACCCATGTCACTGAGCGTGTCATAGCTACTGTGTTGTTGGAGGATTGACACGGCCAGTGACACGCCCATGTCACTGAGCGTGTCATAGCTACTATGTTGTTGTAGCAATGACACGGCCAGTGACACGCCCATGTCACTGAGCGTGTCATAGCTACCGTGTTGTTGGAGGATTGACATGGCCAGTGACACGCCCATGTCACTGAGCGTGTCAAAGCTTCTGTGTTGTAAGTTTAGGGCACGGTCAAGGACATGCCCATGTTGTATAGCGTGTCAAGTGTAGAGTTTGCCCTAGATAGTTCTCTTTCTTATTTTCTTCTTGTGTATTTTTAAGTGAGTGTGTATGATCACCTTTGGATTAGGTTTTGAAGAGAGTTGAGTTACCTTTATTCAAGTGTTGAGAGTTATCTTGGAAGAGGAGTTGATAGAGTGGTGTTGTTGCTTTAAGAGGTAAGTATAAACTTTGAATGATTGCTTACATGTACATGACATTGGGACTTAACACATTTAGTTGAAAAATGTGTTAAGTTACTTGATACATTGTTGATGAATGAGTTATATGTTGTGATATGCATAATGTGAATTTTATTGATGTATCAATGCACTTGAGTAAAGTATTGTATATGAAAAGAAATGTGGAAATAGGTGATATGAGACGTGAAAACACAATGTAACCAATCAATATTAAGATGAAATAGAAGAATGAGAAAAGATGATATTATTATAAGGCAATGAGCCTATTTTGATTATGAGAAATGAAATGAGATAAATGAATTAATTGTGTGCCTAGTATGTTATTTAATTTTCAGAGTTCTGGGTTTGGCGGCATGCCGATGAATTGCTGGACAGGTAAAAAGACTGGGTCGTAAGCCGGGTCCAGTTGAAAAATGTGAAGTATGATGTTTTTGAGGTGAAAAGACTGGGTCGTAAGCCTCAAAAACTGTAACAGTCTAGCCGGGTTGAGGACTAAGAAACTGGGGCCCTAGGGTCTAGCCGGGTTAAGGTCCAAGAGATTGGGTCTGTTACAATCCATGGATATATATTGCCTACGGGGCTAGACACATGGTGTCATTATGGACCAAAGCGGTAACTCTGAACTTTGAATAGCATATTAGTTTCGTTTTGGGCCCATGTTTGTCTTTGTTTTAATGTGAATTATGAAATGTGATGCAAATGATTAATATATTAAAATATATAATGTAATGAGTTGACATATTCATATGTATTGTGTATGAGCATCGCATTGATTTATATTGAATCAAAGTTTGTACCACTAAGCTTTCTGCTTAGGACGATTGTGGTTCATCGCGCAGGTGGTAGGGTAGATCCGGTTGTGCTGGAAGGCTCGTCTAGACCGAGTTGAGTCTAGGCTTGAGTTGTGAGAGCAGTGTTGAGTTGTGGACATCACGATCAGAGACGAACTGCCAGCATGTATAAATTCATATTTTTGTACTTATTGATTTTGATGTAAACATATGTATTTTCCGCTGCTTAATTGACAAATATTTTGAACAGACTGTTTTAGATAAGCTTTTGGGTACTAATGTTATATATATATATATATATGTATTTTAACGAAGAAATATTTTCTCTATTACTATTTATAATATAGGTTGAATGTTTTAAGTTTATTCAGATTGACTTATGATGCTTATATGTTAAAGACTAAAGTTTTGGGTTGTTTAGAAATGAATCGTAGCACCCCTTTATCCGGTATGCGTATATCGCTTGTTGTGCGGGCGTATGCGGTGTGCGTATATTGGGTGTGGGGGTGTTACACAAAGACATAGTCGTGTCAATGGGCGTGTCCATGAGTTTTTAAGTCGTGCCAATTTTGAATCGAATATAATTTCCTCTTTCCTCTTCCCTTTTTTTTATTTTCTTCCAATTTTTTCACACTCTCACACTCAAAATCACATACCCATTCATCCTAGAGGAGATTTTAACACCCATTTCATGATTTAGAGAGGATTTCATCCATTTTTCCTCGCTTTTATCGCATTTTTTTCACAGTATTAAGGTATGCACTCTTAACTTTTGAAATGTTATTTTGTTGTTTATGATTTCTTGTGATTTTTTTGGAGATTCTTGGAGAGTCTTTAAGATCTGTTGATTGGAGAGTCTTTAAGGTATGCACTCTAGTTGTTTGGAGAGTCTTTAAGATCTGTTGATTGTTGGCTTTGCTTTTGTTTAGTTGGATTCTAGAAACTTGAAAACTTTATTGTTGATTTGTTTATTTACCAGAGGTAGTTTCTAGGGATTTTGATTTATTTTTTACTATGGTCTTTCGAGTTTTATTTGAGTTTTATGGATGTTTTGTGATTTACTCATTATGTTTTTGACTCTATGGTTAGAATCAAGTTGCGTATATTGACACAATATTTTTTTATTGTTTATGAATAATGAGTCAACATCCTATGTTTTGTTGCATTGGGCTATGGCGATATTGAATTGGGGTGGTGCTTGGTAATTGATTATTGCATGAATAGGGGGTTGCCCTTGTTGAGAAAAATTTCATTGTTCTCTCATTGGTTTAGTACCATTACTGTTATTGTTTGATGATGCCTTATTATTGTTGGTTTTGTTGGGTTAGTATATTATGTCGCTCTTTTCGGATTGTTTGGTGTACTTTGTTTTGAGGCTATTCTTGTCTGTTTTGCCGCAAACAAATACCATCTAAATTACCAACTAAATGGGCTAGAGGTGAAGGTAGTTCAAGCTAACCTGCTACCAATCCCATCTCGAAATTCATGGCTGGCCACAAAAGCCTTCGATTCTCTACTGTGGAGGAGCGAAGATGGTTTGAACTGTTAGGGAACAAGGACTGGTCGCCACCTAGGCTTTTGGATTGGGGTGCCATGGAGTGAGCCAACATAATGACTGAGGTTCAGGACTTGATCAACCAGCCGGGATGGGAACAACTCTTCTCCATTAGTGAGCCTTCCTACAGAGAGTTTGTAATATCCCGGAATAGACCCTAAGAGTTTTGGAGTTATTGTTGTTGTATTTGGATTTAATGTATATGTGTATATGTGAAATATAAGGATAATATATGTGAGACATATACATATACATCACATATACATGGGATATATAATGGTGAAGGATAAGTGAGTTATATATATTTGTATAACTAAATAATAATAATGATAATAAGGACAAAGAGAAAAAAAAAGAAAGTCAAAGATTGGAAAAAAGATGTGTGGTGGAGATTTGTTGATATTTATAATTATTATTATTATTATTGTTGTTATTATTGTTATTGTTATTGTTATTATTATTATTATTATTAATATATATATATATATATTTTGGGATAAGGATGAAGGAAAGAAGTAGAAACTTCTTTTTCCTTCTGCTCCTTCTTCGTCTTCTTCGTTCTTCTGGCCGAGAGAGAGAGAGAGAGAGAGAGAGAGAGAGAGAGAAAGATGTGATTTTCTTACCAAATTTCTTAAGGAATTCAAGAGATTTGATGATAGAGATGAAGATTTGATAAAGGATTCAAGTAAGTATTTATTTCTTTAAATTGATTTTCATTGTTTGAGTTGGGTTTGGTATGGTTGATGTGTGATGATGATGATATTGAAAGATTTAAGTATATATATGTGTTGATTTGGTAATTGGATGATGATAATATGATTATTTGTGAAGATGATGATGAATTGTTGAATAAGGGTTGAGTTTAATGAAATTTGGGGATTTGATAAATTGGTGTGTGTTTTGAGTGTTGTTGATGTTTTGGTAAGGTTGTTATGGTTATTGGGTGTGTTTGATGAAGATTGTTTGAAGTGATTAATGATAAAAAGATGGGTTTTGTTGGATGTTGTTGTGTATTGATCGGAATCTGGGTTTTTAGTCGGACACGCCCAGGGACACGGCCAGTTTGTTAGGCGTGTCGTTGGTTCTGTTTTCTGAAGTTGGTAGCACGAGCAGTGACACGCCCGTGTTATTGAGCGTGTCATAGCTACTGTGAGTTTGGAGAATTTACACGGCCATGAGCACGCTCATGTTGATTGGACGTGTTGATGTTTTTGAGATACAGAATGTATTACACGCCCAGTGACACGCCCGTGGTTATGAGCGTGTCAATGTTTCTGTGTTGTTAAGTTAGGGCACGATCAGGAACACGCCCGTGTTGATGAGCGTGTCATGTGTTGAGCTTGCCCTAATTGATTCTTATTTGTATTATCTCTTGTGTATCTCTAAGTAAGTGTTTATGATTACTTTTGGATTAGGTTTTAAGAGATGGAATTGCCCCTAATCCAAGTATTGAAAGATTTATGGAAGAGAAGTTATATGGGAGTGAGTTTCTTTAGAGGTAAGTATAAAATCCTATTTGATTGCATATAATTATATTGTTAAGATAAATACGAATATTGTATATGCAATGAAAAGATAAGAGATATGATAATACATCAATATATATGAGATGTGAAGGCATTCAATATATATATGTTATGAAATGTGAAAGATGTGAGGATATGATTTGTATGATGTGTATTCCAATTTATATGGTAATGCAATTGATTGTGCATACTTGAGTAATGCATGATTATATATATAAATATCAAAGATGAACTATGAAATGTGATATTGTGATAAAATATGGAATATGAATGATATGATATTGTGATGAACTATGAAATGTGATAATGTGATATTGTGATACAATATGGAATATGAATGATATGATATTGTGATGAACTATGAAATGTGATAATGTGATATTGTGATACAATATGGAATATGAATGATATAATATTGTGATGAAATATGAAATGTGAATTGAGATATGATGATGTATAAAGCCATTGTGGTTGGCTATGATATTGAGAATGAGATAAATGAGACATGCTTTGCCTAAATGATGCCATTGTGGTTGGCTATGATGATGTAAATGATGATTGAGGCATGTTTGCCTAAATGATGATAAGAATGAGACTGAAATTGATAATGAGATAATGAATGAATTGTGTGGCTAATGTGTTATTCATTTTCAGAGTTTTGTTGTTGGTGGCATGCCTATTAAGTGTAACAATCTCTTGAAGTTAGGTTGGATTGAATCCTTGAAGCCTAATTGAGATGTTACCACCCTTGAAGCTAGGTTGGATTAGTTCTTGAAGCCAAGTTGGGTTGATGCTTAGCATGCTTTGCTCCCCTTGAAGCTTGGTTGAACTTAATCCTTGAAGCCTAGTTGGGTATATGATATTGATAAATGTGATAACAAAACCAAGGCATTAACTCTGAACTTTGAATGACATATTAGTGTTGGTTGGGCCCGAGTCTGTCTTTGTTGTTAATATGATATACAAATGTTGAAATAAATGAGTAATAAGACCTATGGTTGACTTTGTTGGCAATGTGACTTATGATTGATGAATTGTAAACAAAATCATGCTATGAAGTATGTTGTGTAATGTTTGTGTGTTGAGATGTTAACTGTGAATGTTAGTGATGTATTCTGGTTGGTGCATTGTGAATTAAACAATATTATGAAGTATAATGTGTAATGTGTAATGAAACTATGTTGAAAGATGTGATTATGAAATATAATATGACATATTATGTGTATATGAGGTGTAAGTGATAAGTATCATATTAATGAATATCCTACTAAATTATTGAAATATATTTGATAGTAATGCTATATATATGGATATGCATATAATGTATGAGAGGTATAGGAATATATGAAGAATGTATTGAAAAAGGGGAACACAGAGTAAGAAAATAATAAAACATGAGACTAAACATATGAGGTATGTTTCCTTTATATTGTATATTTTAATGGTTACTTGTACTGCTAAGCTTTCGAGCTTAGCGCGGTTATCTTAATCGCGCAGGTATATAGGTGATGAAGCTGGTGATAAGCTATTATGTCACAACGAGGACAAGTATAGTTCAAGACCAACTAGATGGTGGTGCATGCATGTAATTTCACTGTATTTTCATAAGAATGTATTCATTTGTATAAATGAATCTTTGGAAGAAACAATGTAACTTATACTTATGTATTACCATGATAAGAATAACCATTTTGTAAATACTTTCATATGATTTAAATGTATTATGGTTTTAGAAGTAAAGTAAAGAAATTTAATGGTAATGAAAAGTGACATTCTTATACTCTATATATATATTGTATGTGTACCTGGTATATGTATAGTATTTATATGGGTATCGGGGTGTTACAGAGTTAACCTTGGAGTTCTTCTGCACTTTTCAATTTGATAAAAATAAGATCTCCATCATTGAGTCTACGATGAAATTCTAGTTGGGCGGTTCTTGATTTCACATGACCATCAACAAACTTGGCATACATTTGGGTTTATTTACTGCGAATGAGGTACAGACTGTATAGTATCTTAACTCCGAGGTGGACTTTGCTGAGTATGATGTCATTCCTCCAAGGGTTTGGAGCACATTTGCACTGAATGCCGCCAAGTATCATCCGAAGGTATCCAAGGCATCAAATTTTGAGTCCTTCCCCTGTCGAGTAGTGGATAATCTATTGGTTCACACCATTGTGGCTCGCCTTAATAGCACGGAAGTTGTTCTTCTTGAACTGCATGGTCCATAAGATCCAATGCAATGTAGCTCATGCTATCACACATTTTTTCTATGAGCAGTCCAAGAAAGGGGCACCGGGTAGCTTGCACGGTGGCATGTATGTTACAAGACTCGCTCGCAGCTTGGGAGTGTTGGATGGATGCCTCCCGATAAATTTGGATGGGCTTCCCAAAATGTTGGGCATGGATACTTTGAAACGGTTGAACCTGGAGAAGGTGGTGGAATTGTAGGTGCCACCCACGGATTCTGATCCAGTTCCATCCACGGATTTTGAGTCAGTTCCTCCTACTCCCACTTTGGACATACCTCCACCTCCACCTCCACCGACAGACATCTCTGGCCCATCCACCACAGTCGGACCTTCTTCCTCAGCTAGCCCATCTTTTGCTCTAACCCCTACTTTTAGAGACTGGCGTGATGACTGGAAACCAATGGAGTTTGAGCGCTAGATATGCAGGATAGAAGAAAAGATCGAAAACATCAAGCTAAACCAGAATAAGTTATTGACTCAGCAGGATCTAATCCAACGTTCCATAGAGTTGCACTACTCATCCTTCCAAGAGCAATTGGATCATGAGATATTGAGGAGGCAATGGCTTGAGCAACCTATGCTCGAGTTCTAGAGGCATCAGGGATTTAGCCCTTCGTGGGGATTTTTGCCCCCACTTCCGGTGGAATGGTTCTTGAGACTTCTGCATTGTTTAGGCTCGGGGCCTTAGAGAACACGAACCTAAGCCTAGAGAAAATGGAATCGCCACCCGGATAGGCTGGGAAAAAGAAAGGGGTGGATGACTCGATTCCTAAGGAATCCCTAGCCCCCTAATGGGTTCGGAAAGTTGGGTACGTGTGGGAAAGGTGAGAAATGGCCCAACACCCCCACAACGCTGGTTCATTGGAACCGGCCTCCTTTGCAGGTCTTAATATTATAAAATTCTTAAGTATAACAATATTATCCATATTACATGCAAAAATTAAAATAAAGCATCATTATATTAAAATCAAAGCAATGTCCAAACAAAGCAAATAAATGGACACCCATCCGAGGATAGAAACGTGTCCTTACATCGTTCATGTCTAAACTAAATAGGAGATCCACCTAAAAGTGGAAACATGTCCTTTACATTGGTCCAAAATATAAAAGCAATTTAAATTACATAATACTTAACTAATGAGGTACCCACAAAGTGGAAACATACCTCTTACAATTTTAATACTAAAACACACAAATAATAGTCATAATAATGAAGAAAATATCCATCCATGATAAATTAAATAAATCAAGCATTGAAATTAAATAAATCAACCATCAAAACATATAATAAACTACACAATCAAATCAAAAATTAAATAAAACAAATAAAGATACAAATTTAGGTTTATGTCTCAATTTAGAATTCTTTAATTAACATTTAGGGTTTTGGGGATTTTTAAATTATTATTATTATTATTATTATTATTTAGGCTACTGTGAAGATTTTGAAAAAATAGAATGGATTAGGGTTTTATAAATTTAAGAAAGTAGTAAGGTTTTTGGTTAATCAAATTAGGGTTTAGGGATAACATCATGAAATTAGGGTTTTGGAATCTTAAGACATTAGGGTTCATAATTTTAAAAGATTGGGATTAGGGTTTAAGATTTTTTAGGTTTACTGGAGAGAAAGATTTATGAGATTTATTAGATTTGGGCTTAAGGGTTTGTTAGGTTTACTTGATGGGGGTTTGATAAATTAAGGTGTTGATATAGTTTTGATGTTTTAAGAATTAGGGTTTAGGAAAACTAGGAATTAAGGTACCAAGGTTATTGTTTTGAGAATTAATAAGATAGTTTAGGGTTTTATATATTTTGGAAAACATATTCAATTTTAGGATTTAAGAAAATAGTTTAGAGTTTCATAAAAATAATTATGACTTTTAGGGTTTGGAGATTTAAAAAGACATTTGGAAACTTTCAACAAAAAGTTAGGGTTTAGATGAAAATAGTTCGGGGAAAACAATTTAGGTTTTTAAGGTTTTTTGGAAGCAAAAGAAACTTTTTAGGGTTTTGAAGGTTTTTGGAAGCAGAAGAAACATTTTAGGATTTTGAAGGTTTTTGGAAGCAGAAGAAACTTTTTAGGGTTTTTGGAAACAGAAGAAACAATTTAAGTTATTGAAACAAAGATCAAATTACTACATATTTAAAGATCAAGATATTGTGTACATGTTCTTATTAATCAAAGAAACAAAGCTACTGCAACAAAATAATCTATGATTAAAGATCAAACCTGCGTAGTTGGTTCCACCAAAATTGACTTCTGGATGAACAATAAGAAAGGCAATGTTATTGCCTTTGATGGATTGATGATTGATAATGTCTCCTGCTTGCTTGAGCTTTTCTTTTGGCCGATCGAATGATTGAGTCTCCAATCCAATCAAACAAATTTTCTCCTCTTGATCAAAAGTCCAAAGTCTCATGCAAAAGTCCCCTAATTTTGTGTTATAATGTGGTATTTATAGGAAAAATAATAAACTTACTTCTAATTGCTTAAGGAAATTAAAACCAATTAGGAAAAGAAACCAAAACCAAATAGAATTTGATTGGAAAAAAAACTGCATTGGAAAATTGCGTTGGCAAAAAACTTGTTGGCGAAAACTACGAGGATTACGAGCTGGCTGCGGGCTGGCGCCAATTCGCGGCAGCGAATTGGGTTGGCCGATTCACCTTCGGCGACAAATTTTTTTCGCCGCCGATTTTTATTTATTTATTTATTTATATTTAACTTTACCATTTTTATTTTTATTAAAAATTATAAATATCAAATATTAAAATAAATATTATTTAATTAAAATACCACAAAATTTATTTTGGACTATATAAAAAATATCGGACTACACTGGGTAAAAAATTTGGGGTCTACAGTTTGCCCCCTACTTGAATGATTTGAGACTACATCAACAGAGAGTGAAAATCAATAAGATTCAATTGTTCTAATTTGGTTTAGGTTTTGGGTTCTGGACCCAGTTCGAGTTCTGGACTCAAGGGTAATTTTAGGTTATTGACCTAAGGGTAATTTGGGTTCTGGACCCGAGCTAAGCTCTGGATTTAAGGATAATTTAGGTTCTAGAACTGAGCTAAGTTTTGGACTTAAGATGAATTTGGGTTCTGGACCCGAGCTAAGTTATGGACTTAAGGGTAATTTGGGTTCTGCACCCAAGCTAAGTTTTGGACTTAAGAGGAATTTCCCGAGCTAAGTTCTAGACTTAAGCGTAATTTGGGTTTTGGACCCGAGCTAAGTTATGGACTTAAGAGGAATTTGGGTTCTAGACCCGAGCTAAGTTCTGGACTTAAGGGAAATTTGGGTTCTAGACCCGAGCTAAGTTCTAGACTTAAGGGTAATTTTAGTTCTGAACCCGAGCTAAGTTCTGGACTTAAGGGTAATTTGCGTTCTGGACCCGAGCTAAGTTCTGGACTTAAGAGAGAATTTAGGTTCTGGACCTAAGTTAAAATTAATTGTAGTTAGTAGTATAATTAAGGAATTTGCAAAAAAATTAGTTAATTTTTACTATAAACATATTTTACTATTTGCCCCCTGCGTGTAAAAATATTCTAAAATTGCAAAAATATTTATATACATGCAAGTATCTGATTGATTGATTGATTGATTGAGCTGAATAATTGAGTTTTCTATTTAATTACTGTATAGTTACTATTTATGTACTATTCATCACTATTTATTTACTATTTGTAAATAGTAACTTACTATTTATCAATAGTAAAATTTACTTTTTCTCTTTTTTTCACGAGACAACTATTCTTTTTTTTTTCCCTTTTTCCTTTGCCATTCCTCTATATAAACGACTAATTTCTTCATTCCATTCACAACAAACTTCTTCATTTCATTCATTCATAGCTATAAGTCTTTCATTTTAGAGAGTTTAGCATACAGTTTTGGAAAAATGCATGCTTCAAGATTAGGAACTCGATCTAATGCTGAGTTATTGGAGTTTATTCGGCGGCATGAAGATGAAAATATAAGTCTACTAGCTGGAATGCCGCTTCATTGTAGTTCAAATCAAAAGAGCAAGAAAATTATTTATTTTAATAGCAAATTATTTTTTATTTTTGTATTTTTTTTATATATTTTTGTTTTTTTATATATATTCTGTTTTCTTTTTCTTTTTTTGTTTTCTTTTTATTTTTTTGTTTTTGTTGTTTTGTTTTGTGTTTTTTTTAGGAAAAAATAAATTAATTAGATGAATATATTTAAGAATTTAAGTAAATAGATAGACTAAAAATAGAATATAAATTAATTTAGTCTAAAAATCAGTGGTATTGATATAATGATATACTTACCTCGTGTTGACTTACCTTGCTCCGTGTTAGCGTGATCGTTGCATTATCCGGGATGGAGGGTGTGTCTATAAAGTTCGATAATGGTACGATGTAGCACCTTCTCTGATAAGGTAGATTATCCGATATTGCGGATTTGAAAGCTTCATCTTGCAATTACCATCCGAGGAGTATCCGATAGACTAGAGTGTGGTTCATGCATTATTAGAACGGTGGATGGACACGACCCATACTTTTAATTTGCCCATTGGTGAGATGACAATTGGTCTGGTTGACATTGCTGCTATAACCGGCATTCGGTATTGTGGCCTTCTGGTCCCTCTTACCAATGATATTCTGACATTTGAAGAAATTCAACATTTAATTGGTATGGAACCATCATTTAGAGGGCCTTTCAAGATAAAAATTGAGCCAATTCATAGTTATTGGATGAACTACGAAGGACGAGTTCACAGAGACACAACCAAACAGTATGCTCAAGGATTTTTGCTGTATTTGCTCGGGTTGACCATTTTAGGCAGCACTGAATCCACAATCCATTTGTCGGTGTTGAGTGTAATATCCCAAAGTATACCCTAAAAGTTTTGGAGTTATTGTTGTATTTGGATTTAAAGTATATGTTTAATTGAAAGAGAAAGGAAGATAAATTAATAATAAAGGAAATATTATAAGAGATAGATGTATATGGAGGATAATATGTATACATATGGTATTTGGAAAATATGGAAAATATAAATGTAATATAAAAGAGATATACATATACCAACATATACATCACATATATATATTGTATACATTGGTGTAGGAAAGTAAGTATATATAATAATAATAAAAGAAAAAGAAGAAAAGGAAAGTCAAACGGAAGGATATGTGGTGGATGATTTTTGTAATATTTATTATATTATTAATATATATATATATATGATATGTATGGGAAAAAGAAGAAAAGATCTTCTTTCCTTCTTCTTCTTCTTTTTGCACGAGAGAGAGAGAGAGAGAGAGAGAGAGAGAGAGAGAGAGAGATGTGATTTTGGTTGGTTTATACACCAAATTCTTGAGGGTTTTAAGAGAGTTGAAGTTGGAGATTGAAGATTTGGCATAATATCCAAGTAAGTGTTCATTTCTTTGAGTTGATTCTATTGATTGTGTTTATATTTGATTTGGTTAGTGTGTGAAGATGATGATAGTGAAAGATTAAAGTTATAGATATGTTAAATTGGTATTTAGATGATGATAATTTGGGTTATTTGTGAGGATGATGATGAATTGTTGAAATTATTGAGTAAGGGTTTAGTATAAATGAATTGAGAATTTGAGTAGATGATTCATGGTGATGTATATAATGATTATTATTATGATATATTGAAGTTATATAAGTGTTAAATTGATGGGTAATTGATGAATATAACTAAGATGTTGATTAAGGGTGAGGAAGTATGAGTTTTGAAGTGTTTGTGTTTTCATGGATGAGAGTTCGAATGCATGATTTTTGCCTAACACGGCCAGTGACACGGCCATGTTGTTGGGCGTGTCGACGGTACTGAGTTTAACATTTGTGACATGACCATTAACACGGCCATGTTACTGAGCGTGTCATAGCTACTGTGAGAAAAAGTAATTGACACGGCCATGAACACGCCCGTGTTGTTGGGCGTGTCAATGTTTCTGTGAGGCAGAATGAGTGACACGTTCATTAACACGACCGTGTTACTAAGCATGTCAAAGCTTCTGTATTGTTGGTTTAGGGAACGATCATGGACACGCCCATGTTGGTGAGCGTGTCATGTGTAGAGTTTGCTCTAGTTAGTTATCCTTCTTGTTTTCTTATATGTATAATTATCTTTGGATTAGGTTTTGAAGAGATTGTGTTGCCTTAACCTATATGTTGAGAATTCTTGGAAGAGGAAGTGTATAGATTGTTGGGAGTTGTTCTTGAGGTAAGTACAAGCTTACATGAATGCATTCTTTTTCATGATTGTGAGACTTAACACATTTATAAATAAATGTGTTAAGTAATTTACTATATTGTTAATACAATGTGACTAATGTTATGATTTGTATAGTGTGAAAGATATGATGATCATTCAAAAAGGTATGTGCAATGCAATTTGTTATGATAAATACTTTGTTGATGAATTCAAAATATATTATGTATATTCTATTGATGAGTTGTTTTAATGTGAATTAAGGTATGATAAGATGCAAAACCATTGTGATTGACTATGATTATTCAAATGAAATAAGTGGGGCATGTTTGCCTAAATGATGATGTTTAATGCAATTAATGATATATACTCTCTTGATGAGATGTGGAGACATGGTTGTTGGCTATGATGATGTAAATGAGATAATTGAGGCATGGTTGCCTAGTTGATTACGGAATAAGAAATGAGAAATGAATTGAGAAAGAAATTGATAAAGAGATAAATGAAATGATTGTGTGCCTAATATGTTAATTCAATTTTCAGAGTTCTAGATTTGGCGGCATGCCTATAAAGTACTGGATAGGTGAAAAGACCGGGTCGTAAGCCAATTCCAGTTGATAAATGTGAATTAAAGTAACAATCTAGCCGATTTGAGGATCTCCTTGGTTTATCCGGGTTGAGGTCCAAGAGACTGGGTCTTTTACTTGATAAATGTGAAATGTAAATTAAAGTAACAGTCTAGCCGGGTTGAGGATTTCCTCGAGTTTATCCGGGTTGAGGTCCAAGAGACTGGGTCTGTTACAGGTAACAGTCTAGCCGGGTTGAGGATCTCCTCGAGTTTAGCTGGATGAGGTCCAAGAGACTGGGTCTGTTACCCTATCCATGGATAGATATATATATATATATATTGCCTATTGGCTTGATTATTGTGATTATAGACCAAAGCAGTAACTCTGAACATTGAATAACATATTAGTGTCTTTGGGCCCATGCTTGTCTTTGTTTAAATGTGATTTATGAAATGTGAAATGGATGAATAATGAGACCTATGTTTACCTTTGTTGGAAATGTGCTTCATGACTGGTGAATTGTGAATAATGAAGTAATTGAATAAAATAAGGATATGTAATGTTATGAATTATGACATGTAATATGTGTATTGATATATTCACTGTGAGTATTAGTGATGGAATTGTGGTTGGTGTTAATCATATATATACATATGAATATAAAATATGAGATTAGTAGAGATATATGAAAGGTGTAATTGAAAAGGGAAACCATGATAAGAAACTAATGATACATGAAGTTAAAAGATATATATGTTATAATTTCTGCAATGTATGTTTATATTATTTATTTGTACTACTAAGCTCTCGGGCTTAGCGCGGTTGTGTAATCGCGCAGGTGAGTAGGTGATAGATCTGAAGTCATTCGTTATGCCACGAGAAGAGTAAGAGTTTGTCGAGACCAACTAGGAGGTGATGCATACATGTATAATTATTATGCTGTATCTTTGACAAGAATGTATTCAGATGTATAAATGAAGTTTTGGTAAAGATAAGATTATTATATATATGTAAGATCATTAAAAGTATAATGATTTTGTAAATGTTTTTAATATTAATGTAATATTGTTTGAACTCAGTTAGAGGTTTTTAAATTGTAACAAAAAGTGACAATCTTATACTTTATATACGTATTGTATGTATACCCGATATATGTATAGTATTTATATAAGGTATGGGGGTGTTACAATTATTTTGGTATCAGAGCTTAGGTTCTAGATTCTCGGCCTAAGTGGAATTAAAAAGAAAAAGGTTTTGAAAAGTCTAAATAGAATTAAAAAGGAAAAGTTTTGAAATGAGATTTGTAATACATGCATATGCAT
Organism: Garcia nutans; assembly: GCA_947685225.1. Taxonomy (NCBI): domain Eukaryota; kingdom Viridiplantae; phylum Streptophyta; class Magnoliopsida; order Malpighiales; family Euphorbiaceae; genus Garcia; species Garcia nutans. The sequence continues at coordinate 18,358,166 of CANTUV010000012.1, read as the reverse complement.
TAACACCTAGGTTGGTCTCGGATGTGGCATTATGTGAATTGTACTGTGTTTGAATTAGAGGAGATGGATGGTATTATGTGGATGAAGTTCCACATGAAAGGAAAAATTAAAAAAAAATGATATGGAAACATTTATACAAGTTTAATTGATAAATGAAGGAATGAGAATTTATTCAATGAAAGTAAAGTAAATTGTTAAATGTGTTTGGAGTATAAAGAAATGAATAGGAGAAGAAAGTTGGAAATGAGTTAAAAGCAAAATCAAGATTAAAGTATGTACTCTTTCCTTTACATTTTGAATCTCTTTCTAATAAACCTTATGTTTGGGTTACTAGAGAGAGGTAATATTGTTGGATTATTATTATGGATAGATATGTTATTAAAATGAAGAGATAATAGTAGAATATTGAGTGAGTTGATTGGTATAAACAAAATGTGATCATTTAAGATTTGGGTATATAAAGTTAAGGTTTTTAAAAGAAAAAGAGACGATGTTGGTTAAGTAAGAAGATATAATGGTGTTGTATGCATTGTTGTATTAATGCAAACATGAGAAATATGATATGCTTAAGTGTTGTTAAAGCTCATGTTAATGGTAGTAACATGTGACATTTGGAATTTTGGAATGAGCTTTAACAATTGTGAAAGTTATATGTTTTGATGTTGCTTTGTAGTATATATACAAGATGTTTTTAAAGTTGATATTAAGAAAAATGAGATTAGTAAATTGAAGTTTAGGTGAAGTAGTAAGTTGAAAAGTTAAAGTTTTAATGGAATTTGATAAAGATTATTTAGATATTGATGGTTTAATGTATATTCAATACATGAGCTATGTGAAATGAATAATATTGCACATGAAAGTATTATGAATTGAGTAATGTGATTGATAGTATGAGAATTTGATTTGAAGTAAAAAGAAAGTGATTGAGCGAGTGAAAATGAGTTACCTTAAGTCATTTGATTTAAAAGGGTAAAGATGGATATGGAAGTATATTTAAAAAAAAAAAATTAGAGAGATGTCACATTAGCAGTGTGACTATGATGTATGTGAAGTGTTATTATGGTTAGAATGTATATATTTGTTGTGCTAAAGAATAATTTAAGTCATGTTAAAAGAACGAGAATGATAATGTTCAAAGAAAAGTAATAAATGTTAAATTTGTATGGATTGTATGTAAAAGAAAAATTAAATATACATATATAATTATGTGTATACATGTATAAGATATGTGAAATGAGTTTTTCAATATGACTGTAGTACAATTTTGATGAGATTGATAATTATGTTTTTAGAAACATGATCAAGAGTTATGACTGGTAAAGTTATACTTTATCATTTTATGTTAGAAATTTGGTTATATTTATGAAAAGTAAGGAAAGAGAAGAGAAATGTAAAATGTTTTGAATTATGGATAATGTGGTAAAAAGGTAATTATTTGTAAAATTAGTAATGATATGAAATGTGAGGAGATATTATATGGGAGAAATTACAAATATGATTGAAAGTTATACTGAATAAGTGGATGAATTTAAGGTTTCAGTGAATGAACTATGGGTAATAAATATGGTATGATATAATCATGAGAATTTTGTGGAAATTGTCCTAAGATAATTTGAAGGGATTTGATATTATTGATCATAGTCTCAAAAAGCTGAATATGGATCCAAAGAGATTAGAATTTGAATATAAGTTTGCCCTAATGGAATTAGGTCATATATATATATATTGTGAAATCTGATGATAAGACTAAGATTGAGATGTTAGTATATGGTGACAGATGGATCAATTGATCTAGATTTTGCTAAGGTTGCGAATCATTATTGAGATTTAATATGTATAGTTGTACTAAGAGTGTAAACTTTAAATGATAATGTAAATGATGTAATATTCTGACAAATGAATGGACGTGAATGTATTGAGTTATATCAGTTGTAAATGATGATAAAAAGGAAAAAGATTGATTACCTGTAAAGTAAGTTTAAAGTTATTGTGCTAATATTTATGTTAAGTGAGAAACATGCTAAAGAAGGAATTAAGTGTATGAAAAATAAGGATATTGTTATCGATTAAGGTTGATAGATGTCTATTTTAAAAGTGATTGTAATGACGGGATAATCAATATTAAGATTTAACTCAATGATTTTTAGGGTTAAATTAAGAGAGTAATTATAAAGAGATGAAGTAATATAATATCTTGAAGGTAATGATTACACGAAGTATAAGTATATTCTAAAATGATCTGGTTTTGGTATAAAGATAAATTAAGTGGGAATGTGATGAGTTATTTTGAATATTTGGTTAAGAAAGTAATAAGATATATAAATAGATATAATGATGAGTTATGAAATTTAGAGAAGATGATTGACTCTAAGGGGGAGAGTAAAAGTTGTATGATTTGATGACATAATAACTTAAGAAGATAATTAACTTCATATGGAAGTTAAGATGGTATTGGGTTAAGAATGGATTACTATTATACTAGATAATTTCGAGGACGAAATTATTTAAGGGGGAGAGAATTGTAATATCCCAAAGTATACCCTAAAAGTTTTGGAGTTATTGTTGTATTTGGATTTAAAGTATATGTTTAATTGAAAGAGAAAGGAAGACAAATTAATAATAAAGGAAATATTATAAGAGATAGATGTATATGGAGGATAATATGTATACATATGGTATTTGGAAAATATGGAAAATATAAATGTAATATAAAAGAGATATACATATACCAACATATAGATCACATATATATATTGTATACATTGGTGTAGGAAAGTAAGTATATATAATAATAATAAAAGAAAAAGAAGAAAAGGAAAGTCAAAGGGAAGGATATGTGGTGGAGGATTTTTGTAATATTTATTATATTATTAATATATATATATATGATATGTATGGGAAAAAGAAGAAAAGATCTTCTTTCCTTCTTCTTCTTCTTTTTGCACGAGAGAGAGAGAGAGAAAGAGAGAGAGAGAGAGAGAGAGAGAGAGATGTGATTTTGGTTGGTTTATACACCAAATTCTTGAGGGTTTTAAGAGAGTTGAAGTTGGAGATTGAAGATTTGGCATAATATCCAAGTAAGTGTTCATTTCTTTGAGTTGATTCTATTGATTGTGTTTATATTTGATTTGGTTAGTGTGTGAAGATGATGATAGTGAAAGATTAAAGTTATAGATATGTTAAATTGGTATTTAGATGATGATAATTTGGCTTATTTGTGAGGATGATGATGAATTGTTGAAATTGTTGAGTAAGGGTTTAGTACAAATGAATTGGGAATTTGAGTAGATGATTCATGGTGATGTATATAATGATTATTATTATGATATATTGAAGTTATATAAGTGTTAAATTGATGGGTAATTGATGAATATAACCAAGATGTTGATTAAGGGTGATGAAGTATGAGTTTTGAAGTGTTTGTGTTTTCATGGATGAGAGTTCGAATGCATGATTTTTGCCTGACACGGCCATGTTGTTGGGCGTGTTGACGGTACTGAGTTTGACGTTTGTGACAAGACCATTAACACGGCGATGTTACTGAGCGTGTCATAGCTACTATGAGAAAAAGTAATTGACACAGCCATGAACACGCCCGTGTTGTTGGGCGTGTCAATGTTTTTGTGAGGCAGAATGAGTGACACGTTCATTAACACGACCGTGTTACTAGTTAGTTATCCTTCTTGTTTTCTTATATGTATAATTATCTTTGGATTAGGTTTTGAAGAGATTGTGTTTCCTTAACCTATATGTTGAGAATTCTTGGAAGAGGAAGTGTATAGATTGTTGGGAGTTGTTCTTGAGGTAAGTACAAGCTTACATGAATGCATTCTTTTTCATGATTGTGAGACTTAACACATTTATAACTAAATGTGTTAAGTAATTTACTATATTGTTAATACAATGTGACTAATGTTATGATTTGTATAGTGTGAAAGATATGATGATCATTCAAAAAGGTATGTGCAATGCAATTTGTTATGATAAATACTTTGTTGATGAATTCAAAATATATTATGTATATTCTATTGATGAGTTGTTTTAATATGAATTAAGGTATGATAAGATGAAAAACCATTGTGATTGACTATGATGATTCAAATGAAATAAGTGGGGCATGTTTGCCTAAATGATGATGTTTAATGCAATTAATGATATATACTCTCTTGATGAGATGTGGAGCAATGGTTGTTGGCTATGATGATGTAAATGAGATAATTTTGGCATGGTTGCCTAGTTTATTGTGGAATAAGAAATGAGAAATGAATTGAGAAAGAAATTGATAAAGAGATAAATGAAATGATTGTGTGCCTAATATGTTAATTCAATTTTTAGAGTTCTTAATTTGGCGGCATGCCTATAAAGTACTGGATAGGTGAAAAGACCGGGTCGTAAGCCAATTCCAGTTGATAAATGTGAATTAAAGTAACAGTCTAGCCGGGTTGAGGATCTCCTTGGTTTATCCGGGTTGAGGTCCAAGAGACTAGGTCTGTTACTTGATAAATGTGAAATGTGAATTAAAGTAACAGTCTAGCCGGGTTGAGGATTTCCTCGGCTTTATCCGGGTTGAGGTCCAAGAGACTGGGTATGTTGCAGGTGACAGTCTAGCTGGGTTGAGTATCTCCTCGAGTTTAGTGGGTTGAGGTCCAAGAGACTAGGTCTGTTACCCTATCCATGGATAGAGATATATATATATATATTGCCTACGGGCTTGATTATTGTGATTATAGACCAAAGCAGTAACTCTGAACTTTGAATAACATATTAGTGTCTTTGGGCCCATGCTTGTCTTTGTTTAAATGTGATTTATGAAATGTGAAATGGATGAATAATGAGACCTATGTTTACCTTTGTTGGAAATGTGCTTCATGACTGGTGAATTGTGAATAATGAAGTAATTGAATAAAATAAGGATATGTAATGTTATGAAGTATGACATGTAATATGTGTATTGATATATTGATTGTGAGTATTAGTAATGGAATTGTGGTTGGTGTTAATCATATATATACATATGAATATAAAATATGAGATTAGTAGAGATTTATGAAAGGTGTAATTGAAAAGGGAAACCATGATAAGAAACTAATGATACATGAAGTTAAAAGATATATATGTTATAATTTCTGCAATGTATGTTTATATTATTTATTTGTACTACTAAGCTCTCGGGCTTAGCGCGGTTGTGTAATCGCGCAGGTGAGTAGGTGATAGATCTGAAGTCATTCGTTATGCCACGAGAAGAGTAAGAGTTTGTCGAGACCAACTAGGAGGTGATGCATACATGTATAATTATTATGCTGTATCTTTGACAAGAATGTATTCAGATGTATAAATGAAGTTTTGATAAAGATAAGATTATTTTATATATGTAAGATCATTAAAAGTATAATGATTTTGTAAATGTTTTTAATATTAATGTAATATTGTTTGAACTCAGTTAGAGGTTTTTAAATTGTAACAAAAAGTGACATTCTTATACTTTATATACGTACTGTATGTATACCCGGTATATTTATAGTATTTATATAAGGTATGGGGGTGTTACATTGAGGGCCCTTAATAATATGAGGATGGTACCACTTTAAGGATGGGGTGAAGTTGGTCTTGCCTGTCTTTACCATGGTCTTGACAAAATTTGCAGAAATAAGAAGTCTTTTGTTGGCTTTATGGTGGTTGTTGAGGTACTCTTCTTCCACCAATGTAAATTTCATCCTTATTCTTGCATGAACTTGACTTCTATTATTGTTGTAGGCATGGACATATGAGCACAATCTTGTGAAGGTGCCTGGCATTTTCCAAGAGAGTCAGGTATCTGAGATTAAATTTTTGGTTGTCAGATCGTGTAGAAGTTCTCGGCTCTCACCATGTGCACAGCCAACACTATTTCTTAAGTTGCCTAACCTGGGACCAAGTAAAATATCATTAGCATACTTTAAAATTTATATAAAAGTTCACTTACCTTATGTCTTTTTGTAGGTTAATTTGGCCTGGTGGAACATAGAAGAGCGGACGAACTGGACTTCCTTCATGAATGTTGCACTGCCTTTTCAGCATACTCGCCGAGTCATTGCCGGCCTTGTGTCTAGTGACTGGTTTCTCAAAGAGAGAGTATACGAGTGGTTTTTTGGTCCCGAGTACAGGAGGATCCCGATGCATTGCCCGGAGTATACCTTGAATATCACATCAATGTCGGAGAATGTATGGTGGTTGGCTCAGCACGGTTATGATGTTGAAACCTTTCTCTATCCACCGGGTGCATCTTATACCCAGTTTATTCAAATAGGGCTTTTGAACTTTGACATATCTCCTGTTGGTGTATGGGAAATTTCTGAAGAAAATGAGGATAGAGATGAAGAGGAACATCATGGAGAGGGAGGAGAGTTTGTTCCACATCTCAAGGCTAGCACATCTCAGGTAAACTTTTACCATTTTCCCATTGCAATTGCTTCTTTCTTAACTTACTTTGACTTTTGTAATGATTGTTGTAGGTTGCTGTCTAATTTGATCATGAGGCTGGACTTTCTTTTATTGCTCCTTCATTTGCTCATTCTTGTCCACCGGATATGCCATCTCATCCACAGGGAGTTGACATGAATTACCTGGTAGATTTTCTTGTTCCCTGATAATTTATGCTATATGTATGCATGATTATGTATGCTCTTACTCTTTTCCTTTCTTGCTCACAGCGGATGTTTGAAGAACAAAATAAGAAACTTTAAGAAGAGCTGGCCTCTAGTCATCAATAGGTTTCCCATTTTAAAAATTTGTACTATCAATCAGAGTAAAATTTTTAAGACTTCCGATTTCAGGGGATGAGAGATCCAGGTGCTTCTTCATTTAGAGGCCCCCAAACTGATGACCATGAGATCCTTTTGTCTACTTCCGATGAGGACCGTTACAGATCAGAACTCGAAGGTAATAGAGATTCTGGTGCTCCCACTTCGGGCAGACTTGGGATGGGTGATATGCCTCCTCCTCCAATAAGCGATGATTTTTTCAGAGCTTTATTTGATTATCTACCACCTCCTTCTTAGTGATGTATGAATATTGTGTCAATTGAGGAAACATTGTATAATAAGTATAAAAATACTAATGACAATATATAATTTTTATCTTTACTGTAACTTCTTTTTTTTTCTCTTTTTTTTATCATGTTTATTACTATGATACAATTATTATGCTTTCCTCTTCATATTTAACATTTACATAGTATCACAACAAAACCAAATGCAATGCGGCAATTTAAGATCCTTTCGTCGCCAATTCCTTTTCCTCATGCATCTCAGTCTCATTCTTTTTCTTATCAGTTTTGGAATAGCATAATCATCCTATATAAATCACTTTTCACGCCACAATTTCATATAGAAGCCAGGAAATTTTCTACTTCAACATAAAAACTCCTTTTAACAATTCTGATTTTCCTTCCTTCATCAACAATGACCGAACTCCATTTGAAGAAAATAAAAGTTCTATTTAAAAATATGAATGCCATTCATTGGAAAAAAAATATCTTGGTCAAAAATTGATACCTTGAAGTGTTTTGAAAATGATAAATTGGACCATTCTTTTTTACATGCCATGGCTTCTTTTTGGAATGTGGATTCTAGGAGGTACTTGCTATGATCAAATACTTATAACAGTATGGAACTGAGCCTTGAGGTTCTGAATTCACTCCCGATTTAGATATGCCTTATCTGACTGAAGCCTACTTTGATAGACTGAAGCAAAGGTGGCCTGCACATTACACTTATCGTCTGCCATAGATTTTACATTTGTCAATTTCTTTAAGAAACGCATTGTTAGGATGCAAAAATAATAAAAAAAATAATAAGAGATGCTTCTTTTCCTTTTATAATTTGTCATCACCTTTTGCCATTGTGCTTATTCATTTCATCCTTATATGGTCAAATACTTATAACAGTGCACATAGAACAATTTTAATATTAATTATGTTTTATTAAATTGGGGAACAACCAAACATAAAGCCAGCATACACAAGATCACTCCTGTTGCCAACTAGCCCTTTTGGGTTTTCTAATTGATGATTTTCTCTCATTTAGCCCTAATTATTGCCTAGCCTGCCCTTTTGGGTTTTGGGAACTAGCAGACTGCTCTAACTTTTGCCTAGGCCGCCCTTTATGGGTTTTCAACCTAGCAAGCTCTTTTCCTTTTTCTTTTCTTTTCTTCTTTTTTTTATACATAAAACCTCTTCAACCTGTCAATGTTCACTGGCTCACTAAACTCGTTCCCGTCCATGTCTGATAACTTCACTGTACCCTTATTAATGACTTGTTTCACAACATATGACCCTTCCCAGCTAGGCCTAAACTTCCCTCTTGGATCAGATACATTAGGCTTACATTGTTTCAACACTAAATCTCCGACTTTGAGTTTTCTGATCTCAACTCTTCTATTATAAGCTCGAGCTATCTTCCTTTGATACAGTTGATGATGATACAATACTTTTAACCTTCTCTCCTCTAGTAAAGCTAACTGTGTGTATCTGCTCACTACCCATTCCATTTCAGGAAGTTCAGCATCCAAGACCACTCTTAACAACTTGATCTCAATTTTAATTGGCAATACTAATTCCATGCTATAAACCAAGAAGAGTGGTGTCTTTCCAGTCGGTGTGCCCACACTTGCTCTATATCCCCACAAAGCAAAAGGAAGCATCTCTGACCAATCCCTATACGTCTTAGTCATCTTAGAAAGAATTTGCTTAATTGTCTTGTTTGTTGCTTCTACCGCACCATTAGACTTTGGTCTATGAGGAGAGAATCGGTTATGATGGATTTGGTACTTTGAGAATAAGTCCTTAACTACTCCTTGAAACTGTACCCCATTCTCTGATATCACACTGTGCGGGACTCCATACTTGCAGATGAGGTTCTTTTCAATAAATCTAGCCATCTGACTTGCACCCAGTTTGTTGAAAGATTTGGCTTCGATCCATTTTGAAAAATAATCTATCGCTATTACAATGAAACAGTGACCGTTTGAGGCTGTCAGATGTATCTCTCCTATAATGTCGATACCCCAAGTGGCAAAGGGCCAGGGTGAAGACATATAATGTAATTCTTCAGGAGGCATGTGATTCAAATTACCATACATCTGACATTGTTGGCACTTCTTTATGAACTCTATACAATATCTCTCCATAGTCAACCAGTAGTAACCTTGTCAAATTATCTTCTTAACTAGGGCCAAAACACTCATGTGCAGATTGCAACTTCCCGCATGCATTTCTGACATGATATGCTCCACTTTAGGCTTCCTCCAGCATCTCAAATGCACCCAATTGGGCCATCTTTGATATAACTCTCCATGAAAGGTGATGTATTGCAAAGACCACTGCCATATGGCTCTTCTTTCTTTCTTTGTTGCCTTCGATGGGTATTCCGTTTCCTCAAGAAATCATCTTATAGTATCATACCACGCATCATAGTCTGTATCATTTTCCATAATTGTCTCATATTCATAGCAAGGAGTTGACGAACTGGTCAAAATTAGAGGCATAAGGAATAAGTTGACAGGATTTTTCCATACCGAAGCCAATGTAGCTAGGGTATCAGCCATCTGGTTTTCTTCTCTTGATAGGTGTATAAACTTTCACTCCTTGAAGTTCTTCTTCATCATGGTTAAGTAATGGTTGTATTGTTTTAATTTTTCTTCTTTCAACTCCCATTCTCCGTTTACTTGGGACACTACAAGCAATGAATTGCCAAAAACTTCCACCTTATCCAACTTCATAATCAATAGGGTTTCCAAACCAAAGATACATGCTTCGTACTCCACCATATTATTGGTTGCCTGAATTTCAATTTTTTGGCTAAGGGGATAAGTTCCCCTTTGGGTAATTCTAGTATAACTCCCAAACCTGCTCCTTTCCTGTTTACTACTCCATCAAAATACATTTTCAATCATTGTACTTCAATGGCCTCAAATGTTCATCCGGAAATTCCAAGACTATCTCTTCACTATCAAGTAATGGTTGTTGGGCAAGGAATTCTGCCACTACTCTACCTTTGATTGTTTTTCTAGTTACATACTCAATCTCAAATTCTTCCAATATTATCGACCATTAACCATACTTTCCAATCAAAGAGGGTGTCTCCCTTAAGTACTTCATTAGATCCAACCTGAAAATTGCTTTCACACTATAAGAATGAAAGTAATGCTGCAACTTCTTAGAAGTCCAAACCACATCTATACAGGTCTTTTCAATGATACTATACTTAATTTCATAAGGTAGGAGCTTTCTACTCAAATAGTAAACTGCATGCTCAATCCCTGACTCATCTGCTTGGGCTAGCATGGCTCCTATTGACTCTTCTTCTACTGCTAAGTATAGTAATAAGGGTTTATTGGGTTTAGGTGGTTCTAAAATAGGTGGATTTAGTAGATACTCCTTTATTCTCTCAAGGGCCTTTTGACACTCTTCATGCCACATGTCTGGTTAATTCTTTTTAAGTAATTTGAAGAAAGGCTCATAGATTGTTGTCAGTTTTGCTATAAACCTGCTAATGTATTGTAATTTACCAATGAATCCCCGAACTTCTCTCACCGTCTTTGGGGCAGGCATATCCCTGATTGCTTTAACTTTGTCAGGATCAATCTCAATGCCATTCGAACCAATCACATGTCCCAACAATTTTCCCGAGGTAACCCCGAACACACACTTCTTCGGGTTTAATCTTAGCTTATATTTTAATGCTCTATCAAAGAATAATTCTAAGTTTTGGAAGTGTTGTTCCCTTGTATCCGATTTCACCATCATATCATCAACATATACTTCAACTTCTTTGTGCATCATGTCATGAAATATCGTGGTGGCCATCCTTTGGTAGGTTGCTCCGGCATTCTTTAAGCCGAACGACATCACCCTATAATAAAATATACCCCATGTAGTAATGAAAGTAGTTTTGGTTTTATCCTCTTGGGCCATTAACACTTGGTTGTATCCGAAAAATCCATCTACGAACGAGTGTAGCATGCTAGAGGTTGCACTATCAATAAGAACATCTCTATGGGGTAAAGGAAAATCATCTTTAGGGGAAGCCTTGTTTAAATCTCTATAGTCCACACAGAACCTTATTCTTCCATCTTTCTTTGGCACGGGTACTATGTTTGCTAGCCAATCTGGATATTCTATCACTTCAAGGAACTTTACTTGTATTTGTTTAGTGCCCTCTTCTTTAACCAATTTAGCCCACTGAGTTCGTAATTGCCTAAGCTTTTGTTTGACAGGTTTCAGGTCAGTGTAAGTAGGAATAAGATGTTCGACTATGTCTCGATCTATTCCAAGCATATCCTCATAAGACCAAGCAAATACTTCTTCATATTTTTTGAATATTTTTGCAAATCTCTCTCTCTCATCAGGAGTAAGGTCGGATGCTATACTAACGTTTTTAGGATTTTTGATTATTCCCAAATTTAATGATTGTGTATCAACAGAATTAATATTAAAGATGCTCATGTAACTGCTATTTGAATGTATGCAACTGTTGCACTCGAATTAAGTACTACTACAAGCGTCACTCACAAGTATACGAGGTAGCTATAGCAAAGATGATCGCCCCAAGGTCATCTCACAAGGAAGGTGTAGTTCGTAATAGCTTGATTGACAAGTAATTTAAAAGTAAGAGTTTGTTGTTTGGAATTGTAAAAGAACAATTTAAACTTAAAATTAACGTGTGTAGGTTTGGTGTGTGAAGGTTGTACAAGATCAAATCGATTCTTGGGAAGGTGTCTAGGGTTATAGGTCCAATTAATCAAAGCTCAATTCTCAATTATCCATTAACATACCCTTGTAAATTAATTTCTCCCTTGAGGTTAATTAGTCAATTACCAATTCATTAGTTCTCACATTCATAAATTAGCAATAACCAATTATTTTACATTATCAAATTAACAAAACCCTATAACTTATATTTCTAATTCATTCATAGGGTAGTGGATTGTATAGTTCCGATATCGGATTTCACCTCTCGGTCCGTCATCCAATATTCCAAGATTAATAGGTAGCTAATCTATCAACCTAGAATTTAATACAATACAATCAACCAATCAACAAGGAACGTCAATGAAAATATCAAATCAAGACATTCAATCAAATATACTACAAACCCTAGGCATGGGTATTTAGTTCAACATCATCAATTTAAAACAACCATTCAACTCAATATAAAACAAATACAAATTGTTCATTGCAATATCAATCTCTTAATACAACAACAACAATAGAAATGAATTAAAAGAGAGAATAGAAAAACCCCTTGTGAAGATGCCAAGAGTAGGATTACTAGTCTTCCTCCTAGCTCCACTTTGATGTTTGATGAAGAACTCAAGCCCTCTTCAATGGTTGATTCCCCTTTTGCAATATGGAATGGAGCTTTCTCAAGTCACCAACCCTTCAATTGATTATGCCTTTGGAAGATGGAATGGAGCTTTCTCAAGTCACCAATCCTTTCAATGAAGCTTCTTCAACCTTCAAGAGCTTGTTAACCCAATTTATCCCAAAGAATCTCAAAGAACTTGTCAATGGAAGATGGAGAAGGTGGAGAGGATGGAAATGGAGATTAAAGATGAAGGGGATAAGGGAGACTGTCACTCTCTCCCTCTCCCAAACGTGTATGCAGAAAATTGTCCAAGAACTCCCTCTAATTTCCCTCTTCTTCTCTATTTAATTCATTCAAAAACACACCTCATGCCTTCCAACTCACACCACTTCACTTTGTTCCCCACTTTTTCTTTGTTTAATATTTCTTTTGGCAAGCACAAGGCCTTGTCCCCCACTTTGTACCCCACTTCATGCAAAAGAATTCAAATATTTTAGGTGTGACATGGCCAAGCCATGAGTGGCTTGGCCGTGTCTCTCATTTTCCTTTGGGACACGGCCAAGCTTGCTGGCCGTGTCCTTTACTGCCCTCTTTCTTTCTTTCTTTTCTTTTGGTCTCAAGGGGTGACATGCCCAAGCTAGTGGCCGTGTCATGTGACACGGCTAATGGCTTGGCCGTTTCATGTTGATGTGTCCACTTCTCTTTCTTTTCTTTCCTTCTTTGCTTGCTCCAAGTGTTCTTTGGCATGAAATGGGACACGGCCACGGCCAGTGGCTTGACCGTGTCACTTGGGTGTGTCTCTTCCTGCTTCTTCATTTTTGCTCTTTCTTTGCTTTGGTCTTTGTTTTGCTCTTTGATTGAGACACGGTCAGTGACTTGGCCGTGTCTCCTGGCCGTGTAAAGATCTGCCTTGAATTTCTTGAGGGAACACTGTTTAGATCATTTTTGTACTTGTTTTTAGTATGATTTTTATGTTTTTTTAGTTAATGTTTTGGTTGATTTTTGTTTTAAGTGTGTTTAAAGTGTTGTTTTTAGGTTTAGGTGTAAAAACACCCTTGGAAGATCAAAACAGTGCAAGAAAAGCATGAACCAAGCAAGACATGGCCAAGACAAAACTAGCTTGGTTGTGTCCCTCAAAGAATGAAGTTGGCAGAGCTTGACACGGCCATGAGACACGGCCAAGCCTCTGGCCGTGTCTCATTGAAAGAGCAAATCAAAGAATAAAGTAAAGAAAGAGCAAAAAATGAAGAAGCAAGAAGAGACACACTCAGTGACACGGCCAGCAAGCTTGGCAGTGTCCCATCTTGTGCCAAAGAAGAGAAGGAAAAGAAGCAAACAGAAGTGGACACACTCAGTGACACAGCCAAGCCACTGGCCGTGTCACATGACACGGCCAGCAAGCTTGGTCGTGTCCCATTTCATGCCAAAGATAATTGGAGCAAGCAAAGAAGGAAAGAAAAGAGACAGTAGTGGACACACCCACTTGACACGGCTAAGCTAGTGGCCGTGTCACCCCTTGAGACCAAAAGGAAAGAAAGAAAAAGAAAGAAAGAAAGACGGCAGTGAAGGACATGGCCAGATGGCTTGGCCGTGTCCCAAAGAAAAACAAGAGACACGGACAAGCCACTCTTGGCTTGGCCGTGTCACACAAAAAATATTTGAATTTTACTACACGAAGTGGGAGACAAAGTAGGGAACAAGGCCTTGTGTTTGCCAAAAGAAATATTAAACAAATAAAAAGTGGGGAACAAAGTGAAATGGTGTGAGTTGGAAGGCATGGGTGTGTATTTTTGAATGAATTAAAAGGCGAGGAAGAGGAAATTGGAGGGAGTTCTTCTTTGTTCTTGAACAATTTCTGCAAAAATGTGTGAGAGGGAGAGAGTGACACTCTCCCTTGTCCCTTCATCTTCATCTCCATTTCCAGCCTCTCCACCTTCTCCATCTTCCATTGATAAGATCTTTGAGGTTCTTTGGGATAAGTTGGGAACAAGCTCTTGAAGGTTGAAGAAGCTTCATTGAAAGGTTTGGTTACTTGAGAAAGCTCCATTCCATCTTCCAAGGGCACAATCCATTGAAGGGTTGGTGACTTGAGAAAGCTCCATCCAAAGATTTGGTGATGCAAGAAAGGATCCCTTGAAGCTAGCAGGTGGACCAATCACTAGGAGGAAGGCAAAGAGATATCAAGCTAGAATGGCTTTGCATATTCAAGAAGAGATTTCCAAAGAGCTTCAAGAATTATCATTCAAGAAGATGGACATAGAGCTTGAAGAAGGCACACCAAAGCTGATTATGATGCTTAGTGTGGAAGCTAAAGGCTAGCTAAAGAAAGGTCCATCGTGCAAGAAAGGTCCATGGGGGTTCATATAAAGCCTTGGGAAGTAATTTAAGGCGAATGGATAGCCCAACTTTTTATGCAAGAGCAAGAGAGATAGATGTAGGGCAGCCTGTACTCATTATTATGTATAAAGAATTGTTACTTGCTGGCAGTGAATAATCTCTTGATTCTTTACCTTCTAGTTTTGTGTCTTTGTTGCAGGATTTTAAGGATGTGTTTCCTGAAGACCTTCCTAGTGGTTTGCCGCCATTAAGAGGGATTGAACATCAAACTGATTTCATACCCGGTTCTACAATTCCAAATCGGCCACCATATAGGAGCAATCCTATGGAGACAAAAGAGATGCAAAGACAAGTTGAAGAGCTTTTGGAGAAAGGCTTGGTTCGCAAGAGCCTTAGTCCTTGTGCCGTTCCAGTCTTATTAGTACCAAAGAAAGATGGTTCTTGGAGGATGTGTGTTGATTGTAGGGCTGTGAACAAGATTACTGTGAAGTATAGACATCCCATTCCTGGACTTGATGACATGTTGGACGAATGGCATTGGGCAAAATATTTCACAAAGATTGATCTTATGAGTGGTTATCATCAAATTCGCATGAAGCCGGGAGATGAATGGAAGACTACCTTCAAAACGAAATATGGTTTGTATGAATGGTTAGTTATGCCTTTTGGTTTATCTAATGCACCTAGTACTTTCATGAGATTAATGAACCATGTTTTGAGAGCTTATTTAGGTAAGTTTGTGGTAGTTTACTTTGATGATATTCTGATTTATAGCAAAACTGAGGAAGAACATGTTGAACATGTTAGGAAAGTGCTTGAAATCCTTAGGGAGCAAAACCTTTATGCTAAGCTTAAGAAGTGTTCTTTTTGTCTAGATAGGGTTGTTTTTCTTGGTTTTGTTGTAAGTATGCAGGGAATTGAAGTTGATCAAGAGAAGGTGAAAGCTATCCAAGAGTGGCCGAATCCTTCAAGTGTGACAGAAGTGAGGAGTTTTCACCGATTGTCAAGCTTCTATAGGAGATTTGTCCCTAATTTCTCTACATTGGCAGCCCCCTTGACTAGCATAATCAAGAAAGAAGTGGGATTCGTTTGGGGCAAGGAGCAACAAGAAGCATTTGATGCTTTGAAAGAGAAGCTTTCTACTACACCCGTTTTATCTTTACCTAACTTTGATTCTACTTTTGAAATTGAATGTGATGCTTCTGGTGTAGGTATTGGAGCTATTTTGATGCAAGAGAAGAAGCCCATTGCATACTTTAGTGAAAAGCTTAATGGAGCAAAGCTGAATTATTCAACTTATGACAAGGAGCTATATGCTTTGGTGAGAGCATTGGAAGTATGGGAGCATTATTTGCTGCCCAAGGAATTCATGATCCATTCAGACCATGAATCATTGAAGCATTTGAGAGGGCAAGGCAAGTTGAATAAAAGACATGCAAAATGGGTTGTGAAGATTGAGATGTTTCCTTATGTGATCAAATACAAGCAAGGTAAAGACAATGTAGTGGCAGATGCACTTTCAAGGAGGTACACTTTACTTAATGTTTTGAGTACTAAATTGCTTGGATTTGAATGTATAAAGGACTTATATGTTGGTGATTCTGATTTTGGCAATGTTTATGATGCTTGTGAGCATGGTGCTTTTAATTCTTTCTATAGACATGATGGGTTTTTGTTTAAGGGTTCAAAATTATGCATGCCTAGATGTTCTATGAGAGATTTGCTAGTATTATAATCACATTGTGGGGGTTTGATGGGGCATTTTGGAATTGATAAGACTTTAGACATGCTGAATGAACACTTTTATTGGCCGAATATGAAAAGGGATGTAATTCAGATTTGTAAGGCTTGTTTGGCTTGTAGGCAAGCTAAGTCTAAGTCTATGCCTCATGGTTTGTATATGCCATTACCCGTTCCTAGTTCTCCTTGGATGGACATTAGTATGGACTTTGTTTTAGGATTACCAAGGACTAAGAGGGGGGAGAGATAGCATATTTGTGGTTGTTGATAGGTTTAGTAAGATGGCACACTTTATCCCATGTCATAAGAGTGATGATGCTAGTTTAGTGGCCGAACTCTTCTTTAGGGAGGTGGTTCGAATTCATAGGATACCAAAATCCATAGTTTCTGATAGAGACACCAAGTTTTTGTCTCACTTTTGGCGTGTGCTTTGGGGAAAGTTAGGTACCAAGTTGTTATTTTCCACCACTTGTCATCCTCAAACGGATGGACAAACAGAAGTAGTAAATAGAACTTTAGGTACCATGTTGAGAGCTTTAGTGGGTAAGAATTTGAGTTCTTGGGAAGATTGTTTGCCATTTATTGAGTTTGCTTATAATCGTGCTATTCATTCTTCTACAGGATATTCACCTTTTGAGCTTGTTCATGGTTTTAACCCACTAACAGTTTTGGATCTTGTTTCTTTACCTTCTCATGAGCTTGTTAGTTTAGATGGTGAGAAGAAAGCTAAATTGGTGAAAGAGATGCATGAGAAAGCAAGGGCGAATATTGAGAAAAGGAACAAGAGATATGCTGATTCTACAAATAGAGGGAGACGTAAGATGAAGTTTCAAGAAGGAGATTGGGTTTGGGTGCATTTTCGAAAAGAGAGGTTTCCTAACCAAAGGAAGAACAAGTTGCAAGCAAGGGGAGATGGCCCATTCCAAGTGTTGGAGAAGATTAATGACAATGCCTACAAGATCGACTTACTAGGTATGTATAATGTTAGTGCTACTTTCAATGTAAGTGATCTTTCTCCTTTTGATGATGCAGATTTGAGAACAAATCTTTTTGAAGAGGGGGAGAATGATGCAAGAAAGGATCCCTTGAAGCTAGCAAGTGGACCAATCAATAGGAGCAAGGCAAAGAGATATCAAGCTAGCATGGCTTTGCATATTCAAGAAGAGATTTCCAAAGAGCTTCAAGAATTATCATTCAAGAAGATGGAGATAGAGCTTAAAGAAGGCACACCAAAGCTGATTATGATGCTTAGTGTGGAAGCTAAAGGCTAGCTAAAGAAAGGTCCAACGTGCAAGAAAGGTCCATGGGGGTTCATATAAAGCCTTGGGAAGTAATTTAAGGCCAATGGACATCCCAAATAGTGTGGGGCGTTTCTTATGTTGAAGGGATTAGTTTGGTTGTTTCCATACTTTATATTTTTCTTATTGGATTAGGATTTTGTTTCCATACTTTATATTTTCCTTAGTGGATTAGGATTTTGTTTCCATACTTTATGTTTTCCTTATGAAATTAGGAATGTTTTCCTTATGTAATTAGGAATGTTTTAGTTTTCCATATGCAATTACGAATTTTGTAAAACTTATTTAAGGGCACTATTAGGCTGAATTTCATACTACAACAATTAATAAAAATATTTTGAATTCTTCTACAAGTTCTTCTTGTGAATTTTCATGTGAGAGTTCTTTAATTCTTTCTTTGCATCAAGAATTAGGTTTACTTATCAACAAGAGTTGTGGCGTTTTCCTTCTTCTTACCAACTAAATCCTTCAATCATAGTGAGTTCGCGTCTCTTTATAGGAGTTGGGTTCCTTAGGAGGTGATTATCAAGTTTCAAGGAATTCTCTACCATTGTTATATGTTGGGTTTGCTGCCATCGTTGCTAAGGGTCCGCGTCATTTGGTGACTTGAGAAAGCTCCATTCCACATTGCAAAGGGGAATCAACCATTGAAGAGGGCTTGAGTTCTTCATCATACATCAAGTGGAGCTAGGAGGAAGACTAGCAATCTTACTCTTAGCATCTTCATAAGGAGTTTTTCTATTCTCTCTTTTAATTCATTTCTTATTGTTGTTGTTATATTAAGAGATTGATATTGCAATGGACAATTTGTATTTGCTTTATATTGAGTTGAATGAATGTTTTAAATTGATGATTTTGAGCTAAATACCCATGCCTAGGATTTGTAGTATATTTGCTTGAATGTCTTGATTTGATATTTCCATTGATGTTCCTTGTTGATTGGTTCATTGTATTGCATTAAATGCTAGGTTGATAGATTAGCTGTAATATCCCAAAGTGTGCCCTAGAAGTTTTGATATAATTGTTGTTTTAATTGAATTTAATGTATATTTGTAATTGGAAAGAAAAAGGAAGTGAAGAGAGAGTGTATATGTTGTATATATAGTAATATATACAATATATACAAGTCAAGTTAGTGGAGGTTAAAAGATGTTTAGTTAATGATTTTAATTAATTAAGTTAATTAAGTGGGATTTGAGTGAGTGGAAGTGGATGGAGATATTTAGAGTATTTTAATATTAAATGCTTGGAGGAGAGGGTTTTAAGGAAAGAGAAGGTTGAGTGTTTGACTTTATTTTCTTTCCTTTCTTCTTTCTTTCTTTCTTCCTTCTGCATGTGCCTTCATTTCCTTCCTTTTCATTTCTTTGTTTTGGCCGACACTTCCTAGCAAGAGAGCAAGAGAGAGATTTGATCCTTCATACTCAAGATTGAAGGAAGTTTTCAAGTGATCAAGTTGGACATTTAAGAGTTTCTTCATCCGTGGTAAGTTCTCTACTTAATTCTTTGATTTTCTTTGAAGTTGTGAGTGAGGTTGGGGATGATATGTGTTTGTTTGATTGTGGTGTGTTTGAGAGTGTTTGGTTTAATTGATTTTGATGTTGGTGTTGGATTGTATAGAAGGAGTTAGGTTTGATGTTGAAAAATTAAGAGTTGTGGGTATGTGATGGTTGAAAGTGGTGTTTGATGTATGTTTTGAAGTGTTTTGGTGTTTTTACAAGTTTGTTATGGTTTTTGGGTGTGTTTAGTGAAGTTTGTTTGAAGTGGAAAATGGTGAAAGTAAAAGGATTGTTGGATGTGAGGTTGTTGTTGCCAAAATCTATATTTTTGGCCTGACACGCCCATGAGCACGGCCAAGTCTTTGGGCGTGTCGATGGTTCTATGTTGCAGAAGCATTTACACGTCCAGTGACACGCCCATGTCACTGAGTGTGTCATAGCTACTGTATGGTCGAAGAATTGACATGGCCATGAGCACGTCCGTGTTGCTGGACGTGTCGATGTTTCTAGGAAACAGAATGTATTACACGTTTAGTGACACGCCCGTGGTTCTGAGCGTGTCAAAGCTTCTGTGTTGAGTTTAGGGCACGGTCAGGGACATGCCCGTGTTGTTGAGCGTGTCATGTGTAGAGTTTGCCCTAGTTAGACCGTAGTCTTCTTATCTCATTATGTATTATTCCTTTTTGAATTAGGTTGTGAAGAATTTGAGTTACTCTAATCCAAGTATTGAAGGATTCTTGGAAGAAGAGTTTAGTGTTTTGTGTGAGTTGCTTTTGGAGGTAAGTACAAGCTACATGGTTGCATGCATTTATATGATTTTGATACTTAACATGATTTATTGTACATATGTTAAGTAATTGATTACATTGTTACTTCATGTGGTAAATGTTACGATTGATATAATGTAAATTGAGATATAATGAGATGTGAAACCAATGTGGTTGGTTACAATGATGTAAATGACATAATTGAGGCATGTTTGCATAGATGATATGCAATGCAATTGATGATATATATATATACTCTCTTGATGAGATATGGAGCCATGGTTGTTGGCTAAAATGATAATGATGCTAATGAGATGATTGAGGCATGGTTGCCTAAGTGATGATGAGTAAATGAGAATGGAATTGATAATGAAATAATTAATGAATTGTGTGACTAATGTGTTATTCCATTTTCAGAGTTTTGTTGTTGGTGGCATGCCTATGGTAACAATCTCTTGAAGTTAGGTTGGGCTTGATCCTTGAAGCCAAGTTGGGTTGAAGTTTAACATGTTTTACTCCCCTTGAAGCTTGGTTGGATCTAGTCCTTGAAGCCTAATTGAGATGTTACACCCCTTGAAGCTAGGTTGGGTTTGGTTCTTGAAGCCAAGTTGGGTTGATACTTAGCATGCTCTGTTCCCCTTAAAGCTTGGTTGAACCCAAATCCTTGAAGCCTAGTTGGGATAATGATAATGATAAATGTGATAATTAAACCAAAACATTAACTCTAAAAGTTGAATGGCATATTAGTGTCTTTGGGCCCATGATTGTCTTTGTTTTTAATGTGATTTTTGAATGGTGAAATCAATGAATAATGAGATTGATTATAATGCATAAATGTGTTATTGAGAATGAATGTTTGATATGACATTAACCAAAGTAAAATGTTAAGGTATAACATTCTTTTGGATGGTATATGGACCTGATTGTGAGACATTGGCATTACATCAAAACATAATATTATTATAGTTGTACCACTAAGCCGTTGGCTTAGCGCGATTATGATTTATCGCGCAGGTGACAGGGAAGAACCAGAGAGTTCCTCTAGGCCGAGTAGAGTCTAGATCTTGAGGAGTTGATAGTGGAGCTTAAAAATCAAAGACATACTGCCGACATGTATATATATTTTATGTTTTGTAAAAGTTGAGTTTTAATGTTTATTTATTTGGAAATATTTGTAATATTTTCCACTGCGTTTTGAATAAACATTTTATCTTTTGTGTTTTATAATACAATTTAAATGTTTTAAATTGGTTCATATTATTGTAAAAGAATTGAGTCGTTTGGTTATTAAACCGTATCATTTCTATATTCAGTATACGTATATTACGATCGTAATAGCATGCTGTGTACGTATACGAGGTATAGGGGTGTTACAATTGTTTTGGTATCAGAGCCTAGGTTTGAGATTCTCAACCTAGGTCAATTGTAAGAAAAAGAATATTTTGATTTTAAAAGTGGGTTTTTTGGTAAAATACATGTTTTGGTATGGCAGTCTTTGATCTTTAATGAGGAATATTCTGCTGTGTTTGCAGATATAGGTAGTAATGGAGTCCCATTCACGTCATACCATAGAAGGAAGTGCTAAGAGTGTAGCTCCAGGAGATAATAGATTGGAGCTAGAGTTGATAGAGTTAGTGATGCACCTATTTCTGTGCCAGAGAGATCAGCTGTAGAGGAGGCTCCGCCGGGTTGGTTAAGGCATGTGTAGAACTATTGAGGCTAGCTCCAGTGCAGCCATCACCACCACAGCCTCAGGTGCCAGTAAGACATTATGATAAGTTGAGAAAATATGGGGCTGAGGATTTCTTGGGCACTACTGATCCTGCAGTGGCTGAACAGTGGTTGGATAAAGTGCAGAGGATATTTATCCAGTTGCAAGCTACTTCAGATGAGAAATTTGACTATGCCAGATTCCTCCTACAAAAAGATGCATATGACTGGTGGAAGACGTTTCCTCATGCCATGGATGATTCATCTACACTATCTTATATTGATTTTCTGAGGGAGTTCGAGCAGAAATATACTCCGAGGGAGTATAAAGATATTAAGAAGATGGAATTCTTAAATTTGAGGCAAGACAATCGGACGGTGACAGAATATGAGATTGAGTACATCCGGTTGAGTCGTTATGCCGGGGGAATTATTTCTGATGAAATAGATCGGTGCAGAAGATTTGAAGAGGGATTGAGGCCCTCTATCATGTGTATTGTGGCTGGTTCTCGGTACAAGGATTTCTCTCAGCTAGTTGCAGCAGCTAGAAGTGTTGAGAGAGCACAGGGCATTGCAGCAACTGCTATCCAAAATTCAACTTTTAAATTCAAAATAATGAACACTAACCCTTTTAAAACCTTAAACCCTAATTTTTATGAACCCTAATCCTTTTAAAATATTAAAAAATATAAAAACATAAAAACCTAAATTTTACATAGTAGCTTAGGAACCCAATAACCAAAAATCACAAATTAAAGTATTTTAAAGTGTTTAAAACCCTAGTTTCATGATATCATCATTCAAACCTTAATTTTGTTAATCAAAGAGTCTTACCAACCCTTTAAAACATAAAACCCTAATTTATTTTAATTCCATAAAAAGTCACAGTAGCCATAATTGGTTTTTTATTTGCTTTATTCAATTCCATACTTGATTATGCTTTGATTTATTTCTTATTCTTTAATTTATTTAATTTCAATAGTTGATTTATTTAATTTATCATGGATGGATGTTTATTTTATATTTTGATTAATAGCTTTGATGAATGATTTATTTATGATGAATGATTATTTACTTTTATCAATTAATTTAGATTTTCAAAAGTTGTAAGAGGTATGTTTTCACTTGGTGGGTACCTCATTAGTTAAACATCATGTAATTTAAATTGCTTTTCTATGTTAGAACCTATGTAAAGGGCATGTTTCTACCTTTTGGTGGGTGTCCTATTTAGGTATGTGATGTAAGGACATGTTTCCATCCTTGGATGGGTGTCCATTTATTTGCTTTGTTTGGACATTGCTTTGATTTTAATATATTGATGCTTTCTTTTAATTATTGTGTGTAATATGGATAATATTGTTATATTTAAGAATTTTATAATATTAAGACCTATAAAGGAGGCCGGTTCCAATGAACCAGGCGTTGTGGGGGTACTGGGCCATTTCTCACCTTCCCCACACGTGCCCAACTTTTCGAACCCATTAAGGGGTTGGGGATTCCTTAGGAATCGAGTCATCCACCCCTTTCTTTTTCCCGGCCCATCCGGGTGGCGACTCCATTTTCTCCGGACTTAGGTCCTGTTCTCTAAGGCCCCGAGCCTAAACAGTGCCGAAGTCGCAAGAGCCATTCCACCGGGAGTGGGGGCGAAAATCCCCGCTCACAAGTACCTTTTGTAAATATGCAGTTTTCAAGGTACGTAGGGGTTTATGATGATAACCCTGACTCTAACATGGCATGGAAATTAGCAGAATTAACGAACCAACTTAAGATGTTAAATGCAAGAGGAAGAACACCTATGCCTACTCGTGAAGTATGTTCATCATGTGGCATTGCAGGACATAGCGCAAACATGTGTTCATTTGGTTATGGACAATACCAAGAGAGGCAAGAGGAAGAATATGCCTATGAAAGTTTCTAGCACATGGGTGGAAATGACCCATATCCAGACCTTATAATTCAAGCTGGGGAAGCCACCCAAATTTTTCTTGGAAAAACCAACAGCAAATTCTACCTCAAAATTTTTTTCAACCTTACCAAAGAAATCCTTACTCTCAAGAACAATATTCAAATCAAGATTACCTTAAGAAACCAACATTGGAGGATAGTTTGAATGCCTCATTCAAACTAGCGCACAAAATCAAGATCGACTTAAGGAACCCACTTTGGAAGATAGTTTGAATGCCTTCATTCAAATCAGTGCACAAAATCAAGATCAATTTGAGAAATCCACAGTGGAAGATGATTTGAATGCTTACCTTCAAATTAGCACACAAAATCAGGAAGGGAGCAATGAGAGGTTTGATTCTTTAGAGGAATCATTGAAGAGGGTGGAAATTCAAGTTGAGCAACTGGCACATCAACTCCAAGCAAACCAAGAAGAGGAATTTCCTAGCCAACTGGTGCAAGTCAAGGTAATCACAAATTTGAGGAGTGAACAAGTGATATATAATAGTTTTTTTGATTCCTTTGATGCAGGAACTAATCAAGAAAAAGATGGTGAGGAAATACAACCATACATAAAGGAGTTAATTCAATCAAAGGAGGAGGAGAATTTTGAAGCATCAACTTCAACAAAATTGCATGAACCTCCAAATCCTTGTATGCCACCAATCCCATTCCCAAGCAGGCTGAATGAAGAGAAACAAGGTATGCAACTTTCTAAACTTTATGACATGCCCTATAGTGAAGATAGTGAAGATAAGCTTGAGGTGGCCATGACCTTAGAAGTAGAGCCTAATTTTTCCAATTTAGAAATTAAGGAGAGCAATTTACTATTAAATAATGAGATTGTTGAGGGGGAGCTTCAAATTGCTAAAGAGCATGAAGAAGTGGTTCAACCAAACTTGGTTGAACTTAAAAAGACCCCAAGAATTTTGAAAGATGTTTTGGTTGGGGAGTACAGTATGCAACAAATTATCATCTCTCCCACTCTTGGTGGTGAGAACGAGAAAAAACCATATATAACCATGTTGTAAACTGAAAAAGATTCTTACCACGTCCCTATAGCATTAGAGGATCAAGCTAAGACAACCCTCACATGTTCCTTTTGGACAATTGCTCTTCCAAGGATGCTACCTAGGCTTTTTAATACATTGGGCACATTTCAAAGTTGCATGTTATTCATCCTCTCACATATGGGCTCCAATTGCATTATGGGTGGTAGGAGCCCTACACATCGTATATGGGAACAATGGAAATCAGGTATCATCTAAACTCTCTTTCAGTTTATGCATGCTCACATTGGGGACAATGTGAATCTTTAAGTGTGGGGTGCATTTTGTGTTTTATGTTTTTACTTTTAATTGCATTATGTGTTTTTGTGTTTTTACTTTTAACTTGTTTTTGTTTAAGTTTTAGTTAATGTTTTTGAATGTTTTTCGTTGAATAAATGAGTTTTAGAAAGTTCAATTGTTATAAAAATTATTGATAGATGACCTTTGAATTTTTGAAGCATGAATTTGAGAATTGAGTAGAATTGGTGCTTATTGTCAATTTTGTTGGTTTTTCCTAGCATTGCCCTTTACCTAGTAAGGAATTGAGCCATCAACTTATTATTCTTTTTGTGGATGAACATCTTTGATTGATGATTTACTAGAATTTGCTTTGACATATATTTTAAGATTACATAAAAATTTCAATTAGGCATCAAGATGATTAAGGCAATTAGGTGAACCCACTTTGGCTTAAAAAGACCAACCCTATCTTTAACCTTAGTTAGCCAATTTTGAGCCTATTTTATTTTTCCTTTTCTTTCTTTTTCACAACACCATTAGCTTTAACCTTGTTGATTAACTTTTATCCTTTCATTAGGTCAAGAGCATTTTAAGAGCGTTTATGACCAAGTGTTGTGTTGAATTAAGTGTGGGGTTAAAATTAGTAGGTTTAAGATTGCAAAGCAAAAAAAGAAAAAGAAAAAGAAAAAGAAAAAAATATATATATAATAATAAGAACAATTGTTATTCTTATTGAAAGGGTTGGAATGTATTATTGCAAGGTTTAATAAGTGAGTTCCCTTGAAAATCTCTTTAATGTCAAGGGGTAGATGAGAGGAAGGTGTTTCGGGATTGATGGGTTATGTATATGATCGGGTACTTCATTCTTAAAGTGCTCTTGAACTTAATGATTAAGCTCACATTTCCTAAATGTCATGCCTTTACCTTAGCCCCATTACAACCCAATAAAGACCTTTTGATTGATGCTTGATTGTTATTTTGTGGTGGAGATTTGATTGATAAGCAAGCCTATGGTAATAATCTTTCATTGATTGTTATGAGTGTAAACACCACCATGATCAAACACTTGTAAGAGTTGGTGAGGGAGTGACAACATTGGTTATGCATGGAAAGCCACTTAATTGCATTGGTGTTGATTTTGTTTAATTCGATATTGATTGTGGATTTAGGGATAGGGAAGTCTTGATGCATCTTTATAACTTTTGAACTTAACAAAATTTATCTTGTTAGTGTGTTTTGATTTTAGCCTTGCTTGGGGACAAGCAAGGAATTAAGTGTGGGGTATTTGTTTAGATCATTTTTGTACTTGTTTTTAGTATGATTTTTATGTGTTTTTAGTTAATGTTTTGATTTATTTTTGTTTTAAGTATGTTTAAAGTGTTGTTTTTAGGTATAGGTGCAAAAACACCCTTGGAAGATCAAAACAGTGCAATAAAAGCATGAACTAAGCAAGACATGGCCAAGCCAAAACTAGCTTGGCCGTGTCCCTTAAAAAATGAAGTTGGCAGAGCTTGACACGGCCATGAGACATGGCCAAGCCTCTGGCCGTGTCTCATTCAAAGAGCAAATCAAAGAACAAAGTAAAGAAAGAGCAAAAAATGAAGAAGCAGGAAGAGACACGACAGACCTAAAGGAAAGAAAGAAAAAGAAAAAAAGAAAGATGGCAGTGAAGGACACGGCTAGATGGCTTGGCCGTGTCCCAAAGAAAAACAAGAGAATGGCCAAGCCACTCTTGGCTTGGCCGTGTCACACAAAAAATATTTGAATTTTTCTACACGAAGTGGGAGACAAAGTGGGGAACAAGTCCTTGTGCTTGCCAAAAGAAATATTAAACAAATAAAAAGTGGGGAACAAAGTGAAATGGTGTGAGTTGGAAGGCATGGGTGTGTATTTTTGAATGAATTAAAAGGAGAGGAAGAGGAAATTGGAGGGAGTTCTTCTTTTTTCTTGAACAATTTCTGGAAAAATGTGGGAGAGGGAGAGAGTGACACTCTCCCTTGTCCCTTCATCTTCATCTCCATTTACAGGCTCTCCACCTTCTCCATCTTCCATTGATAAGATCTTTGAGGTTCTTTGGGATAAGTTAGGTTAACAAGCTCTTGAAGGTTGAAGAAGCTTCATTGAAAGGTTTGGTGACTTGAGAAAGCTCCATTCCATCTTCCAAAGGCACAATCCATTGAATGGTTGGTGACTTGAGAAAGCTCCATCCAAAGGTTTGGTGACTTGAGAAAGCTCCATTCCACATTGCAAAGGGGAATCAACCATTGAAGAGGGCTTGAGTTCTTCATCATACATCAAGTGGAGCTAGGAGGAAGACTAGCAATCCTACTCTTGGCATCTTCACAAGTGGTTTTTCTATTCTCTCTTTTAATTCATTTCTTATTGTTGTTGTTATATTAAGAGATTGTTATTGCAATGGACAATTTGTATTTGCTTTATATTGAGTTGAATGAATGTTTTAAATTGATGATGTTGAGCTAAATACCCATGCCTAGGATTTGTAGTATATTTGGTTGAATGTCTTGATTTGATATTTCCATTGATGTTCCTTGTTGATTGGTTGATTGTATTGCATTAAATGCTAGGTTGATAGATTAGCTACCTATTGATCTTTGAATATGGATGACGGACCGAGAGGTGAAATCCGATATCAAAACTATATAATCGACCACCCTATGAATGAATTAGAAATATAAGTTCTAGGGTTTCATTAATTTGGTAATGTGAAATAATTGGTTATTGCTAATTCATGAATGTGAGAACTAATGGATTGGTAATTGACTAATTAACTTTAAGGAATAAATTAATTACAAGGTTATGTTAATGGATAATTGAGAATTGAGCTTTGATTGAATGGACCTATGACCCTAGGCACCTTCCCAAGAATCGATTTGATCTTGTACAACCTTTAAAAATCAACCCAACGCACGTTAATTTTAGATTTAAATTATTCTCGCACCATCCCGACAAAACAAACTCTCGCATTTAAATAACTTGTCAATCAAGCTATTACGAACCACACCTTCTTGGGGAAACGACCTTGTTGCGATCACCTTTGCTACAACTACCTCGTATACTTGCGAGTGACGCTTTGTAGTAGTACTTAATTCGAGCGCATCAAACACGACCAAGCTTGATTTGGCTTGGCCATGTCTTGCTTGATTCATGCTTTTCCTGCACTATTTTTATCTTTCAAGGGAGTTTTTGTACTAAAACCTAAAACAAACACTTTACACAAACTTAAAACAAAAATCAATCAAAACATTAACTGAAAACACATAAAAATCACACTAAAAACTAGTACAAAAATGATCTAAACAGCAACCATTAGGAGAAACATCATACAAGTAATCAAAATCAGACTTTATTGCATTCATTTTGGAAAAGAAAACATCATCATCCTCATACAAGGCAGACAAATTAAAATTAAAATCAAAATCATTGTTCTCAAAATCATATGGCAGAATGTCTTCAAACTTCGCTTCAACTAGGGAAGCAATCTCCTTCGGGGTATTCTCAGCTTTCATGACAGCTTCCTTCTTCTCTTTCGGATTGGATTCTTTGCTGGCTGGCAAGGTGAGCTCTTTCTTCACTTGCTCTACTAGGTCGGCAACATCTGCAAAAATTTCAAAACTCGGGATCAACTTTCCCATAAACATGATTGGCTTGGGCTTTCCTTTGAGCGGTCCCATGTCTGGAGCTTTGACAAAGATTTTTTCAAGTGGCAGAAAGCTCATCTTCTCATTATTCTTTGGCTGTACATCTTTGTTGGCTTCATCATA
This sequence comes from Garcia nutans, assembly GCA_947685225.1. NCBI lineage: Eukaryota > Viridiplantae > Streptophyta > Magnoliopsida > Malpighiales > Euphorbiaceae > Garcia > Garcia nutans. Next base: position 18,329,459 of record CANTUV010000012.1, on the reverse strand, counting down.
TCCCAACCCCTTCTTGGAAGCTTATGTTTTAAAATTTGGAAGCTTTGTCAAACCAGTCTTGCCCTTTCCAAGACCAGCTCCGGGAAGGTAGTTCATGTTCTTCATCATATTCAAGACTTTAGAGTCCACTACTTCATCATTAGAAATTGCAGCTATTTAGAACCAATTGAGAGGCCTCTCAATCATTAGAGCATTAACAACCTCATTATCTTCAGCTTCGATGACCACTTTCTCATCTCCGTTAGGGAGATCTTTTGATGAAGGGTGGAAGGAACTCCACCAAGAGGATGAAACCATGGTTGTCCCAAGAGTAAGGCAAAGGTAATAGGTATGTCCAAAACAACAAATTCAACAATAGATTCAATTGGACCAACCTTGACAGCAGATTTGAAAGTCCCTTCGGCATGTCTCTTGGTGTTGTCATAAGCCCGAATGGTTACCTCGGTTGGGTTTAGATCCCTTGTTGACATGGCTAGCTTTGGCAATATCTTAAGTGGAAAAATATTTATAGCGGACCCATCATCAACCATTATACATGGAGTCCTTTTCCCCTTAATTTCTATTTTGATAAAGAGAGGACGGATGTGATCTTTCCCCTCTTACGGTAAATTTACATATGAGAAAGATACCGCTCCCATATTAACTTTGCTCTTCTCTTGAATATCTTCACATTTCATTACTTCTTCAATTTTTTTGAAGTTGATAAGCTCCTTCGATGTTTTGGAGGTGGAAATTGGCATGCTAGCCAAGGCCTTGGCCATAGTTTCTCGGTGCTTTTTAGAAGTTGCCAATAAATGCCAAATGCTAATACTTGCTTGGGTTCTTTTTCATTTGTTTGAGCACGATATCATCTTCCTCTTCTTTATTCCTTACTTTGACTTCCTTTCCTTTATTAACTTCTACCTCCATAGGCGGTGGCCTTGCATAAGGCTTACTGGATCTAGTGTTCATTACTTCATCTTCCTCGGGCTCGGACCATATCCATTCTTCCTTCTCGGGTACAAAATCGTCATCACTATCGCTTGAATCCCAAAACCCATTGATAACACAAATTGCTACTTCTTTACCCACAATAGCTTGTTTAATTTCGCCAAATACCTCTTCTTCTTTTGTTACTTCTCCACCCACATCTTGAAAAGAAGACATGATAAAACATTCATGAAAACCTCCTCCAATCATGAAGGTTGCCGGTGGTGGTACTCTATTGATCCTCGGTAATGGGTTGTCTTTGGTGTTCGGCTTGTTGGGCTTGGGTAGCTTCCCACTATCAATCAAATTTTGGATCTCATGACTCAACATCACACATCTATCCGTGTCGTGCCCTTGCATTTGATAAAATTTACAAAATGCTTTAGTGTCAAAATTTGGTGGGAGAGGGTTAGGTAAAGGACGAGGATTTAAAGGTTGTAACAACCCTTTCCTTTAAAGCTTATTGATAACCCAAGACATTGGTTTCCAAAATTCTGAAAACTGTCTTCTTGTTCCTTGGTTAGTAGTATTAACACCAGCTGCCTTTTGCATGCCTTGGCTACCAGACTAATAGTTTCCTTTCTTGTTCCTTCTTGTTGAAAAACGATTCTTCTCTCTTTCCCATTCTTCAATTTGCATACTAGCTTTGTAATGGTCAAGATTTTAAACAGGAAACTTTTTAACTAATATTGAAAAATTAATAGAGTATAGTGACAAAATTTTTGTGGATAATTGCTATAAGTAGAGGATAGTAAATTGTATATCTCAAAAATTTACTAAAGAGATTATTTTTACTATTTAACGAGATTAAAACTCGATTTAGAATCAACGGTTAAGAATGAGGGCGCACCATAGTTATTATGAGTATTCCCTCACTTGATTAAAAATATTATAATATATATATATATGTGTATATGTGTATGTGTGTGGAAATTTTTAATTTCCTCTCCATCTTCCACGCCACTTTCTACCATCATCACCATCTTCTCTTTATTTCTTCGTTTTTTCATTAAATTTATCAAGGATTAAGAGATAATCACATGATTTTTAGAGGAATAAGCCAGAAAAGGCAAGATTATCAATAAGTAATCAAAGGGAAAGAGAGAACAAGAAAGAGAAAGAGGGATTTTGAAGAGGTATGTGCTTTTGATTTATACTTTGCAAAAAATATTAATTTTTATGAGTTTTAATGATTTAATTGCATGATTGAGTTATGTATAATGATATATTTCTTGAAAGTATTGATTAAAAGGATTGATGAGTGAAAAATAACTTTGATATGTTGGTTTTGATTCTTAACTCAACCTTTATGAGAAATGAGTGGTTTGATATTGTTTTTATCCATATGAAATGGGTAAAAGTTTGATTAAGTGAAGTTTTAGTAAAATATTTGATATGAATTCTTTTTCTGTCAAAACTTTGAGTTTGATACATTATTATCTTAGATTTTAAATATGTTTGTGTTTAATTGTGTTAAAAGTGTAGAATACATTATTTTACTCCGAAAACAATCCCAAAATCAATGCCACGATCGTGGCAATTGAGTGCCACGACCGTGGGATTGAAAGTGATGTTGTTTCTTCAAAAAGTTCGATAAAACATAGCAGGTTTTAATGCCACAACCTTGGCCCTGGAAGGCCACGATCGTAGGGTCTCCAAAGTTATTAGACAATTTCATTTGGTATCCCACGGCGTGGGGTTGTGATGCCACGACCGTGGGGTACCTAAATAACATGTTTGGCTTGTATTTTGTGATATACGGGTCTAGTATGAGGCTAATATATTTATGTTTCTTACTTTTGTGTTGACAATTCATGTGTATGTGTTAAACGTATGAAAAAGAGTGATAAACTTTAGATAAGTGACAAATATATATCATACTAAATGTTGATAAGAGTATTGTGCGAATGAAATGATATAAACAATGTAGTGGTAATCAAAATTAATGAATTGCCCAAATCATACTAATTTTATACCTAGTTTTGGATTGAATGGCTAACCAGAGGAAGGATAGCCATAGTGATAGTGGGCACCGCGTGCCATTAATGGACACATTGTGTTATCAGTCATAGTGGGCATAATTGCCATTATACATTCTTGAAATGTGGCATTAAGAGTGTTACACTAACATGTTATCCAAACTTATGATCAAAGTTTAGTATGTATGGGCATATTTAATGAAGTTATCTAAATTGAAAATATATGTGAACATGATAGTTATGAATAATGGAAGAAATACAAAATAATAATATAAGTTAATTACTTGAAATTAACTTACTACGTTGCAGTGTAAAAGTGTATATTAAAGTTTACAAGTGAAAGTTCTAATGCACGGAATGGAAATGTTATGCTTTAGGTATTGAATTAATTAATAACTTTATAAGTTTTGTAATGATTGAAAGTATATATAATGATATAAGATACAAAGTGCTCCAAAGTATAGTACTAAATTTAAGTGCTGAAAATTATAGATTGAATGAATTATCCTATATGTGAAATTGAAAAGTAAGATTTATTGAAAAACTAAATAAGTGTATTGTGAACAATGTTATCAAATGAGAAAGCAAGTCGTAAATAAAATTATTCTTAACAATTAACGTTGCAGTATCGAAAGTATTGTATAGTATAATAACTTTTATAAAGGTAAAGCTATTATTTTGTGTAATCAGAATATTATGTTGGTTTGTTACTGAAATTAGTTAATATATTGAAATAAGTCGTAAAACTGATTGTTATTATTATATTTTCATAAGTATTTTTCTTTAATATGAAGTGATAAAATATGTTTATACAAGCACCACTAAGCTTTGCTTAGCGTGTTAGAATTATTTTCTGACCCGCAGGTATCAGGACATCGGAGCAAGTTAAGAAGCGAAATTAAGAATCTCAGGAAATTACCGATAGTACCTATAAAGATCTTGTGTATATTGTACTCATAAGTTATAAACTATATATATAATTTAGTTTGGCTATTTGAGAGATTGTACAAATTTATAACATGAAAGAAATACATGTATTTAAAAGATGAAGTTTGAGAATTCTAGTGAAAGATTGTAAAAGAAAGGAATCTATTATATAATCATTTGATTTGACAAATGTATGATAGTTATCTGGTTGTAATTATTATTTGGATTATTGGAGATTGGTATAAATGTTGGACCTATAAGTGTTGTATTTGAGCAATTGTATTATTATTTAAAATTTTTATTAGTTGAAAGTGAAATTTTCTATGAATTGATTGGAGCATGGACAGTATATCTCATAACATTCTCTGATAGTTTTTATATAATAATTGTCAAAGGATGTTACATTTAGTGGTATCAGAGCATGGTTTAAGCGTTTCTGGCATGTGAAGTTATGGGAGAAGTGAAATGTAATTTTCTAAGTTATGTGAATTAAATAAGTGGATATGTGTTTTGATATAATTGATATTCCATATGTTTAGGGTAGTAGAACATTTACTAAGAATTGATTGAGCATTCGTAGTGTATTGTTTGGAGTGCACTAGATCTATTTGTGATAAAGAAGGATGTGAAAAGAAAACAAGATATGAGTAGCCAAAGAGATATTTCAAAGTAGCACAGTGGAAATGTAATAATTTATTGGAATCTGAGGAATGAATTATGAAAGATAGATAAATTTTGAGAATGAAATTTCTTACGAGAATGATAATTGTCATGTTTTACAACTTTAAGTATTGATGTTCTACATTAAGTGAATATATGAGTGTCAAATTGGATTGATTATGATATTAGAGCATTTGGAATTGATAGTGATAAGGTTAAATAAGCCTTAATAAGAGTAACATTAAATCCGAGTATGGATAATATACGTATCTTTGAAAAAGATTTCAAAGAGGTAAGAAATTATGAAACTACCTTTATAACTTGAAATGAATTCGAGCTGTAATTTGAATGTGAAATATGGATAATGGAGTTTTAAAGTGTCAAAAGTAATTGTTTTTATAATGTTTTGACGTTAAGAATTGAAGTGATAGTTAAATTAAAGAATGTGAATGCATCGAAGCTATCGTATAAGTGAGTATATTGGATAAAAGTCCCAAAACTTATTTAAAGATTTCTAGTGTCTTCTATTGTCTTCTAAAACATCATCAAAATAAAAGATTGAAATGGAAAGTGATGGAAGAGTATTGTTAAAGAGGTTAGTGCTTGTATACTATTTATTTTACTAGTTAGTGAAATGATCTTGATTTTTACTATGTAAAGAGATTTGTGAATTGATAAAACACCATTACTTGTGAAAGATATGGTGTATTAAATAATTGCAAAAAATACGAGTATAAAACTTTACTTCTATGATAGTAAAGTTATTCTTGCAATATGTAAATGTGTATTTATATCGTATTAACTGGAACAATGATTAAATCTATCATTGAATCATTTATTAGTTGCTATATGGTTGTGGAAGAAGATAAGGTTTTGAAAGAGTTTAGGGTTATGGAAATTGCGATTTGAATTTGATTGTGCTTTGAAGAGTTGGATCCTATTTCCTCAACTTGTATGAGTTGAATTATTGATCACTTATTGATTAAATCATGAAATGAAAATTCTAGTAGAGACATGCATGATTATTTGTATAGTCATGCGTATGTTTGTGCAAATTTATATTCTTAAAACTTTGAGAAGAAATTTCAATAGTGAGGTGCATGATCATTCTTATGGACATGCATATATTTGTGCCCTTAAAACATCGAAAATAAATGTTAGTAGAGACGTACAAGACCATTCGCATGGTCATGTATCTGGCTATGTATACTTCTGTTCTACAAAATTTGAGTAATGTGCATACTTTCACAGAGTAGAGTTTATCGGTGGAATTAGTAGTGGATTAATGAATACATCTTGGAAATAGTTATAAGTGACAAAAGATTGCCTATACGATTGAAATGAAAGCAATTCATTAAATGATGAAACTTAGATGTGAAGAAAACTTGAGGAAAGTATGGATAAATGTACCTGGATATCTGAAATAAGTGTAAGGTTAAAGAAAGATAAAAGATGATTATAAGTGATTAGTGGATTTAACATTATTCATGAAGAAATAAGTTACTTTCTGAAGGAAGGTAAGAAGAATGATATATTGATGAATCATTGATGATTTTACATAATTTGAAGAGCAAGATAAAGAAAAAAAGGAGATGTATATATGAATTGATTAAGGAAGGAAAGTAAGAATGTGAGATTTACATATTGTGTACTTATGAAATACTTGATAGTAACATTATTTAGTGATTAAAGTGATAAAGAGTTAACCGACACTAATTGATTACAATAGAAAGAAATGACTTGATAATGTAAAAAGAAAAGAATGTAGTGAGATTTGAAGGTAGTTTAATCCTTCTAGTGAAATGATGTATTGTAGAGCAAGTTAGAAATATATAAATAAATATGTGTGTGTGTGAGAGAGAGAGAGAAAGAGAGAGAGAGAGTGTGTGTATTAAACATAGAGAATAAATTATAAATGTACATGTACTCTTAAAATGAAAGAATAGTTGTAAATTCTCAATATGTTAAGAAAAAAATTAAACAAAAAAAGAGTGGAAATCTTTTTAGATTTCATTATTACAGTGGAAACATGGAAATGATTTGAAAAGATAAAGATTGATGAATAAATAAAATCAGTCGAACTAATCGAAAACAAATGTGATGTGTATATATGTTCATATGATAAATGTGTTTGAAATAATTGCTGATATCTTATAAATTCACAGTAATAAACAAACACTTCAAAGCAAAAAGTGTTATATTCCAAAAGATATTATAATTGACATTAATTTTTAACAATGACATAAATATATTGATCGATTATACTGATGTTAAATCTAGTTTCTGGATTAGCTAAAGGGTAATTATTCAAAATAATAATGGACATTTTATGCCATAGTGAAAGTGGGCACTCTGTGCCATAGAGGACACTTATGTCCCATAGTTAAAGTGGGCACTCTGTGCCATAGAGGACACTTATGTCCCATATTGAAAGTGGGCATTTTGTGCCATAGAGGTCATTTTTTTTATATATATATGTCCCGGTGATATTGGCATCTATGCCATCAGTGGACGCTTTGCGTCATAAAGGACCTTTGGTTCCTTTCTCTCAGTGGTCACTCTGTGACATCATATACAGTGGGCATTCATGCCATAGTGGGCCTTTGGCCATATTGATACAGTGGGCATTTACTTGCCATTAGTAAACCGCTATCCGGAACTAGGATTTAAAGTTTAATATATAAGAGAAAGAAAGATATATATATAACAATGGAATGTAATGATACAAATTATATATATATATATATATAATATAAAGAAAATTAAAGGCAATTACAGAATTGAACTTGAACAGTGTAAGTGTGTAGAGCTGAATCTTCTACAGTTCTATAATAAGATTATTCTGAAAGTGTTACATTGATTGATATCAGGTATAAATAAAAGTTATGTAAAGCAATAAAATAATTGAGTTTATGTGAGATTTGAGATTATTTAAAAATTAAATAGCTTATTGCCAAAATATGTAAATTTCGAGGATGAAATTTCTTTAGTGGGGGATAATTGTAATGGTCAAGATTTTAAAGAGAAAACTTTTTAACTAATATTGAAAAATTGATAGAGTATAGTGACAAAAGTATTGTGGATAATTGCTATAAGTAGAGGATAGTAAATTGTATATCTCAAAAATTTACTGAAGATATTATTTTTATTATTTCACGATATTAAAACTAGATTTAGAATCAACGGTTAAGAATGAGGGTGCACCATAGTTATTATGAGCATTTCCTCACTTGATTAAAAATATTATAATATATATATATATGTGTGTGTATATGTGTATGTGTGTGGAAATTTTTTATTTCCTCTCCATCTTCCACGCCACTTTCTACCATCGTCACCATCTTCTCTCTATTTCTTCTTTCTTTCATCAAATTTATCAAGGATTAAGAGATAATCACATGATTTTTAGAGGAATAAGCTAGAAAAGGCAATATTATCAATAAGTAATCAAAGGGAAAGAGAGAAAAAGAAAGAGAAAGAGCGATTTTGAAGAGGTATGTGCTTTTGATTTATACTTTGCAAAAAATATGAATTTTTATGAGTTTTAATGATTTAATTGATGATTGAGTTATGTATAATGATATATTTCTTGAAAGTATTGATTAAAATGATTGATGAGTGAAAAACAACTTTGATATGTTGGTTTTGATTCTTAACTCAACCTTTATGAGAATTGAGTCGTTTGATATTGTTTTTATCCATATGAAATGGGTAAGAGTTTCATTAAGTGAAGTTTAAGTAAAATATTTGATATGAATTCTTTTTCTTTCAAAACTTTGAGTTTGATACATTATTATCTTAGATCTTAAATATGTTTGTGTTTAGTGATGTTAAAAGTGCAGAATACATGATTTTACTCCGAAAACAGTCCCAAAATCAATGCCACGGTCATGGCAATTGAGTGCCATAGCCATGGGACTGAAAGTGATGCTGTTTCTTCAAAAAGTTTGATAAAACAAAGTAGGTTACAGTGCCACGAACATGGCCCTGGAAGGCCACGACCATGGGGTCTCCAAAGTTATTAGACAGTTTCATTTGGTATTCCTCGGGCGTGGGGTTGTGATACCACGGCCATGGGGTACCTAAATAACATGTTTGGCTTGTATTTTGTGATATACGGGCCTAGTATGAGGCTAATATGTTTATGTTTCTTTCTTTTGTGTTGAGAATTCATGTGTATGTGTTAAACGTATGAAAAAGAGTGATAAACTTTAGATAAGTGTCAAATAAATATCATACTAAATGTTGATAAGAGTATTATGCCAATGAAATGACATAAACAATGTAGTGTTAATCAAAATTAATGAATTGCCCAAATCATACTAATTTTATATCTAGTTTTGGATTGAATGGCTAACCAGAGGAAGGATAGCCATAGTGATAGTGGGCACCGCGTGCCATTAATGGACACATTGTGTTATCAGTGATAGTGGGCATAATTGCCATTATACATTCTTGAAATGTGGCGTTAAGAGTGTTACACTAACATGTTATCCAAACTTATGATCTAAGTTTAGTATGTATGGGCATATTTAATGAAGTTATCTAAATTGAAAATATATGTGAACATGATAGTTATGAATAATGGAAGAAATGCAAAATAATAATATAAGTCAATTACTTGAAATTGACTTACTGTGTTACAGTGTAAAAGTGTATATTAATGTTTACAAGTGAAAGTTCTAATGCACGAAATGGAAATGTTATGCTCAAGGTATTGAATTAATTAATAACTTTATAAGTTTTGTAATGATTGAAAGTGTATATAATGATATAAGATACAAAGTGCTCCAAAGTATAGTACTAAATTTAAGTGCTGAAAATTATAGATTGAATGAATTATCCTATATGTGAAATTGAAAAGTAAGATTTATTGAAAAACTAAATATGTGTATTGTGAACAATGTTATCAAATGAGAAAGCAAGTCTTAAATAAAATTATTCTTAACAATTAACGTTGCAGTATCAAAAGTATTGTATAGTATAATACCTTTTATAAAGGTAAAGCTATTATTTTGTGTAATTAGAATATTATGTTGGTTTGTTACTGAAATTAATTAATATATTGAAATAAGTCGTAAAACTGAGTGTTATTATTATATTTTCATAAGTATTTTTCTTTAATATTAAGTGATAAAATATGTTTATACAAGCACCTCTAAGCTTTGCTTAGCGTGTTAGAATTGTTTTCTTACACGCAGGTATCAGGACATCGGAGCAAGCTAAGAAGTGGAATTAAGAATCTCAGGAAATTATCTATAGTACCTATAAAGATCTTGTGTATATTGTACTCATAAGTTATAAACTATATATATATGATTTAGTTTGGCTATTTGAGAGATTGTACAAATTTATAACATGAAAGGAATACATGTATTTAAAAGATGAAGTCTGAGAATTCTAGTGAATGATTATAAAAGAAAGGAATGTATTATATAATCATTTGATTTGACAAATGTATGATAGTTATCTGGTTGTAATTAGTATTTAGATTATTAGAGATTAGTCTAAATGTTGGACCTATAAGTGTTGTATTTGAGCAATTGTATTATTATTTAAAATTTTTATTAGTTGAAAGAGAAATTTTCTATGAATTGATTGGAGCATGGACAGTATATCGCATAACATTCTCTGATAGTTTTTATATAAGAATTGTCAGAGGATGTTACAAGCTTGGAGAAGATCTTTGAAATCACGGATGAGTGTATGAGACATTCTTTCATGAAGACTAGGCAACACTCCTCTCACAATCATCCTTATTTGATCAGATTCATCGGCCTTTTATTGAGCAAAGTGGCCTTATTTCTCCATCTTTTCACATAGTCCACAAAATTTTCATTTGGTCGTTGCCTAATGGACTCAACTTCCATTAAGGTAACTTCCATTTCAACATTGTATCCATATTCACTACAAAAAAAACAGCAATCTGCGACATCATTAACGACGAAATCAACGACCAAAATACGATAACGACAATATCAGCGACGAACAGCGAGAAAAATTGAGCGGACTGTAATGTCCTGGTCGCTAAAAAATCAACGACAAATCAGCGACCAATTGTGCGTGTCGTTGATTAGTGACAAATCAGCGATAAAATAGAGACAAATTCAACGACATTTTCATTTTTGGCGGGAATTATTTATTCCCGCTGAAAGTCGTCGCTGATTTAGCTTTGGTCGTTGAATTCATCGCTATTTGGATCATTAATTTAGTCGCTGAATTTGTCGCTAATTTGCTCACTAAATTTTGTCGCTGATGTGTCGCAGAATATGTCGCAATATTTTTCTCGTTGTTTCAGTTGTTGATTTGTCGCATAATTCAATATTTTTTTTGTCACCTTTGGTCGCTGATTTTGTCGCAATTTTGTCACAATTTTGTAATTGTTTGGCTATATTTTTTCAGTATTCCAAATTTTTTTTGTCTACACATTTTCAAGAACCTGTTGAATTTCAAATATAATAACCAAACATGTTTATAAAATAGTCATTCATTACAATAATAATCAAATAACACAACATTCATAATTAAGTTATTAGTGGCAATAAGTATACATAAGCAATTCGAATGTAAAATTTACCCCTTAAGAAAGTATATTGAACACATAAAGTCTTAATAATCTGACACTCCAAACACAAACAAAGAGAACACCAACTTTAATAATCCGACACTCCAAACACAAACAAAAAGAACACAAACTTTAATAATACGACACTCCAAACACAAACAAAGAAAACACCAACTTTGATAATCCGACACTCCAAACACAAACAAAGAGAACACCAACTATCAAGTATATCCTACATACGAACATCGTCTTCCTCTACATTGTCATTTGCCGGAGCAATTTCTCAGGCACAACAACATAACCACCTGCAACAGGTTGATTAGTTAGAAGTAAGAAATATTTCACAATGATAGCATTTGCCAACTTAATACACCAAGCTATGCTTCTTTTCACTATTTACCAGTTACTCTCACACACACATACTTTGCATGTGATTATTACAAACTTCAATGCGATAATATTATTGAATATTAAGTATTATATGAAATAAAATCATTTGTTTATTCATCATTTGTTTATTGAATATTAAGTATTTGTTTGAATAATAAAACAAAAATTTAATAACTTTATGAAAAATAATATAAAGTAAAAAAACATTTTTTTCCAAATTTTAATTCGATAACAATTAATATTCATCATTTACCTTGCATCAATTTTTTATATTTTTTTGTCAAAATAAATGCGAAAAATTTAACATATTTAAAAAATAGTATATGTACATATATAACTATTTGGTGAAATTTTAGAGTTTTGACCAGGGATTTGCAATCTTACACTAAGAAAGAGTTCACAATTAACTTCGATCTCAAAATGTCAATTATACATATTTATATAATAAATAAATTTGCATAGTAAAAATATCATTAATTATATCATATTAAGTGGATAACAAACTGTTAAAAAAATACTTGATAACTAAGAAATTTTATTTAATGTCTAATTATTTGTCCTATAATACCCAATACAGAAGAATAAACATGCACAATAATTTTAAAAAAATAAAAATAAAAAGATAACATAATGAAAATTTAAAAAATAACACAATAACAGAGTCAATTAAAAATATAAAAATAATAATATAATGAAGAATAGAAAATCATACCATTACTAAAGTCAAACATTAAGAATACTCAAGTATATATATTTATGTTTTGGGAGTATTTAGAGAGTAATGTTGATCAATTTAAAAATCTTTCTATAGGATTATATTTTTTATCCAATTAGCCTTAGAATAATGATAACTTTTTTTCCTTTTATGCTAAAAATCATGTGCTTTTTGAAATTCAAAAATTTTACCTCTTAGGCGAATTATATATATATAAGTATCCAAATACTATAATTTTCTTCATCCAAATGCAAGATAAGTTTATCCAAGACACAGAACTTATAGATAGAAAACTTGATGATTCAGGAACTATTCATGCTTCAGAGAGAACTTGATGAGTTTGGAAGTATTCATGCTTCATAGAGAACTTGATGATTTTGGAACTCTCCTAAATAAGACTGAACTTTCATATTCAACCTTTCAACTTTAAAGCAGACAGTAAAGTCCTATTCAACCATTGAATCTATCTCTTACACTGTTAACAATTCCATCTTTCTAGGCACAACTTCTATTAGATTTGTCACTGGAACATGCATTTCTAAATATTGTCCCATTTCCGTTGTATAATGATTTAACCAAAGTTTCGTGCTATGAGGATTAACATTAGGCCAAGAACTCCAACTTTAATACAAATACCTCGTGCACAAGACAAGTGGAGCTGTAATCATGTTGAGGACTTAATCTTCATAGTAGGGACTGATGGCCTGGGTAATTTATAACTTCAGGGCACAAAAGAGCTAACCCACTGCTCATCCAGCTTTAGGATATAAGAAACTAGAGCATGGGATTCTTAATTTCAACATGCACTAAGACACATTTAAACAAACACCTGGTCGACGTATAAATAATAGTGCTCTTTCTATGCAGAAAAAGTACTATAAAGTTACGGGGTAAGCTTAATCTAGCAATTCCTCCAAAACCAGCTAAAATCTTCACTAGAGCAAATAGCAACCTTTTGCAATTAACAGAATATATTGTTCGTCTATAACACTGAAAATCCAAAAAGCCTTAAACCAATTATGAGAATTCTAACCTTTGCGAGTGTGAAAACCGGTAGGCTTGCAATTCTTTCCCTTATAGTAATCACAAGGAGCGCATTTTGATGAGAGAATGTCCAGTGACGATGTTCGCTTTCTGCGGAACGCTCTTCCAACACCCATTATCAATCCCAATGGCATTTTCGAGCAACTGAACTAATCTGCCTTGTTCAAGTGATTAAATTACGGGTTAGTATTACATTATACAATGAGATTTAATACAAACTTTGGAAGTTTTAAGAGAGAGATAGAGAGCTGTCTTACTAGGTTGGAGACTTTTGATACAGAAGCTGAAGCACAATGAAATCCTAGAGAGTAGAGAGGTTTTAGGGGTTTTCTATTTTGCATAATCGAGAAGGTGTAGAGCGGATTGGGCGACGGCTCAAAATGCTTATATTGGGCCCAAAGCCCATTGACTAAACATATGCAAAACGACATCACATATTTGACTGGGATATACAACATATTTTTATTCCAATCCAACTCTTTCCCCATCAAAACGGCAAAATTTCACTCAGAAACAAGGTTTTTTCCCGCTTTTTTTTATTTTAATGAAAATAAACTATATTAATTTGATTTAGTTTGATTCGATTTAATTATAAATAGAATTTTTATCCTCATAAAATCTATAGATTAGAATTATAAAACAAATAAAATTAAGGCTAAATAATTATAAAGTCTATAAAATTTTACATATTACACTAGCCAGTACTTATATTTTTATTATTTAATTTTTGTATCATTCTGTTTTTAAAAAATTAAACTTTTTAATCATTCTGTTAATATTTTCATTATAAAAATATTAGTCAACTATTTTAATATTATAAAATAATTTCTTTGCTCTTCCTTTATATATATATAATTTTATTATTTGTTAAGTTATACTCATTTTTAATTTTATTTATATTTCTTGCACATAATTTATTTTAATTTTATAAATATTATTAAAAAATAATTTTAAATAATATGAATAATATCTTTTATTATTTTGCAGACAATATATATATTATTTATTTTAATTTTATAGATATTGTTAAAAAAATAAATTTAAATAATATGAATAATGTCTTTTATTATTTTGTAGACGATCTATATATAAAATAAAATTCAGTATGAAATAAATTTAATAAATAACAAAGATAAATATATATAAAAAAAGTACAAAAAGTTATTTTATAATATTAAAGTAGTTGACTAATAATTTTACCGATAATTCTGCGACTAACTATTTTTCTCGCACATCAGCGAGCCATTTAGTGACTAATTAGCGAGAAAATTCTTTCCAAAAAAAAATCAACTTCTTTCTCGCTAATTTGTCGCAATATTCTCGCAAATCAACGATAACTCTGCGACTAACATTTTTCTCGCAAATCAGCGAGCCATTTAGCGACTAATTAGCAACCAATTACTTTAAAATAGAAAATAAAATTAATTTCTCGCTAATTGGTCGCTATATTCTCGCAAATTAATGATAATTCTGCAACTAACTATTTTTCTCGCACATCAGCGAGCCATTTAGTGGCTAATTAGCGAGAAAATTCTTTCCAAAAAAAAATCAACAACTTTCTCGCTAATTTGTCGCAATATTCTTGCAAATCAACGATAACACTGCGACTAACATTTTTCTCGCAAATCAGCGAGCCATTTAGCAACTAATTAGCGACCAATTACTTTAAAATAGAAAATAAAATTAGTTTCTCGCTAATTGGTCGCTATATTCTCGCAAATTAACGATAATTCTGCGACTAACTATTTTTCTCGCACATCAGTGAGCCATTTAGCGACTAATTAGCGAGAAAATTCTTTCCAAAAAAAATCAACAATTTTCTCGCTAATTTGTCACAATATTCTCGCAAATCAACGATAACTCTGAGACTAATATTTTTCTCCCAAATCAGCGAGCTATTTAGCGACCAATTACTTTAAAATAGAAAATAAAATTAATTTCTTGCTAATTGGTCACTATATTCTCTCAAATTAACGATAATTCTGCGACTAACTATTTTTCTCGCAAATCAGCGAGCAATTTAGCGACAAAAAACTCTCCAATAAAAATTAAACACATTCTTTGCTAATTTGTCGTAAATTAGTCGTAACGTCGTCGCTGATTGTTAGCGCCAAAATTTGGCACAAAATTCAGCGACACATTCAGCGAGAAACGACCTTTTATCGCTATTCAGCGACAAATTCTACGACCATTTTTTTTGTCGTTAATCAGCGACACATTTAGCGACCCATTCAGCGACGGAATGTTGGAAAGACGCTTATCTTGATTCTTTGTCGTAAAATTGTCTTTGATAAAGTCGCTAATCAGCGACGAAATAAGAGTTGTCTCAGAATGCGTCGCTGATTGCGCTTTTTTTTTGTAGTGATTGTTGGATGAAGGCCTTGTATAGCAGATCCCAACTCTTTTATTTTTCTTCTTCTAAGGTATTGAACCAATTTTGGATAACAGGATCCAATGAGAGCATAAAGTACCTTAGAGTTTGAGCCTTAGTAGCTCGGGCAGACTGCGTAGCAGTGATATACTACTTCACATGAAGGTGAGGATTTCTGGTTCCATCGAACTTTGCAAAGGATGGTATCTTGAATTTGTATGGAACTTCTTCGTCTAGCTTAAATAATTTGTCAACTTTGGACATTTCTTCGGTTTTCAGCTTCTTCACAAATTTCTTTTCTAAGTCCACAACAATCTTCAGTTCTTTCTTCTTGTCTTGAGGATCTTGGAAGTATTGAGCCTAGTCGTCATCATCATCAATGATCACTTTATTATCATCAAAAACCACTTCTCCAACTTTAGCCTTCTCTTCTTCCTTTGGATTCTTAGTGCTAGGAGATGTTTCGACATGATTTCATGGTCTCAGCCAGGGCCTCTTTTATTTCTTTCATCTTGGCATTGATGGCGTCGTCCACCATTCTTTGAATTTTTTTTGGGCTCCATTGCTTTTGGTGAGCAAGTGATTGAGTTGCTACTAGATTCTTCATCTCCGGCGTAGGTCGAATTGTCGTAAGCTTTTGAACTGTCATAATCCAAGGCTGTGAGCCAGAGAGGATCAATGATATGAGATGTAAATGTATATATGCATGTATGCATAAACAATCAACAAAGATAAGGATAAGTAGAATGTCTCTTCCAACCTTATAACATCCATACATGAATGGCAAGTCTCTTTTCCTAGGTATATGGTTAACAAAATACCAACATGGGGTATTTTGTTTTTCGAATAATTCCCTCGGACGTTTCAACCAATAATTATATTTTCGAAAATGGAAATCAGTTCATGATAATTCCCATTAATTAGGTTTTAATCTATTCAATCAACTAAAGTAGCTTTTATGCTATATTGGATTAAAACTAAATTAAGAGGTTTATTATAAATAGATTTCTCACTTGAAAAAGTAACTAGTAGTTCATGCCAAAAATAAGCCCATGATTAATAACTCTTAGTATAAACTAGGCTCACAATTGATTTTTGGTATTTCGTAATTGATCTATATAATTTGCAAGCCCTTTGTAAGAAAAATGTTAGATGAAAATAATTTTGTTTCTAAGCCCATTGTAAATAGATTTTAGAAAAAATGGATTTTGGGCTTTGTATTTGAGTCTTGAGAAAATAATTTTATGATTTATGTCCAAAGACCATCTTAAAAAGTTTTGAAAATAGCTTTGGTCTTTTGGACTTTGAAAATTTTATTTTGAGCTTACAAATGTACTTGGGTCATATTAGAAAAAGAACAAACCAAATAAGCCATGATTTAGACTAAGATAAACTAACCATAGTAAAACAACAAGCATTTGGGGTAAAACCTAAGGAAAGTAACTAGGCCAATTGCATGAGCTTTAGTCTTTGGGTTAAAAGGCTTAGGTTCATATAGCAAGTATATACCAAATGGTATGAGCTATGAGTGGTTATGCCATGCTCGATCTTCATACCTTGAGTGAAATTATGGTATCCCTTACATAACACAACACGGGTAACACGGGCGTCCTAACTCACTCACACGATGCAATCTAATATGATGCAATGGATAATATCGTGATAAGAAAGAATATAATAATATAAAGACCAATGAACTCAACTTCTCTTATCCCCAGTGGAGTCGCCACGATGAGCTGGGATTTTTACCCCCACTCCTGGTGGAATAGTTCTTGCTACTTCGACACTGTTTAGGCTCAGTGCCTTAGAGAACACAGACCTAAGCCCGAAGAAAATAGAATCGCCACTTGGACGGGCCAGGAAAAAGAAAGGGGTGCATGACTTGATTTCTAAGGAATCCCCAACCCCCTAATGGGTTTGGAATGTTGGATACGTGTGGGGAAGGTGAGAAATGGCCCAGCACCCCCACAACGCCCGGTTCATTGGAACCGGCCTCCTTTGCAGGTCTTAATATTATAAAATTCTTAAGTATAACAATACTATCCATATTACATGCAACAATTAAAATAAAGCATCATTATATTAAAATCAAAGCAATGTCTAAACAAAGCAAATAAATGGACATCCATCCGAGGATTGAAACATGTCCTTACATCGTTCATGTCTAAACTGTTTTATTAGTTTTTGTCATAAAATTGTTATTTATTTATTATGATAATTATTGTTTTCTTCATGCATTTTGGTAGTTTTAATCTGTTTATTTAATGATTTCATCAATTTGGTAGTTTTTATTTTATCCTAGTGTTTATGTCATTTTTGTACTAGTTTTTAGTGTAATGTTTATGTGTTTTTAGTTAATGTTTCATTTGATTCTTGTTTAAAGACAAAGAAAGAAGAGCATGAAGCAAGCAAGACATGGCCAAGCCAAATCAAGCTTGGCCGTGTTACCTCAAAGGAAATCTTGGTAGAACATGACACGGGCAGGAGACACGGCCAAGCCACTGGTCGTGTCCCACCTAAAGGGCAAAACCAAAGAAACCAAGAAATAAAGGAAAATTTGGCAGAAGTTGACACTGGCAAGTGACACGGCCACAAGCTTGGCCGTGTCCCATCCTAAGCCAAAGAACAAGGAAGAACTAAAGGAAAGAAACAAAAGCTGACACACCTAGGAGACACGGCCAAGCCACTAGCCGTGTCACATGGCATGGCTAGGAGCTTGGTCGTGTCACTCTCATCTCCAAAGAACAATGAAGAGCAAGGAGAAACAGAAGCTGACACACTCATGTGACACAGCCAAGCTACTAGCCATGTCACATGACACGGCCACAAGCTTGGCCGTGTCACTCCATGGGACCAAAGAAAGAAAGAAAACACGGATTTTTAGCGAGGGATCTATATAAATAAGAAGATTAGGGCAAGAGAAAAGGGGGATATACACTTCCAGCCATCATAGACTTCTTCAGCTGTCCTACACTCTTCTTTCTGCCGTTCTTCATTTTTCTTCGAGATCTTTCTCTAAAACAAGAAATCTATCAAGGATTGATTTCACTTTCATTCAAGCACTCTAGATCAAATTAGTTCTAGCCATTGCATTATTCTTTTAGCCAAAATATAAGCAAGAGATTCTTCATAAGCCAAAAGAAGTTTGTAATTTGGTTTTATTCTTAAACTCTATCTCTTAAGTTTCATTAGAATTGTATTTATGAATTCTCTAATGTCTAAACTAACTTCTTTGAATTTTAATGAGATGAATTTGTTTGATAGCATCATTATGAACTAATTTTGATCTAGTCTAGGGTTTGTATGGATCTACTATGATTGTATGAAATGGTTATTGCTCTTAACTGATTTATTTCTTTTATCCTTAATTGAATGGAATAATGTTAATATATAATTGATTGGCCACCAATTATGTGTTTTAGGTATTTAGATGAAGGATTGAGAAATTAAGTCTAATACTGGAATAATTCAATTAGGGACTTAGGTGAATTAGAAATATAAACCTAACGAAAAGATCATTTTGATTGTAATAAGATTAATTGTAAGAGGTTTGAATGCGAGAGGTTATTTCCTTGATTTGATTAATTAAGTTGCTTGAAATCTGATCTTTGAAATTAAATCAGTTGAGAGGAATAGCAGTTCATACATATAAGTTAGTAGAGAAGTGCAAACCCTAGGCTTTTCTATTAGGTGAATCAATATATTTGTTTAGTTTTCTTTCATTGTTTTAAATTCAATTTCTTTCTGTTTTCATTAGTTGTTCAGCAATTCAATTTGATAAATCAAAGACTTTTAATTGATAATTTGTTTAATACGATTTGATAAATAATTAGCTTATCTAGCTTCCTTGTGAGAAGACATTGAGGTGTTCACCGAAATACTATAGCAGCCTTGTATACTTGCAAGTGTAGCTTTAGTAGTGTTTATTAGAGCGCAACAAGTTTTTGGCGTAATTGGCATTGAGGGCCTAATTGGCGGGGAAGCTAATTGGCATAATTGTTTATTAGTCATAAATATTTTTAATTATTTTTCATTGTTTACATTTTATTTTATTTTCTTTTGCTTTTAATAATTCCTTTTTTCAGAAATTTTGTTTATGCAAGGTAGGAGATCACTCGGAGGAGAGCTTTGCCCATTTATTTTAGAAATTCAAAGAGTGAAAAGGAGCAGAGAAGTGTTTGAATTGTTTATCGGGTTTGATACAGAGGAGGAAATTTCTGATTTTGAGTCTGATACTGCACAATCTACCAATATGGGAGACGAAAGTCAAAGAACTATGAGGGATTTTTCCAGACCTGTCATTGGGAATGCCACCTCATGTATAAGATTGACAGATGCAATAAGAAATTATGAGTTGAAGAATATCCATTACAACATGCCGCCATCTTTTTATGGAGTTCCGAATGAGGATCCTTTGAATTTTATCCGAGATTTCTATTCCACCCTCAACAAATTTCCATTGGGAGGACTAACAGAAGACCAGTTGAGGATGAGGTGTTTTCCATACACATTAAAGGATAGGGTAAAAAGCTGGCTTATGATGTTGCCGGAAAATTCTTTGACAACTTGGGAGCAAGTCCATAACAAGTTTATGGGCAAATTTTACTCACATCAGAAGACAGCTGAATTAAGAGGAAAAATAGCTACATTTGCTCAATTTGAAAGAGAGCCATTTCATGAGGCTTGGGACAGGTTTAAGATGTTGTTAATCCAGTGTCCACACCATCACTACCCACTTCAACTATTGAATTAGATTTTCTACAATGGTCTAACCTAGCAATTTCAGAATACTGTTAATAATGCAGCTGGGGGAGCTATGGGAGAAAAGACAGCAAAAGAGACTTATGAAATATTTTGAAATGTTGGGAGCTAATTCCCAAAAAAAAAGTGTAAGAGGAAGAAGTAAAGGGGTAAATCAAGTGGAAGCCAACAGTGAGATGGTCAATCAGATAGTTGAATTGACAAGACAAGTGCAGTGTTGAACATGAAGAACAATGCTTTTTCATCCACTCAAGAAGTGTGTGGAATTTGTGGAACTTTTGGGCATGGAGCAAATATATGCCCCTCTGCGTATGAGTCTTATGGAAATGAGGCAGAGCAAGTTAACACTATGGAGGGATATCAACCAAGGGCCCGAAATGATCCTTTCTCAAAAACTTACAATCCTAGTTGGCAAAATCATCCAAACTTTTCATGGGCAACAAATAATTCTCAACAGCCTTTCCATTTGCTCCAAAAACAAAATCAACCGCCAGGGCAATCTTCAAATCAAGGGCAGCCTAAGAGAGAGAGTTTGGAGGATAGTTTATATGCTTTTATCCAAGCCAGTGCCAAGAATCAAGAGATGAATAACAAAAGGTTGGATTCATTGGAAGCGTCTTTCAAGAAAGTGGAGACCCAAGTGGGACAACTTGCACAACAGATGCAGATTCAACAAAAAGGAAAATTTTTGAGTCAACCTGAGCAAGCACAAGCAGTGACTGTTCTTAGAAGTGGCAAGGTAATAAATAATGGTGTTGAAAATAATTTTGTGAATGTAGGTGATCAAGAAAATGAAAAAGAAGGAGAACCAGAGGACAAGGGTTAATCCTTTCCATTCCCCAGCAGATTGAAGAATGATAAACAAAATAAGCAATTTTCAGACATCTTGAACATGTTGTCTAAGGTATGTATTAACTTACCTTTACTTGAAGCAATAAAGAATATGCCGGCTTATGCCAAATTCTTCAAGGAATTGAACACTAAGAAAAAGAGGTATCAGCCAAATGAAAAGGTGATAGTATCAGAGGTAGCTAGTGTTGTTTTGCAACATAAACTACCTCTGAAGCTAAAGGACCCTGGCAGCTTCATAATTAAAATTACAATGGGTAATGGAAAGGGGACTGATGGCATGTGTGATTTAGGAGCCAGTGTTAATTTGATGCCTTACTCTGTCTATCTTGAATTAGAACTTGGGGAACTTAAACCTGCTAAAATGGTCTTGCAATTAGCTGACAGATCTCTTAGATTCCCGAAAGGAATTATAGAAGATGTGTTAGTTATGGTTGGTGGGTTGATAGTGCCCATGGACTTTAAATTCATTGACATGGAAGGAGATAACCCTACACCATCCGCATACACTATTTTACTCGGTAGGCCTTTTATGGCTACGACCAACACCTTGATTGATGTCAAAAATGGTAAATTGTCAATGACTGTCTTGGGACAAAAGGTTGAATTTTCTATTTTTAACACTTCTCCTATTCCTACAACTGCATCATATGAGAATTGCTCTTTAATTGATTGTATTGACGCAGTTGTTTCAGATGTGTTCTTACAAACAGGTTCTTCGGATAAATTGGAGCTGGCACTGACCTTAGATCGTGACTTGGATATTCTTAACTCAGAAGTAGCCAGTTGTATTGATACATTAGAAAGTGCTGAAATAAAGGAATTCAAAGAGGAACCATCATTCTAGCTTCCCTCAATCCAAAAAGAAGAGAATAATCCTTCACTTGAGTTAGAGGTAAAGGAGTTGCCGAAAAACCTAAAATATGTGTTTTTAGGAGACCACGACACCTTACCTGTGATAATTTCTAGCGAACTTAGTGAAAGGGAAGAGATGAGGTCGGTGAGTGAATTAAAAAGATTGAAAAGAGCTATAGGATGGAGGTTGAGTGATATCAGAGGTATTAGCCCTTCAATGTGCATGCATAGAATTATTTTAGAAGAGGGAGCTAAACCTGTGAGAGAGACCCAAAGGCGCTTTAACCCAAACATAAGTGAAGTGGTTAAGAAGGAAGTGTTTAAATTGCTTGATGAAGGAGTGATATACTCGATAGCCAATAGTGAGTGGGTTAGCCCAGTACATGTAGTGCCTAAGAAATCAGGAATCACTATGGTAAAAAATGAAAAGAATGAATTGATTCCTACTAGGACTACCACTGGGAGGAGAATGTGTATCGACTATAGGAAGTTGAATAATGCCACAAATAAAGATCATTTCCCTCTTCCTTTTATTGATCAAATGTTAGATAAACTTTCTGGACACTCACACTATTGCTTTTTGGATGGACTTTCAGGTTATTATCAGGTGGCGATAGCACTAGAGGATCAATCCAAGACCACTTTCACTTGCCCTTTTGGGACTTTTGCATTTCGGCTGGCTTGTGCAATGTGCCTACATCTTTTCAGAGATGCATGATGTCTGTTTTCATGGACATGATAGATGACTTTATTGAGGTATTTATGGATGATTTTTCTGTTTTTAGTGACTCTTTTGATAATTGCCTCAGTAAACTTGTTCTTGTGCTTGAAAGATGCATTGAATGTAATCTCACTTTAAGTTGGGAAAAAAGTCATTTCATGGTTACTCACGGTATTGTATTAGGCCATGTTGTGTCTAGTAAAGGGATTGAGGTGGATAAAGCTAAGGTAGTGTTGATTGCTAAGTTACCCCCACCTACCTCTGTTAAGGGAATAAGAAGCTTTCTTGGGCATGCAGGTTTTTACCAAAGGTTTGTTAAAGAATTTTCTAAAATAAGACAACCATTGTGTCATTTGCTTGGGAAAGATGCTCCATTTGTATTTACTGCACAATGCATGCAAGCTTTTAATTCCCTTAAGAAAAAATTGACCAGCGCATCGGTAATTGTAACTCCTGTTTGGTCCTTACCTTTTGAAATTATGTGTGATGCATCCAACCATGCAGTAGGAGCTGTCCTTTGGCAAAGGGTTGAGAAATTTTTTGAGAGTGATCTATTATGCTAGCTTGACCCTAAATAGAGAACAAGTTAAGTACACAACAACTGAAAAAGAAATGCTAGCTGTTGTTTTTGCCTTAGATAAGTTTAGAGCATATTTGATTGGGTCTAAAATTATTGTGCATTCAGATCATGTAGCTCTAAAATATCTCTTGACAAAACAACATGCTAAACCTCATTTAATTAGATGGGTGTTATTATTGCAAGAATTTGATTTTCAAATCAAAGATACTAAGGGAAGTGAAAATGTTGTAGATGATCATTTATCTAGGTTACCTTTCTTTGGTGAAAATCTTGCATCTGATAGCATTCATAGAAATCTAGAAGCATTTCCTGATGAGCAGTTGTTTGCGGTAATGAATTCACCTTGGTTTGCAGATATTGCTAACTATCTTGCTTATGGTATTTTGCGCTCTGACATGTCATTTTAGGAAAAGAAAAGGTTTTTGCACATGAGTAAATTCTATTTTTGGGATGAACCTTAAAGAAAAGGTTTTTGCATATGAGTAAATTCTATTTTTGGGATGAACCTTACCTATTCCGGATATGCAAAAATGAGATAATTCGCAGGTGTGTACCTGAGGAAGAACAACTGAGTGTTCTTCAATTTTGTCATGACCTTCACTTCGGTGGTCATTTTGGAGGGAGAAAGACTGCCAAAAAAGTGCTTCAAAGTGGATTTTATTGGCCTACCCTATTCAAAGATGCTCAAGAATATTGTAAGCATTGTGACCACTGTCAAAGAGTAGGTAACATTAGAAGGAGGAATGAAATGCCCCTTCAATCTTATATTATGGTTGAACTGTTTGATGTTTGGGGAATAGACTTCATGGGTCCTTTTCCCAAATCTTTTGGTTATGAGTACATTTTAGTTGCTGTTGATTATATTTCAAAATGGGTGGAGGCAATCCCCACCTGAACTAATGATGCTAATGTGGTTGTTAAATTTGTGACGGAATACATTCTTAGCAGATTTGGCACGCCAAGAGTGATAGTCAATGATGGGGGAAGTCATTTCTGAAATAAACTTTTTGAGAAGTTAATGCACAAGTCGGGTGTGAAACACAAAGTGGCGACCCCATACCATCCACAGACTTCAGGACAAGTTGAGACATCCAACAAGCAATTCAAGGGAATTTTGGAAAAACAGTCAAACTCATCAAGGAAGGATTGGCCAAGTAGGTTGAATGATGCATTGTGGGCATATCGAACTACTTTCAAGACTCCCTTGGGTATGAGTCCATACCGATTGGTTTTCGGTAACGCTTGTCATTTATCAGTGGAGTTAGAGCACAAGGCGTATTGGGCAATTAAGACTCTGAATTTAGATTTGGACAAGGCAAAGAGAGAACATTTTTTGCAAATTTCAGAGTTAGATGAACTAAGGAACGAGGCATATGAGAATTTGAGGATTTATAAGGACCGTACTAAAGCACTTCATGACTGAATTTTAGTACGAAAGAGATTGAGCCCAGGTATGAAGGTCTTGCTTTTCAACTCTCATCTTCGACTGTTTCCAGGAAAACTCAAGTCTCTATGTAGCGGTCCTTTCGAGATAACTCAGGTATATCCTTCTGGTGTCATAGAATTACTTAACTCTCGAATGAATGAAACTTTCAAAGTAAATGGACAGAGAGCTAAACCATATAATGAAGGGTTCCAAGAAGTAAGGATTGTCGAAAGTACTTTGATCTACGATCCTTGATCCTTGCAGTAACATCCAGCTAAGACAACGTGTAGACCCTTAATTTTTGACCCAATCCGATCCAACATGCTTTATTTAGTCCAAAATGATTTTTGTTGTTTAATTGGTCCAAAATAATTTTAATTAAATAATTTTTACCTTAGTATCTAATTTTTAGTAGTAAAAAATGAAAATAAATAAATAAAAAATAAAAATAAAAATAAAAATCGGAGTAAAAAAAAATCGGCAGCGAAAAGTGGTCGCGCGGGCCCGTCGGGCCAACAGTGGCTCGCCCGCAGGCCTGCGGGCGTTTCGCCGCAGGCTCCTGCGGGCTGGCACGCCCACGGGCCTGTCGCCAGAATTTTTGCCAGCTCAAATTTTTGAGCTGCAATTTTTAGAATTCTAATCCAATTAGGTTTTAATTTCTTTTTTTTATTATTATTACTTACCTTAATTAATTAGGAATAAACAACCTAAAAACCACTATAAATAAGTACCAATTAAACCAAATCAGAGGAGGAAAAAACTTTTCATGATAGCTTTAGGTTTTGAAACCAAATCAAGGAAGGAAAGGGAAAACTCAATTCAATTGATATTTATAGCAGCAGTAGCAGCAGTAGCACGAAAAGGGAGAAGAAAAGAGGCAATCAAAGCTTGTCTTTGGAGCTAGTTCATCCAAGAAGAGTTATTTTTTGGAGAATCAACAAAAGAAGGTATGTTTTAATTCTTTTGATTTATGTTTTACAATAGCCAAATCTATAAAATTTAAGTTTTTTTTAAATAAAAAATCTTAGAGTTTTAATTTAATTTTTCCAAGTTTAGAACATTAAAAACGTGACTTTCTTTTCTAAAAGGACTCAAAATTGTTATTTTTTCTTCTTAAAAATCTTTAAACACTCATTTAACATATTTTTCTACAAAACCAAAATAAAATTCTGTTTCTATTAAAATTTTAAATTAGGCTCTTTTTCACTCAAAAAACCTTAAAAAAATCTTTTCTACTTATAAAAACTTCAATTCATGTGTTTAAATTCATAAAATATCATAAAATATCAAGTTGCTATTTAAAACCCTAAAATTAATTCCTTGGCCGAGAATCAAGTTTCAAAGCCTAAAATCCAAAAATCATCTTTTAAACCTAAAGTAATAAACCCTAACCCTTTTAAAACCTTAAACCCTAACTTTTTCTAAACTTTAAACCCTTTAAAACATAAAAAACATAAAAAACTCAAAAAAGCTACAGTAGCTCAATTTACTATTTTAAAAACATGAATTAAAAAATATTTCAAAAGTGTCTAAAACTCAAGTTTTATTATTTCATCATTCAAATCTTAATTTGTTTAATCAAAGTGTCTTGCTAACCTTAAAAAAACATAAAACCTAATCTATTTTAATTACCTAAAAAGTCACATAGCTTAAACTTTAGAATTTCCAAAGCCTTAACACATGAGATAAATAACCCTAAATAGAAATAGTAGCTATACTTGAACTTTTATTTGTTTTATTCAATTCCATATTTATTTATACCTTGATTTATTTCTTATGCTTTAATTTATTTAATTTAATACTTGATTTATTTAATTTATCATGGATGGATGTTTGTTTTATATTTTGGTTAATACTCTTAATGAATGATTTATATATTATGGATGATTATTTACCTTTATTAATTAATTTAGACGTCCAAAAGTTGTAAGAGGTATGTTTCCACTTGGTGGGTACCTCATTAGTTAAACATCATGTAATTTAATTTTCTCTTCTATTTTAGAACTTATGTAAAGGGCATGTTTCTACCTTTTGGTGGGTGTCCTACTTAGGCATGTGATGTAAAGACATGTTTCCATCCTTGGATGGGTGTCCATTTATTTGTTTTGTTTTGTTTGGACATTGCTTTGATTTTAATATAATGATGCTTTCTTTTTATTGTGTGTAGTATGGATAATGTTATTATACTTAAGAATTTTATAATATTAAGACCTGTAAAGGAGGCCGGTTCCAATGAACCGGGCGTTGTGGGGGTGCTGGGCCATTTCTCACCTTCCTCACAAGTACCCAACTTTCCGAACCCATTAGGGGGTTGGGGATTCCTTAGGAATCGAGTCATCCACCCCTTTCTTTTTTCCCGGCCTGTCCGGGTGGCGATTCCATTTTCTCCGGACTTAGGTCCGTGTTCTCTAAGGCCCCGAGCCTAAACAGTGCCGAATTCGCAAGAACCATTCCACCGGGAGTGGGGGCGAAAATTGCCGCTCACACAATGTTAAAGAAGCGCTCGATGGGAGGCAACCCATTGTTATAGTTTTTATCAGTTTAGTTTAGTATCTTCAGTTTATTTATTTATTTTCCTTTCTATTTTTCTTTAAGGCTTGATGGTTTGGAGATTGGAAGTGTTTTTATTCTTGCAGAGAACAGGCCAGGAGCATTGAGTTTAATTGAGGAAAGGAGAGCCATCCAGTTACAACTTTCCTTGATCGCATGTTTATGCTGAAGTCGCGGTATTTGCTTTAGTTGTTTTCTTTCATGTTGATTAATTGTATGAAAGCTTCACTATGCATGACACGAATGAGGTTCTTTCTATCTTTTCTTTTGTTTACATTGAGGACAATGTAACTCATAAGTGTGGGGTAATTTTTAAGCTTTTCTTTAATTTTTGTTTTTTTTTTCTTTGTGAGTTATATTGTGCATATTTTCATGGCATAATTGTTGGAAACTTATTGACTTTTTTGTAATTCTAGCATTACATTTGAGTCTTGAGTATCAGCATAAAGATTAGCATTTGAATTCATTCAGGATTAATTTTCAAATTCTACAATTCATGACATATAAATCTTTGAGAACCCACCCTTTGTGAGTTTTGAGCCTCATAGATTAAATTTTATTGTCAATCGATTTTCTTTTCTTAAGTGTGCACCTTCATGATTTTGCATCTCTAGAGCTTGATTTTGCATACTAATTGAACTCACATTATGATTTCATCTCAAGTTTTAAAATGATGAAGGCAAATTAGGATTACCCCCTTTAGCTTAAAAAGACCTCCCTTAATTATGAATTCCTTAGTGAGCTAAGTTGAGCCTTTGACCTTTTCTTGATTGATCAACACAATTCACAACTCAACATTTTCCTATTATTATCATACCTTCATTAAGGAATGGAGTTTCTTATGATATGACAATAGGAGTGGTTTAATTGATAAGTGTGGGGTAAGCAATAAAAAAAATATTAAAATAAAAAATAAAAAATAGCATTGCTTTAGTAAGATTTGGGGCTGAAATGCATACTTTGCAGATTGTATTTGACTAAGAGTCGATTATTATTTTCCTCTACATTTGAGCTAGATGTTCAATACAATTTTATATTTTGTATATATATATATAAAATAATAAATAAAAATAAAAAGAGAAGATATATATATATATATATACAAAATTCATATATTTTCTAGCATTAGTCATCAAAGAGGAATTTCGACTCATTTACTTTCTTTAAGTTTGCAAGTATGTGAGACTATCAAGGGTTGGTGAATATGCCATTTGGGGGAGTTACGAGTTTCTATGCAAGATTATTGTCTAATTTAGATACTCCATTTCTTGATGTTCCAACTTAAATGTCTTTTCTTACACCTTCACCTTAGCCCTATTACATCCAAACGAAAAGACCTTCGGATTATTTCTTGAGAAAAATCAATGAGAGAGATTGGATAATTAAGCAAGTTTATGGCAGTATGCAGTCATGAGTGGTTTGAGTGAATTAACCTTTGAAATTGAGTGAAACACTTAGATGAGAGATGAGATTTGTTATGTCAGAATTAATGAATGAGTTAAGAAAATCTTGATTGAAGTAAATTGCATTTATTTATTGCTGAGTATTAAAGGATTTCATCTTAAATATTTGAATTATAGTTAAGGTTAATTGAGTTTTTAATTTACGCTATGTAAATTTGCTTGAGGACAAGCAAAGTTTTAAGTTTGGGGTAGTTGTTTTATTAGTTTTTGTCATAAAATTGTTATTTATTTATTATGATAATTATTGTTTTCTTCGTGCATTTTGGTATTTTTAATCTGTTTATTTAGTGATTTCATCAATTTGGTAGTTTTTAATTTATCCCAGTGTTTATGTCATTTTTGTACTAGTTTTTAGTGTGATGTTTATGTGTTTTTAGTTAATGTTTCATTCGATTCTTGTTTAAAGTTTTCTTTAAGTTTTTGTTTTAGGTTAAAGTGCAAAAACTCCCTTGGAAGATCAAAACAAAGAAAGAAGAGCATGAAGCAAGCAAGACATGGCCAAGCCAAATCAAGCTTGGCCATGTCACCTCAAAGGAAATCTTGGCAGAACATGACACGGGCAGGAGACACGGCCAAGCCACTGGCCGTGTCTCACCTAAAGGGAAAAACCAAAGAAACTAAGAAAGAAAGGAAATTTTGGAAGAAGCTGACACTGGCAAGTGACATGGCCAAGCCACTGGAATTCTCTAATGTCTAAATTAATTTCTTTTTTATTTTAATGAGATGAATTTGTTTGATAGCATCATTATGAACTAATTTGGATCTAGTCTAGGGTTTGTATGGATCTATTACGATTGTATGAAATGGTTATTGCTCTTAACTCATTTATTTCTCTTATCCTTAATTGAATGGAATAATGTTAATATATAATTGATTGGCCACCAATTATGTCTTTTAGGTATTTAGATGAAGGATTGAGAAATTAAGTCTAATACTGGAATAATTCAATTAGGGACTTAGGTGAATTAGAAATATAAACCTAAGGAAAAGATCATTTTGATTATAATAAGATTAATTGAAAGAGGTTTGAATGCAAGAGCTTATTTCCTTGATTTGATTAATTAAGTTGCTTGAAATGTGATCTTTGAAATTAAATCAGTTGAGAGGAATAGCCGTTCATACATATAAGTTAGTAGAGAAGTGCAAACCCTAGGCTTTTCTATTAAGTGAATCAATATATTTGTTCAGTTTTCTTTCATTGTTTTAAATTAAATTTCTTTATGTTTTCATTAGTTGTTCAGCAATTCAATTTGATAAATCAAAGACTTTTCATTGATAATTTGTTTAATACGATTTGATAAATAATTAGATTATCTAGCTTCCTTGTGAGACGACCATGAGGTGTTCACCGAAATACTACAGTAGCCTCGTATACTTGCGAGTGTAGCTTTAGTAGTGTTTATTAGAGTGCAACATAAACTAAATAGGACATCCACAGAAAAGTGGAAACATGTTCTTTACATTGGTCCAAAATATAAAAGCAATTTAAATTATATAATACTTAACTAATGAGGTACCCAAAAAGTGAAAACATACCTCTTACAATTTTAATACTAAAACACACACATAATAATCATAATAATAAAGAAAACATCTATCCATGATAAATTAAATAAATCAAGCATTGAAATTAAATAAATCAACCATCAAAACATATAATAAACTACATAATCAAATCTAAAATTAAATAAAACAAATAAAGATACAAATTTAGGTTTATGTCTCAATTTAGAATTCTTTAATTAACATTTAGGGTTTTGGGGATTTTGAAATTATTATTATTATTATTTAGGCTACTGTGAAGATTTTGGAAAAATAGAATGGATTATGGTTTTATAAAATTTAAGAAAGTAGTAAGGTTTTTGGTTAATCAAATTAGGGTTGAGTGCTAACCTCATGAAATTAGGGTTTTGAAGTCTTAAGACATTAGGGTTCATAATTTTAAAAGATTGGGATTAGGGTTTAAGATTTTTTAGGTTTACTGGAGAGAAAGATTTATGAGATTCATGAGACTTGGGCTTAAGGGTTTGTTAGGTTTACTGGATGGGGGTTTGAAAAATTAAGGTGTTGATATGGTTTTGATGTTTTAAGAATTAGGGTTTAGGAAAACTAGGAATTAAGATACTGAGGTTATGGTTTTGAGAATTAATAAGATAGTTTATGGTTTTATATATTTGTGAAAACATATTCAATTTTAGGATTTAAGAAAATAGTTTAGAATTTCATAAAAATAATTATGATATTTAGAAAATGTAAAGAAGATTAGGGTTTGGAGATTTAAGAAGATATTTGTAAACTTTGGACAAAAAGTTAGGGTTTAGATGAAAATAGTTTGGGGAAAATAATTTAGGGTTTTAAGGTTTTTTAGAAGCAGAAGAAACTTTTTAGGGTTTTGAAGGTTTTTGGAAGTAGAAGAATCTTTTTAGGAATTTGAAGTTTTTTGGAAGCAGAATAAACTTTTTAGGGTTTTGAAGTTTTTTGGAAGCAGAAGAAACTTTTTAGGGTTTTGAAGGTTTTTGGAAGCAGAGATGCCTATTCCTCTCATCCACTTGTACTTTCTCAATGTCCAAAGCCTTTGCAACAAGCTTGGAAAATTCTGATATATCTATGGCTACCAATTGCACTTTGATTTCATTATTTAATCCTTCTAAGAATCTATGGCATCTTTCCTGTTCTGTTTCAATCATTCTCCTCACGTACTTACTAAGACGAGTGAACTCTTCTTCATACTCGGATACCGTCATTCTTCCTTGCTTTAAGTACGTGAATTCATTCCTTTTTGCGTTTAAGTACGCCTTGGTGATATATCTCTTCTTAAACTCGGTTTGGAAAATTTTCCATGTCTGCTGTTCTGGTGGCACGCGCTGCTGTGTAGTCTCCCACCAAATGTACGCTTCTTCAACCAAAAGAGACGTGGCACAAATAAATCTTTCCTCTGGCTTGCACGTTAATTGATCCAACGCTCTAATTGTACTATCTAACCAGTATTCCGCTTCCTCAGATCCTTCTTCCCTACTGGCCATACTTCCTTAATTTCTCGATTGGGGGCTTTCTCTCTCTTTCGGCAGCAGCAGGTACCATTTGTAACACCCCCATACCTTATATAAATACTATACATATACTGGGTATACAAACAGTATGTATATAAAGTATAAGAATGTCACTTTTTGTTACAATTTAAAAACCTCTAACTGAGTTCAAACAATATTACATTAATATTAAAAACATTTACAAAATCATTATACTTTTAATGATCTTACATATATATATAATAATCTTATCTTTTCAAAACTTCATTTATACATCTAAATACATTCTTGTCAAAGATACAGCATAATAATTATACATGTATGCATCACCTCCTAGTTGGTCTCGACAAACTCTTACTCTTCTCATGGCATAACGAATGACTTCAGATCTATCACCTACTTAGCTGCGCGATTACACAACCATGCTAAGCCCGAGAGCTTAGTAGTACAAATAAATAATATAAACATACATTGCAGAAATTATAACATATATATCTTTTAACTTCATGTATCATTAGTTTCTTATCATGGTTTCCCTTTTCAATTACACCTTTCATATATCTCTACTAATCTCATATTTTATATTCATATGTATATATATCATTAACACCAACCACAATTCCATCACTAAAACTCACAATGAATATATCCATACACATATTACATGTCATACTTAATAACATTACATATCCTTATTTTATCAATTACTTCATTAGTCACAATTCACCAGTCATGAAGCACATTTCCAACAAAGGTAAACATAGGTCTCATTATTCATCCATTTCAAATTTCATAAATCACATTTAAACAAAGACAAGCATGGGCCCAAAGACACTAATATGTTATTCAAAGTTCAGAGTTACTGCTTTGGTCTATAATCACAATAATCAAGCCCGTAGGCAATATATATATATCTCTATCCATGGATAGGGTAACAGACCCAATCTCTTGGACCTCAACCCGGATAAACCCGAGGAAATCCTCAACCCGGCTAGACTGTTACTTTAATTCACATTTCACATTTATCAAGTAATAGACCCAGTCTCTTGGACCTCAACCCGGATAAACCAAGGAGATCCTCAACCCGGCTAGACTGTTACTTTAATTCACATTTATCAACTGGAATCGGCTTATGACCCGGTCTTTTCACCTATCCAGTACTTTATAGGCATGCTGCCAAATCCAGAACTCTGAAAATTGAATTAACATATTAGGCACACAATCATTTCATTTATCTCTTTATCAATTTCTTTCTCAATTCATTTCTCATTTCTTATTCCACAATCAACTAGGCAACCATGCCTCAATTATCTCATTTACATCATCATAGCCAATAACCATGGCTCCACATATCATCGAGAGAATATATATCATTAATTGCATTAAACATCATCATTTAGGCAAACATGCCCCACTTATTTCATTTGAATCATCATAGTCAATCACAATGGTTTTGCATCTTATCATACCTTAATTCACATTAAAACAACTCATCAATAGAATATACATAATATATTTTGAATTCATCAACAAAGTATTTATCATAACAAATTGCATTGCACATACCTTTTTGAATGATCATCATATCTTTCACACTATACAAATCATAACATTAGCCACATTGTATTAACAATATAGTAAATTACTTAACACATTTATAACTAAATGTGTTAAGTCTCACAATCATGAAAAAGAATGCATTCATGTAGGCTTGTACTTACCTCAAGAACAACTCCCAACAATCTATACACTTCCTCTTCCAAGAATTCTCAACATATAGGTTAAGGCAACACAATCTCTTCAAAACCTAATCCAAAGATAATTATACATATAAGAAAACAAGAAGGATAACTAACTAGGGCAAACTCTACACATGACACGCTCACCAACACGGGCGTGTCCATGATCATGCCCTAAACCAACAATACAGAAGCTTTGACACGCTTAGTAACACGGTCGTGTTAATGAACGTGTCACTCATTCTGCCTCACAGAAACATTGACACGCCCAACAACACGGGCGTGTTCATGGTCGTGTCAATTACTTTTTCTCACAGTAGCTATGACACGCTCAATAACATGGCCGTGTTAATGGTCGTGTCACAAACGTCAAACTCAGTACCGTCGACACGCCCAACAACATGGCCGTGTCAGGCAAAAATCATGCATTCAAACTCTCATCCATGAAAACACAAACACTTCAAAACTCATACTTCATCACCCTTAATCAATATCTTGGTTATATTCATCAATTACCCATCAATTTAACACTTATTAACTTCAATATATCATAATAATAATCATTATATACATCACCATGAATCATCTACTCAAATTCCCAATTCATTTATACTAAACCCTTACTCAACAATTTCAACAATTCATCACCATCCTCACAAATAACCCAAATTATCATCATCTAAATACCAATTTAACAAATCTATAACTTTAATCTTTCACTATCATCATCTTCACACACTAACCAAATCAAATATAAACACAATCAATAGAATCAACTCAAAGAAATGAACACTTACTTGGATATTATGCCAAATCTTCAATCTCCAACTTCAACTCTCTTAAAAGCCTTAAGAATTTGGTGTATAAACCAACCAAAATCACATCTCTCTTTCTCTCTCTCTCTCTCTCTCTCGTGCAAAAAGAAGAAGAAGAAGGAAAGAAGATCTTTTCTTCTTTTTCCCATACATATCATATATATATATATTAATAATATAATAAATATTACAAAAATCCTCCACCACATATCCTTCCCTTTGACTTTCCTTTTCTTCTTTTTCTTTTATTATTATTATATATACTTACTTTCCTACACCAATGTATACAATATATATATGTGATGTATATGTTGGTATATGTATATCTCTTTTATATTACATTTATATTTTCCATATTTTCCAAATACCATATGTATACATATTATCCTCCATATACATCTATCTCTTATAATATTTCCTTTATTATTAATTTATCTTCCTTTCTCTTTCAATTAAACATATAGTTTAAATCCAAATACAACAATAACTCCAAAACTTTTAGGGTATACTTTGGGATATTGCAATTCTCTCCCCCTTAAATAATTTCGTCCTCGAAATTATCTAGTATAATAGTAATCCATTCTTAACCCAATACCATCTTAACTTCCATATGAAGTTAATTATCTTCTTAAGTTATTATGTCATCAAATCATACAACTTTTATTCTCCCCCTTAGAGTCAATCATCTTCTCTAAATTTCATAACTCATCATTATATCTATTTATATATCTTATTACTTTCTTAACCAAACATTCAAAATAACTCATCACATTCCCACTTAATTTATCTTTATACCAAAACCAGATCATTTTAGAATATACTTATACTTCGTCTAATCATTACCTTCAAGATATTATATTACTTCATCTCTTTATAATTACTCTCTTAATTTAACCCTAAAAATCATTGAGTTAAATCTTAATATTGATTATCCCGTCATTACAATCACTTTCAAAATAGACATCTATCAACCTTAATCGATAACAATATCCTTATTTTTCATACACTTAATTCCTTGTTTAGCATGTTTCTCACTTAACATAAATATTAGTACAATAACTTTAAACTTACTTTACAGGTAATCAATCTTTTTCCTTTTTATCATCATTTACAACTGATATAACTCAATACATTCACGTCCATTCATTTGTCAGAATATTACATCATTTACATTATCATTTAAAGTTTACACTCTTAGTATAACTATTCATATTAAATCTCAATAATGATTCGCAACCTTAGCAAAATCTAGATCAATTGATCCATCTGTCACCGTATACTAACATCTCAATCTTAGTCTTATCATCAGATTTCACAATATATATATATATGACCTAATTCCATTAGGGCAAACTTATATTCAAATTCTAATCTCTTTGGATCCATATTTAGCTTTTTGAGACTATGATCAATAATAACAAATCCCTTCAAATTATCTTAGGACAATTTCCACAAAATTCTCATGATTATATCATACCATATTTATTACCCATAGTTCATTCACTGAAACCTTAAATTCATCCACTTATTCAATATAACTTTCAATCATATTTGTAATTTCTCCCATATAACATCTCCTCACATTTCATATCACTACTAATTTTACAAATAATTACCTTTTTACCACATTATCCATAATTCAAAACATTTTACATTTCTCTTCTCTTTCCTTAATTTTCATAAATATAACAAAATTTCTAACATAAAATGATAAAGT
The DNA here is from genome assembly GCA_947685225.1 of Garcia nutans. Lineage (NCBI taxonomy): Eukaryota > Viridiplantae > Streptophyta > Magnoliopsida > Malpighiales > Euphorbiaceae > Garcia > Garcia nutans. Next base: position 18,293,334 of record CANTUV010000012.1, on the reverse strand, counting down.
ATAACTTTACCAGCCATAACTCTTGATCATGTTTCTAAAAACATAATTATCAATCTCACCAAAATTGTACTACAGTCATATTATCTCAGTTCTAAATCTGTGGATAACAAAATTAATCGACCAAAATATATTAAACAAATCATAGGATCATAGGAGATTAATGGTCATGCCTAAAGCTTATAAATCCATACCGTTCCTTTATTATTTTGCTTCCAACCTTTCCAATTACAAAACTAAATTATATTACAAGAATTATATATTCATTTCTAAACTTTGGCTACACCAAAAGTTAACACATTTCAACTCCGATTCAACCCAATTTGTACTCAATTATATGATCATCATTAGCTTAATTCATGTTTTAACATTTCTTACATCTACATATTCAATCTTATGCAAATCTAATACAATTTCCATTTGCTACTCCATTTCTAATCTATCTCTTTTAGAATTTGTAGATATTATACTTCCCTTCTTCCTTTCATTTTCTTATTATACTCATGTACATAGAACATTTCCACATGTAAATACCTTAGAACTCAAAATATTATATGATCATCAAGTTCAGTGATCACTATAACAATTTCCACTGTCCAGTATTACTCAAGTCCATTCCATTCTCAATTTCGTCACATAATCCACCTAGCTTTACACAGTTCAAGACTTAATCTCTATTAGGTCCACTAATACATGCAATATCATTTTAATATCATTAAACCAATAGTTATACCACATACACATTCATAGAGCACATTTATAATGTGATTTACTTTTCACATTTTTTTTATATATATACTTCATTTACAGTCATATTGAAAAACTCATTTCACATATCTTATACATGTATACACATAATTATATATGTATATTTAATTTTTCTTTTACATACAATCCATACAAATTTAACATTTATTACTTTTCTTTGAACATTATCATTCTCGTTCTTTTAACATGACTTAAATTATTCTTTAGCACAACAAATATATACATTCTAACCATAATAACACTTCACATACATCATAGTCACACTGCTAATGTGACATCTCTCTAAATTTTTTTTTTAATATACTTCCATATCCATCTTTACCCTTTTAAATCAAATGACTTAAGGTAACTCATTTTCACTCGCTCAATCACTTTCTTTTTACTTCAAATCAAATTCTCATACTATCAATCACATTACTCAATTCATAATACTTTCATGTGCAATATTATTCATTTCACATAGCTCATGTATTGAATATACATTAAACCATCAATATCTAAATAATCTTTATCAAATTCCATTAAAACTTTAACTTTTCAACTTACTACTTCACCTAAACTTCAATTTACTAATCTCATTTTTTCTTAATATCAACTTTAAAAACATCTTGTATATATACTACAAAGCAACATCAAAACATATAACTTTCACAATTGTTAAAGCTCATTCCAAAAATCCAAATGTCACATATTACTACCATTAACATGAGCTTTAACAACACTTAAGCATATCATATTTCTCATGTTTGCATTAATACTACAATGCATACAACACCATTATATCTTCTTACTTAACCAACATCATCTCTTTTTCTTTTAAAAACCTTAACTTTATATAACCAAATCTTAAATGATCACATTTTGTTTATACCAATCAACTCACTCAATATTCCACTATTCTCTCTTCATTTTAATAACATATCTATCCATAATAATAATCCAACAATATTACCTCTCTCTAGTAACCCAAACATAAGGTTTATTAGAAAGAGATTCAAAATGTAAAGGAAAGAGTACATACTTTAATCTTGATTTTGCTTTTAACTCATTTCCAACTTTCTTCTCTTATTCATTTCTTTATACTCCAAACACATTTAACAATTTGCTTTACTTTAATTGAATAAATTCTCATTCCTTCAATTATCAATTAAACTTGTATAAATGTTTCCATATCAATTTTTTTTACTTTTTCCTTTCATGTGGAACTTCATCCACATAATACCATCCATCTCCTCTAATTCAAATGCAGTACAATTCACATAATGCCACATCCGAGACCAACCTAGGTGTTAATGCATATGCATGTATTACAAATCTCATTTCAAAACTTTTCCTTTTTAATTCTATTTAGACTTTTCAAATTTTTTTTTCTTTTTAATTCCACTTAGGCCGAGAATCCCGAACCTAAGCTCTGATACCAAAATAATTGTAACACCCCCATACCTTATATAAATACTATACATATATCGGGTATACATACAATACGTATATAAAGTATAAGAATGTCACTTTTTGTTACAATTTAAAAACCTCTAACTGAGTTCAAACAATATTACATTAATATTAAAAACATTTACAAAATCATTATACTTTTAATGATCTTACATATATATAATAATCTTATCTTTATCAAAACTTCATTTATACATCTGAATACATTCTTGTCAAAGATACAGCATAATAATTATACATGTATGCATCACCTCCTAGTTGGTCTCGATAAACTCTTACTCTTCTCGTGGCATAACGAATGACTTCAAATCTATCACCTACTCACCTGCGTGATTACACAACCGCGCTAAGCCCGAGAGCTTAGTAGTACAAATAAATAATATAAACATACATTGTAGAAATTATAACATATATATCTTTTAACTTCATGTATCATTAGTTTCTTATCATGGTTTCCCTTTTCAATTACACCTTTCATATATCTCTACTAATCTCATATTTTATATTCATATGTATATATATCATTAACACCAACCACAATTCCATCACTAAAACTCACAATGAATATATCCATACACATATTACATGTCATACTTCATAACATTACATATCCTTCTTTTATTCAATTACTTCATTAGTCACAATTCACCAGTCAAGAAGCACATTTCCAACAAAGGTAAACATAGGTCTCATTATTCATCCATTTCACATTTCATAAATCACATTTAAACAAAGACAAGCATATGCCCAAAGACACTAATATGTTATTCAAAGTTCAGAGTTACTGCTTTGGTCTATAATCACAATAATCAAGCCCGTAGGCAATATATATATATCTCTATCCATGGATAGGGTAACAGACCCAGTCTCTTGGACCTCAACCCGCTAAACTCGAGGAGATCCTCAACCCGGCTAGACTGTTACCTGTAACAGACCCAGTCTCTTGGACCTCAACCCGGATAGACCAGAGGAAATCCTCAACCCGGCTAGGCTATTACTTTAATTCACATTTCACATTTATCAAGTAATAGACCCAGTCTCCTGGACCTCAACCCGGATAAACCAAGGAGATCCTCAACCCGGCTAGACTGTTACTTTAATTCACATTTATCAACTGGAATCGACTTACGACCTGGTCTTTTCACCTATCCAGTACTTTATAAGCATGCCGCCAAATCCAGAACTCTGAATATTGAATTAACATATTAGGCACACAATCATTTCATTTATCTCTTTATCAATTTCTTTCTCAATTCATTTCTCATTTCTTATTCCACAATCAACTAGGCAACCATGCCTCAATTATCTCATTTACATCATCATAGCCAACAACCATGGCTCCACATATCATCGAGAGAATATATATCATTAATTGCATTAAACATCATCATTTAGGCAAACATGCCCCACTTATTTCATTTGAATCATCATAGTCAATCACAATGGTTTTGCATCTTATCATACCTTAATTCACATTAAAACAACTCATCAATAGAATATACATAATATATTTTGAATTCATCAACAAAGTATTTATCATAACAAATTGCATTGCACATACCTTTTTGAATGATCATCATATCTTTCACACTATACAAATCATAACATTAGTCACATTGTATTAACAATATAGTAAATTACTTAACACGTTTATAACTAAATGTGTTAAGTCTCACAATCATGAAAAAGAATGCATTTATGTAAGCTTGTACTTACCTCAAGAACAACTCCCAACAATCTATACACTTCCTCTTCCAAGAATTCTCAACATATAGGTTAAGGCAACAAAATCTCTTCAAAACCTAATCCAAAGATAATTATACATATAAGAAAACAAGAAGGATAACTAACTAGGGCAAACTCTACATATGACACGCTCACCAACACGGGCGTGTCCATGATCGTGACCTAAACCAACAATACAGAAGCTTTGACACGCTTAGTAACACGGTCGTGTTAATGAACGTGTCACTCATTCTACCTCACAGAAACATTGACACACCCAACAACACGGGCGTGTTCATGGCCGTGTCAATTACTTTTTCTCACAGTAGCTATGACACACTCAGTAACATGGCCGTGTTAATGGTCGTGTCACAAACGTCAAACTCAGTACCGTCGACATGCCCAACAACATGGCCGTGTCACTGGCCGTGTCAGGCAAAAATCATGCATTCGAACTCTCATCCATGAAAACACAAACACTTCAAAACTCATATTTCGTCACCCTTAATCAACATCTTGGTTATATTCATCAATTACCCATCAATTTAACACTTATTAACTTCAATATATCATAATAATAATCATTATATACATCACCATGAATCATCTACTCAAATTCCCAATTCATTTATACTAAACCCTTACTCAACAATTTCAACAATTCATCATCATCCTCACAAATAACCCAAATTATCATCATCTAATTACCAATTTAACAAATCTATAACTTTAATCTTTCACTATCATCATCTTCACACACTAACCAAATCAAATATGAACACAATCAATAGAATCAACTCAAAGAAATGAACACTTACTTGGATATTATGCCAAATCTTCAATCTCCAACTTCAACTCTCTTAAAAGCCTTAAGAATTTGGTGTATAAACCAAACAAAATCACATCTCTCTTTCTCTCTCTCTCTCTCTCTCTCTCTCATGCAAAAAGAAGAAGAAGAAGGAAAGAAGATCTTTTCTTCTTTTTCCCATACATATCATATATATATATATATTAATAATATAATAAATATTACAAAAATCCTCCACCACATATCCTTCCCTTTGACTTTCCTTTTCTTCTTTTTCTTTTATTATTATTATATATACTTACTTTCCTACACCAATGTATACAATATATATATGTGATGTATATGTTGGTATATGTATATCTCTTTTATATTACATTTATATTTTCCATATTTTCCAAATACCATATGTATACATATTATCCTCCATATACATCTATCTCTTATAATATTTCCTTTATTATTAATTTATCTTCCTTTCTCTTTCAATTAAACATATACTTTAAATCCAAATACAACAATAACTCTAAAACTTTTAGGGCATACTTTGGGATATTACACCATTCCTGCCGTTTGTTGAAATGCTGCTACCATCTATCGTAAATAAGCATCGGGGCCGTCCGCGGCCGCCACTGCTGGTTGTGGCATAGTTCCAAGACTCTCCTCTACATTCGTAGGCACAGAGGCACGTGACTCGACCTCCTCATCTACTACTCTCTGTGATTCAACTTCTTGCGACATTCTACAATCATATACGTGTATATCATAATAAAGTTAGCAACTGGTTTGGCTCGGCATATTAAATTTCCTATATGGCATGTACATAGATAAATTCCAATCATAATTTCAGATCATACACTTAATATAAACATAAACTTATTTATTCACATAATCACGTTTTCAAACATATTTAACATACATCATCACATACTCCTACTTATGGCCTATTTTACATCCATGTACAGTAAAATGGCCTATATTAGTTTGTTACTTGTCCGGCCTATTTATATCTATTTATAATAAAATGGCCTATCTACTGTTGCATTTTTATCCGCCTATATACATAACCAAAGGGGTAGCAAAATCATCAGCCCATCACAGCTCAATAAGTAGGAGGTCGGGGAGAGGTAGCACTATCTGAAGCAAGCTCCATCGGATCCAGATCTACCTCGTTAGACTGAACTCTAGGAAGGTTATGAGGGAGTTCGTCCATTCTATCCTATAACAGCTCTACCCTTCCTTGCAAGGTCCTAGCCAAATTATTCACATTCTCAAGCTCTACTGTAGTTTGCCTCTTATCCACTTGTAACGCCCTAACATCTTCCATCAAGAGCCTACTATTATCCAGGGCTAACACTAAGTCTTCCTGGTCCTGGAGTCTCAAGTCTCTCAACTGATCTATTACTTCCTCTTGTTCCTCTTGTTTCCCTTTCATTCTAACTAATTCTTCTTTTAACTCCACTATTTCTCGCTCTCTGGCTTCCATTTTAATTTTTTGGCGCAGATTCTCCTTTCCCAATTCAAAAAGCTTCTTATCTATGGCTTGTTTCTCACTTGTGCTGGCCCGAAAATAAGGTTTAGGACCTAAAGCCAATTTAGCAGGTTGCTTCGAATCACTCATCCTCACTCCTGTTCTCAATACCACAATATCACTAATAAGCATCATAAACATACACATCAGCTTATTAAAATTCCCTTCCTAAACCTATGTGTCATGCATTCACAGTTTGATTCAACTAACTACCCAGAATTGACTAAACCAATGCTCTGATACCACTAAATGTAACACCCCATCTTAGCTTATGTTCATAGACTAAGATGGAATGCTATTTTGTGATATTCGAGTTTTGGTTCTACACTTAGTCAATTTATAATACACATTTTACAAAAATTTTGCCAGAGTTTCCCCTATAATTGGTGGTCCCAAGTGTCGCCAAAACTGATTTTTTAGATTTTTTGAAAACATTTTTTTATCTCAACCAATCAATCTCAATCAATCTCAAACACTTCTATAGTCGACCTCCTTATATCCTCCACCAAAACCTGCATTAAAAATTTCACACTTCTACACACGCATCCATACACACTAATTCATACCAACATACAGTAATTAATATACTTAGCACACGTACTTTGGTCTTTTACTAGTCATACATACAATTCTTAGTTTACGCTAACATATGTACATGCCATTCTAGTTATATTACTTATAATAAATTTCTACCCAAAAAGTTGCCAACACCAGCTGCTCGGGACACTGCAGAAAACAGCTTCTCGCTCAACCTACGAGTTTAGAAAAGAAAACTAAACTCGCTAAGCGTTTGCTTAGTGGATACTTAAATCATTGCATTAAATAAATAAATTAAAAGAGTAATTAAAAACATGCATTTGAATACTTTAAATAAATGAATAAGATCTAAACATAATGATAAAAGATTAAATCCCATATTCTGAATTTAGAAATTACTCATTTTGCTTTTATCAATCTAGGTGCTCTACTGGTTTAACAGAACGTCAACGGATAAGGAAGGGTCATGATAAACATATCTCGTCATGATCATATTTCATTATCTTTCATCATAATTCTTGCACATGTGCCAATGGCCATTATCATTGAATCATTGATCATGTCATTGTAATCATCGGCCTTCAGCCGGAATATCATATCATGTCATAAGCAGTACTGTAGTAATAGTATGAGGCATCATATTCTTGTCTCAAGGGTTCTGACATACCGAGTAGAGCATAAATAATTTATTAATTACTTTGGTAATGATATTCAATAAGTCATGATTTTTTCCATAATGCATATATTACTAAGATAACTTCTCATGATGCCTTTTTGATTATTCCAAACCCCTTTCGTGTCATTTTAAATGATATAATATCAATCTATATCATAATATTCAAGTTTTAACACATTTAGAAAAATGACCAAATGAATAGTAGTGCGGCGCGTAAAATCGGCGACGCATTGGCGCGCGACTACTACATGATAAAATCTTCTTTTACTGCTGAAAATCAGTCAACTTTAGCAACAGTTTTGACCAAGTAAACAAACTTATTTTTGTCTGAAATTTTGTAGCAAAGCTCCTTCATAAGTTAACTAAATGCATGTAAAATTGCATCTAAAAATCCCTTCGTTTGCCCCCTCAACAGACTGCCCAAAATGAAAGCTGCAGAATGGTGCCCAAAAGGGACCATTCGGCCCAACTTTCAAAACTTGAGGGGAATTCATTTTTTTCTTGCAAAATTGAGTTTTAGACTCCTTTTGTGATACCATGGAAGGACTAAAGGTCCCTCTTTCAAAAATCAAACCAAAGAGATGACTAAAAGTTAGTCAAAGTTTATGGACAATTAACACAAATTGGGCTAGTTTGTTTTATTTTTTTATTCTCTTCACCATCAATTAACTACAAATGACTAGAAGGCACTTTCCCACATATTTACCACACATAATAACATCATTTCAAAGCCATTTCAAAAGTCCCATAATGCAAAATATGTGAATTAATTGAAAAGGGCAATGATTTAAGTACCAAACCTTAATTCTTTTCACTTGTTTCTATTTCTTTTATGCCTTCTTTGCTTCCTCCTCTCTCACTTCTTGATTTCCTATAATTTTCATAAAATTCATGTCAAGAACATAATAAAATTTAAGTGCTTCATGCCTTATTTTGCTAACTAATCCTACTGGTCATCCTTTTTATCATTAATCTTATATGTGCAAATCATCACTTTCACTTTCTCTTCAACTTCTTAAATTTTCTATAATCATCATATTTATTCTTTCATTTGTATCTTGCAAATAATATAACCAATGAAAGAAATAAGACCATAGATGAATTTCCTTACCTTGGAATTGGTAACTTTCTTCTAAACTTTCACCTAGAAACTTGGAACTTCCTTGAATTTTTAAGATTTTGGAAGTAAAATAACAATTTTAAGCCTTTTTAAGAAGTAAAATAACAATTTTAAGCCTTTTGGAAGGTAATCTAATGAAATAAGGTTTTTTGGCTTTAGAAAAACTAAATTAAAGTTCTATTATTTTAACTTTTGAAAAACACAAAAATCCTAGTTTTTAGCTACTATGTAAAAACAATTAAAGAAAATCAATTAACACATACCTTCTTTTGATGATTCCTCCAAAAAAAATTCTTCTTGGATGAACTAGCTCCAAAGACAAGCCTTTTTTGCCTATGAATTGCTTAAATCGTGATGTTGCTCCTTTAAAAATCAATTGAATTCAATTATTCCTTTTCCACTTCACTTTCGAATTCCAATTCTCAAAGCTCACTGTGAAATTTTTCCTCCTCCTTTTTGGCCTCCTTTGGTCCTTATTTATAGAGGTCTTTCTATGTATATTCCTAATTAGTTAAGGTAAGTAATATTAATAAAAAAAGAAACCAAAACCTAATTGAATTAGGTTTCGAAAATTTGCATCGGAAAATTTGCGCTGCCGAAAAAAATTGCCGCAGGAAAAAATGCGCTGGCGAAAAAAAACTGCCGCAAAAAACTACGGCAGTGGGCGGGCTGGGGCGTCGCCCGCAGGATTTTCCTGCGGGCAAAATAGAAATTCTATTTTGCTCGCAGGAAAATCCTACGAACAAAATAGAATAGTTATTTCGCCCGCAGGAATTTCCTGCGGGCAAAATATCCCACGGACCCGTGCGACTGTTTTTTAGTCTCCGATTTTTTTGATTTTGATTTTGATTTTTATAATTTTTTTTGTTTATTTTTATTTTTTATTTATAAAAATTAGATAGTAAAGCAAAAATTATTTTTAAAAAAATTATTTTGGACCAATTAGACAACAAAAATCATTTTGGACTAAATAAAACATATTGGACCGGATTGGGTCAAAAATTAAGGTCTACAGTGACTGTCCTAGTATACTGCCTCAAACTCAGGAACTCCATCTTATTTGCATCCTTATACTCCCCTGGAGTATACTTCTTCTCAAATTCCCATAGGAAATTATCATAGGTCAGGACTGGTGGATCAACCATAGCATGTGGAACCGTCTTCCACCACTCATATGCATCCCTCTGTAAAAGATCTAGCATAATCAAACTTCTCCTCTAGAGTGCCCTATAGTTGGATGAACACTCTCTAAACCCTATCTAGCTACTGCTCTAATACAATAGGGTCTATAGTACCAATAAAATCCTTAGCTCCGAACCTCTTCAGCATATCATACTTCCTCGTCGGCAACTGCAGCTGCGGCTGTGGTGGCAGTGGCGGCTGCTGAACTGGAGCCTTCCTCAATAGCTCCACCATATGTCGTACCTAGCCCGGCAAAATCTTATCAATTGCTAGTCTTATAGGTACAGAAGTAGATGCCTCACCCGTAGTCTCAGCTCTAGCTCCATCTCTACCCTCATCAGGAGCCACACTCTTAGCACTACCCTATACAAATTGATGCATCTGAGATGCCATAACTACCTATATCTGCAAATACAGCAGAAAATTGCCACATCAGAGATCAGAACTGCCAGTGCCAAGGCATGAATCATAATTAAAAACCATATTTAGAATTCCCATTTTCTTTCTCGAACAACCCACTTAGGTCGATAACCTCAAACCTAGGCTCCAATACCAAAATAAATGTAACATCCTTATACCCTATATACGTACAATACATTCACCTAGTATATGTAAAATACACATATATGGTATAAAAATGTCACAGTCCGGTTCAATAAAAAATTTTCACTTTTCAAATTTAAAATCTTAAATACTTTAAAATGTCTATTTAAATAAAAAAAATAAAATATTATTGTAATTCATAGGTTTCTGAAATAAGCAATTTTTTAAAAATCTTTGGAAAAAAAATTCACCAAAGTTTTTGTCTGTAATTTGAATATTCCCAAATTCAACAAAACCCCAACTTGCATAAGATAGCACTCCTAAATAATATCAAATCACCATTTCACCTATACTCCTCAATTTCTTCAAGTTTCACAAAACATTTATACACATATATATATGTTTTTCAAAAAACACATATAAAATCCATAATATAATTTTTATCGAAAACATCCTTTATAATTTACAATATAAAGACCAAACACATAATATAATATATATGAAATATCAAAACGTAATAAAAATATTTACATGCTGGCAGTTTTTTTGAAATTGAAGCCAAAAAATGAACTCTACACTGAAAACCTCAAATCTAGACCCGATCCAATCTAGACAAACTCTCCGGCTCTATCGGATCTCCCCTGTCACCAGCAGTATAAACTTTGATAACAACAAAGCTCAAATGTAATGCCAATGCACAATGCATATGGATAACATATCTCATATCATTTCATTATAACATATTTTGCAATTGTTTCAAAATTCACAATTCACATAAAAACAAACACAATCATGGGCCGAAATAATCTAATATGCTATTCAAATTCCAGAGTCACTATTTTGGTCCATATTGACACCCATTGTCTAGTCCAAAGGCAAGTGACGCCCAGCGTCTAGCCCAAAGGTAAATCATAGTGATGCCCAGCATCTAGCCCGAAGGCAAGTGAAGTCCAATGTCTAGCCTGAAGGCAAATCAAATAGTTGCTCAAAAGCTAGCCTCGAAGGCAAATAATGATGATAACCTCATAGGCATTCTGTCAAACACAAAACTCTGAAAATTGAAGAACATAATAGGCACACAATTATTTCACGTTTCTCATTACCAATCTCTTTCTCATTTTCTCATAATCAAGCTAGTCACATTGCCTCATTTTTCATTATCTATTAGGCACATTGCCTTATTTTCTCATCTTTTTTCTCACTTTTTCTCATTTTTCTCATTTATAGCAATATCAATTCATCACATTTCATCATATCAATACATTGCATCACATTTTACCTTAAACCTCATCACCTAAATATTTTGGGTAAATTCACTTAACCCATATATGATTCATATTTTATGCACTTTAGCCATTACCAACGGCCTTTTTAACAATGCCCTTAATTCATACAAAAAAAATGGCATTACCCAAACACTTTGGGTCATTTTCACATAATACACATATTTCACATTTACACCATTTAGCCATTAACAATGGCTTTTCACAATGCATTTAATATATATATGACATTACACATGTGTGAGTAGGGATTTTTGCCCCCGCTCCATGTGGAATGATTCTTGCGACTCGGTACTGTTTAGGCTTGGAGACTTAGAGGACATGGGCCTAAGCCCAGAGAAAATGGAGTCGCCACCTGAATTGACTGGGAAAAGAAAGGGGTGGATGACTCGATTCCTAAGGAATCTCCAACCCCTTAATGGGTTCGAAAAGTTGGGTACATATGGGGAATGTGAGAAATGGCATAACACCCCCACGACGCCCGGTTCATTAATACCGGCCTCCTTTTCAGGTCTTAATATTATAAAATTCTTAAATATAATAATATTATCCGTACTACATGCAACAATTAAAATAAAGCATCATTATATTAAAATCAAAGCAATGTCCAAACAAAGCAAATAAATGGACACCCATCTGAGGATGGAAACATGTCCTTACATCATCCATGTCTAAAATTAAATAGGACACCCACCGAAAGGTGGAAACATGTCCTTTACATTGGTCCAAAATATAAAAGCAATTTAAATTTCATGAAAATTAATTAATGAGGTATCCAATAATGGAAACATACCTCTTACAATTTTAATACTTGGACAAACTAATAATAATCCTAATAATAATGAAAATATTCATCCATGATAAATTAAATATATTAAGTATTGAAATTAAATAAATCAAAACATATAATAAAACTAAACAATCAAATCTAAAATTTATTAAAGCAAATAAAGATACAAATTTGGGTTTACGTCTCAATTTAGGATTCTTTAATTAACATTTAGGGTTTTGAGATTTTGGAATTACTATTATTATTATTTAGGCTACTGTGAGACTTTTTGGAAAAATGGAATGGATTAGGGTTGTATAAATTTAAGAAAGTAGTAAGGTTTTTGGTTAATCAAATTAGATTTTAGGGCTAACATCAAGAAATTAGGGTTTTGGAACCTTAAGACATTAGGGTTTAGGACTCATGGTTAAGATATTAGGGTTTTAGGGTTTAAGGAATTTAAGGTTTAAGAGAGAAAGATTTATGGGATTAGGGTTTTGATATTCTTGGATTATCGAAAAAAAGGGTTTAGGATTTTAACTTACTGCCTTTGAAAAAAAATTTTGGATTTGGAGAAATAAATTAAAGTTTTGGAAGAATAATCAAGATTTTGGAGTTTAATAATGAAACGGTTTAAGCTTTTGGATAAAAATAGTTTTGAGTTTTGAGTTTCAATAAAATAACTTATGGTTTTTGAGGTTTTAGTAAACAAACTAGATTTTGACAGTTGATTCAAACCCTCAATACCTAATGGATGGTTTTAAGTTTTTTATAAAACATGCAAGTAGAGTTACGAATACCAGCTGATTAATGTATTAACTAAAGTAAACAATTAAAGTTATTAAAACAAATATCAAGTTACCACATGTTCTTATTAGTCAAAGTAAATAAAGCTACTATAAACATGAATAATTTATGATTAAAGATCAAACCTCTGTCTTCAGTTCCACCAAAAAAATTTATTTATGGGTGAACAATGTGAAGACAGTATGGACTCTGCCTTCTTCTTTGGTTGTCTTAATATTTTTGTTTGTTGTTTTTCTTCGTTCTCAAAAAATTGCTGCTGTTCTTCTAGGGTTTTTCTCCTTTTTTCTTTAGGGTTTTTCCGTGTTCTATCCGTAGGGTTTTTTCCTTTTGTCCTCCTTAGGGTTTTTCTATGTTCTCCCTAGTGTTTTCCTTATTCTGTCTCCTCCTTTCTAGTGTGTTTAATGTGGTATTTATAGGAACAAATTAAAAACCTAATCCTATTTTAATAAGAAAATACTAACTATTTAGGAAAATTTACAAAACCAGGCTGCCGGGCCTGCAGGCCAGGTGAGCTGGGCAAGCCAGTTCGTAGCAGAACTGGGCAAGCCTAGCTGCGGCGACTTGGGAAGTGCCTAATTCGCCACATAAATTTTTTGCGACGAATTCCCTTGTCGCTTGTCGATCCGTTTGATTTTTTATTTTTTATGTTTCATTTTTATTAAAAATAACTATTATATATTATTAATAATTAAAATACCACAAAAATTATCTTAAACTATCGGATTAGATTGGGTAAAAAATTAAGGGTCTACAGTTTGCCTCCTACTTGAACGATCTGAGACTTGATAGAAGAGAGTGAAAAGCAACATGACTTTGAGTAGATTTTGGATGAGGATGGGTTTTTGGATTTGATTTGGGTACTTGGACCAGGGGTAAGTTCTGGACTTAAGGGTAATTTGGGTTTTGGACCCAAGCTAAGTTCTGGACTTAAGGGTAATTTGGGTTCTAAACCCGAGCTAGGTTCTGAACTTAAGGATAATTTAGGTTCAGGACCTGATCTAAGTTCTGGACTTAAGAGGGAATTTAGGTTCTGGACCTAAGCTAAGTTCTGGACTTAAGGATAATTTGAGTTCTGGACCCGAGCTAAGTTATAGACTTAAGAGGGAATTTAGGTTCTGGACCTAAGCTAAGTTCTGGACTTAAGGGTAATTTGGGTTATGGGCCCGAGCTATGTTCTGGACTTAAGAGAGAATTTATATTCTAAGCTAAGTTCTGGACGTAAGGGTAATTCGGGTTCTGGACCTGAGCTATGTTCTGAACTTAAGAGGGAATTTAGGTTCTGAAACTAAGCTAAGTTTTGGACTTAAGGGTAATTAGGGTTCTGGACCCGAGCTAAGTTCTGGACTTAAGAGGGAATTTAGGTTCTGGACCTAAGCTATGTTCTGGACTTAAAGGTAATTCGGATTCTAGACCTGAGCTAAGTTCTGGACTTAAGAGGGAATTTATGTTCTGGACCTAAGCTAAGTTCTGGACTTAAGGGTAATTTGGGTTCTGGACCGAGCTAAGTTTTGGACTTAATTTGTTATACCATTCTTTAATGGATTGTGGGTCTTTACCCACCAAAATGGATCTTCATCCTTTGTAAATGGATCTTCACCCTTGGAGATCGGGTCTTCACCCCTGTAAATGGATCTTCATCCTTGGAGATTGGGTCTTCACCCTTAAAAATGGATCTTCATCCTTTGGACGTCGGGTCTTCACCCTTGAAATTGGATCTTCATCCTTTAAGCTGGATCTTCATCCTTTGCATCAGGTCTTCACCCTTGAAAATGGATATTCATCCTTTGGACTTCGGGTCTTCACCCTTTGAAATTGGATCTTCATCCTTGGAATCAGGTCTTCACCTTTGAAAATGGATCTTCATCCTTGGAAATCGGGTCTTCATCCTTGAAAGTGGATCTTCATCCTTTAAGTTGGACCTTCATCCTTGGAAATCAGGTCTTCACCCTTAAAAGTGGATCTTCATCCTTAGAGATTTGTCCTGTATTAGCTTTAACTCTTCTAGTTGGACTAATCTTTTGTCTTTTGTGTCTTCATTCTTTTAATAGTTCTAATGTTCCATTATTATTTTTTTTGTTCTTCCTTTGCACTTTTACAAAAAAATTTCAGCCATTTTAGCTAACCTTCAAATCTTCTCCTTGTCCCCCATGATTTTTCTAAGCGGGCTTTGGTTGATGTTTGTAGATTATCTAGTTTTTCAAACAAGCATGCATTTCTTCATTTCTTTTGTAAAATGACTGGAGCTTCTTCAAGCAATGGGTCTTCTATGTCCCCTGATTATATACCCGCTTTATGGTTGCTTCATAGAATATTACTGTTTATTTTTGACAAAGAAAAATGGAGTGTGATATGCTCATGTATGCATGATATGCATGGATTATACTTACAATGATTCCATTGACTCACAGACCGAGGTGATTAGCTGAAGTGTTCTCATTGACTCCTTCCAGATACCCATGCAGGTCATGCTTTGGAATGACAGGATGCCTCACATTTATTGCTTTTATCTTAAAGATGTTGAAAATATGAATAATGGAGGCCACAAGCAGTAGAGATACATCCATTTCAAATTATGATTTAGTAGCTTCTTTATAACCTTGCCATTAATCATTTCATTTTGCCCAATGTGTCTTTTGAGGTTCTATAGTTTAACATACTCCCCTAACTTGATATTTTGTTTCTAAATTTTCAATTTTGAATTTTGATTTTAAAATCAAATGTTAGATTTGCCAAATTAATGTTAATTTACTTCAGGACTTGATTTTTCAAACTAACATATCTATAACATGACAACCCTAGTTACCGTACTAAACTCGGGAATCATTTCTATTTAAGCAAGAATTATTGCACTTCAGATAGGCACTTACACATTACTTGGCCAAAGGTCTCATTGAGTTTAAATATTGTCTATCTCATATGCATGCTTATTCAAACTATCTCCACTAATAGACTCTACCTACCAAGAGAGATCAACAAGTCTTTGATAAGCTTGAAATGGGGTCTATAAGGGACATGGGTTAAATGAAGGCCATTTATAAGTTGGAGCCGTTATGGCACTATGGGCAAACCTTCACACTATAAACTACTTGCTGGAACTTTAGACAGTTGGGAGCATGAAAAGATAGAGCTTTGAGTGCTCTCCCATCTTCTTGGTATTAATCTGGATCTTGATTAGAATAGTCTTTGCCCTTGCAAAAAGTTTGGTACCCATATTCATCATCATTTTTTCTTTTCTCTTTCTCTTTCTTTTTCTTAATCTTCCCTTTTCTTTCTCTTTATTTTTCTTACTCTTCCCTTTTCTTTCTCTTTATTTTTCTTACTCTTCCCTTTCTTTGAGCATTTTATCATTTTGTCTTTCTTCTCTGTAGGATTGTTAAGTATAGGACTTTCAAAAACTGGGTGACCTTTCTCCTTTTTCTCCGATTTTGATTGAATATTTGGTTGGATTAGACCAATTCAAGTCAAACTATCCTTATAAACCAAATGGAAGCCTTTTGCTGCTTTTAGGTAAAAGAGAACTTAGTTGGCTTTCTGAACCGCCTTTTTGGGTTTTATTTTTCTTCTTCTTTTTTTCTCCTTTTTCTTTCTTTTTTTTTCTTTTTTTTTCTTTTGTCCTTTTTTCTTTTCTTTTTTTTTGTTCTAACTCTAAAAGAGTTGTCCTGTTTGTACCAACTTGGGTTTCTAATAGTGGATGAGTGGAGTGATGTAAATCTTCTTTAGCAGGGGATAAATCATTTGTTACTCTATTGTTGTCTTGATAGATTGGAGATAGTAGGTGAACTTCAACTACCCTTATGGTATTAAAAACATCAACTATCCTTACGGCTTTGGCCATGCATTTTCATTCTTTGATCTTCTTACCTCTTCAGCTTAGTGAGCATAAGACTTATCAAAAGTATCACAATAGCTCAGGGTAGATTGTTGGGGTTATATGCCAATGAAAAGAAAGCTAAAATTTTATGAACGCTTAAAGGGATAACTAGGGATTGATATTTAATTGGGTGGATAGTAGTTGTTGGTTAACCAAACAATGCCTAGATCATTTCTCTCTTAAATTAAGTAGAGCTCAATTTTGGCTAGAAAGTCTATCAAAGCATGTTCTAAGACTGACTAGGACCTAGACAAAGGTCATTATGTAGGAGCCCTCTCCAAGTAAGCATACATAACTCAATGCTATAGTGCAATTCCCTTATCTAGGAAAGTCATTCAAATCATAATGCCTAGATACATTAATTTATGAATATCAAGCTAGATTCGTCATTGTTTGATCACCAAAATGAACAAAGACCAACAAAAATTTTATAAAAGGAATTTATTCAAACAAACATAATTTGAAAAACATAATTGTTCCAAGCAAAATAAAGCAATATTCAAGCTAAGGAAAGTTTGTTGAGTTAAGCTCCTTCCCCTTTCACATCTTCAACATTCCCATCTTGAAAAGAGGATAAAACAAAATCTTCTTCCAATCCTTTTCCCACTATGAATGTTGCCGGTGGAGGTACTCTTCTAAACTTAGGCAAAGATTGTTCTTGGTATTGGGCTTGTCCGGCTTAGGTAGCTTACCACCATCGATTAGATCTTGGATCTCATGCTTCAATCGGGTACATCTATCAGTCTCATGTCCTTGAGTCTAATGAAATTGACAAAAGGCCTTAGTATCAAATTTTGGTGGTAAAGGATTAGGCAAAGGTCGAGGGGCCAATGGCTGTAATAGTTGTAATATCCCAAACTATACCCTAAAATTTTTGGAATGATTATTGTTGAAATTGGATTAAATGAATTTAAAGTGTGTATTAAGGATTGAGAGGAAAGATAAGTGTGTATATGTTGCATATATAGAGATATATACAACATATACAAGTCAACTAATGAGATGGTCAAATGAGATTTATTGATTATTTAAAATGGGAATTAAATAAGTGGAAGATGATATTTTGGTTAATTATATTATTATAATATTTAATTGCTTGGTGGAGATTAATTAGAAAATTGTGTGGTTTAAGAGGTGAGAGTTGTTTGACTTTTCTATCATCTTATTCTTTCTTCTTGTGCTTAGCCAGCCACCACCATTAACAAAAGGGAAAGAGAGATTTTGTTCTTCCTAACTCAAGATTGAAAGGTGTTTCAAGTGATCAAGTTGGAGTTCTAAGGATTTTCTTCACTTTTGGTAAGTTTCCAACTTGTTTCCTTGGTTTTCTTTTGAGTTTGTGAATTGAGTTTGGTTAATGGTTATTGTTGATATGTGTATGGTTAATTTTGATGTGTTTGAGATTGTGTTGTCTATTTGATTTTGATTTTGGGGTTGGTTTGGAGGAAAGGTTAAGTTTAGTGAAGGAAAGCAAGAGTTGTGGATTGTGTGTGGGTTGAGTTGTGATGATGGATGTGATTGTTTTTTGATGAATGTATTGAGTTGTTTTGGTATTATGCAAGTTTAGTATGGTTTATTGATGGTTTTGGTTAAGATTGTTTGGAGTGGAAAAGGGTAAAGTATGATATTTTGTTGGATGTGGTGTTGTTGGTGTCGGAATCAGGGTTTTTGGCCTGACACGCCCATGAGCATGGCCAAGTCTTTAGGCGTGTCAATGGTTCTATTTTTTGGATGGGTGGCACGACCAGTGACATGCCCATGTCACTGAGCGTGTCACAGCATCTGTGTTGGAGCAGTATTGACACGTACAGTGACATGCCCATGTCACTGAGCGTGTCGTAGCTTTTGTGTTGAGGGAGGATTGACATGGCCAGTGACACGCC
This sequence comes from Garcia nutans, assembly GCA_947685225.1. Classification (NCBI taxonomy): domain Eukaryota; kingdom Viridiplantae; phylum Streptophyta; class Magnoliopsida; order Malpighiales; family Euphorbiaceae; genus Garcia; species Garcia nutans. The sequence continues at coordinate 18,274,388 of CANTUV010000012.1, read as the reverse complement.
CATGTCTCTAAGCATGTCAAAGCTTCTGTGTTGTGGGTTTAAGGCACGGTCAAGTACAGCCCCGTGTTGTTGAGCGTGCCATGTGTAGAGGTTACCCTAGTTGGTTCTTATCCTTATTATCTTATGTGTATCACTAAGTGAGTGTGTATAATCACTTTTGGATTAGGTTTTGAAGAGATTGAGTTCCCCTAATCCAAGTGTTGAAGGATTCTTGGAAGAGGAAGTGGTTAGATTGGTGTGAGTTGCTCTTGAGGTAAGTACAAACCTTACATGATTGCATACATTTACATGACTTTGGGACTTAACACATTTGGTTGTAAATGTGTTAAGTAATCTATTACATTGTTGATACAATTGATTAATGCTATGATTTGCATAATGTGAAAGCTAAAATGATCATTCAAAATGTATGTCCAATGCAATTGATTATGTATACCCTAATGATGAGATGTGAAGCCATTGTTGTTGGCTATAATGATGGAAATGAAATATTGAGGCATTGTGCCTAGATGATTATGAGAAAATAAGAATGGAATTGAAAATGAAATAATGATAGAATTGTGTGCCTAGTATGTTATTCAATTTTCAAAGTATTATTGTTGGTGGCATGCCTAAAAGTAACACTTCCTTGAAGCTGGGTTCGGCATGGTCCTTGAAGCCAAGTTGGGTTGATGCTTAGCTCCCCTTGAAGCTTGGTTGGGCCTAGTCTTTGAAGCCTAGTTGGGATGTTACATATGAGATGTTTCTCATTGTGATAATGATTTGCCTATGGGCTTGATAAATGTGATTATTGGTGTAACACCCCATCTTAGCCTATATTTATAGACCAAGATGGACTATTATCTCATGGTGGTTGTGTCTTAATATTTTACTTAGCCAATTTTAAGTGCAGATTTTAAAAAAATTTTGCTATAACCTCCCCTAAAAATGGAGGTCCCAGGTGTCGCCAAAACTGATTTTTTTTAATTTTTGAAAACAATTTTGATCTCAATTAAACAATCGTAACACTCCTCAAACACTTCTATATTCATTACCCTTATATCCTCCACCAAATCCTTCACTAAAACTTTACACTTCTATACTTGCATACATAAGTGCTAAATCCAAATAAGATTTATTATATTACTAGCAGTGTACGTGTTCTAGCTTTTCAGTATAATACAATTATTTGCTAGATCATACAAGCTTATGTACATGCCATATTTCTACACTCAATCATATCAAAACTCCTATCCAAAGTAGTAGTCAAGGCCAGCTGCGCAGGACATGCTGCAATCTCATCTCCTCGTTTAACCTACGAGTTTAGAGGGAAACTAAACTCGCTAAGCAATTGCTTAGTGGGTACTTAAATCATTGCAATAAATAAATAAAATGAAAGAATGATTTGAACATACATTTATATACTTTAAATAATTGAAAGGAATAAATACAAAACACATAAGGTAAAAAGGCTTCACTGAATAATTTCAATTTAAATCGTTTTTCTTGCTTTTATCATTTTTGTTGCTCTACTGGTTTAACAGAACATGAACGGATAAGGCACGGGCCATGATAAATATATCTCTTCATGGTGAGATATTACAGGATGATATGCGTCATGGTGCATATTTCATCATCCTTCATCATAAATCTTGCATATGTGCTAATAGCCATTGTTCATTGAATCATTGATCATGTCATTGTAATCATCGGCCTTCAGCTGGAATATCATGCCATGTCATGAGCAGTACTGCAATAATAATATGATACATCATACCCTTATCTCAAGGGTTCTGTCATAACTAAGTAGAGCGTAAACAATGTATTAATTAATTTGATCATGATATTCAATAAGCCATGATTTTGCCATAAGACATGAATTGTCAGAATAGCTTGTCATGATGCCTTTCTGATCATTTCCAATTCTCCTTCATGTCATTTTATATGATTTAACATCAATACATATCATAATCTTCAAGTTTTAACACATTTAGAAAAATGACCAAATGAATAGTGGTGCGGCGCGTAACTCAGCAACACAATGGCGCGCGACAACTAAATGGTAAAATCTGTTTTTACTGCTGAAAATCAGTCAAATTTGGCAATAGTTGTGACCAAGTAAACAAACTTATTTTTGGCTGAATTTTTGTAGGAAAACACTTTCATAAGTTAACTAAATTCATGTAAAATTTTGTCAAAAAATTCCCTCGTTTGCCCCTTCAACGAACTGCCCAAAATGAAAGCTGCAGAATGGTACCCAAAAGGGACCATTCGGCCCAATTTTCAAAACTTGAGGGGAATTCATTTTTTTCTTGCAAAATTGATTTTAGACTCCTTTTGTGATACCATTGAAATACTAAGGGTCCCTCTTTCAAAAATCAACCCAAAGGGGTGATTAAAAGTTCATCAAAGTTATGAATACTTGAGCAAATTTAGCTAGTTTGTTTTGTTTTCATTCTTTTCACAATCAATTGATTACAAATGGTTCAAGAGTACTTTCCCACATATTTACCACACATAATGGCATCATTTCAAAGCAATTTCAATAGTTCCATAATGCAAAACATATGAATTACTTGAAAAGGCAATGATTTAAGTACCAAACCTTGTTTATTTGCTTTATCCCTTGCTTGTCCTATTCTTTCTTCCCTTTTTCTTCTTTATCCCTTTGATTTCCTATAATTTTCATAACTTCCATAATAAGAACATTATAAAAACCATATATTCAAGCCTTGATTCTTGCTATCTAAAGCTACTAATTACCATTTATTCATCACTTCTACATGTATGGATCATTTAATCTAATTTCTCTTAACTTTCTTAACTTTTCCATATTCTTCCCAATCTTTCTTTTGATGATAACTTAAGAAACATCAACTAAATGAATAAATTGATACTAGAATTGAATTCCTTACCCTAAAATTAAGCTTTTCCCTTTGAAAATCCTAGTTGAAAGTGTGAAAAATCTTCCTCTTCTCCTTCTTTGGTGGTTCGGCCTAGCTCTTCTAAAATGGAGGAGTTCTTTTTCTTCTTCTTTCTTTTTTGTTCATAAATGTTCATTCTCTCCCTTTTCTACTTATGATTTTTGATTTATTTAATTAATTTCATTTTGGAGGGTTAAGATTTAACCACCACAAAAGTGTCTTTAGCTAGGATGGTGCCATGTGTTTTTGGAGGGTTAAGATTTAACCACCACAAAAGTGTCTTTAACAAGGATGGTGCCATGTGTTTTTGGAGGGTTAAGATTTAACCACCACAAAAGTGTCTTTAACTAGGATGGTGCCATGTGCCCCTCCTTGGAAAATTACCAAAATGGTCCTTAAATTATCATACATGTCCCACTTGGTGCTTGGGTGAAAGTAAAAAGACCAAAATACCCTTCAATTGAAGGTTTTGCCTTTTCTTCCTAACCGGGTGGTTTTACGACGCGTAAAATGTACCGTTCTCCTCCTATCAACCTCTAGTTTTCATTTCCGACATTCATTCTTGATTTTGAACTAATTTATAAAAATTACGCTCATGCCCTTAACTTTTGTAAAAATTCCCTTTAGGTCCTTACGTGATTCGGGTCTCCACTTAGGTTCGTTCTTCAACATCCATCTCTGCGGAGTCCTTCCGTTTACTTCGGATACCTTTACGTGTCTTGTTTTCCAGTGTATAAATTATTATCACAAGAATGACGAAAATACCCTTGGTCGAGAATCCACTGTATCTCTCAAACTGTGCGTTTTCGGGAAAAACTGTGGTGTTCCATTTCGACCCGATTTTTCTCTACTTTTCAGCCTTAGAGTCTGTTATGGGCACTATTAAGGATCTTCAGAACAACTTTTGTTAATTACGGCCACCTCCACAAAACTTTAAAATCTTTTCAGTTAGGTCCTTTTTGTCCTATAGAGCTTCTTTTCACGTCGTGTTCTTTGGTGGTTACTCGGGATGGTTCCTCTTACTGTACGTAGATGTACTGTACATATGTACAAATTGGGTCGTGACATTTCTTCCCCTATAAAATTTAGGCTTCGTCCCAAAGCCGATCGGGTGTAAAATTTAGGCTTCCATCCTCATTGTTCCTTCCCTTTCCCAAATTATCTCTTGCATTCTATGGTTCCTTCGCCGCACTTTAACTGGAGGAATTCTCTTATCTCTTAATCCTTTGACTTTTCGTGCTAAAATTTCTATTGGTTCTTCTTCATAATTTAGGTCAGATTGGACTCTGATGCTTTGTGTCTTTATATCGTGTGTGAAGTTCAAACGATATTGCCTTATCATTGAAACGTGAAAAGCATTATGTATTTTGTTTAGTTCTAGTAATTGAGTTAACCGATAGGCTATTGATCTATGCGTTCGATGATCTCGTATAGTCCAATAAGCCTAAGGCTTAACTTACTTTTCTACTTAAATCTTAATACCTTCTTTCATGGGAAAATCTTAAGAAAAACCTTGTCTTCCACTTAGAGTTCTATGTCCCTTCGTTTCGAGTCCGCATATGATTTTGCTCCTACCTACCGGTATATGATTTTATCTTGTCTTTACTTAATTCCTTCCAACACTTTGGTGTTCCATGTTTTCTTTCGTATAATTCTTTATAGGGCGTCACCGCATGCTGAATTAATAGTCATTGTTATATGCATATTCAATTAAACTCAAATACCTATTCCAGCCACCCTTAAATTCTATAACACATGTTCTTAATATGTCCTCCCAAAATTTGGATTACTCTTTCAAATCGTCCATCTGTTTACGGGTGAAAGGCGGTGCTATAATTTTTTTGGGTTTCAGAAGTTGTTTGCGACTTCTTCCATAAATTCATGGTGAACTGTGGACCTCTGCCTAAAATGATAGACGTTGGAATCCTATGTAATCGTACAATTTCCTTGGCATACTTTTCCACCAATTTATCTATTGAATAATCCATTTGTAAAAGTAGAAAATGAGCTAACTTAGTTAGGCAGTCAACGATTATCCGAACAGTGTCATGCCGGCCTCGTGTCATTGGTAGTTCTATGATGAAATCCATAGTGATATGTTCCCATTTCCATACCAGAGTGGGAATTAGTTGTAACAGTCCCGATAGTATTTGATATTTCGCTTTTGCTTGTTGACATATTAAACATTTGGTCATAAAATCAACAATATCTCTCTTCATTCCAGGCTACCATTAAAACTTCTTTAGATATTGATACATTTGTAACTCTTGGATGCATTGCGTAGAGACTACTATATGCTTTTCAAAAAAAAAAATTTCTTTCTTATGTCTCCCATTATTAGTATCATTACTCTATTATCATAATACAAACTACTGTTCTTAGAAATTTAGAATTTTATATCCTTTCCTTCTTACATTTGCTTGATCCATTTTTGTATTTGTTAGTTTTCCTTTTGCACTTGATGAATTTCTTGAAAAGAAACATAGTTTATGTTTGCATTTCTACTACTAGTACTTCCTCTTCCATTGGTCTTAAACTGATCTTTATAGCGCCTAAGGCTGGTATCGATTTTCCACCAAGTGCGTTGGCCACCACGTTAGCTTTTTCTAGATGATAATTTATAACTTAGCTGTTATTTCCAAAACTTGGGTTTACTTTCCTTACCATAAATTGAGATCCTCTTGGGTTGGCGGATATTTTAAACTTTTGCGTCTGTATAAATATAACACTTTTCTCTATATAAATCATATCTCCAAATCTTGAAAGCCAATACGATAACTGTTAATTCCAAATAGTGTGCTGGGTTATTATTATTATTTTTTTCGTATGGTTTAAATCATCAAAAGACTTATGCGACTATTTTATCCTTTTGCATAAGCATATAACCTTAACCGATGTGTGAAGCATCACCATATATCACAAATTCTTTGCTGGACATGGGCCGTATGGGTATTGAAGCATTCGTTAACTTTTCCTTTAGTTTCTCAAAGTTCCTTTAACATTTATCAGTCCATTGGAGTTTGGCATTCCTTTGAAACAACCTTGTCATTGGGATGATAATAATGGAAAACCCTTTTATAAAACATTAATAGTACCCAGCCAGTCCTAAGAAGATTCTTACTTCTATTACTGTCTTTGGTGTTTTCCATTCCAAAATGGCTTTTGTTTTCTTAAGACCTACTTTAATGCCTTATGCTAATATGGTGTGTTCTAAGAATGTCACTTTTTCCAATCAAAACTCGCATTTGTCATGTTTGACGTACAACCGCTTCTCTCGCACCATTTGCAGTACTATGCAAAAGTATCGATCGTATTCTTCATTGTTCCTTAAATAAACGAAGGTGTCATCTATGAACACCATTTACAAATTGGTCAAAGTATGGATGAAAGATATGATTCATTAAATCCATGAATACTACTGACACATTTGTGGGCTCAAAAGGCATTACAAGGAACTTATAACGTCTGTATCGAGTTCTAGATGTAGTCTTTGGAATGTCTTTTCCTTTGATCCGCAGCTGCTGATATCCCAGTCGGTGATCTATTTTTTTTTTTTTAAAAAAACCTTGGTTCCCTTAAGTTGGTCGAATACATCGTCGATGGACGGTAATAGATATTTATCCTTAATCGTAAGCTCATTCAACTACTTATAGTTCACATATGACCTTAAGGATTTATCTTTCTTCTTGACGAAGAGTACTGGCGTGCCCCATGAAGAAATACTTGGCCATATAAGACCCTTGTCGAGTAGCTCCTATAATTGCATTTTCATTTCTTTGGGTTTCGCTGGTACCATTTGGTATGAGGCAACCGACACCAGTGCAGTTCCCGGATATACATTTATAGTGAATCCTACTTTTCTCTTAGGTGATAATCCGGGTAGCTTGTCTAAAGAAACATCGAGAAAATCACGCATTGTTGATATCTCTTGAATCTTTATCACATTCTTCTTTACTTCCATAGTGCTTACCAAGTGTGCCTCACATCCGTTTGTATGGAACGCCTTGTTGTAACTGCTGCTGTTACGTTGTTTAGGTAATCAGCTCTCTTTCCTACTGCCGTCACTTCCTCCTTGTGGGGAGTATGAAGTGTTACTCTCTTTCTTCTTATAATCAACCACTTTTTTATGCCTTGTTAGCCAATCCAATACCAACATTATGTCAAATTCTCAGAATGGTAACTCTATTAAATTTTCTGGAAATGCATTTTCATGTAACTCTATAGAACATTCTTTAATCACTTGTGTGTAACTACCTTGTCTCTTATCGAATTTATAACTAATGTTTCAAACTTAACATATCCTACTGGTAATTCTTCTAAGTTTTCATAACGTAGGCTCTGGCTGCTGTACTTGAATTGAGCTAGTCAATGGTCTCTGATTGTGCTCTTTGAAAATTCGAATCACTTTCCTTTCCCCTGCTTTGGCCTCGGCCAAAAGCGGGCCGTGATTTTTCTATCAGTGCGGGTGCATTCACTTGTCTTTCTGGCAGTTTACCCTAACACGATCTGGTGCCCCACATTCCCAGCATCCATCTGTTAAATACCAGCATTCACTCTTATGTCTTCATCCACAGTGTTTGCATAGAGGAGTAATATATCCTTCAAATCTATATTTCTTTCCAATCCTCCAATAATTTTTGAATTGTTATTTTTTCCTTTTTCCTTTACCTAGTCCTTGGGTTGTTATTACTTTCATTATTTCCTTTTTGATCTAATTTTAATTCTGGACTTTCTACCTCTTTGGTTCTTAATTTCTCTCTTTCTCTTCTCTCTTTTTTTTTCCATCATTTCCTGAATTCATAAATCTCATATATCTTCTTCTTATAATTTCTTAATTTTGATGATTACATTGGGGAATTTTTAGGAGGAATCACAATACAGTGTTTTGATTAGGTTTCGTCTAGTTTCTACTCATATGGTCCGTCACCTACCTTATTAAGACTTCACGGGATGGTCACCCATCATCATTGGTCGAGCATGGTTAACTCCGGTTTCTTGCTAAATTTCAACACGACGGTGTTGGGTCAGCAGTATCTTCTTAGTGCGCTTACTTCATCTGCTTATGTGAATATTGTACATGGGGTTACTATACATATTCTCTAGTGGCCAGACATGAGAATTTCTCATATACTTATTTCTATTCACTCATCTTTGTTATCTAAGTTCTATCTATTTTATCTCTTACCGTCTGGTCTTAACATTTTACGTACTTTTCTTTTATCCTCTTATTATGTTCCTCTTTTTATTCCATTCTTCAAATTTCATTTTCTTATATACATTTTCATTTTTACATTCATATACGCCTATCTAACCTTCTCCTGGAACCCCCTTATAAGGACCCCGGTATACTAGCTACGGATGTCTGGCGCATTGAACCTCGGCTGGATCCTTGGCTTTGCGATCGCCGGCTTTACTGTTCAAAACTATCTTCAGTTCTAAACTTCTTCTCAACTTGTCGAAATCTTCCTAAGCTTTAAGTTTTTACTCTCTTTTGTTGCATATGTTGGTGTCTACTTCTCTAATTTATGTATACCCTCTCAATACCTAAAACTTTCACAACTAATTTTGAAAATTCAAACACGTCCATGACTACTAATTGTACTTTAATTCCATTATTTAATCCTTCCAAAACCTTTGACGTCTTTCTTACTTTGTTTCTATCATTTTCTTTGCATACTTACTGAGGCGGGTGAACTCTCTATCATACTCAGATACTGTCATTCTTCCTTACTGTAGATATATAAACTCATTTCTCCTTGTGTTTAAGTATGTTTTACCAAGTGTATGTTTCTTCTACCCAAAGGGACATGGCATAAATAAATCTTTTATTTGGCGTGCATCTCAGTTGTTCCAATGCCCTTCTGGTACTGTCCAAGCAATACTCAACTTCTTCAAATCCTTCTTCCCTACTAGCTTTAAATTCTTTAGCCCCATATTTCCTTAACTTCTCAATTGGGGACTTCCTTTCTCTTTTGGTAGCAACAGGTACCATTCTTGCCGTTTATTGCAATGGTACTGTCATCTATCTTAAATAAACTTTGGGGCCTTCCACAGCCACCGTTGCGGGTCGTGGCATAAGTCCAAGACCCATTTCTATAGTTAAGGGTACAAAAGCATGTGATTCCTTCTCTTGATCTATAACTCTTTGTGATTCTGCCTCTTGCCACCTTATACCATATACATATATCGTGATAAGGATTAGCACCTGGCTTGACTCAACACATTAACTTTCCTATATGGCATGTGCGTAATCACTATTAGATTTTCCTTTATCACATGTACCCCATATACTTATGTATTTATAATATTCTTTCTACTATACCGACATTTCGTACCTAAATGATATATGCTCTCATCTCTTATCTGCTATAGGATAGCCCATTTTACATTGGTAATGGCCACTCCCAACATAAAATGTGTATCCTCCTATGTTGAATTTTCCAGGACCGGCTAAACCGGTGCTCTGATACCACTAAATGTAACACCCCATCTTAGCCTAGGTTTATAGACCAAGATGGACTGTTATCTCATGGTGGTATTGTCTTAATATTTTACTTAGCCAATTTTAAGTACAGATTTTAAAAAAATTTTGCTATAACCTCCCCTAAAAATGAAGGTCCCAAGTGTCGCCAAAACTGATTTTTTTTAATTTTTGAAAACAATTTTGATCTCAATCAAACAATCACAACACTCCTCAAACACTTCTATATTCATCACCCTTATATCCTCCACCAAATCCTTCACTAAAACTTTACACTTCTATACTTGCATACATAAGTGCTAAATCCAAATAAGATTTATTAGATTACTAGCAGTGTACGTTTTCTAGCTTTTCAGTATAATACATTTATTTGCTAGATCATACAAGCTTATGTACATGCCATATTGCTACACTCAATCATATCCAAACTCCTATCCAAAGTAGTAGTCGAGGCCAGCTGCGCAGGACATGCTGCAATCTCGTCTCCTCGTTTAACCTATGAGTTTAGAGGGAAACTAAACTCGCTAAGCAATTGCTTAGTGGGTACTTAAATCATTGCAATAAATAAATAAAATGAAAGAATGTTTTGAACATACATTTATATACTTTAAATAATTGAAAGGAATAAATACAAAACACAGAAGGTAAAAAAGCTTCACTGAATAATTTGAATTTAAATCTTTTTCTTGCTTTTATCATTTTTGTTGCTCTACTAGTTTAACAAAACATCAACGGGTAAGGCACGGGTCATGATAAATATATCTCGTCATGGTGAGATATTACAGGATGATATGCATCATGGTGCATATTTCATCATCCTTCATCATAATTCTTGCACATGTGCTAATAGCCATTGTTCATTGAATCATTGATCATGTCATTGTAATCATCGGCCTTCAGCCGAAATATCATGTCATGTCATGAGCCGTACTGCAATAATAGTATGATGCATCATACCCTTATCTCAAGGGTTCTGTCATAACCAAGTAGAGCGTAAACAATGTATTAATTAATTTGATCATGATATTCAATAAGCCATGATTTTGCCATAAGGCATGAATTGTCGGAATAGCTTGTCATGATGCCTTTCTGATCATTTCCAATTCTCCTTCATGTCATTTTATATGATTTAACATCAATCCATATCATAATATTCAAGTTTTAACACATTTAGAAAAATGACCAAATGAATAGTGGCGCGGCGCATAACTCAGCAACACAATGGCGCGCGACAACTAAATGGTAAAATCTGTTTTTACTGCTGAAAATCAGTCAACTTTGGCAATAGTTGTGACCAAGTAAAAAAAAATTATTTTTGGCTTAAGTTTTGTAGAAAAACACTTTCATAAGTTAACTAAATGCATGTAAAATTTCATCAAAAAATTCCCTCCTTTGCCCCTTCAACGAACTGCCCAAAATGAAAGCTGCAGAATGGTACCCAAAAGGGACCATTCGGCCCAATTTTCAAAACTTGAGGGCAATTCATTTTTTTCTTGCAAAATTGATTTTTAGACTCCTTTTGTGATACCATTGAAGGACTAAGGGTCCCTCTTTCAAAAATAAACCCAAAGGGGTGATTAAAAGTTCATCAAAGTTTATGAATAATTGAGCAAATTTAGCTAGTTTGTTTTGTTTTCATTCTTTTCACAATCAATTGATTACAAATGGTTCAAGAGTACTTTCCCACATATTTACCAAACATAATGGCGTCATTTCAAAGAAATTTCAAAAGTTCCATAATGCAAAACATATGAATTACTTGAAAAGGCAATGATTTAAGTACCAAACCTTGTTTATTTGCTTTATCCCTTTCTTGTCCTATTCTTTCTTCCCTTCTTCTTCTTTATCCCTTTGATTTCCTATAATTTTCATAACTTCCATAATAAGAACATTATAAAAACCATATATTCAAGCCTTGATTCTTGCTATCTAAAGCTACTAATTACCATTTATTCATCACTTCTACATGTATGGATCATTTAATCTAATTTCTCTTCACTTTCTTAACTTTTCCATATTCTTCCCAATCTTTCTTTTGATGATAACTTAAGAAACATCAACTAAATGAATAAATTGATACTAGAATTGAATTCCTTACCCTAAAATTAGGCTTTTCCCTTTGAAAATCCTAGTTGAAAGTGTGAAAAATCTTCCTCTTCTCCTTCTTTGGTGGTTCGGCCTAGCTCTTCTAAAATGGAGGAGTTCTTCTTTTTTTTTTGTTCATAAATGTTCATTCTCTCCCTTTTATACTTATGATTTTTGATTTATTTAATTAATTTCATTTTGGAGGGTTAAGATTTAACCACCACAAAAGTGTCTTTAACTAGGATAGTGCCATGTGTTTTTGGAGGGTTAAGATTTAACCACCACAAAAGTGTCTTTAACTAGGATGGTGTGTCATATCCATCATCGCATTTATGCATAGCAGTCACGTGCACAGTGAGAGAAGGGGAAAGGAGAAGATAATTCCTGACAACGGGCCTAGATAAGGCTATAGGACTAAAGGGACCTAATTCAAGAAATCCAAAAGTTTTAGGGAGGTGACTGTAATTTCAAACAGTCTTGGGGAGGTGACTGTAATTTCAAAAAGTTTTGGGGAGGTGAATGTAATTTTTAAAAGTTGTACTAGATGTTCTTAATAGTGCACATAACAAATTCCAAAAATGGAGAGTAGAGAAAAATCGGGTCACAACGACGCGTAACGGTTTTTCCAGAAAACGCACGGTTTGGAAGATATAGGGGATTTTGACTAGGGACATGTTGGTCATTATTAATTAAAATTTATACATGAATCTAAAGTAGGAAATAAAAACACGAGTGAGTAGAGGACGTCGAGGGGTTGAATATGAAACGATCGTCAGTAGAAACGGAGCCCGGGCAAAACCCGAATCACGTAAGGACCTAAAGGGAATTTTTACAAAAGTTAAGAGCATGAGCGTAATTTTTATAAATTAGTTCAAAATCAAGAATGAATGACGAAAATGGAAATTAGAGGTTGAAAGGAGGAGAACGGTATGTTTTACGCGTCGTAAAACCACCCGGTTAGGAAGGAAAGGCAAAACCTTCAATTGAAGGGTATTTTGCTCTTTTCACTTCCACCCAAGCACCAAGGAGGAAATGTGAGATAATTTGAGGGTTAATTTGGTAAATTTCCAAGGGAGGACACATGGCATAGTAATTTTCTAGAAAAGGACACATGGCAAAATCTTGTTTAAAGACACTTTTGGGTTGGATTAATCTTAACCCTCCAAAATGAAATTAATTAAATAAATGGAAAATGGAAAAATATAAAAAGGGAGAGAAGGATGATTAAAGAACTAAGAACACATATTTTTCTCTCCATTTTGAGAGGTATGGCCGAATTCTCTCCACCAAAAAAGGGAAGGAATTTTTCAAGTGTTCAAATGGATTTTTGGAAGGAAAAGCTTAATTTTAAGGTAAGGATTCCAATTCTAGCTTTAGTTTATTCATTTGATTGATAGTTTTCAAGTTATCAATGAAAGAAAAGTTGGGAATATTATGGGAAAGTTAAGAAAGCGAAGAGAAATTAGAATAAATGATCCATACATATAGAAGTGATGAATAAATAGTAATTAGTAGCTTTAGATAGCAAGAATCAAGGCTTGAACATATGGTTTTTATCATGTTCTTATTATGGAAGTTATGAAAATTATAGGAAATCAAAGGGATAAAGAAGAAGAAGGGAAGAAAGAATAGGACAAGCAAGGAACAAAGCAAATAAACAAGGTTTGGTACTTTACCATAAAAGAAATTTTATTTTTCTTACAAACTTTGGTTTATGGAATTTTTGATGTTGATGCTTAAATGTATTGATTGAGTTTAAATTAAATGTTTGAGTTATGTTCTTGGTTTCTTATGGAAATTGAGTTGTTTAAATTTAATTTAAACCAAGTGTTTTGAGAAAAATTTTGGCAAGTTGATTTGATGAACTTTAATTAGTTTGATTTAAGTTAAACATGCAAAAGTTATCAAAGGGAAGTGTTTGAATCTTCACTTTATCATAAAAGAAGCCTTCATATTGATTTGTAAAGGAAAAATACACTATCCCATGTATTTTATATGTTTGGGCCGAAATGGTCCCAAAATGGCAGATTTCTGGATCTTTTTGTGGCAGCTGTTTGAGGTAGCAAATGAATGAATTTTTCAACGAAATTTTACGTGTAATTAGTCAACATATGAAATAAGTTTCCTGTAAAATTTCAGCTAAAAATAAGATAATTTACCTGGTCAAATGTATGACTGAAGTGGACTGAAATTTTGACGAAAACCCAGATTTTACTATTCATTTGGTCATGCCATTTTGCGTTGCCGATTTTACGTGCCGCGACACTATTCATTTGGTCAATTTGTAAACTTTTGAGGAATGCTTTGAAATGTTTGATATGTTTATTGTGGATGTTAAATATGTGAAAAAGGGTAATGGTTGGACTAAAGAAAGTGGTGCGCGGCGTAAATGGCAAAGTGCGACGGAAATTAAAATAATTTTTCGAGTCATTCTAAAATGAAGTTTGAGACTTAAAGTGAATCATTTAAATTTTTATGCTCTACTGGATAGTGGGAGTGGTAGATAAGGGTATGGTGCACTATACTAACTTATGCAGTACTGCCACTTATTGTGTTTGATGTTGTGAAATTGTGATTGGAATGCTCCGGCGGTTACCTACGGGTATAGGCCGTAGAGAGAAATTGGTTATAACCATGGTGGTGAGGGCCACCTATGTTACAGTGGTGAAGGCCACTGCCTTATCGCTATAGTTCCCTATATGCCAGTAGAGCTTGAGCCAAAGTCCTGTGTTTCTTTTAAACTACGTACTGCAATATGAGTTTGAATTATGGTTTTTAGGATTGTTGAAAGTATATCTACACTGAATGGACAATAACTTCCATTGGTTTAATTTTGGTTGATTTTTGATTTAATTATTTCATTTTGTTTCAAATGCTTTCATGTTTTACTTATATTTTCATCGGTAAAGTACCCATTGAGCGTCATTGCTCAGCGAGTTAAGTTTTCTTGACTCGTAGGTTCGGAGCAGTAGATTTCGGTGATTAGCATCGAGCAGCACAACACAGCGCAGCACCTCAGAGTAGCCTTTCATTTCCTATATTATGAGTTAGCTAGTTATGGCATGTATATGTATATATATATATAAGATTGGGAAGTACTATGTTATACTGTACGTTAGTAGTATGTAATAATAATAAACCTCTACTTTATTTTGTATTAGAAGTGTGAATTCTTCTTGCAGGTTGTAGTTGAGGTTATAAGGTGGATTCATTGGGAGTGTATTGAAACTGATTATATTCGCATTGGTTTGTGTAAAAATGTTTTCAAAAATAAAAAAAATCAGTTTTGTCGACACTTGGGACCCTAATTTCTAGGCGAACCTCTGGCAAAATTTCTGTAAAATCGGAATAAAAATTTGACTAAGTAAAATTGGTAGCAACATTTGGATAGTGTGGTGCCTCTACTCGGCTTACACATGTAGGTCGGGAAGGGGTGTTTCAATTTTGGTATCAGAACTCCGGTTTATCCGCTTCTGGGTAATCCAACATAGGAGGATGTACGTTTTATGTCGGGAGTGGCCATTACCGACGTAAAACGAGATATCCTATAGTAAATAGGAGATAAAAAGTAGGCACCATTCAGGAAGGAAATTTAGGAAAATAAATAAGGGTATGTTTGCATATATTTGATTAAGTTTTTTTGTCTTTATATACATGCCATAGGGTTTAATAGTGCTGCTGAGCTGTGCTGTTATTGACTGTGAGTTATGTGTTAGAATATAGATGTCGCGAGAGTCCTCTCAAAGAGCCGTAGAGGAGGAAGTTGAATCTCGAGCATCACATATTGTAGAGACGCATGTATCTAAAACACTGGAGGCTGAGCAACCCTCAGCGGGAGCTCCTCTTCCGAATGAGATGTTGCAACAGGGGGCTGCAGCGCTGCGACAGATAATGGGCTTTGCCCCGGCACCACCACCAGCGCCAGCACCCATACTAGTACCTGCTGTAGGAGGGGAAAGGAAACCCCCGATCGAAAAGATAAGAAAGTACGGGCCGAAGGAGTTTAGGGCCCAAAGTGACGATGATTCTTCTATAGCCGAGTATTGGCTGGAAGAAACGGTACGAGCCTTAGATCAGTTACAGTGTACTCCAGAGGAGCGAGTGGTATGTGCTACTTCCTTATTAGTGGAAGAAGCATATATATGGTGGGACACAGTTCAACAACGAGTTCCACCGGAACAAAGGACATGGGATTTCTTGGTGAATGAGTTCAAGAGGAAGTTTATATCGGAGGCATACCTAGATGCCAAGAAAAAGGAATTTCTACATTTAAAGCAAGGTCGACTGACCATTGCCGAATACGAGAGGGAATTTACTAGGCTAAGTAGGTATGCCAAGAAGACAATTGAAGACGAACATGATAGGTGTAAGCAATTCCAAGATGGTTTGAATAATGAGATTAGGATGCAGTTAATTGCTGCTAATATCAAGGAATTTTTCGAGTTGGTCACTAAGGCTCTGGAAGTAGAGCAATGTCAGGTGGATGAGCGAAATAGGAGACAGAGGGTAAGACCAAGAAGGGATACCCAGAGTTATTCAGAAAATTTCCAGCCATTAAGGAAATAGTTTAGAGAAGGTAGTTCCATGGGAGGAAATCAGAGCAAGATATCCAGTCGAAGGTCGATTCGGGGCGGTCCGAGTCAAGCTACCTTTGTAGCCAATACTGGTAGGTCTGGGAGAGGACAAGGAAGAGGGCGTGGCCAAGGTGGAGGTAACTTTACTCAACCTGAAACTATCGGAGGAAGTGAAAACACCCATCCATGCTGTGTTCAATGTGGGCGTAGGCATTCAGGAAAATGTTGGGGCAAGGCCTGGGTATGTTTTATTTGTGGAGCGAAGGACCACTTTAAATGAGAATGCCCCTTAAGACAGCAAACTACACTAGATAATACTGAAGGATCTCGAGCCGTAGCTGGAAGGGGAAAGGGGCAGAGGTAGAGGACAAAGCTCTTCGCAAATTCAATCCGAAACGATGGACAAACCTAAAACTAGAACTCCTACCAAGATGTATGCAATGAGGGCACGTGAAGAAGAGGAAGCCCCCGACGTCATAGCAGGTTAGCTATTTATGATTGGAATACCAATTTATGCTTTAACAGATCCAGGTTCTTCATACTTATATATATATGTATGAAAAAAAAATAAACAAATGGATTTAGAAGTAGAACTTGAAACAGATAGATTGTTAGTTACAAATCCTTTGGGTAGTAAGATGGTTACCAGGAAGGTAATAAAGGATTGTCCGGTAGAAGTACACGGACACACTTTCTTAGGTGATCTGTTTGAGTTGCCATTCCAGGAATTTGATGCAATACTTGGAATGGATGAGCTGACCAAACATAAGTCATTAGTGGACTGCGAAAAAAAAAAAGACGGATCCCTAAGACTATATGTAGATTATCGGCAGTTAAATAAGCTGACGATTAAGAATAAATACCCACTACTCCGGATAGACAATTTATTTGATCAAATGAAAGGTGTGGGAGTTTTCTTAAAGATTGATCTGCGATCCGACTATCATCAACTGAGGATTAAAGATGAAGATATACCAAAGACTGCATTCAGAACCCGATATGGACATTATGAGTTTATCGTAATGCCTTTTGGGCTCAGGAATGCACCTGCGGTATTCATGGATTTGATGAACTAGATTTTCCATCCTTATTTGGACCAGTTTATCGTGGTATTCATCGATGACATACTGGTTTACTCAAAGATTGCAGAGGATCATGACCAGCACTTGAGAATCATGTTACAAACATTGAGGGAGAAGCAGTTATACGCCAAATTCAGCAAATGTGAATTTTGGTTAGAAGAAGTGGCCTTTTTAAGACATATTGTATCAGCGGAAGGAATAAGAGTTGATTCTAAGAAGGTAGAAGTAGTATTGGATTTGAAAGAATGCTAATGGTGGCCAAGGATCAAGAGAGATGTGGTAGATTACGTGGCGAAATGTTTAACCTACCAACAAGTAAAGGCAGAACATCAACTACCCTCGGGACTTCTACAACCTATTACGATTCCAACATGGAAATGGGATCGTATAACTATAGATTTTGTGGCGACTACCAATGACAAGAGACAAACATGATGCAATATGGGTGATAGTAGACCAGCTAACTAAGTCAGCTCAATTCTTACCAGTAAGGAGGGACTACTCCCTAGATAAGTTAGCGGACTTGTACATTAAAGAGATTGTACGACTTCATGGAGTTCCAACATCAATCATATCGGACAAAGATCCACGCTTTATGTCAAACTTTTGGTAAATGTTCCAAACGGCTTTGGGAACTCGAACGGACTAGAGTACATCGTTTCATCCACAGACGGACGGACAGTCAGAGAGGGTAATCCAGATCTTGGAAGATATGTTAAGAGCGTGCATATTAGAATTCAAAGGTAGCTGGGAGAAGTACTTAAGTTTAATGGAGTTCGCTTACAACAACAGCTACCAGTCCAACATATAGATGGCTCCTTATGAAGCACTATAAGGACGAAAATGCAGGACTCCAATTTGCTGGACGAAATTAAGCGAAGCAAAGATCTTGGGCCCGGAGATAGTTAAGTAGACCGAGGAGAAAGTAGAAATTATCCGGGACGGATAGAAAAAAAAATCATATGCGGACCTGAAGAGAAGGGACATAGAATTCAATTTTGGTGATAAGGTATTTCTTAAGGTTTCACCATGGAAGAAAGTGCTAAGATTTAAACAAAAGGGTAAGCTAAGTTCAAGGTTATTGGGCCTTACAAAGTCATTGAACATATAGGTCCAGTAGCTTACCAATTGGCGTTACCACCCGAATTAAGTAAAATACATGATGTTTTCCACATTTCAATGCTAAGGAGGTATCGTTCAGATCCAACCCATGTTATACAAGCTCAAGATATTGAGATTCAGCCCGACCTGACATACAAGGAAGAGCCGGTAGAAACCTTAGCACGGGAAATCAAAGAGTTCCGGAATAAGAAGATCCCATTGGTCAAAGTGCTTTGGAGGAATCACAAAGTAGAAGAAGCTACATGGGAACGCGAAGAAACTGTGAGGAAGCAGTACCCATATTTATTTCAACCTGATGGGCTTCGGGGCGAAGCCTAAATTAACGAGGGAGGAATTGTCACATCCGTCACCGCATTTATGCATAGCAGTCACTTGCACAGTGAGAGAAGGGGAAAGGAGAAGATAATTCCTGACAATGGGCCTAGATAAGGCTATAGGACTAAAGGGACCTAATTCAAGAAATCCAAAAGTTTTAGGGAGGTGACTGTAATTTCAAACAGTCTTGGGGAGGTGACTGTAATTTCAAAAAGTTTTGGGGAGGTGAATGTAATTTTTAAAAGTTGTACTGGATGTTCTTAATAGTGCACATAACAGATTCCAAAAATGGAGAGTAGAGAAAAATCGGGTCGCAACGACGCGTAACGGTTTTTCCAGAAAACGCACGGTTTGGAAGATATAGGGGATTTTGACTAGGGGCATGTTGGTCATTATTAATTAAAATTTATACATGAATCTAAAGTAGGAAATAAAAACACGAGTGAGTAGAGGACGTCGAGGGGTTGAATATGAAACGATCGTCAGTAGAAACGGAGCCCGGGCAAAACCCGAATCACGTAAGGACCTAAAGGGAATTTTTACAAAAGTTAAGGGAATGAGCGTAATTTTTATAAATTAGTTCAAAATCAAGAATGAATGATGGAAATGGAAACTAGAGGTTGAAAGGAGGAGAACAGTACGTTTTACGCGTCGTAAAACCACCCGGTTAAGAAGGAAAGGCAAAACCTTCAATTGAAAGGTATTTTGGTCTTTTCACTTCCACCCAAGCACCAAGGGGGACATGTGAGATAATTTGAGGGTTAATTTGGTAAATTTCCAAGGGAGGACACATGGCATAGTAATTTTCTAGAAAAGGACACATGGCAAAATCTTTTTTAAAGACACTTTTGGGTTGGATTAATCTTAACCCTCCAAAATGAAATTAATTAAATAAATGGAAAATGGAAAAATATAAAAAGGGAGAGAAGGATGATTAGAGAACTAAGAACACATATTTTTCTCTCCATTTTGAGAGGTATGGCCGAATTCTCTCCACCAAAAAAGGGAAGGAATTTTTCAAGTGTTCAAATGGATTTTTGGAAGGAAAAGCTTAATTTTAAGGTAAGGATTCCAATTCTAGCTTTAGTTTATTCATTTGATTGATAGTTTTCAAGTTATCAATGAAAGAAAAGTTGGGAAGATTATGGGAAAGTTAAGAAAGTGAAGAGAAATTAGATTAAATGATCCATACATATAGAAGTGATGAATAAATAGTAATTAGTAGCTTTAGATAGCAAGAATCAAGGCTTGAACATATGGTTTTTATCATGTTCTTATTATGGAAGTTATGAAAATTATAGGAAATCAAAGGGATAAAGAAGAAGAAGGGAAGAAAGAATAGGACAAGCAAGGAACAAAGCAAATAAACAAGGTGTGGTACTTTACCATAAAAGAAATTTTATTTTTCTTACAAACTTTGGTTTATGGAATTTTTGATGTTGATGCTTAAATGTATTGATTGAGTTTAAATTAAATGTTTGAGTTATGTTCTTGGTTTCTTATGGAAATTGAGTTGTTTAAATTTAATTTAAACCAAGTGTTTTGAGAAAAATTTTGGCAAGTTGATTTGATGAACTTTAATTAGTTTGATTTAAGTTAAACATGCAAAAGTTATCAAAGGGAAGTGTTTGAATCTTCACTTTATCATTAAAGAAGCCTTCATATTGATTTGTAAAAGAAAAATACACTATCCCATGTATTTTATATGTTTGGGCCGAAATGGTCCCAAAATGGCAGATTTCTGGATCTTTTTTGGCAGCTGTTTGAGGCAGCAAATGAATGAATTTTTCAACGAAATTTTACGTGTAATTATTCAACATATGAAATAAGTTTCCTACAAAATTTCAGCTAAAAATAAGATCATTTACCTGGTCAAATACATGACTGAAGTGGACTGAAATTTTGACGAAAACCCAGATTTTACTATTCATTTGATCATGCCATTTTGCGTTGCCGATTTTACGTGCTGCAACATTATTCATTTGGTCAATTTGTGAACTTTGAGGAATGATTTGAAATGTTTGATATGTTTATTGTGGATGTTAAATATGTGAAAAAGGGTAATGGTTGGACTAAAGAAAGTGGTGCGCGGCGTAAATGGCAAAGTGCGACGGAAATTAAAATAATTTTTCGAGTCATTCTAAAATGAAGTTTGAGACTTAAAGTGAATCATTTAAATCTTTATGCTCTACTGGATAGTGGGAGTGGTAGATAAGGGTATGGTGTACTATACTAACTTATGCAGTACTGCCACTTATTGTGTTTGATGCACTCCGGGGGTTACCTTCGGGTATAGGCCGTGGAGTGGAGATGTTGTGAAATTGTGATTGGAATGCTCCGGCGGTTACCTACGGGTATAGGCCATAGAGCGGAATTGGTTATAACCATGGTGGTGAGGGCCACCTATGTTACAGTGGTGAGGGCCACTGCCTTATCGCTATAGTTCCCTATATGCCAGTAGAGCTTGAGCCAAAGTCCTGTGTTTCTTTTAAACTACGTACTGCAATATGAGTTTGAATTATGGTTTTTACGATTGTTGAAAGTATATCAACACTGAATGGACAATAACTTCCATTGGTTTAATGTTGGTTGATTTTTGATTTAATTATTTCATTTTGTTTCAAATGCTTCATGTTTTACTTATATTTTCATCGGTAAAGTACCCACTGAGCGTCATTGCTCAGCGAGTTAAGTTTTCTTGACCTGTAGGTTCAGAGCAGTAGATTTTGGTGATTAGCATCGAGCAGCACAACACAGCGCAACACCTCAGAGTAGCCTTTCATTTCCTATATTATGAGTTAGCTAGTTGTGGCATGTATATGTTTATATATATAAGATTGGGAAGTACTATGTTATACTGTACGTTAGTAGTATGTAATAATAATAAACCTCTACTTTATTTTGTATTAGAAGTGTGAATTCTTCTTACAGGTTGTAGTTGAGGTTATAAGGTGGATTCATTGGGAGTGTATTGAAACTGATTGTATTCGCATTGGTTTGTGTAAAAATGTTTTCAAAAATCAAAAAAATCAGTTTTGTTGACACTTGGAACCCAAATTTCTAGGCGAACCTCTGGCAAAATTTCTGTAAAATTGGAACAAAAATTTGACTAAGTAAAATTGGTAGCAACATTTGGATAGTGTGGCGCCTCTACTCGGCTTACACATGTAGGTCGGGAAGGGGTGTTTCATGGTGCCATGTTCCCCTCCTTGGAAAATTACCAAAATGGTCCTTAAATTATCATACATGTCCCCCTTGGTGCTTGGGTGAAAGTGAAAAGACCAAAATACCCTTCAATTGAAGGTTTTGCCTTTTCTTCCTAACCGGGCAGTTTTACGACGCGTAAAATGCACCGTTCTCCTTCTATCAACCTCTAGTTTCCATTTCCGACATTCATTCTTGATTTTAAACTAATTTATAAAAATTAAGCTCATGCCCTTAACTTTTATAAAAATTCCCTTTAGGTCCTTACGTGATTCGGGTCTCCACTTAGGTTCGTTCTTCAACATCGATCACTGTGGAGTCCTTCCATTTACTTTGGATACCTTTACGTGTCTTGTTTTCCAGTGTATAAATTATTATCACAAGAATGATGAAAATACCCTTGGTCGAGAATCCACTGTATCTCTCAAACTGTGCGTTTTTGGGAAAAACAGTGGTGTTCCGTTTCGACCCAATTTTTCTCTACTTTTCATCCTTAGAGTCTGTTATGGGCACTATTAAGGACCTTCAGAACAACTTTTGTTAATTACGGCCACCTTCACAAAACTTTAAAATCTTTTCAGTTAGGTCCTTTTTGTCCTATAGAGCTTCCTTTCACGTCGTGTTCTTTGGTGGTTACTCGGGATGGCTCCTCTTACTGTATGTAGATGTAATGTACATGGATGTACTGTACATATGTACAAATTGGGTTGTGACAATTGGACCAAAATATTAACTCTAGAATTTGAATGGCATATTAGTTTCTTTTGGGCCCATGTTTGTCTTTGCTTAAATGTGAATCATGAATGATGAAACAATTGAATAATATAATCAACTGTAATGTTATGAAATATGATATTCTTGTGTATTGTTTCTAATTCTTGAAAGTAAGACATTGGCTTTACATTGAAGCATATTGTTATTGTGGTTTGTATCACTAAGCCTATGGCTTAGCGCGATTGTGGTTCATCGCGCATGTGACACAGTTGATCCGGTTGAACAGAGAGCTCAGCTAGACCGAGTTGAATCTAGGCTTGTGATCCTTTGTGAAGTGTTGATTATTGGACTTCAAGATCAGAAATGAACTGCCAAGCATGTATAAACTCTATATTTTTGTAAATATTATTTTTGTTGTATATATATATGTATATTCAACTGCCTAATAAACAAATGTTTTATCTATTATTTTTTATAATATAATTTAAATGTTTTAAGTTTACTCAAATTGTTTTAAGATGATTTGATGTTAAAGGTATAAATATTAGTTTCAAGAAAATGGTCTGTAACATTCTTGTATCCGGTATACGTATATTACATATGTGGGTGTATGTGATGTACATATATTGGGTATAGGAGTGTTACAATAGTCCCTTCTTTTATAGCTTGTTGAAGAACCAAGACAAAGTGTAACACCCCTATACCCAATATACGCACACTACATACACCCACATCTGTAATATACGTGTAGACCCTTAATTTTTGACCCAATCTGATCCAATATGCTTTATTTAGTCCAAAATGATTTTTGTTGTCTAATTAGTCCAAAATAATTTTAATTAAATAATTTTTACCTTAGTATCTAATTTTTATTAATAAAAAAATTAAAATAAACAAATAAAAATTAAAAAATAAAAATAAAATCGGAGTCGGAAAAAAATCGGCAGCGAAAAGCAGTCGTTCGGGCCCGTGGGCGTTTTGCCCGCAGGAATTTCCTGCTGGCGGCACGCCCGTAGGCCCAGCATTTCACCAGCAGGCTTGCGGGCGAGTTATTTCGCCCGTAGGAAATAACTTCCCGCAGGAATTTCCTACGGGCTGGCACGCCCACTGGCCCCAGCTGCCAAAGTTTTTGCCAGCGCAAAATTTTTCATCCCAAATTTTTGAAACCTAATCCAATTAGGTTTTAATTTCTTTTTTTTTATTAATATTAGTTACCTTAATTAATTAGGAATAAATAACCTTAAACCACTATAAATAAGGACCAAAGCATAGAAAAAAGAGGGTGGCCGAGAGAGAGGAAATCCAAAGGGAGTTTGGAAAGTTTGAAACCAAATCAAGGAAGGAAAAGAAGGAATTCAATTTAAATCTTTTCTGGATAGCAGCATCACAATTAAAGGGATTCCAAAGGCAAAAAAGGCTTGTCTTTGGAGCTAGTTCATCCATGAAGAAGTAATTTTGAAGCAACTTACAAAAGAAGGTATGAAATTCTAAATTCTAATTTTTTACACAGTAGCTAAACTAGGGTTTTTTTGTATTTTTCAAAAGTTAAAATCTTAGAACCTTAATTTAGTTTTTCCAAAGTTAAAACACTAAAATGTGACCTTTTCTAAAAAGAATTAAAATTGTCATTTTTTTTTCTTAAAGACCTTAAAACACTAATTGAACATATTTTTCAACAAAACAAAATCAAATTCTATTTCTATTAAAATTTTAAAGTATGTTCTATTTCATTCAAAAGCCTTAAAAAAAATCTTTTCTACTTATAAAAACTTCAATCCTTTTGTTTAAATTCATAAAACTTCATAAAATATCAAATTGATTTCTAAAACCCTAAAAATTCTTCATTACCCGAGACCCAAATTTCAAAATCCTAAAATCCAAAATTTAACTTTTAAACCTAAAATAATGAACCCTAATCCTTTTAAAACCTTAAACCCTAATTTTTATGAACCCTAATCCTTTTAAAACATTAAAAAACATAAAAACATGAAAACCCAAAAATTGCACAGAAGCTTAAAATTCAATAATCAAAAATCACAAATTAAAGTATTTTAAGGTATTTAAAACCCTAGTTTCATGATTTCATCATTCAAACCTTAATTTGGTTAATCAAAGTGTCTTACCAACCTTTTAAAACATAAAACCCTCATCTATTTTAACTCCATAAAAATTCACAGTAGCTATAATTGAACTTTTATTTGCTTTATTCAATTCCATATTTGTTTATACCTTGATTTATCTCTTATGCTTTAATCTATTTAATTTCAATACTTGATTTCTTTAATTTATCATGGATGGATGTTTATTTTATTGATATTTAAATACTTTTGATGAATGATTTATTTATGATGAATGATTATTTATTTTTATCAATTAATTTAGATTTCCAAAAGTTGTAAGAGGTGTGTTTCCACTTGGTGGGTACCTCATTAGTTAAACATCATGTAATTTAATTTGCTTTTCTATTTTAGAACCAATTTAAAGGGCATGTTTCTACCTTTTGGTGGGTGTCCTATTTAGGCATGTGATGTAAGGACATGTTTCCATCCTTGGATGGGTGTCCATTTATTTGTTTTGTTTTGTTTGGACATTGCTTTGATTTTAATATAATGATGCTTTCTTTTTATTGTGTATAGTATGGATAATATTTGTTATATTTAAGAATTTCATAATATTAAGACCTGCAAAGGAGGCCAGTTCCAATGAACCGGGCATTGTGGGGGTGCTGGGCCATTTCTCACCTTCCCCACATGTACCCAACTTTCCGAACCCATTAAGGGGTTGGGGATTCCTTTGGAATCAAGTCATCCACCCCTTTCTTTTTCCCGGCCCGTCCGGGTGGTGACTCCATTTTCTCTGGACTTATGTCCGTTTTCTCTAAGGCCCTGAGCCTAAACAGTGCCGAAGTCGCAAGAACCATTCCACCGGAAGTGGAGGCGAATATCCCCGCTCACAGTGGCGACTCCACTGGGGATAAGAGAAGTTGATTCCGTTGGTCTCTATATTATTCTATTCTTTCTTATAATGATTTTATCCATTGCATCATATTAGTTTACATCGTGTGCGTGAGTTAGGATGCTCGTGTTACCCGTGTTATGTTATGTAAAGGATACCATACTTTCACTCAAGGTATGGAGATCGAGCATTACTTTCCTTAGGTTTTACCCCAAATGCATGTTGTTTGACTATGGATAATTTATCTTTGTTTAAATATGGCTTATTTGGTTTGTTCTTTTTCTAATATGACCTAAGTATATTGCAAGCTCAAAATAAATTTTTTCTTTAAAATCCAAAAGACCAAAACTATTTTCAAAACTTTTTAAGATGGTCTTTGGACATAAGACTTTTCTAAAAATAAATAAAAAATCCTTTGGCTCATGGCCCAAATACTAAGCCCAAAATCCATTCTTCTAAAATCTTTTACAATGAGCTTAGAAACAAAACTATTTTCACCCAATGTTTTCTTACAAAGAGCTTGCAAAAATATTTAGGTCAATTATGAAATACTAAAAATCAATTGTGGGCCTAGTTTACACTAAGAATAAATTAACTATGGGCTTGTTTTTGGCATGAACCACTAGTTACCTCTTTTCAAGTGAGAAATCTATTTATAATAAGCCTCCTAATTTCATTTTAATCCAATATAGCATAAAAGCTACATTAGTTGGTTGAATGGATTAAAACCTAATTAATGGGAATTATCATGGATTGATTTCCATTTTCGAAAATATAACTATTGGTTGAAACGTCCGAGGGAATTATTCAAAAGCAAGGTACCCCATTTTGGTATTTTGTTAACCATATACCTAGGAAAAGAGACTCGCCACTCGTGGTGGATGTTATAAGGTTGGAAGGAACGTCCTATTTATCCTTGTTTGTTTATTGTTTGTGCATAAATGCATACCTTTGCATCTCATATCATTGATCTTTTTTGGCTTATAGACCTGAGGTACAACAATTCAAGAGCATACAACGATATCACCTACAACATTGATTCAAGTGCTTCATTCGAAGGATGGATGCAAACCAGCTAAGGGATATAATCGATGAAGTTGTCAAAGATAGGATGGCCGAGCTACAAGATCAATTGGTTAAAATTATGAAGACCCAGTTGATTCAAATTCTAGAGATCATCAACAATGCTAATGAGGCATCTCCCATTGACATAAGAAAGAAGGAAAAGACAGCATTAACAAGGAACATGTCTACTGATAGAGATCGAATGAAAAATGAGAGATCAATCCCTATTCTACTAGACCGAACCATGTTCTATCTAAGTGGAGCAATAAGAGCGGCTATCACCCTAGTGGGAAAAGTCAAAGGGAAAGAGGAGGTGTTGAGAAAGATGCAACAACTAAGCCAACAAAGAAGAGTAAATTTTCAGATTTAAAGGAGCCTTTGTCAAAGATGTTAGAAAATCTAATGAAAATGGATTTGCTACAACCATTGGCACCTCGGCATCTACATAAGCCTCTACCACAAAATTTTGAAGTCAAGGTCTTCTGTCAATTCCATCAAATGCAAGGGCATGAGACAGATAAATGTGTTCACTTAAGGCATAAAATCCAAGATTTGATTGACAGCGGAAAGCTGCCTGAGCCTAATAAGCCCAATACTAAGAATAAGCCTCTGCCTAAAATTGGAAGGGCGCCACCGCTTGCAACCCTCATGAAGAGTTTTTATCATCTCATCATGATATGGATAGAGAAGCTGCTAAAGATGATGTACTACTAAACAAGTTTGGATTAACTATGGATGATGAAGCCATGATCCTTAATGATGGAAAAAATCCTTGCCCTTGATGAATGGAGCATCTTTGACTCCAACTCAATATACTTTCCTTAGCTTGAATGTTGCTTTTCAATTTTACTTTCTTTAATTGGAACTATCATGTTTTTCAAATTTAAAATTGTTTGAATAAATTACTTTTATAAAAAAATTTGTTGGTCTTTGTTCATTTTGATGCTCAACCAATGAGGAATTTAGCTTGATGTTTATAAATTAATGTGTCTAGGCATCATGACTCGAATGACTTTACTAGATGAGGGAATTACTCTATAGCATTGAGTTGTGTATGCTTACTTAGAGAGGGCTCTTGCATAATTATCTTTGTCTAGGTCGTAGTCAATCTTAGAACATACTTTGACAAACTTTCGAGGTGAAATTGAACTCTGCTTATTTAAGGGAGAGATGATCTAGGCATTGTTTGATTAGCCAACAATTAGTATCCACCCAATTAAATATTAATCCCTAGTTGTCCCTTTGAGCCTTCATAAAATTTTAGCTTTCTTTTCATTGGCATATAACCTCAACAACCTACCTTGAGCTGTTGTGATACTTTTTACAAGTCTTATTATCACAAAGGTGAAAAGGAAAGAAGATCAAAGAAAGAAATGAATAGTCAAGACTATGAAGATAGTTGAAGTTCTCAAGACTATAAGGGTAGTTGATGTTTTCAAGACCATAAGGATAGTTGATGTTCTCAAAACCTTAAGGGTAGTTGAAGTTCCCTTAATGTCTCCAATATATCAAGACAACATAAACATTAGAGTAACAAATGATTTATCCCTATTAAAGAAGATTGATGTTACTCCACTCATCCATTATTGGAAGCCCAAGTTGGTACAAACAAGACAACTATGTTTGAGCTAGAACCAAAAAAAAAAAAAAGAAAAAGAAAAGAAAAAAGAAAAGAAAAAAAGAAAAAAAAGAAAAGAAAACCCAAAATGGTTAAAAAAGCCAACTGAGTTCTCTTTTACCTAAGTAGCAAAAGGCTTCCAATTGGACAGTTTGACTTGAATTAGTTCAACCCAACCAAGGATTCAATCAAAATCAGAGGAAAAGGAGAAAGACCATCCAATTCTTGAAATTTCTATACTTGACGGTCCTATAAGGAAGAAGGACAAAATGATAGGGAAGAGTAAGAGAAATAAAGAAAAGGAAGAAGAAGAAAAGAAATGAATTTGGGAACCAAACCTTTTTGCAAGGGCAAAAATTGTCCTAGACAATATCCAGATTAATGCCAAGAAGATATAGAAGGAATTTGGAGTCTAGCAAGATTGCTCACGACTGCCTAACGTTCAAATAAGAAATTTATAGTGTGAGGGTTTGTCCATTATGTCACACCAGCTCCTATCTCAAAATGGCCTTCATTTAAACCTGTGTCCCTTATAGACCCCATTTCAAGCTTATCAAAGACCTATTGATCTCTCTTGGTAGGTAGAATCTATTAGTGGAGATAGTTTGAATAAGCATGCATATGGGATAGACAATATTTAAACTCAAATGAGATCTTTGGCCAAGTAATGTCTGTGTGCCTATCTGAAGTGCAACAGTTCTTGCTTAAATAGAAATGATTCCCAAGTTTAGTACGGTAACTAAGGTTGTCATGTTATAGATATGTTAATTTGGAAAATCAAGTCCTGAGGTACATTGACATTAATTTGGCAAAGCCAACATTTGATTTCAAAATCAAAATTCAAAAAAAAAATTGTTTTGTCATACAAAGCCTTCAAGTTAAGGGAAGTATGTTGAACCTCCAAAGGACATATTGGGCAAATGAAATGATTATTGGCAAGCTGCCAATTGACATGTTGAAACATAATTTGAAATGGATGCATCCCTGACTCTACCATTAGGGGTCTCTACCACTCATGTTCTCAACATATAGAAGATAAAAGCCAAAAATGCAAAGCTTTCGATCATTCCAATGCAAGACTTGAACAAGCGTCAAAACGGAGTCAATGAGAACACTTATGCTGATCACCTCAGTCTGTGAGTCAATAAAACCGCTGTAAGTATCATTCATGCATATCATGCATACACGAGCATGTCACATCGCACTTTTTTGTCTTGTGTTGTCTATTCCTTGTCAAAATGAACAGCAAGCAATCAAAAGAAGATATCAAATCAGGGGGGCATAGAAAGCCCATTGCTTGAGAAAGTTCCAGTAATCTTGCAAAGAGAAGAAATGCATGCTTATGCGAAGAACAAGACGGCAAAAACATCAATCAAAGCTTGCATGGATAAAATCTTTGGTTTGAGCCTACACAGGGGGCAAAGTTTCTCCTTTTCAATTTTTTGAGTTTATATACCAATTATTTTTAAACTCACTTACAAATATTTTGCCACACAGGGGGGGCAAGGAGAGGATATAAGGTCCAATTAAAAATAACTAAATCTTTGCAAAAAGAAAGAACAAAAGAATGGAACAATAGAACTCTCAAAAGAATGAAGGTGCAAAAGAGAAAAGACCAATCCAGCTAAAAGAGCTGAAGCTAGGGTGAAGACCCGATCTCAAAGGATAAAGATCCATTTTCAAGGGTAAAGACCCGATGTCAAAAGATGAAGATTCATTTGCAAGGATGAAGATCCATTTGCAAGGGTGAAGACCCAATCTCCAAGGATGAAGATCCATTCTGAGGGTGAAGAATCACAATGCATAGAACAGCTGGAGCAGTCAGACTTCTCAACTGATAAAAGGTTAGTCAAATTCATTCTCGGGTCCAAGTACCCAAATCAAATCTAATCTCAGGTCCAAGTACCCAAATTAAATCAAAATCAATTCAAATCTCAAGTCAAAGTACCTAGGTTAGGATCGAGTATCCAAATTCGATTTAGGATCGAATATCCAAATCCAGTTTAGGATCGAGTATCCAAATCCAGTGTAGGATCGAGTATCCAAATCCAGTTAGGATCGAGTATCCAAATCCAATTTAGGATCGAGTATCCAAATACAGTTTAGGATCGAGTATCCAAATCAAGTTAGAATCGAGTATCCCAATCCAGTTAGGATCGAGTATCCAAATCCAGTTTAGGATCGAGTATCCAAATCCAGTTAGGATCGAGTATCCCAATCCAATTTAGGATCGACTATCCAAATCAAGTTAGGATCGAGTATCCAAATCAAGTTTAGGATTGAGTATCCCAATCCAATTTAGGATCCAGTATCCAAATCTAATTTAGGATCGAGTATCCTAATCCAGTTTAGGATCGAGTATCCAAAGCCAATTTAGGATTGAGTATCCAAATCCATTTAGGATCGAGTATCCCAATCTAGTTTAGGATCGAGTATCCAAAGCCAATTTAGGATCGAGTATCCAAATTTGATTTAGAATCGAGTATCCCAATCCAATTTAGGATCGAGTATCCAAATCCAGTTTAGGATCGAGTATCCAAATCCAATTTAAGATCGAGTATCCAAATCAGTTAGGATCTAGTATCCCAATCAAGTTTAGGATCGAGTATCCGAATCCAAGTTAGGATCGAGTATCCAAATCAAGTTAGGATTGAGTATCCCAATCCAATTTAGGGTTGAGTATCCAAATCCAATTTAGGATCGAGTATCCAAATCCAGTTAGGATCGAGTATCCGAATCCAGTTTAGGATCGAGAACCCAAATCCAGATAGGATCGAGTATCCAAGTCTAGTTTAGGATTGAGTGTCCAAATCTCTCAGGTCCAGAACCCAAAACCTCAAAAATTAAGTCTTATTGCTTTTCACTCTCTTTCGCTAAGGTTTCAGATCATTCAAGCAGGGGGCAAATTGTAGACCCTTAATTTTTGACCCAATCCGATCCAATATGCTTTATTTAGTCCAAAATGATTTTTGTTGTCTAATTGGTCCAAAATAATTTTAATTAAATAATTTTTACCTTAGTATCTAATTTTTATTAATAAAAAATGAAAATAAACAAATAAAAATTAAAAAATAAAATCAAAGTCGAAAAAAAATCGGCAGTAAAAAGCAGTCGTGCGGGCCCGTGGGCGTTTTGCCCAAAAGAATTTCCTGTGGGTGGCACGCCCATAGGCCCAGTATTTCACCCGCAGGCCTGCGGGCTAGTTATTTTGCCCGCAGGAAATTCCTGCGGGCGAAATAACTTCTCGCATGAATTTCCTGCAGGCTGGCACGCCCACTAGCCCCAGCCACGGGCCCGGCTGCCAAAGTTTTTGCCAGCGCAAAATTTTTCAACCCAAATTTTTGAAACATAATCCAATTAGGTTTTAATTTCTTTTTTTTTATTAATATTACATACCTTAATTAATTAGGAATAAATAATCTTAAACCATTATAAATAAGGACCAAAGGCATAGAAAAAAGAGGGTGGCCGAGAGAGAGGAAATCCAAAGAGAGTTTGGAAAGTTTGAAACCAAATCAAGGAAGGAAAAGAAGAAATTCAATTTAAATCTTTTCTGGATAGCAGCATCACAATTAAAGGGATTCCAAAGGCAAAAAAGGCTTGTCTTTGGAGCTAGTTCATCCAAGAAGAATCAATTTTGGAGCAACTTACAAAAGAAGGTATGAAATTCTAAATTCTAATTTTTTACACAGTAGCTAAACTAGGGTTTTTTTTTTGTGTTTTTCAAAAGTTAAAATCTTAGAACTTTAATTTAGTATTCCAAAGTTAAAACACTAAAATGTGACCTTCTTTTCTAAATAGACTTAAAATTGTTATTTTTTCTTCTTAAAGACCTTAAAACACTAATTGAACATATTTTTCAACAAAACAAAATCAAATTCTGTTTCTATTAAAATTTTAAAGTATGTTCTATTTCATTCAAAAGCCTTAAAAAACATCTTTTCTACTTATAAAAACTTCAATCCTTTTGTTTAAATTCATAAAACTTCATAAAAATATCAAATTGATTTCTAAAACCCTAAAAATTTTTCATTACCCGAGACCCAAATTTCAAAACCCTAAAATCCAAAATTTAACTTTTAAACCTAAAATAATGAACCCTAATCCTTTTAAAACCTTAAACCCTAATTTTTATGAACCCTAATCCTTTTAAAACATTAAAAAACATAAAAACATGAAAACCCAAAAATTGCACAGTAGCTTAAAATTCAATAATCAAAAATCACAAATTAAAGTATTTTAAGGTATTTAAAACCCTAGTTTCATGATTTCATCATTCAAACCTTAATTTGGTTAATCAAAGTGTCTTACCAACCTTTTAAAACATAAAACCCTCATCTATTTTAACACCATAAAAATTCACAGTAGCTATAATTGAACTTTTATTTGCTTTATTCAATTCCATATTTGTTTATACCTTGATTTATCTCTTATGCTTTAATCTATTTAATTTCAATACTTGATTTATTTAAATTGATTGATAAAAGTAAATAATCATTCATTGTAAATAAATCATTCATCAAAAGTATTTAAATATCAATAAAATAAACATCCATCCATGATAAATTAAATAAATCAAGTATTGAAATTAAATAGATTAAAGCATAAGAGATAAATCAAGGTATAAGTAAATATGGAATTGAATAAAGCAAATAAAAGTTCAATTATAGCTACTGTGACTTTTTATGGAATTAAAATAGATTAGGGTTTTATGTTTTAAAAGGTTGGTAAGACTCTTTGATTAAACAAATTAAGGTTTGAATGATGAAATCATGAAACTAGGGTTTTAAATACCTTAAAATACTTTAATTTGTGATTTTTGATTATTGAATTTTAAGCTACTGTGCAATTTTTGGGTTTTCATGTTTTTATGTTTTTTAATGTTTTAAAATGATTTGGGTTCATAAAAATTAGGGTTTAAGGTTTTAAAAGGATTAGGGTTCATTATTTTAGGTTTAAAAGTTAAATTTTGGATTTTAGGGTTTTGAAATTTGGGTCTCGGGTAATGAAGAATTTTTAGGGTTTTAGAAATCAATTTGATATTTTATGAAATTTTATGAATTTAAAGAAAAAAATTGAAGTTTTTAAAAGTAGAAAAGATTTTTTTTAAGGCTTTTTGAATGAAATAGAATCTACTTTAAAATCTTAAAAGAAACAAAATTTGATTTTGGTTTTGTTGAAAAATATGTTCAATTAGTGTTTTAAGGTCTTTAAGAAGAAAAAATAACAATTTTAAGTCTTTTTAGAAAATAAGGTCACGTTTTAGTGTTTTAACTTTGGAAAACTAAATTAAAGTTCTAAGATTTTAATTTTTGAAAAACACAAAAATACCCTAGTTTAGCAACTGTGTAAAAAAAATTAGAATTTAGAATTTCATACCTTCTTTTGTAAGTTGCTCAAAAATTGCTTCTTCTTGGATGAACTAGCTCCAAAGACAAGCCTTTTTTGCCTTTGGAATCCCTTTTTTCGTGATGATGCTGTACAGAACAGATTTAAATTGAATTTCTTCTTTTCCTTCTTGATTTGGTTTCAAACTTTCCAAACTCCCTTTGGATTTCCTCTCTCTCGGCCACCCCTTTTTTCTATGCCTTTGGTCTTTATTTATAATGGTTTAAGGTTATTTATTCCTAATTAATTAAGGTAAGTAATATTAATAGAAAAAAAGAAATTAAAACATAATTGGATTAGGTTTCAAAAATTTGCGTCGAAAAATTTTGTGCTGGTGAAAACTGTGGCAGCGGGCCCTTGGCTGGGGCCAGTAGGCGTGCCAGCCAGCAGGAAATTCCTGCGGGTGAAATGCTGGTGGACCGACGGGCCCCCGCGACCACTTTTCGCTGCCGATTTTTTTTCGACTTCGATTTTTATTTTTATTTTTATTTTTTATTTGTTTATTTTCATTTCTTATTAATAAAAATTAGATACTAAAGCAAAAACTATTTAATTAAAATTATTTTGGACCAAATAGACAACAAAAATCATTTTGGACTAAATAAAGCATATTGGATCGGATTGGGTAAAAAATTAAGGGTCTACAGTGAGCAACTAGGAAAAACTTCTATAAATAAGATCAAAACAACACAAAAAAGGGAGGAGAAATTGATGACCGAGAGTGAGTGGGAAAACTTGGAAACTTTAAAAATTCCTTTTGGCAGTAAAATGGATCAGATTTTGGAGGGAGCAAACAAGAACTTCAAGCAATTCAAAGGCAAGAAAAGCTCTTCTTTTACCTGGTTCATCCAAGAAACAATTTTGGTGCAACCCCACGAAAGAAGGTTTGAATTCTTAATTCCTTTTATTTTTTCACAGTAGCTAAACATCTCATTCTTTCTTTTAATTCAAAAATCCCAGAACTTTAATTTAGCTTTTCTAAAGTTAAAAACACTAATTCGTTGCTTTATTTTCCAACGAATTTAAAGTTCTTAATTCTATTCCTTCAAAAACCCAAGACCCTAATTTACTTTCCAAATTATCATAACCTTTAAATTATTTTCTGCTTCTTTCCAAAAGCATTAAAAATTTCTTTTTTGCTTTTATAAGCTTTAAATCTGTTGTTTATTTTCATAAAACCTCATAAAAGTACCAAATTCATTTTCAAACCCTAAAAGCTTCATGCATCCACCGAAACTCTAATTTTAAAACACTAAACCCTAACTCAACTCCAAACCTAAAATAGTAAAACCCTAACCCTTTAAAGCCTTAAACCCTAATTTTTTTATAAACCCTAATCCTTTAAAACCTTAAAAATCATATAAACACAAATATTTTAATTTTACACGGTAAGCTTGAAATCATCATTTAAAACCACAAATGAAAAGTATTTTAAAGTGTCCAAAACCCTAGTTTCATGATTTCACCATTCAAACCTTAATTTGGTTAATCAAAGTGTCTTACCAATCTTTTAAAACATAAAATCCTTAATCTATTTTAATTCTTTAAAAAGTCACAGTAGCTTAAACCCATGAAAATCCAAAACCCTAAACACATGAAATAAAGGATCCTAAATGGAAACAGTAGCTATAATTTGGATTTTTATTTGCCTTATTCAATTTCATATTTAATTATGCTTTTATTTATTTTATATGATTTAATTTATTTTAAGTTCAATACTTGATTTATTTAATTTATCATGGATGGATGTTTACTTTCTATTGATATTTAATATATTTGATGAATGATTTATTTATGATGAATGATTATTTACTTTTATCAATTTATTTAGATTTTTAAATGTTGTAAGAGGTATGTTTCCACTTGGTAGGTACCTTATTAGTTAAATATCATGTAATTTAAATTGCTTTTCTATTTTAGAACCAATGTAAAGGGCATGTTTCTACCTTTCGGCGGGTTTCCTATTTAGGCATGTGATGTAAGGACATGTTTCCATCTTCGAATGGGTGTCCATTTATTTGTTTTGCTTGGACCTTTCTCTAATTTTAATATATTGATGCTTTCTTATTGTGTATAATATGGATAATGTTGTTATATTTAAGAATTTTATAATATTAAGACCTATAAAGGAGGCCGGTTCCAATGAACCGGGCGTCGTGGGGGTGCTGGGCCATTTCTCACCTTCCCCACACGTACCCAACTTTCCGGACCCATTAGGGGGTTAGGGATTCCTTAGGAATCGAGTCATCCACCCTTTTCTTTTTCCTGGCCCGTCAGGTGGCGACTCCATTTTCTCCAGACTTAGGTCCGTGTTCTCTAAGGCCCCGAGCCTAAACAGTGCCGAAGTCGCAAGAACCATTCCACCGGGAGTGGGGGCGAAAATCCCCGCTCATAGTGGTCACTCCACTAGGGATAAGAGAAGTTGATTCTGTTGGTCTTTTTATTATTCTATTCTTTCTTATAATGATATTATTCATTGCATCATCTTAGATTGCTTCGTGTGCGTGAGTTAGGATGCTCGTGTTACCCGTGTTGTGTTTTGTGAGGGATACCATATATTCACTCAATGTATGGAGATCGACCATGGCATAACCACTCATAGCCTTGTACCATTCGTTATATACTTGCTATGGGAACCAAAGCCTTTTAACCCAATGACTAAAGCTCATGTAATTGGCCTTGTTAGTTTCCTTAGGTTTTTACCCCAAATGCATGTTGTTTAACTATGGTTAATTTATCTTGGCTTAAATCATGGCTTGTTTGGTTTGTTCTTTTTCTAATATGACCTAAGTATATTGTAAGCTCAAAATAAAATTTTCTTTAAAGTCCAAAAAACCAAAGCTATTTTTAAAAATTTTCAAAATGGTCTTTGGACATAAGACGTTTCTAAAAATAAATCAAAAATTCTTTTGCTCATGGCCCAAATACTAAACCCAAAATCCATTTTTCTAAAATCTTTTCTACAATGGGCTTAGAAATAAAATTATTTTTATCCAACCTTTTCTTACAAAGAGCTTGCAAAAATATTTAGGTCAATTATAAAATACCAAAAATCAATTGTGGGCCTAGTTTATACTAAGAATAAATTAACCATGGGCTTGTTTTTGGCATGAATAATTAGTTACTTTTTCAAGTGAGAAATCTATCTATAATAAACCTCTTAATTTAGTTTTAATCCAATATAGCATAAAAGCTACTTTAGTTGGTTGAATAGATTAAAACCTAATTAATGGGAATTATCATGGATTGATTTCCATTTTTGAAAATATAACTATTGGTTGAAATGTCCGAGAGAATTATTTGAAAACAAGATACCCCATGTTGGTATTTTGTTAACCACATACCTAGGAAAAGAGACTTGCCATTCGTGTGTGGATGTTATAAAGTTGGAAGGAACGTCCTATTCATCCTTGTTTGTCTATTGTTTATGCATACATACATACATGCATACATTTGCATCTCATATCATTGGTCGTCTCTGGCTCATAGCCCTGGATTATGAAAGTTCAAAAGCCTACCGACCTATGCCGGAGACAAAGTATTTAGCAACGACTCAATCACTTGCTCACCAAAAGCAATGGACCCCGAACAAATTCAAAGAATGGTGGATGAAGCCCTCAACACCAAGATGGAAGAAATAAAAGAGGCCCTAGCTGAGACCATGAAGAACCAATTAACTGCAATTTTAGGAAACCATGTTGAAGCATCTGCTAGCACCAAGAAAGTCAAGGGGAAGGCTAAAGCTGATGAAGTAGTTTTTGATGATGATAAGGTGATCATTGATGATGATGATTTGGCTCAATACTACCAAGATCTTCAAGACAAAAAGGAGACAAAGGTCATTGAGAAGGCAACTATTGAAAAGACCGAGACATCAGATGTTGAGAAGATGATTGCTGATTTGGAAAAGAATTTGAGCTAATGAAGAAGTTTCGTACAAGTTCAAGATGCCATCTTTTGCAAAGTACGATGGAACCGGAAGTCCTCATCTCCATGTGAAGCAGTATATCACTGCTATGCAGTCTGCGCGAGCTACCAAGGCTTAAACTCTAAGGTACTTTATGCTCTTATTAGACCTTGTTGTCCAAAATTTGTTCAATAATTAAGATTAAGGAACACAAAAGAGTTGGGATCTACTTTACAAAGCCTTCATCCAACAATATGGATATAATGTTGAGTTGGAAATTACCTTAATGGAAGTGGAGTCCATTAGGCAAATGCCGAATGAGAATTTTGTAGATTATGTCAAGAGATGGAGAAACAAGGCCGCTTTACTCAAGAAGAGGCCTAATGAATCCGATCAAATAAGGATGATTGCGAGAGGGGTGTTGCCTAATCTCCGTGAAAGGATGTCTCACACCCTTATAATGGATTTAAAAGATCTTCTCCAAGCTAGTCTACAAGTGGAAGAGTGGGAAAGGGAGAAGAATCTCTTTTCAATAAGAAGGAATGAGAAAGGAAACAACCAGCCTAACAATCAAAGCACACAAAAAGAAGTTGATGTTAATGTAACCGGTCAAGGGAATAAAAGACAATTCTCATAATTGGGAAAACCTTTATCTTGGGTTTTTAGCAAGCTGCAAAAGAAAGGGTTGTTACAATCGTTAGCTTCTCGACCTTTACATAATCCATTGCCACCAAACTTCAATGCCGAGGCCTTCTGTCAATTTCATCAAATGCGAGGACATGAAACAGATAAATGTGCTCGTCTAAGGCATGAGATCCAAGACCTAATTGATAGTGGCAAGCTACCCGAGCCAGATAAGCCCAATACCAAGGACAACCCTTTGCCTAAATTTGGAAGAGTGCCACCACCAGCAACCTTTATGGTGGGAAAAGGATTGGAAGAAGATTTTGTTTTATCCTCTTTTCAAGATGGGAATGTTGAAGATGTGAAAGGAAAAGAAGCCTAACTCAATGAACTTTCCTTAGCTTGAATGTTGCTTTTCAATCTTACTTTCTTTAATATTTTGGAACTATTGTGTTTTTCAAATTTAAAGTTGCTTGAATAAATTACTTTCATCAAAATTTTTGTTGGTCTTTGTTCATTTTGGTACTCAACCAATGAGGAATCTAGCTTGATAATTCATGACTTAATATATTTATGCATCATGACTCGAATAACTTTACTAGGTGAGGGAATTGCTCTATATCAATGAGTTGTGTATGCTTACTTAGAGAGGGCTCCTGCATAATTACCTTTTTCTAGGTCCTAGTCAGTCTTAGAACATGCTTTGACAAACTTTCGAGGCAAAATTGCAACTCTGCTTATTTAAGGGAGAGATGATCTAGGTATTATTTGGTTAGCCAACAACTATTATCCACCCAATTAAATATCAATCCCTAGTTGTCCCTTTAGGCCTTCATAAAATTTTAGCTTTCTTTTCATTGGCTTAAAAACCCCAATAACCTACCTTGAGTTGTTGTGATACTTTTGACAAGTCTTATGATCACTAAGGTGAAGAGGCAAGAAGATCAAAGAAAGCAATGATTAGTCAAGACCATAAGGGTAGTTGAAGTTCTTAAGACCATGAAGATAGTTGAAGTTTTCAAGACCATAAGGGTAGTTGAAGTTTCCCTAATATCTCCAATATATCAACATCAATATCAGAGTAACAAATGATTTATCCCTATTAAAAAAGATTTATGCCACTCCACTCATCCATTATTGGAAGCTCAAGTACATACAAACAAGACAACTCTTTTAGAGCTAGAACCAAAAAAAAAAAGCAAACAAACAAACCTAATAAAAAAAAAGAGAAAAGAAAAGAAAAGAAAAAAAGACAAAAGAAAAGAAAAAGAAAAGGAAAAAAAAAAGAGAAAAGAAAAGAAAAGAAAAGAAAAGAAAAAAAGAAAACCTAAAAGGGCGGTTCAAAAAGCCAACT
Organism: Garcia nutans; assembly: GCA_947685225.1. Lineage (NCBI taxonomy): Eukaryota > Viridiplantae > Streptophyta > Magnoliopsida > Malpighiales > Euphorbiaceae > Garcia > Garcia nutans. The sequence goes on along the minus strand of CANTUV010000012.1, from coordinate 18,234,997 downwards.
GAGTTCTCTTTTACCTAAGACAACAAAAGGCTTCCATTTGGTTTATAAGGACGGATTGACTTGAATTGGTCCAACCCAACCAAAGATTCGATCAAAATCAAAGGAAAAGGAAGAAGACCATCCAGTTCTTGAAAGTTCTGTATTTGACAGTCCTACAAGAAAGAGGGTCAAAATGATAAAAGAAAGGGAAGAGTAAGGAAAGAGAAAGAAGAGGGAAGAGCAAGAAAAATAAAAAAAAAAAGTAAAGGGAGAAGAAGAAAAGAAGCGAATTTGGGTACCAAACATTATGCAAGGGCAAAGACTGTCCTAATCAGGATTACCAAAAATATAGAAGGAATTTTGAGTCTAGCGAGATTGCTCCCAATTGCCTAAAGTTCCAACAAGAAATTTGTAGTGTGAAGGTTTGTCCTTTGCGTCACACCAGCTCCAATCTCAAAATGGCCTTCACTTAAACCTGTGTCCCTTATAGATCCCATTTCAAGCCTATCAAAGACCTGTTGATCTCTCTTGGTAGATAGAGTCTATTAGTGGAGATAGTTTGGATAAGCATGCATATGAGATAGACAATATTTAAATTCAATGAGACCTTTGGCCAAGTAATGTGTATGTGCCTATCTGAAGTGCAACAATTCTTGCTTAAATAGAAATAATTCCCGAGTTTAGTACAGTAACTAGGGTTGTCATGTTATAGATATGTTAATTTGAAAAAATCAAGTCCTGAGGTACATTGACATTAATTTGGCAAAGCCAACATTTGATTTCAAAATTAAAATTCAAAAATTCAAAAAAAAAAGTTTTGTCATACAAAGCCTTCAAGTTAAGGAAAGTATGTTGAACCTCCAAAGGACACATTGGGCAAAGGAAATGATTATTGGCAAGGTCATGAAGAAGCTATCAGCCGACATGCTGAAAAATAGTTTGAAATGGATGTATCCCTGACTCTGCTGCTTGGGGTCTCCACCACTCATGTTCTCAACATCTTGAAGATAAAAGCCACAAATGCAAAGCTTTCAATCATTCCAATACAGGCTTGAACGAGCATCAAAAAGCAACCAATGAGAAAACTTTTGCTAATCACCTCGGTTTGTGAGTCAATGGAATGACTATAAGTATTATTCATGCATATCATGCATACATGAGCATGTCACATTGCACTTTCTTATCTTGTATTGTCTATTCCTTTTCAAAGTGAACAACAAATACCTTGCAAAGTAAAGAATCAAAAGAAGATATTGTATCAGGGAGGCATAGAAAGCCCATTGCTTGAGAAAGCTCCAGTCATCTTGCTAAGAGAAGAAATATGTGCTTGTGGGAAGAACTAGACAACAACAACATCAATCAAAGCTTGCATGGAAAAATCTTTGGTTTGAGCCTACACAGGGGGCAAAGTTTCTCCTTTTTAATTTTTTATACTGAAAATTTTGAAACTCACTTGTATTTTGCCACGCAGGGGGGCAAGGAGAGGGTATGAAGGCTAGCTAAAAAGGGCTGATTTTTTTTTTAAAAGTGCAAAGGAAGAACAAGACATAATGAAAAAAGAAGAAAATTAGAATTCTCAAAAGAATGAAGATACAAGAGACAAAAGATCAGTCCAGCTAAAAGAGCTGAAGCCAGGGAAAAACTTGATCTCAAAGAAGGAAGATCCATTTTCAAAGGTTAAGATCCGTTTTGAGGGTGAAGAACCACAATGCATAGAATGGCCAGAGCAGTCAGACTTCTCACCTAAAAGGTTAGTCAAACTCATTCTCGGATCAAAGTACCCTAAAATCAAGTTCAATCCCGGGTCCAAGTACCCAAATTAAATCAAAATCAATTCAATCTCAGGTCCAAGTACCCAATCTCGGGTCCAAATACTCAAATCAAATTCAAATCTCGAGTCCAAGTACCCAATCTCGGGTCCAAGTATCCAAATCAAATTTAGCATCGAGTATCCAAATCCAGTTAGGATCGAGTATCCAAATCAAGTTTAGGATCGAGTATCCGAACCCAATTTAGGATTGAGTATCCAAATCCAAATCCAGTTAGGTTCGAGTATCCGAGTCGAGTTTCGGATCGAGTATCCCAATCCAATTTAGGATCGAGTATCCAAATCCAATCGAGTATCTCAATCCAGTTTAGGATCGAGTATCCAAAGCCAATTTAGGATCGAGTATCCCAATCCAATTTAGGATCGAGTATCCAAATCCAGTTAGGATCGAGTATCCAAATCAAGTTAGGATCGAGTATCTGAATCTAGTTTAGCATCGAGTACCCCAATCCAATTTAGGATCGAGTATCCAAATCCAGTTAAGATCGAGTATCCCAATCCAGTTTAGGAACGAGTATCGAAATGTAATATCCTCATATATGCTCTAGAAGTTTGATTATGTTGTTGTTATTGTTGTTGTTGTTATATTGGATTGAATATATGTGTTAATTGCAAGAGAAAAGAAATTGGGAAAGAATTAGGGTTTAGAGAGAATGGTATATGTTGTGTATATGATGATATATATAACATATAAATTGGTCAAATGAAGAGTCAAGGGGGTAGAGATATTTATTTGTGTTGAGTGTGTAATTACATATAAGGGCTTATATGAGACAAAAAGTTAGTTATATGATTGAGGGTATTTTGGTAATTGTTTGGATAAGATCACTTGGTGGAGATTAAAAGCAAAATTTGACTTTGCTTCTTGATATTTTTCTTCTTCTTTTCCATTGTGGCCGGCTCCTCCTTAAACAAAGGAAGCAAGAGGCAAAGAGAAGATCTTGTTGAGTGAAGCTCAAATTGAAGAAAGATTAAGTGATCAAGTTGGTGATTCAAGAAGTTTTGTAACTTTGGTAAGTTCTCTTGTGATTTTTGTGCTTATTTGAAATGATATTTGAGTTTGATAGATTTTTAAGAGTGTGTTGGTTGATTTTGAGATGTGAGAAGTGTTTGAGTGAGTTGATGATTGATTTTGAGTATGGATGGAAGAAAAGAGTAAGTGGTTGGAAGAGATGATGTTGTATATGTGGTAGGGGTTTTGAGATGATTTTGTGTTTGGTGTTTGATGTGTGTTTTGGTTTGTTTTGGGTGTGTTGCAAGTTTGAGATGAGTTTTGAGTATGTTTTGTTAAGATTATTTGAAGAGGATGTTAATGTATAGAAGTGTGTTGTTGAGTGTATGGTTGTTTTTGATCGGAGTCTTGATTTGTGGCCGGACACGCCCATGAGCACGTCCAGGGTTTTTAGGCGTGTCAATTGTGTTGGAGGCAGTAGGTTTGACACGACCAGTAGCACGCCCGTGTTATTGAGCGTGTCATAGCTACTGTAAGATTTGAGAATTTACACGCCCAAGAACACGCCCATGTTGTTGAGCGTGTAAATGTTTCTGTGTTGTGGAGTTAGGGCACGACCATGAACACGCCCGTGTGGGTGAACGTGTCAGGGTTGAGGTTTGCCCTAATTAATTCCTAATTGGATTATCTCTTGTGTATCCTTAAACAAGTATATGCTATTACTTTTGATTTAAGTCTTGAAGATAGTGATTGATCATTGATCTAAGAGGTTAAAGAATCTTGGACAAGGAAATGTTAGGAGTTGTATGAATTGTTAGTAAAATAAGTACAAATCTTGTATTATTGCATTGTTGCATATGATGATAATGGCAATGTATATGATACTATGTGAACAATGTGATATTTCATGTATTGTGACTCATGTGATGAGTAATGTGTTTGGTTATGTTTATATCAATAATGCTATATGTATAATGTGATGGAATAAAATGCCATTGTGATTGGCTATGGTAACTTATATGTGATATGAGGCCATTGTTATTGGCTATGATGAGAGTTGAGAATGGAAATGATAATTAAATAATAAATGATTTGTGTGGCTAATGTGTTATTCCATTTTCAGAGTTTGTTGTTGGTGGCATGCCTAATAAGTGTAACAATCTCTTGAAGTTAGGTTGGATTGAATCCTTGAAGCCTAATTGAGATGTTACCACCCTTGAAGCTAGGTTGGGTTGGTTCTTGAAGCCAAGTTGGGTTGATGCTTAGCATGCTTTGCTCCCCTTGAAGCTTGGTTGAACCTAATCCTTGAAGCCTAGTTGGGTTTATGATATTGATAAATGTGATGATAAAACCAAAACATTAACTCTGAAAATTGAATGGCATATTAGTGTGTTTTGGGCCCATGCTTGTCTTTGTTTAGTGTTGATTATGAATGATTAAATGAATACTAATGAGGTATATAATAAGATGTTGAAATATGATATGTCTATTTATGTTGAGTTATGAAATGTAAAGGTATATTGTTAGCTTTGCATATATGATGTTACATGTATAATATGGATTGAGAATTGGCATTGCATTGCATTAAAGCATAACATTAGCATGCATTATCTTACTAAGCCGTTGGCTTAGCGCGATAGTGTTTGATCGCGTAGGTAATAGGGTTGAACCCGAGAGCTCTTCGAGACCGAGTGAGAGTAGACAGTGAAGAGTTGATTTTGGGAACTTAAAGATCAGAGGAGACTTGCCAATCATGTATAACTCTTTTATATTTTGTAAAGTAATGATTTTAATGTACATATGTGTATATTTGTAAATATGAAATTAAATGTTTTCATATATGTAAATATTTGATAAATTCCGTTGCGTAACAACTAAATGTATCTTTATATATATCTATTTAGTTTTGTATTACAAGTTAACTACTTATCTTTCTATAATGTATACAATTGAAAGATTATGGTATGGTTTAAAATGTTTTAAATGTTAAGAAAATCCGTAGCATCTCTATGTTTAGTGCATGTATACTACATTGTGGTGTTTGTAGTGTGCACGTATTGAATGTAGGGGTGTTACACGAAAGCCAAGTTAGGATCGAGTATCCCAATTCAATTTAGTATCGAGTATCCAAATCCAGTTAGGATCGAGTATCCAAATCCAGTTTAGGATCGAGTGTCCAAATCCAGTTCGGATCGAGTATCCTAATCCACTTTAGGATCGAGTATCCAAACCCTATTTAGGATCGAGTGTCCAAATCCAGTTAGGATCGAGTATCCGAACACAATTTAGGATCGAGTATCCCAATCCAAATCCAGTTAGGATCAAGTATCCGAATCCAGTTAGGATCTAGTGTCCGAGTCTAGTTTAGGATCTAGTATCCAAATCTCTCGGGTCCAAAACCCAAAATACGCTTAGGTCCAGAACCTATAATCTCTTTTAAGTCCAGAACCTAGAAATATCCTTGAGTCCAGAACTCGAATCGAGTCCAGAACCCAAATTTTCCTTAGGTCTAGAACCTAGAATTATCCTTGAGTCCAGAACTCGAATCGGGTTCAGAACCCAAATTTTCCTTAGGTCCAGAGCCTAGAATTATCCTTGAGTCCAGAACTCGAACCGGGTCCAGAACCCAAAACCTCCACCATCTCACAAATTAAGTCTTGTTGCTTTTCACTCTCTTTTACTAAAGTTTCAGATCATTCAAGCAGGGGGCAAACTGTAGACCATTAATTTTTGACCCAGTCCGGTCCAATATATTTTAATTAGTCTAAAATAATTTTTGTGTTGTCCAATACATTTTAATTAGTCCAAATAATATTTGGTTTAGTGTCTAATTTTTATTAACAAAAAATGAAAAATAATAAAAGAAAAAAATATAATAAAAAAAAGTCGGTGCGAGAAATGGCCTGGGGCCATTTCGCCCACAGGAAAATCCTGTGCGCAAAATGGCCTTCGCCCGCCCGTAGGCCAGCTCGCGCGCCGGCAGCTTGCTATGGCAGCTTTTTTCCAGCGCAATTTTTCCTACGGCAAATTTTTTTGCCAGCGTAATTTTTCCGCAGCAGATTTTTTTTTCCAGCGAAATTTTTCCGATGCAAATTTTCTGAAACCTAATACAATTAGGTTTTGGTTTCCTTTTGTTATTCAATGTTGAATGCCATGAGAAACTAGGAAAAACTTCTATAAATAAGATCAAAACAACACAAAAGAAAATTGAGAAATTGATGACCGAGAGTCAGTAGGAAAACTTCAAAACTTTAAAAATTCCTTCCGGCAGTAAACTGGATCGGATTTTGGAGGGAACAAATAAGCAATTCAAGCAATTCAAAGGCAAGAAAAGCTTTTCTTTGACCTGGTTCATCCATGAAACAATTTTGGTGCAACCCTACGAAAGAAGGTTTGAATTCTTGATTCCTTTTATTTTTTCACAGTAGCTAAACATCTCATTCTTTCTTTTAATTCAAAAATCCCAGAACTTTAATTTAGCTTTTCTAAAGTTAAAAACACTAATTAGTTGCTTTATTTTTCAAAGAATTTAAAGTTATTAATTATGTTCCTTCAAAACCCCAAAACCCTAATTTACTTTCCAAATTATCATAACCCTTAAATTATATTCTGTTTCTTTTCGAAAGCTTTAAAAATTTCTTTTTTGCTTTTATAAACTTTAAATCATTTGTTTATTTTCATAAAAGCTCATAAAAGTATCAAATTGATTTTCAAACCCTAAAAGCTTCATGCATCCATCAAAACCCTAATTTTAAAACACTAAACCCTAACTCAACTCCAAACCTAAAATAGTAAAACCCTAACCCTTTAAAGCCTTAAACCCTAATTTTTTTATAAACCCTAATCCTTTAAAACCTTAAAAATCATATAAACACAAATATTTTAATTTTACACAGAAAGCTTGAAATCATCATTTAAAACCACAAATCAAAAATATTTTAAAGTGTCCAAAACCCTAGTTTCATGATTTCACCATTCAAAGCTTAATTTGGTTAATCAAAGTGTCTTACCAATCTTTTAAAACATAAAAACCTTAATCTATTTTAATTCTTTAAAAAGTCACAATAGCTTAAACCCAAGAAAATCCGAAACCCTAAACACATGAAATAAAGGATCCTAAATGGAAACAGTAGCTATAATTTGGATTTTTATTTGCCTTATTCAATTCCATATTTAATTATGCTTTGATTTATTTTATATGCTTTAATTTATTTTAAATTCAATACTTGATTTATTTAATTTATCATGGATGGATGTTTACTTTCTATTGATATTTAATATATTTGATGAATGATTTATTTATGATGAATGATTATTTACTTTTATTAATTTATTTAGATTTTTAAATATTGTAAGAGGTATGTTTCCACTTGGTGGGTACCTCATTAGTTAAATATAATGTAATTTAAATTGTTTTTCTATTTTAGAACCAATGTAAAGGGCATGTTTCTACCTTTCGGAGGGTGTCCTATTTAGGCATGTGATGTAAGGACATGTTTCCATCTTCGGATGGGGGTCCATTTATTTGTTTTGCTTGGACCTTGCTCTAATTTTAATATATTGATGTTTTCTTATTGTGTGTAATATGGATAATATTATTATATTTAAGAATTTTAAAATATTAACACTTGTAAAGGAGGCTGGTTCCAATGAATCGGGCGTTGTGGGGGTGCTGGGTCATTTCTCACCTTCCCCATGTAACACCCCTTAACCCGACTATTTCCAGCCGAGCCAAGTGTGCTACAGTATATGCAACATGGTATACAGAACATGCACTAAATAAATTTTTTTCCTTTTTATTACAAATAATAATAATTTAAACATTTCTTTAATTGTTATAATTACATTTTGAAAGTCTTTAACAGTACATGCCAAGCTAAACTTTGCTTTGCTCCTCACTTCGCCTCCTGTTGCACACTCTGGTGCTCCTTTGTAGCTTCCCATTTGTTAGCTTGGACTCCAGAACCTACGAGTTTAGAAAACTAAACTCGCTAAGCATATAGCTTAGTGGGTACTTTAACCGTTAAATAGAAATTAGGTGCAACCCACACAATGTTACAGATATGGCACCGCCAACCCAATCATCAATATAAACATTCTCAGGTTCTTATTATATTTCTCTGATTATTTGTTAAGCTTTTATGACAGTGTGCTATTCATTTCTATTGATTTACTGCCACTGGATGGTACCTCATCCTATGTCTGTTAGTTGCCTAACATTGCTGTTGATTACCGATCTGATGGTTATGTATGACTATTTTATGGCATTATAATTTCTTCATCATTGTAGGCCCAATACTCTCTTGTTTTGAGTTCCGTTTGTTAAATAACTTATGCATGAATTAAAGTTGTGTATTCACTATCTTTGTCCTATGCTTTCCTTCGGTAGTTTGGCATGAATGGTTGTTCGTGTGTTCATATGCTCCTTTCATTAAGTTCACATATATTTGTTAAGGTTTGGATAAGTCATATAAGAAATTAACTAACTGAATAATGTTTATTACCCTTTGCCGAGTTTAATATTTTGACGTTTTGAAATTTATTTTATTAAAAATTCATAGGGCACCAGTGATTAGGAATCTGTCTATTTTTATCCTAAATCAGTTCAATAGAACCAATTTGTAGTTCAAAGTTTTCATTCCGGGCCTTTGGGCCGAACTGCACTTTTTAGGCCACACTAGGTTTTACAACACTGCAAAAATCCCTCGGTGGGCTTTAAAATCTAAATAAAACACAATTGGGATATGATTTTCAAAAAATGAAAAATGCTATCTTGTTCTTAATTGGTCAAGCTTTCAAGAGCATATTTTTGATAATTTATTTCACTCCAAACGAATATTTTATCTCAATTATACCTCATTTATTTCTTACCAAATGAACAGTGAATTCTAGCATTTAGTTTCTTATGTACCTTGTTATCTTATTTCCCCAATAACTTTTGTTCTACTAATCCGAATGTAAAAATTCTTGTTTTCACTCGAACTAGACTCATATGAGTCCTTATGGTTAAATTTCTAGATTTAAATTTGTTACACATAATTCTTGATGACTCCTTGAACTCTTCCCTGGCCAATTGGTTACTCAAGTCTGCGCAATGCGTACTATTTCATTTATAAATTTACCTACGTAACTCGGATTGAGACGATTCTTATCTTAAATTAAACTAGAAACATAAGGATATATTCAGTAAAAATTTCAGCTTAAAACAGGCAACACGTGATTTTGGAGACAATTTCTAATTCAGCCCTGCAGTCTGCTAGGGTCTGCCTGTGCATGGTTCGCTCATTCGTGTGCAACTTCTACATTTTAAGTCCAATAGAGATGAATCCAACTCCTATGATTCACCAAAATACAAGGGTGCATTTATATCTTCTATCACAGCATCAAATTCCTGAGGTAAATGGACCATAACCTGGACTCAATGTACAAATCTCAGTCTGTCCGGTTTCACAATTCCAGTGTGCATGAGTTATACTCTTTTGATCATATCTTTTTATCTACAAGTGGGATATAGGAAATTCAAAATTATATGGTTTCATACCACATAAGGGTACATTTAAGTCTTCTTTCACAGCTTCTAAATGTGTCATTAAGGTCACCTGGACTCAAGGCGCAAATCTCAGTCTGTCCGGTTTCACAATTCCAGTGTGCATGAGTTATACTCTTTTGATCATATCTTTTTATATACAAGTGGGATTTAGGAAATTCCAAATTCTATGGTTTCCTAACACATAAGGGTACATTTAATTTTTATTTCACAGCTTCTAAATGTGTCATTAAGGTCACCTAAACGTAGTCCCAATTCACAGGTTACTGACTGAGGAATCTCAGTTTTTCAGTTTGTACGCCTGGTATCATTTTGATCATAACTTTCATTCCACACATACAAATGAGTTGGTTCCAAAGCCTATGGTTTACTGAATTAATGGAGAAAAATTAAATATTCTTTGTCAAGTTCTAGTTCTATCATTTTTCTAGTCTAAATTTCGGTTGAAGTTCTAGAAAAATGCAGGACACATGGCTGGCTGCAACAAAACAACACAACATAGCACTCCCATATTTTCCTCCCTTATAACCTCAACCCCAAAATCAATTAATACACAACAAACACTTCTATATCATCATCAATCTCAACCACATAACCACCACAACTCAAGCACATGAACAATTATAGCAATTACACATCCAAATGCCAAGGCAATAGAGATCACTAATTCAAGAAGGTTAAAGTACCAAACCTTTTTCCCCTTTGCTTTCCTTAGCTCATCTTTTATCTTTTTCTTCTTTTTCCTTTAGCTTTTCTTGATTTCCTACAAGAATTCCAGCATACACACTTTAAACATACATCCTATGGTTTGAAAACATAAGCTACCAATTCATTTCTTGCTAATTTTTCCACAATCTAATCTCCTCTAACCTTAAAACCATTATTTCTTTCATCAAATCCTTCAAGTAATTATTTCTTGAATTTTCTCCAAATCTAGCTACATGAACCCTAATTTCAATCTCTTAAATTAACCATTAATCCATGAAATTAAAACTAGAGATAGGTTTCGCTTACCTTATAATCTTGTTTGTCACCAAAATCTTCAACCAAAAGCCTTAAACTTTGGAAAAATCACCTCCTTCTTCCTTCTCTTATGGTTTGGACGAGTTCACCATGTAAGAGAGGGCTTTTATTTTCTTTCCTTAGCTTATTTTGATCCAAATGGCAGCCATAAGTGGTGAAAATATGTTGGTATAGATGTTGACTTCCAATTGGTACACCTTACAGCAAAAATGGCCACTTTTAATTGGTCCACTTGCCTTCTTCTTTTATATATTTATTTGGCAAGCCATTAGGCTTCCTTTTATTCATATTTTGACCCCCTCAACTTTCTTGTGCTGTAATTTTATAGTCTAGGGTGTGAAAATATCAAAATACCCTCCAGCGATTAATCGATTGTAACTTTTAAACCGTGCGTTTTCGGGAAAAATTGAAACCCATGGTTATGACCCGATTAATCTTGAGAATATTCTTCCGGGGTCGGATATGGGCACTATTAAGAACTTCCGACTCTTAATTTTTAAGTTTACATATTTGCCCCTAACTTTTGAAAAAATTTCACTTAGGTCCTTTTGATATCCCTTCCTGATCTTGCTGTCTTTCTTTATTAATATCTTTTTACTCACAACTCCAAATTAAGTAATTCTTATGCCCACTGAAACTAGACATCCGGGGCTACATTGTGTCTATCCGAGCTATATCTGATTTTTGACGGTCCTTCGACGTCAAGCCTACTATGCTGTCCTGAGGCAGCTTGCACATTGTCTACTAAATCCATCATATCTTATTTTTTTACAACTCCAAATTGAGTAATTTCAAGTTATACATCTATATAAGACACAAATAAACAATTAAGTATTCTTTGAGACTCTTTAATTTTGTCATTAACTTGGATGAAATTCGAGCTCAAGTTATAGGTCATGTTCTAAACTTCTTTGTTCTAAGCCTAAATCATATCCTCTATGTCTGTTTCTTACCAATCTGGGATTCGGGATGTTACACCCCACACGTACCCAACTTCCCCACACCCCTTTCTTTTTCCCAGCCTGTCCAGGTGGCGACTCCATTTTCTCCGGACTTAGGTCCGTGTTCTCTAAGGGCCCAAGCCTAAACAGTGCCGAAGTTGTAAGAACCATTCCACCAGGAGTGGGGGTGAAAATCCCCGCTCACATAAAGTAAACAATTAAAGTTATTAAAACAAAGATCAAGTTACTGCATGTTCTTATTAATCAAATAAAATAAAGCTACTGTAAACATGAATAATTTATGATTATCGATCAAACCTCCGTCATCGGTTCCACCAAAAAACTTAATTTCTGAGTGAACAATGTGAAGGCAGTATGGACTGCTTTCTTCTTTGGTTGTCTTGATATTTCTGTTTGTTGTTTTTCTTCGTTGTCAAAAAACTGTTGCTGTTCTTCTAGAGTTTTTCTCCTTTTTTCTTTAGGGTTTTTTCGTGTTCTGTCCCTAGGGTTTTTTCCTTTCATCCTCCTTAGGGTTTTTTCGTGTTCTCCCTAGGGTATTTTTGTGTTCTGTCTCCTCCTTTCTAGTGTGCTTAATGTGGTATTTATAGGAACAAATAAAAAACATAATCCTATTTTTAATAAGAAAATACTAACTATTTAGGAAAAATTACAAAACCGTGTAAAACAACGTTTGGTAAAAAAATCGACAGTGCGTGCAGGCTGCCGGGCCTGCGCTGGCAAAAAAAACTATTGCAGGCTACAGGTGCGAGCCAGGTGAGCTAGGCAAGCCAGTTCATCAAAGAACTGGGCAAGCCCAGCTGCCCAATTAGACCCAAAAATTTTCTGCGACGAATTCTCTTGTCGCTAGCTGGTCCATCTGATTTTTTATTTTTTATATTTTCTATGTTTTATTTTTATTAAAAATAACTATTAAATATTATTAGTAATTAAAATATTATTTAAATAATTAAAATACAATAAAAATTATCTTGAACTATCGGATTAGACTGGGTCAAAAATTAAGGGTCTACAACATGTCATATAACATTATTCATACATGTTCCATGTATCAAGTAGCTTAACACATTTTTCAATCCAAAATATGTTAAGCCTAATGTAATGCAAATATAATCAATTTATCCAAAGTTTGTACATACCTCTAAGAACAACCAAAAACAAGCTCAAACACCACCTCCAACCTTCTCTTCTAACATGCCCTTCAAAACTTGGAAGGGAAAAATCAACTCTCCTCAATGCCTATACCAAATGTGATAATAAATAATTATTTAGTACCACATTCTAAGGCATTTCCAATCATAAATTATATTTAAACACCAATCAAACAAAAATCCCAAAGTTAAGGCTAACCTCACTTTAACTTTGGAATACCATCTTAACCCATTCAATATGGTGTTTTAAGTTTATTTATATTATTAAAAACATATTTTAACATGTATAAAATAATTACATTACAAGAACATACACTTATGACCAAAATCCTAAAATGGTATAACCTTCCGCCATTGAAGGTTTTCCATTCCAACTCAATCCATTTATCATTTCAAGCTTATATTAATCACTTTTATCACTAAAGAACATGCTTTAACCAATAAAATCTAACAATTCAACAACTTTGGAAATTTACTTTTTCAAAATCCTAAATCACCACTTTCATTCTCAAACTCCAATCAAACTCAAATAAATCTAATATTTGACTTTAAAATACTTGTTTATGCATAAAAAAAATATCATTTAGAATCAATTTGCACAATTAAACCCATGGTTTCTCAAACTCTAACATTCCATAACCCTAAATTCTCTCTCTTCACCAATCCTTACCCATACTCAACCATTTCTTCAATCCAACCTTAAAATCATTGTTAATCACTTAAAATAACTTCATTCAACCCAAAATAGATAATTAAATCATATCACTTCACACATCCAAAACACACATATTCAAACTTTCATGAAATTCAAGGAAAGAAGTTGGAAACTTACTAATTTTTGTGGAAATCACTAAAAATCCACTTTGGACACTTGAAATCCTTCAATTTATGGAGTACGGAAGAAGAAAACCTTGAGATCCTATCCCATGGAGGTTCAGCTTTGATGAGAAGAAGAAGAAGATGAAGATTAAAAAAAAAATTTCTCTTTCTTTCGACTTTTATTTATAGCCATATATATTATTAAATAATTTAATAATTAATTAATTATCCAAAAAATCCATCTTCCATTTATAATAAATTATTTTTGAATAATTTTAATAATTTTAAAATTTCAAAATTTATTTATAAAAATGCCATTGGACTTTCACTTTGACTTTTAAAATTTGACTTTTGTTGACTTTGTATATGTTAGGCATATTTTTGCACATATGTCACATATATATTCCACTTTTTTATTTAAAATCTCTTCATTTTTATTTAAAATTATTCATTTAATTTATCCAATTAAATTATAATTTATTTTATTAAATTTCAAAAAATTAGAAATTTTAAAAAATTTAGAATATTACAAAAAACCTCTCATACTCCATCAATTTCTTCCTTAAAACAAAATCAAATGACCCCTAAAAACTCCAATTTAATCAATTTCTCAAGATGCTAAGAACTAAGCAAGTCTCCCACCATTGGAAAAGGGCTCCATAATCATCTACATCTTCATCTTCCTCAAAAAGAATGGCAATTCAAGTAAGGGGTTTCTTTCCCTCAAGGTGCGTGAGTGATGATGCTTTGAATCCTTTGCAAATTAGGGAAATTTTTCATGTGCATGCAAAGAACATACATTAGGAGAGATTTGACACACTTAAGCCATTGTAATTCCAAGGGCTTACCCTTGAGTTTATTTCCTCACTTAAGGTTGAAAGGGATGACTCTAATCTCTCCTGTGATATGCTACATGTAGTCACTTTGGAGAAGATTCATATGATAACAAAGAGTGGTGGGAGAATTGTGATGGCTTTTAGCTAGCCTAGTGCTCGGGAGGCATAGACCCTTAATTTTGATCCAATTTGGTACGATCCTAATTTAAGAATGCAAAAATAAGTTTGATCCAACTTTAAAGGATTTAAACCTAGTTTATGATTTTTAAATAAGTCAGTTTAGGTTAAAAAGGCATAAATTCAATTGCAAAACCCAAAATCAAGTTGGTTAGGCAAAAATTAAGAGTTTACGGTCCAAAATTAAAAAATACGGCACTGATTCAAGTAGGGGCAGACCAGAGACATGGAGCTAAGGCTCACGTCGACCTGGAAGGGCCCAGGTCGACAAGAGCCATGCTTATGTCAACATAGTTGTCCATGTCAACATTAGCAAGGCCTCATGTATACCTGGCACTCCGGGTCAACATGAACCTAGGTTATTTTTTAGTTTAGGCTGCTAATTCCTAATTTAGCTAGGTTTAGTTATTAAACAAGGATCAGTTTAGGGTTAACGTAATATTTGCCTATAAATATAAGCTTAAAAAGCCAAGCAAGGGATCGACAATTGTGAATTAAGAAGCATAAGGTAACAAAACAGAGAGCAACAATTGTTATTAGCAGTCCTTAGCAATCATCAAAGAATTAAATGAGAAGAATCCAACAACTTGAGTAAATAAAAGAACAGAAGCTTGAAACCACCAACCAGAAGGCAGAATGCAGTTGTCTTCAACATTGTCTGAACCAAGATTTTACAATGTTTGATCGACATAAAATATTGGTGGAACCTACAATGGAGGTTTGCAATCATTCATCTAATTGTTTTTAAGGTTACAATAATTCAATTATTCCATTTCATTTTTTATTTTCATTTTTTGTTTCATTGTTATCTTTGATTGTTTCATTGATTAAAATATATAGTATTCATTACAGTGTTTCATTATTTCGTGGATAAGAAAACATCCAGTAGCCTCACTTCAAACATGATCCAATGCAATATGAATTGTACCAAGGTTAATTATTTCTAAGCTTACTGTCCATTAAACTACTGTAGACCTTTAATAATTGATCAAGTCCAGTATGATATTTTTAAACAGTCCAAAATAATTTTTTGAATTATTTTAATATTTAATATTTATTTTAATAAATTTATTTTTTAATAAAATTTATTACTTATAAAATTTATTTTATTTATTATTTATTTTTATAATATTTAATAGTTATTTTTAATAATAAAAATAAAAATATGAAAAAAGATAAAAAATAAAAAATAAAAAAATCGGCGACGGCAGAATAGACGATGAATGTCGCTACAAATTGGCTTGGGCCAATTCGCCGCAGGAGTGCCCCATCCTCTGGCTTCACAGATCCTCGTAGCAGCTAAGCCAATCCTTGCTAGCCCGATCCTCCTGCAGCAGTGCCCAGTGCCAGTCTTGCCAGGGCCCGCGTGTAGTTTTTGCTAAAACCTTATTTTACTTAGTTTTTAATATTTTCCTAAACAATTTTTATTTTCTTAACCAATTAGTATTAGGTTTTTATTTTTTTTTTCTTATAAATACCACATTAAAAGACACGGAGGAGGATTTTTTTTTTATTCAGCTAGAAAGAAAAACTTACGAAAGAATTATTTGGACTTTTTCTTAGCAATTGCTTCAGGGACTAGACTTTGGAAATTTAAAAGGAGAAAGAAACAAAAATAAAGGAGAAACCCTAACAGCCAAAGGAGCAAAAATTTATTGAATGAAGGAAGCAATTGGCAGTGTCAAGGCAATTGCCAAATTGCCAAACTTCAAACAAAAAAGTAATTGACTTAGACAATAGCAAAAATCAAACAAAAGATTGGTTCAAATCTTTTAATTTCGGTGGAGCCAACGAATGAAGGTTTGTTTGTTATGTTTAATTCATTTAAATTATAATAGTTACATCATTGTTATCTCATGCATTAATTTACTAGACATTCAAACAAATTAGTAGCCATATTTATGTTTGTTTTATTCATCACAGTAGCGGATATTAAAATCCAAACACAAATTTAAAATACATAGTAACCATGATATCTTTAAGATAATAGTAATAATGATATTAGTTTTGCAAATCAAAACCCTATCTTTTAAATTAAAAACCTTCTAAACCCTAGCCTTATTTGTAAAATCCTAAAATCTTAATTTTCAACACCAAAACCTACAACCCTAAAAACCAGTTTTCAAAATTTTATAGGGCATTGCCCCCTTGATCCTCGCCCGCTAACCGGCTAGCGAGACCATCGTATGGGCTCGTCGAAGGGGTTAATATTTATTTGTGTATTAAAAGTCTTTGTGTTTAACTTCCTTTAAAATTCTAAAAACTTTAATATAAGATGTAAATCCTAAATTTATATATTTATTTCTTTATTTAATTTTAGATTTGATTATGTAGTTTATTATATGTTTTGATTTTTGATTCATTTAATTTTGATGTTTGGTTTATTTAATTTATAATGGATGAATATTTTTTCAATTATTATTTATTTTTTAAAATTCTAAGAGGTATGCTTCCATGATTGGGTACTTAATTAATTAATTTTTATTTAATTTAAATTATTTTTATATTTTGGGATTAATATAAAGGATATGTTTCCACCTTCCGGTGGGTTTCCTATTTACTTTTAGATATTGGACGATGTAAGGATACGTTTCCATCCTCGGATGGGTGTCCATTTATTTGTTTTGTTTGAACATTGCTTTAATTTTAATACAATAATGCTTTTATTTTAATTATTGAATGTAGTATGGATAATATTGTTATATTTAAGAATTTTATAATATTAAGACCTAAAAAGGAGGTCGGTTCTAATGAACCGGGCGTTGTGGGATGCTGGGCCATTTCTCACCTTCTCCACACATACCCAACTTTTCGAACCCATTAGGGGATTAGGAATTCCTTAGGAATCGAGTCATCCACCACTTTCTTTTTTTCGGCCCATCCGAGTGGTGACTCTATTTTCTCTAGGTTTAGGCCCGTGTTCTCCAAGGCCCTGAGCCTAATAGTGTCAAAGTCGCAGGAACCATTCCACTAGGAGTGGGGGTCGAAAATCTCCGCTTACAGTGGTGGCTCCATTGGGGATAAGAGAAGTTGATTTCATTGGTTTTTATATTATTTATTCTTTTTTATTATGATATTATCCATTGCATCTTTTAAATTTCATTTATATGCGCGAGTTAGGATGCCCGTGTTACCTGTATTATGTTATGTAAGGGATACCATACTTTAACTCAAGGTATAGAGATCGAGCATGGCATAACAACTCATAGCCTTATACCTTTGGGTATATTCTTACTGTGGGAGCCTAAACTTTTCAACCGAAAGACTAAAGCCCATGTAGTTGGCCTAGTTACTTTCCTTAGGTTTATAACCAAATGCTTATTATTAGACTATGATTGATATAACTTAGTTTGAACCATGGCCTATATGTTTTGTCCTTTTTTTCTAATATAACCTAATAATATTGTAAGCCCAAAAGACCAAAACTATTTTCAAAATTTTTCAAGATGGTCTCTGGACATAAAATTATTTTCAAGATGGGTCAAAAACTCTTTAAGCTCATGGCCCAAATACAAAGCCCAAAATTTATTTTAAACAAACCTTTTTACCATGGGCTTTGAAACAAAACTATTTTTATACTTCAAAAATTTTTTTTCAAATGAGCTTACAACTAGTTAGGTGAATTATGGAATACTTAAAATCAAATTTTGGCCTAGTTCATACCAAGCTTTGTTAATCATGGGCTTGTTTGTAGCATGAATCAATAGTTGCTTTTCCAAAAAGGAAAATCTATTTATGATAAACCTTTTAACTTAGTTTAAATCTAATCTAACATAAAAGTTATCTTTTACTAGACCAATCGATTAAGAATTACTTGATGGGAGTTATCATGGATTGACTTCTAATTTGAAAATACAACTATTCATTAATCATCCAATTAAAAATTTCAAAAATAAGATATCTCGTGTTGATAGTTTGTTGACCATATACCTAGGTAAAGAAGCTTGCCATTTGTGCATGGAAGTTATAAGGTTGGAAGGGTTATTCCTACTCTTTTGGTTTGTTTGTTTGTTTGATTATCATTAGGGCATACATGCATGCATGCATACATTCATTGCATCTCATGCCATTGATCCTTTCTGGTTCACAGCTTTGTAGTACTGTAGTTCAAAAGCTTACAATTTGACCAGCATCAGTGACTTAGAGTTCAGTGAGAATTTGATCAATTTCACATCGAAAGTAATGGAACCTGAGCAAATTCAAAAGATGGTGGATGATGCAATCAACTCCAAGATTAAAGAGCTAAAGGAGGTCTTGGCTGAGACCATGAAAAGCAAAATGGTTGCAATGTTCGATAATACTGTTGAAGCATCTGTTAGCACTAAGAAGCAAAATGACAAGGGAAAGGCTAAGGTTAGTGAAGTAGCTTTTGATTATGACAAGATGGTTATGGATGATGATGACTATTGGGTTCAATACTTTCAAGATCCGCAAGATAAGAAGGAGTCAAAGACTATGGAGAAATCAACTATTGAAAAGACTGAGACTTGTGATGTTGAGAAGACGATTGTTGATCTGGAGAAGAAGTTTGAGAAGAAGCTAAAAACTGAGGAGATGTTAGAGGTGGACAAGCTATTTGAAAAAGATGAGGAATTCCCTTACAAGTTCAAGATGCCTTCCTTTGCTAAGTATAATGGTTTAGGAAATCCTTACTTGCATGTTAAGCAGTATATCACTGCCATGCAGTCTGCTCGAGCTACTAAAGCCCAAACTCTGAGGTATTTTATGCTTTCTTCGGACCCTGTTGTGCTGAACTGGTTTAATATTTTTTATGAAAGTACCCTAAGAGATTGGGATATGCTATACTAGGCCTTCATTCAACAATACAAGTACAATGCTGAATTGGAGGTACCTTTGATTGAAGTTAAGTCAATAACACAGAAATCTAATGAAAACATTGTTGACTATGTAAAGAGGTGGAGAAACAAGGCCGCATTACTCAATAAGAGGCCAAATGAATATGATCAAATTAGGATGATGGTAAGAGGGGTGCTACCTAATCTTCATGAAACAATGTCTCACACTCTTATTAGAGATTTCAAGGATCTTCTGCAAGCTGGCATGCAAAAAGAAGAATGGGAAAGGGAAAAGAATCATTTTTATTTGAGATGGAATGAGAAGGGAAACTATAAATCTGGCAATCAGAGTGCACAAAAAGAAATGGATGTCAATGCAACTACTCGCCAAGAGAATAAGAGGCAATTTTCAGAGTTGGGGAGACCTTTATCTAGGGTTTTGAATAAGTTGCAAAATCAAGGGTTAATATAGTCATTGGCTTCCCGACAGCTACATGATCCTCTACCATCAAACTTTGATGCTAAGGCCTTATGTCAATCCCATCAAATGCAAGGGCATGATACTGATAAATGTGCTCAATTAAGGCATGAGAGCCAAGATTTAATAAACAGTGGCAAGCTACCTAAGCCCAATAAACCTAATACTAAAAGCAATCCATTGCCTAAGCTTGGAAGAGTGCCACCGCCAGTGACCTTCATGATAGAAGGAGGATTGATGGAAAGTTATATCCTATCATCTTTTCAGGATATGGATGGAGGAGTTATGGATGAGGAGGTGATGAACATTGCCCTTGACATGTCCAAGTTGATTCAACACACTTACTTAGGCTTGAGTGCTACCTATTTTATTTTAAGCTTTCTTTAATATTTTGGAACAATTATGTTTTCCAAATTGAGATTGTTTGAATAAATTATTTTTCATTAAATTTGTGTTGGTCTTTTTTTAATTTTTTTGTTCAACGAATGACAAATCTACCTTGATATTCATAAATTAGCATATCGATGCATCATGATCCAAATGACATTATTAGGTGAGGGAGTTATTCTATAGCAGTGAGCTGTGTATGCTTACTTGAGAGGGCTCCTGCATAATTTTAAGTGCCTAGGTCCTAGTCAATCTTAGAACATGCTTTGAAAAATTTTCAAGGGAAAATTGAACTCTGCTTATTTAGGGAGAGATGTTCTAGGCATTGTTTGTAAGGCAACAACTAGCATCCACCCAATTAAATATCAATCCTTAGTTGTCCCTTTGAGCCTTCATATATTTTACCTTAATCTTTATTGGCTTGTAAGCCCTATAACCTATCCTGAGTTGTTGGGAATCTTATGACAAGTCTTATGATACTAAGGTGAAAAGGCAAGAAGATTAAAGAAAGGAATGCATAGTCAAGACCATAAGGATAGTTGAAGTTCTCAAAACCATATAGGTAGTTGAAGTTCACCTGAACTAGATTTAATATCTCTGGTCTCTTTCAACATTGAGATAAAGTCAGGACAATGAAGTATTTATCCTCACTGAAGTAGACTCACTCTACTCCACTCATTCATAGTCGACAATTCTTTTGGAGCTAGGACCCAATAATGAAAAAAAAAGTAAAAGCAAAAAGAGAAATAAAAGAGAAATAAAAGAAAGAAAAAAGAAGAAGAAAAAAAAAACCTAGTCCTGAGTTTATGCAAAAGCAAAAGGAAAAGATGAAGATCTTTTTAATCAATTCTATATTTCTTCCAAGGAGATAGTAGGAAATTTGAGATAGAAGCAAGATTGCTCCCAGCTGCCTATGGTACCAACAGAAGATTTTGGTGTGAAAGTTTGTCAACAGTGTCACATTAACTCCAATCTCAAAATGGCCTTCACTTAAACTATGTCCCTTATAGTCCCCATTTCAAGCTTGTTAAAGACTTGTTGATCTCTCTTAGTAGGCAGAGTCTATTAATGGAGATAGTTTGAATAAGCATGCATATGAGATAGACAATATTCAAACTCGATGAGACCTTTGGCCAAATAATGTGTTTGTGCCTATCTAAAGTGCAACAGTTCTTCATTAAATGGAAATGATTCCCGAGTTTAGCACGGTAACTAGGGTTGTCATGTTAGAGATATGTTAATTTGGAAAATTGAGTCCTGAGGTATAATGACATTGATTAATAGCCAAAATATGATTTTAAGATTTATAAAAAAAATGTGTTTTTGGTCTTACAAAGCCTTCAAGTTACGGGCAGTATATTGTACCGTCGAATCTCAAAGGACACATTGGGTAAAATAAATGATTAGTCGCAAGGTTATGAGGAAGCTTCCAACTGATGTGCTTAATCACAATTTGAAATGAATGGATGAGGAAGCTACCAAGGTTTTTAGGAAGCTACCAGCTTTGAAGCCATAAATGTAAAGTCTTCTACCATTTTAAGCAAGACATGAATGAGCATCTGGAAGGAATCCATGGAGGCACTTCAGCTGGTCACCTCGGTCTATGAGTCAATAGAATCACTTTAAGTATTATTCATGCAAATCATGAATACTTGAGCATATCACACTGCATTGTCTATTCTTTATCAAAATGAACAACAAATACTCTATGAAGCAAACCTGAAGCAAATATGGAATCAGGGGACATAGAAGGTCCATTGCTTGAGGAAGATCCAATCACCTTATAGGAATGAAGATGCATGCTTATGCAAGGAACAAAACAAAATGTAAACATTAATCAGAGCCTGCATGGGAACAAGATCATTGGTTTGAGCCTATACAAGGGGCAAAACTTCCTCTTTTCAATTCTTGATTTTATGCGTGTACAAATTATTTTTAAACTCACTTTTAATATTTTGCCACGTAGGGGACAAAGGGAAGTCATGAGGGCTAGCTAAAAAATAGATTAATTTTTTTTGCAAAAGGAAGAACAAAAGAAGAAACCTAAAATCCTTAGAATATCAATCAAGCTAGAAGAGCTATCTTATTTTCCTTGAATCTTTAGAAAACCCAGTCTTGGGTCGAGCACCCTAAACCAGTTTGGGTCGAGAACCCTAATTTAGTCTTGGGTCAAGCTCCCTAATCTATTTTTGGGTCAAGCTCCCTAATCTAGTTTCGGGTCAAGCACCCTTATCCAGTCTTGGGCCGAGCACCCTAATCCAGTTTTGGGACGGGCATGCTAATCCAGTTTCTGGCTGAGCACACTAATTCAGTCTTGGGTTGAGAACCCTAATCTGGTCTTGGGTCGAGAATCATAATCCTGTTTTGGGTCAACAACACTAATTCAAACTTGGGTCGAGCACCCTAATACAATTTTAGGTTGAGAATCCTAATCCTATTTTGGGTCAAGAACTCTAATCCAGTTTTTGGGTCGAGAACCCTAATCAAGCCTTGGGTCAAGCACCCTAATTCAATTTTGAGTCAAGAACCCTAATCCAGTTTTGGATTGAGAATCCTAATCCAGTCTTTGGTTGAGCATCCTAATCAAGTTTAGGTTTAAGAACCCTAATTGAGTCTTCAGTCGAGAACCCTAATCCAGTCTTCGGTCGAGCATTCTAATCCAATCTTTGGTCGAGAACTCAAACCAAGTCGGTCCAGAACCCAATTCTTTTTTTAGTCTAAAACTCAAATCGGGTCCAGAACCTAAGCCACTTTTGGTCCTGAATCCAAGTCTTTTTTGAGTCTAAAACTCAAACCGGGTCCAAAACCCAAACAACCTCAGGTCTACAACCCAAGCCTTTTCTATGTCCAGGACTCAAACAACTCGGTTTCAGAACCTAAGTCTTTTTCGAGTCTATAACTCAAATTGGGTCCAGAACTCAAGCCACTTTGGTTCCAAAACCCAATTCTTTTCTGAGTCCAGAACTCAAACCGAGTCCATAACCCAAACCACCTCTGGTCCAAAACCCAAGTCTTTTTCGAGTCCACAACTCAAACCAAGTCCAGAACCCAAACTACCTCGGGTCTAGAACCCAAGTCATTTTTTAGTCCAGAACTCAAACCAGATCCAAAACCTAAACTATCTTGTGTCTAGAACTCAAAATGGGTCCATAACCCATCTTGGTCAAAATTAATCTTGCTTTTCATGTTCTAAATTAGTTCTAGATCGCTCAAGCAGGAGGCAAACTGTAAACCCTTAATTTTGACCACAATTTTGTATGATCCTAATTTAAGAATGCCAAAATAAGTTTGATACGACTTTAAAAGATTTAAACCTAGTTTATGATTTTTAAATAAGTCGTTTCTGGTTAAAAAAGACATAAATTCAATTGCAAAACCCTAAATCAAGTTGGTTATGCCCAAATTAAGATTTCACAGTCCAAAAATTAAAAAATATGACATTGATTTGAGTTAAGGCAGTCTAGGGACATGGAGCTAAGGCTCATGTCGACCTAGAAGGGCCCAAGTCGACATAAGCAAGGCTTCATGTCGACCTGGCACTCCAGGTTGACATGAACCTAGGTTATTTTTTTTATTTTAGCCGCTAATTGCTGATTTAACAAGGTTTAGTTATTAAACATAGATCAATTTAGGGTTAATGTAATATTTGCCTATAAATATAAGCTTAAAAAGCCAATCAAGGGATCAATAATTGTGAATTAAAAAAACATAAGGCAACAAAACAAAGAGCAACAATCGTTAGTAGCAGTCCTTATCAATCATCAAAGAATTAAATGAGTAGAATCCAACAACTTGAGTAAATAAAAGAACAGAAACTTGAAACCACCAACTAGAAGGTAGAACACAGCTCACTTCAACCTTGTTTCAACCAAGATTTTACAAAGTTTGATAGACAAAATATTGGTGGAACCTACAATGGTGGTTTGCAATCTTTCATCTAATTATTTTTAAGGTTACAGTAATTCAATTATTCAGTTTCATTTTTTATTTTTATTTTTGTTTCATTATTTTCTTTGATTGTTTCATTGATTAAAATATCCAATATTCATTATCGTATTTCATTATTTCATGGATAAGAAAACATCCAGTAGCCTCACTTCAAATGTTAGACAATTAAATATGGTTTGTACCAAGGTTAATTGTTTCTATGCTTATTGTCCATTGAACTACAGTCAGCCATTTAATTAATTTTCAAAACAACTTATTTAAAACAATTTCCAACCGTCACAGTAGCTTAAATAATTTTTTTAACAATCCTAATAAGTTCAATAATTAGTTTACAATAAAAAAACCCTAAATCATTTTTCAACACTAAAACTTAAAACCATAAGAACCAGTTTTCAAAAGAGGCACTGCCCCCTAGACCCTCACCCTCTAATTGGCTAGTGGGATCGCCGTATGAGCTCATCGAAGGGGTCAATATTTATTTATGTATTATATGTCTTAGTGATTAACTTCCTTTATTTAAACCCTAATTTAGTAATTAAAGTTCTAAAACCCTAATTTAAGATTTAAACCCTAAACTTATACATTTATTTCTTTATTTAGTTTTAGATTTGATTATGTAGTTTATTATATGTTTTGATGATTGATTTATTTGATTTCGATGTTTGATTTGTTTAATTTATGATTGATGGATATTTTCTTCATTATTATTATTTTTTATCTTGGTATTGATAATGTAAGATGTATGTTTTCACTTTATGGATACCTCATTAGTTAAGCTTCATGTAATTTAAATTATTTTCATATTTTGGGATTAACGTAAAGGACATGTTTCAATCTTTTGGTGGGTGTCCTATTTAGTTTTAGACATTGAATGATGTAAGGACATGTTTCCATCCTCGGATGGGTGTCCATTAATTTGTTTTGTTTGAACATTACTTTGATTTTAATACAATGATGCTTTTATTTTAATTATTGTATGTAGTATGGATTATACATAATAATCAAGAATTCTATAATATTTAAACCTAAAAAGGAGGCCAGTTCTAATGAATTGGGCATTGTTGGGGTGATGGGTCATTCTCACCTTCTCAACACATGCCCAACTTTTCAAACCCATTAGAGGGCTGGGGATTTGTTAGGATTCGAGTCATCCACCCCCTTCTATTTTCCCAATCCATCCGAGTGGTGACTCCATTTTCTCCAGGTTTAGGCACATGTTCTCTACGGCCCTAAGCCTAACAGTGCCAAAGTTGAAAGAACCATTCCACATGGGAGTGGGTGTGAAAATTCCCGCTCACAGTGGAGACTCCACTGGGGATAAGAGAAGTTGATTTCGTTGGTATTTATATTATTTAATTCATTTAATTATGATATTATCCATTGCATCATTTAGATTGCATTTGTGTGCGTGAGTTAGGATGCTCGTGTTACCCATGTTGTTTTATGTAAGCGATACCGCACTTTCACTCAAGGTATGGAGATCAAGCATGGCATAACCACTCATAGCCTTGTACCTTTGGGTATATACTTGCTATGGGAGCCTAAACTTTTCAACCCAAAGAGTTAAGCCCATGTAGTTAGCCTAGTTACTTTTCGTAGGTTTATAACCCAATGCTTGCTGTTTGACTATGATTGATATAACTTGGTTTGAACCATGGCCTATTTGGTTTGTCCTTTTTTTTTAATATGACCTATTAATATTGTAGGGCCAAAATAATTTTTAAAAGACCAAAACTACTTTAAAAAATTTTCAAGATGGTCTTTGGACATAAAACCTTTTCTCAGGATGGGTAAAAATTCTTTCACCTCGTGGCCCTAATACAAAGCCCAAAATTCATTTTTACTCAAACCTTTTTTCTATGGGCTTTGAAAAAAACTATATTTATGCTTCAAAACTTTTTTTTTTCAAATGAGCTTACAACTAGTTAGGTAAATTATTGAATACTTAAAATCAATTGTAGTCCTAATTCATACCAAGCTTTGTCAATCATGGGCTTCTTTGTAGCATGAATCAATAGTTGCTTTTCCAAAATGGGAAATCTATTTATGTTAAACCTTTTAATTTAGTTTAAATCCAATCTAGCCTAAAAGTTATCTTTTGCTAGACAATTGGATTAAGACTCAAATAATGAGAGTTATCATGGACTGATTTCTAATTTGTTAATAATCCAAGTAAAATTTTCAAAAACAAGATATCCCATGTTGATATTTTGTTGGCCATATAGCTAGAAAAAGAGACTCGCCATTCATGTATGGAAGTTATAAGGTTGGAAGGGTTGTTCCTACTACTTTGGTTTGTTTGTTTGTTTGATTATCATTTGTGCATCCATGCATACAGGCATAAATGCATTGCATCTCATGTCATTGATAATTTCTATCTCACAACTCTGGAGTACAATAGTTCAAAAGCTTATGATAATCCGACCTACGTCAATGACTCAGAGTTCAGTGAGAATTCGATCAATTTCACATCAAAAGCAATGGAACTTGAACAAATTCAAAAGATGGTGGATGATGCAAACAACTCCAAAATGGAAGAACTAAAGGAGGTTGTAGACCCTTAATTTTTGACCAAGTCCAGCCCGATATTTTAAAATAGTCTAAAAATAATTTTTATAACATTTATTATTTTTTAATATTATAATATAATATTTATTATTTAATTTTAAATATTTATATAATATTTATAATATTTATTTTTAATAATAAAAATAAAAAATATCAAAAAAGAAAAATAAATAAAAAATCGGACGAATCCGCGAGGGACGCGTTGTAGTGCGGCAGTGCTGCGCGCTATAAGGAAATTCATCATAGGCCAAAAGGCCTGCGGTGAATTGGCAAGCAGCCAATTCGTCGCAGGCCTAGGCCTATGGCGAGTAGCCCATGGTAGCCCACGTGCGCTGCCGATTCTGCTAGAAAACCTTATCAACCTCGAATTGTTTTATTTCCTTAACAGTCCATATTTCCTAAACCAATTAACATTAGGTTTTTATTTTTTCCTATAAATAACACATTAAAACACAGTATCAGGGACATTTTTTTAGCAACTTTTGATGGCACAATTATTGAAGGATTATTCAAGGACTTGAGCAATTTAGGCAGAGACTTGAAGTCTTTTGGGATGAAAAACAACCATCAGTAAAACTTTAAAAATTATTAAGAGAAAAGCAACAAACTCACAGCAAGTAATCCAAAGAGGCAGTAACCACAATCAAGGCAATTGTCAAATTGCCAAAGCTCAACCAAAAATCAAGTTGTTTTAAGCCTTAAGGTAGAGAATTGGGTTCAACATTTAAAATTGGTGAAGCCTTCAACGCAGGTATTTTCCTCTAAATTTAACTTCTTTAAACATACAGTAGCTATGTTATTTTACCTTTAAAAATTTTGATTATTTTGGGTTGTTAGATTAACACTATAGCTTTATTATTTTGGTCATACAGATTTAATTATTAAAGCCTTAATTACATAAAATCAAAGATCAAACTGTTTGTCCATCCAGTAGCCATGTTATTTCTTTTATATTGAATATGTATTAGTTGACTAATTCAGTAATTAAAATACAAAACCCTAAAATCTTAAGTTTTAAAATAAGAACTCTGTAAACCCTAAATTTCCCCAAGAAACCCTAGTTGAAATCTAAAACCCTAGTTTCTGTGTTTATTACTTAGATGTATATTTATGATATATGTTGATGGATGATTTATTGCATGTCTGAATGGATGATTTATTTTCTGATGAATATTGGAATGCTTTGATTTATTTTTAGTTTTAAGAGATTGTAAGAGGTATGTTTCCATAATTGGGTACCTCAAATCGTTAAATATCATGTAATTCGATTTATCTTTAAGCATTGGGTCTATGTAAAGGATACGTTTCCACCAATTGGTAGGTATCCTACTTTCTTTATTTTCTTTTGGACATTGGACAATTGTAAAGGCATATTTCCATCCTTGGATGGGTGCCTATTTATTTGTATTGTTTGGACCTTGCCATGATTTTTAATAAAGTATTTATTTATTCTATTGATCACATGTAGTATGGATAATACTGTGTTAATTAAGAATTTTATAATGTTGAGACCTGAAAAGAAGGCCGGTTCCAAAGAACCGGGCATTGTGGGGGTGCTGGGTTATTCTCACCTTCCCCACACGTACCTAACTTTTTGAACCCATTAGGGGGTTGGTGATTCTTTAGGAATCAAGTCATGCACCCTTTTTTTTTCCTAGCCCATCCCGGTGGCGACTCCATTTTCTTCGAGTTTAGGCCCGTGTTCTCTAAGGCCCCGAGCCTAATAGTGTCGAAGTCGCAAGAACCATTCGACTTAGGAGTAGGGGCAAAAATCCCCGCTTACAGTGGCGACTCCATTGGGGATAAGAGAAGTTGATTCCATTGGTCTTTATATTAATTATTTCTTTTTACTATGATATTATCCATTGCATCATTTAGATTGCATTTGTATGCGTGAGTTAGGATGCCCGTGTTATCCGTGTTATGTTATGTAAGCGATACCATACTTTCACTCAAGGTATGGAGATCGAGAATGGCATAACCACTCATAGCCTTGTACCTTTGGGTATATACTTGCTATGTGTGAACCTCCGTTTCCACCCGAAAAGGATTCGGATGAACGTTCACTTGTTGTCGGGAGTCGCCACTCAGTTTATTTTGTTCGAAGGGAAAAACTAAGAAAACCCTTGTTTGACTCCAATAACGCGTCCAATGTAAAGGTTTCTAATCTACGAACCCAAGGAGGATTCGGGGACAATGTCATGTATTTGATTAATTTGCCAAATAAGAATTGAATCTAAAAAGAAAACAGAAAGGAAGAAGAACAGATTGTTAGTAAATTGTGGACTTGCTATTTGGGGTGAATCCCAAATATGCCTACATACTCTCGTTTTTATGAGAGATCAAAGCCCATGTAGTTCGGAAAAGCCTATTTAAAGGCAATAATGCATTATGCATGTGTGTGTGTATGCTTCGTGCATTGTCGGGCTTTTTGCCAAAATTGTGAGATTTTGAGCACTTAGTGCTGATTTTGCTGAAATTTGGGTACTTGGTACCAAAAGAATGCAATTTAGGCTTCGTGCCAAAAAGTTGATTTTAATTGTGATGGGCTTCATGCCAAAAGAGATTAGGTCTTTGACCAACAAAATTGATTGATTCATGGCTTAATGCCGAAATGTTAATTGATTAGTTAATTAGGCCTAAGACCTAAAAGGATTAGGTCTTTGACCAAAAAGAAGAAATTAAGAAGAAGATGGAGTGCTTATGGCATGTTTGAATTGACAAAGAATGAATTAGAACATTACCTTGCTTAGGATTTTCCCACTTCGAAGTTCCAGATCTCGTTTTCTTGGACCTTGGATTGTGATTCTTGATTACGGATTGATTCCTTCAGCACACGGTTAGGTTTATGCAAATAAAAGTCCAATAAAAGTTCTTAAGCGTGTGTAAATAAAGAGTTCGTCAGCATGAGGCCCGGGATCCTTACAGCCAACCCTTTCTTCTGAGAATCGAAAGCCTTTTATAGACAAAAATCGGGCTAAACGGCGGTCGGACCGCCTTGGTCAGCGATCGGACCGCGTTGTCAGCCGGAAAACCGGAAAAAATCAACGCCGTCGGTCGGACCGCCGTGTACTGTACACTGCGGTTGAACCGCCGTACACGGCGGCTGAACCGCTGCATGCGGCGGTTCAGCCGCCAAAATAGCACATCGGGCTGCGCAATTTTCGCTCAAATTGATTTTTCGGGAGCTACAGACCTCTAAAAAATATTCCAGGACCATATCCGTGATCCTCGCGTCACCCCGGACATTTCAAGTACCATATCGATATATTTCCGGTGAACTTTACCGCGGACCTTCGGTCCGGCTCGGTTGTCTGCAGTCTGAGAAAATTGGCTTCCCGAGCCTCAAAATTTGAGTGTTCACAATTGCCCCCCACTGGGGTCCATAAAAATGATTTATGGGGCCCAGTGGCCTTCTGAAGAGCGAATTTTGAGTGAGGGGTAAAAGATCCGCCTTTTGGCATTTCTGGATTGCTTGCAACACCTCATGATTTTTCTCTGCACTTTCGTTAAGCATAAACAGTACATATGTATGCATGATGTCCTCTTTCATTTTCATAAAGGTATTCATTTGCTTCTTTATAACCATTGCATGCACAACTAGACCAAGAGTCTTCAAAAGGTGGAAAGGATCAATATGGGTAGATATGGGTTGTTTTCTGTCACCACTATTAGGGGGATATTGATGGATTGGGATTTTTATTTATTTCTAGTAAATAACTTAGAAATAAATTCTAGGGATCTTTCCTTTACATGTACTTGAACTAGCTCTAGTAATGAACCAGAAGTAATACTAGGCTTCACTAAGCACTGCTATCAGTAATTATTTCTAGTAAAGAACTTAGAAATAATCCTTTAGGAAGTCACACACAGCTGGGGAAAGAACTCGAATTTTTCTAAAGTTACCCCCAAATTATTACCGGAGTCACTCGAGCTATTCTTCATACTGGGTTAGGAATCATCAGGTGATCAGACCTTTTGCTGAGCCTTCCCTTGTCCAGCCTACTCCAGAGTACAGAGCTGAAGTTTGGCCAATTGAAAAGCCAAAGAGGCATGCATTGTTGTAGGAGCTGGAGGGAGAGGAGGTGATTCCTCTTAACGAGGAGAAGACAGATGCTGCAGAGAGTTTCAGAGCTAAAGAAGATACCGAAGACTCTGCCCCACGTAGGAGGTGTAGGATTTAGGCCCTAGGGTTGACTCTTTTTTTTTTTGGTTCATTTGACGCTTTGGACTCATGGTTTGACTCTTTTCGGAATGAATGACTCCTTTTGGAATGACTCTTTCATTTGCTTTCCAAGCATTATCTATTTAATTTACTTGCTCTAATTTTTGCCTAAGCCATCCTTTCAGATTTTTAACTTAGCGAGCTCTTACCCATTCTTGCCTAAGCCGCCCTTTGCGGATTTTCGACTTAGCGGGCCCCACTATTGCCTAAGCCGCCCTTTGTGGGTTTTCGACTTAGCGGGATTTTTCTTTCTTTTCTTTCTCTCTTCTTTTTTTTTTGAATGAATGAATGACTCTTTCATTTGCTTTCCAAGCATTATCTACTTTATTTACTTGCTCTAATTTTTGCTTAAGCCGTCCTTTCGGATTTTCAACTTAGCGAGCTCTTACCCATTCTTGCCTAAGCCGCCCTTTGCGGGTTTTCGACTTGGCGGGCCCCACTATTGCCTAAGCCGCCCTTTGTGGGTTTTCGACTTAGCGGGATTTTTCTTTCTTTTCTTTCTCTTTTTTTTTATGTTGGCAAAAGAAAAATGAACCAATGATTTTTATTAAAATTTAGACCGTGCTCAAAGAGAGCTGCCTACATATCTCGAATTAGTTTGCGAGAATCAGGTCTAATGTAGTTCCTTACAATGCATGATTATACATAATATTTCTTTAACTGATCCAGATTGCATGGGTTTATGAACTCCAGACCATCCAAATCAGACAAGATGACGGCTCCGCCGGAAAGTATTTTCTTTAAAATGTAGGGTCCCACCCAATGAGGACGAAACTTCCCACGAGGATCTGTAATAGGTGTTCTGATCTCTTTCAGAACCAAACAACCTTCTTCCAACTTTCGATCTTTGACCTTTTTGTTGAAATGTCTTGCCATTCATCTCTGATACCCTTGAATCCGATGTAGAGCTTGAAGTCTTTTTTCATCCAAACCCAACAACTGATGATGATAATTGCTGATCCATTCAGCTTCGTTTATCTGACTTTCTTGAATTATCCTCGCCGATTGAACCTCCAGTTCAATGGGGAGTACTGCTTCCATTCCGTACACCAAGGAATACGGGGTTGCCCCAGTAGGAGTTCTAATTGATGTTCTATATCCCCACAAAGCCAGCGGTAACTTCTCATGCCAACGCCTATGTTCCTTGATCATTTTTTGTATGATCACCTTTATAGACTTGTTCGCTGCTTCTACAGCTCCATTTGTTTGAGGTCTATAAGGAGAGGACTTATGATGCTGGACATTCTTATCCTTCAACAGCTTAGCAAATTCTGCTTGGAAATGAGTTCCATTATCAGTGATAATCTCAAATGGCGTTCCGTACCGACAAAGGATGTTGGTTCGGACAAACTGTGCTGCCTTTTTGGCATTTAATTCTGCATAGGAAGCTGCTTCAACCCACTTCGTGAAGTAATCCACCGCTACCAAGATAAACTGATGTCCATTCGAGGCTTTTGGATGTATTTTGCCAATTATATCTATTCCCCAAGTAGCAAAGGGCCATGGAGAGGTGATTGGATTCAGAGCAACGAGAGGTTGCTTCTGCAACTTAGCAAATATCTGACACTGATGGCATTCTTGCATAAATGCCACGCAGTTTGCATTCATGGTGGACCAATAATATCCTAGATTGGCAATTTTTCGAGCCAAGGCGATCCCATACATGTGTGGTCCTGATTCGCCACCATGTACCATTTCCATTATCTGCTTAGCCTCTGCTTCATTCACACACCTTAGGTGCATTCCATTCCAACTCCTCTTGTAGAGGATATCCCCATTAAGAATGTAACCTATGGCTAGCTGCCTTATGGCCTTCTGATCAACCTTTGATGATCCCTCCGGATAACTTCCACCCTTGAAATAACTTTTGATATCCCAAAACCATGGTTTACCATCGGTCAAAAGCATTACATGGGCGGGTCGTTTCTGAAGCTGAACATTCAATGGACGAATGGCTTTCCCCTCCTTAATATTGATCATGGAAGCTAAAGTAGCCAGGGCATCAGCAAACCAATTATTTGCTCTTGGGAGATATTCGAAGGACAGATCATCGAATTGTTGTGCCAAATGATCGAGACGTTGTAGGTAAGGAACCAAACGCTCTTCTCTTATTTTCCATTTCCTTAAAGCTTGTGATACTATTAAAATAGAATCACCATAGACCATTAGGTTCTTAATCCCTAATTCCAGGGCGGCTTCAAGCCCATTAATGCAAGCTTCATATTCTGCTTCATTGTTTGTGCAGCTAAAGTCAAGTTTAACTGCAAATGGAATGTATTCTCCACAAGGAGTTTTGAACACAATCCCAATTCCATTTCCATGATAATTGGATGCCCCATCAAAATACATCTCCCAAATACCCCTCTCCACATTCAAGAGGTCTTCGTCAGGAAAACCCAATTCTCGCATCTCGTCTTTTACGGGTAATTCTGCTAATTGGTCAGCTATTACGCCACCTTTCACAGCTTTCCTTTGAATGAATTTTAAGTCAAAGGCTGCCAATGTTGACACCCACTTAGCCATTTTGCTGTCCAAAACAGGCCTCTCCATAAGGAATTTCAAGGGACTCTGTTCTGCGATGACATAAGTAATGTAAGAAGACAAGTAGTGTTGTAACTTCGTACAAGTCCAATACAAAGCTAAACACAACTTCTCAATCTTGTTATACTTTAACTCATAGTCCAGCATCCTTTTGCTGAGGTAGTAAATTGCATTTTCCACCTTTGTACTTTCGGCTTCTTGAGCTAGCATTGCATCCATGGCTTCATCTGTTACAGACAAATACAAGAGCAGAGGCTTTCCCATTCTGGGAGGTTGTAGAATTGGCGGACTTAATAAGTATTCTTTGATCTTGTCGAAGGCCTTTTGGCAGTCTTCATTCCATTCTTGTGAAGCACCTTTCCTTAGTAGCTTAAAGATAGGACTACAAGTCTCTGCCAACTGCAATATGAATCGACTGATATACTGTAATCTTCCTAGCAAACCTCGAATCTCTTTTTCTGTTCTTGGCGGAGGCATTTTCAGAATAGCCTTTGACTTTGCTGGATCAACTTCTATTCCTCTCTTGCTGACCAAATACCCCAAAAATAAGCCTGATGTTGCTCCAAATAGGCACTTTGCAGGATTAAGCTTCAAATTGTACTTGCGAAGTCTAAGGAAGAACTTCTTAAGTGCTTCAACATGTTCTTCTGGAGACTTTGACTTAACAATCATATCATCAACATACACTTCTACTTCTTTGTGAATCATGTCATGAAAGACTGTTGTCGCCATCCTTTGGTAGGTAGCTCCTGCATTTATCAACCCAAAAGGCATAACCCTGTAGCAGAAAGTGCCCCATTCTGTAATGAAAGCTGTCTTCTCTTTGTCTGGTGGGTGCACTAGAATCTGATTGTACCCAACCGCGAGGTCAGTCATGGAAACCATCCTATGCCCAGCCATCCTGTCTATCAGCAAATCGATGTGTGGTAGTGGAAAATCATCCTTGGGACAGGCCTTATTCAAATCTCTATAGTCAACACACATCCTGACCTTTCCATCTTTCTTCGGGACTGGCACGATGTTTGCTAACCAAGAAGGGTAGGCAATTGGTTCTATGAACTTATTGTCCAGTTGCTTGGCAACCTCCTCTTTAATTTTCAAAGACCATTCAGGCTTCATTCTTCTCAATTTCTGCTTAACCGGCTTCGCATCTGGGTATAGTGGAATCTTATGAACTGCTATGGCTGGGTCTATTCCCATGACATCACTTGCCTTCCACATGAAGCAGTCGACATATCTTCTGATGCACTCAACAACCTGTTCCTTATTCACACAATCATATGCAATGTATGTATATTCATTTTCTTTGCCAATCATTATTTTTTCATTTATTTCTTTTATTTCATCTATTTCATTTTTGCTAGATAATACTTGGAAAGCAAAAGACAGAGGGTAACCAAGAACTTGAACAATTTCATTAATAATGGCGGAATCATCCCCCAGAGTTACATCATATCCGACATCAGGGTTTTCTATTCCTAAAGCTAAGAAAGACTCAGAACTAGACTCTGACTCAGTGTTTGACTCAGAATTTGACTCAGTACAAGACTCAGGTTCAAGGTGTGACACAGGACTAGATTTGACTACAGCAGCTTGTCCCTCCTCGGCATACCAGTTCATCAATGGTCCATCTGTGGTCTTGATCAGCTTTGTGAAGTCCCTTTTGTCTTCAAAACTGGTTATCATAGCATCCTCATCAAAGAGACTAGGTCGCATAAAATCTTCCATTTGTGGGTCAGCTATAGGTTCTGGCTCTTCTTCCTTTATGGTCAAAACATCATAGAACATCTCAAAACCCAGTAGCTTCTTTCCAGTCATAGGAGAATAGAATGGTTCCTGAAAACCATAGTAAGGAACTGCTTTTCCAGGTTTGCAGAAGTGACCATTCAGAGTTCTAAAATAAGGGCGCATTTTGAGGCTTCTTGCCCCCCAATTCTTCTTTTTCTTCCTTCCATGCTCAAACTCTTCTATCTCCTCATCTGTGGGTTTGTACCCCAGGCCAAAAGTTCCCTTATTCTCAGGTTCTTCCCATGGCCGAACTATGGGTGTTTTCCTCCCAGACTTTATCATTTCCATTCCGGGCAGCAGACCTACCCTTAGCATCATTCCCACCAGGCAATTGATTTGGACTTCTCCAAAATCATATAAGATAAATGGCCCTTTGGGTTTTTCTCCTTCAATGCATTGGACTGTATCATAATGGAAACCAGTCAAGGTCATGGCAGTTTCGCCAGGAACAACCTCAAGGAGAGGCTGATCCATGGTTCTCTTGTTGATTTCACAGGTGTCACCTTTGATAGTGATGATTTTTCCTTCAAAAGGGAACCTAAGTTTTTTATGTAATGAAGAAGGGACAGCATTATTCTGATGAATCCACGGCCTTCCAAGGAGGAGATTAAAGCTCGCGAGTACATCAATGACTTGGAAGGGCACTCTCATTTTCACCGGCCCAATAGCAATTTCCAGAGTGGCAACACCCAAAATTTCCCTTCGAGTGTTATCATATGCTCTAACAATCTGATCAGAAGGTGTAAGATCTGCAGCCTCCAACCCCAGACAGCTTGCTACCTTCAAGGGACATACATTTAAGGCTGACCCGTTATCAATGAGAACCATGGGTACAGTCTTTCCCCCAGTTTGTATGGTGATGTATAGAGCATCATTGTGTTTACTGCCATCTTCTGGTAGGTTTGTATCAGAAAATCGATACTCAATGCCTTGGTTGATTGAGTCAAAGTGGCCACCAAAGCTTCTGGGCTTGTGTCCACTGATGTATCAAGTTGACTTAAAGCTTCACTGAGAGCCTGACGGTGCGGGAATGAGGAAGCAAGGAGCTCCCAAATTGACACCTTAGCATGAGTTTGTTTAAGTTGAGTGAGGACAGGGTCTTCTTTTGGCTCTGGTGTCTTCTTATGGGGAGTATTTGAGGTTGTAGGGGCTTTTCCCAAGTCGAGTGGCTGATATTGCCTTCCGCTTCTTGTCAAAGCGTCGACCTCTTCAATAAGGTCATTCAAATCCAACACACACACTTCATTCATTTCTAAGAGAAGTTTGAAAGGATCAAACAACTCTTCTTCCACAGTGATGGCGTGGATGGAATGATTAGGCAAAGGGTTAGTATTAATGTTCGGTTGACTTCTGAGAGGAATGATGTCACCCCTATCCACCAAATCTTGGATGCGGTTTTTCAGAGTCCAGCAAGCATCTGTTCTATGCCCTTTTCCTTGATGATATTCACAGTACTCATTGGCCTTATAACTGGAGGGTAATGGGTTTGGAGGTGGCCTTGGGTCCAAAGGCTTCAAATACTTCTCTTCCACGGCCTTTTTAAACACTAGATGAAGGGGCACCCCAAGGTCGGTATATTGCCTTCTTGGCTGATTTCTCTGCCCAAGATTGCCAACACGTAAAGGATTCGCATGGTCAATATTGGCCACTTCATTGACCTTGCTTGAGGAAGTAGGTTGGCCTTGTTTTCTATACTTCAAAGTAGCTCCCTCATCTACTATTTTACCCAATTGTATCAAGTCTTCTACCTTAGTTGCAGTCGCAATGAGCGATTTGAAAGTAGGTAGGTATTGGGTTTGCAGTTGAGCTTGATATGTAGGCCTTAAATTCCTGATTATAATATCAATCTGCTCCTGTTCTGAAGGGCGATTGATCATTTGGGCGGCTTTTTCCCTCCACCTCGTAAGGAACGAGGAGAAGGGTTCACTGTTGTTTTGTTTTGTAGTCTCAAGTTCTCTTCTAGTGACATCCACCTCAATATTGTAGTGGTATTGAGTGTTAAACGCATTGCAGATGTCTTCCCAAGTCTTAATCTTAGCACGGTCCAAGCTTACAAACCATTTTAGGGCAGCCCCAGTCAAGGATTATTGAAAGAGTTGAGCAAAGAGCTCATCATTTAAACCCCAAGGGCTCAAGGCCCCCACATACATCTTCAAATGGGTTTTAGGACAAGTGGTCCCATCAAATCTGTCCATCCCAGGCATCTTGAATTTTGGAGGCAATCTAGCTTGGGGAAACAAGGATAAGGAATCCATGTCTATCACCTCTTTATGAGTTTTCATGGCAGTGATTGACCTTTCAAGCAATTCAAGTTTCTTTTTCAGTTCATCAGTTTCATTCTTAGAGGGTGGATCCTCCAAATTGATGACAGGGGTATTGTTCTGAGCAGTCATGGGGGTACTAGTTTGCCCCACAATGGGTTCCTTTCCTAAATTTCCAGGAGTAGAGGCTGTCTTTAGTGCCCCTCCCAATTCAGCCAGGATGGCTACCCTTTGGGCAGCCAAAGCTTCATTAATTCTTTCTTGCATCCTAGCTTCAATTTCCTTAACCTGTCCATCTAGCAAGGCCTTAATCTGTTCAATAGTAGCCATTTCAGTAATTAGAGCAGTTGGTGAAATTGAGGTAGCAGGACTTGTGGGTGATTGCACAGTTGGGGTTGGTGTAGCTTGTGTGGGTGAAGGCACACGGATAGTGGATACCTGCAAAGGTTAAGGGTAAAGGATCAGGGTAGTGTGTAGGGTAGGAAGACTCCTGGTCCACTTGCATATATCAAAGTTTTCCCCAAAAGATTTTTCCCCAAAATAATGTTGTCATGTTGCATGAATGCACCTCATCACATCATAATTCATTTTAATGGAATGTGGCACTATCATTGGGTACATACAACCTACGGGAAGGTTCTATTGTTCATGAAAATAGAGAATTGGCTTATAATAGGGACCCTTGAGTCTTGAGTAAGATATACCTAACCACATGTGAAACAAGGAGTTTCGCGTGGGTCCAACAGTACGATTACTCATGGGCCATTCCAAAAGGATTAGAATGGTTTGCGACAACAAGGAGGACGCTTTGGCTATCCGCCGACATAATCAAGGAGACCTACCGGTCAGCGCTACTTACTATCCAGACTCAGAATTTTGAATAGAAAGAGAAGAAATTCATTTGAAAAAAAAAATTTTATGCAATGGAGGAAAAGGATTCCCCCATATAATGCAAGAGAAAAAGATTCTATGAATGACAAAATAAATGCACAATTAATCAAACAAGGGTCCATCAAAGGAAAAAGATTCCTTTTGTCAATTTTATTCCCATATCCTTAAAGAAAGGATATATATTGCTAAGGTACCCTGCAAAACAAATAAAAGTACCCTAAAGAAGGATAAGTTAGTCCAATGAACGATAATAGTCTACTAGGATCCCATAAATTATTTTTATTATTATTATTTTTTATTATTATATTTATTTATGGTCCCCAGAAAGATTTTTTTTTAGTCAATTTTCAATTCTAGTGCTGTAATATCCTCATTTATGCCCTAGAAGTTTTGAGTATGTTGTTGTTATTGTGGTTGTTGATATATATATTGGGAAGTGAATGTTTGTGCATATATGTGTTAAATTGTAAGAGAAAAGAAATGGGAAGAGAATGTATATGTATATGTGTTTTGGAGAAGAAATTTAGGGTTTAGAGACAAATGTATATGTTGTTTATATGATGATATAATTAACATATACATTGGTCAAATGAAGAGTCAAGGTGATGGTTAAGTGGAAGAAGATATTTTTGGTTGTTAATGAAATTACTATAAAGGGCTTATATGAGACAAAGAGTTAGTTATATGGTTAAGGGTGTTTTGGTAATTTTCCTTGTAAGATGCATGGTGGAGATTAAAAGAAGAAAAGGTGTTTGACTTGTGCATTTTCTTCTTTCTTTCTTGAAGTGGCCGGATTCTCCATAGACAAAGAGAGAAAGAGAGGTGATCTTGAGGTTTGAAGCATTTTGAAGAAAGAAACAAGGGTTTTGGTTAAAGATTTGTGGATTTCTTCATTTGAGGTAAGATCTTTTCTCTAATTTCTTCAATTCTTTTGAAGTGGTATGATTAAGTTGCTTATGGTATGATTGTAAGTATTGATTTTGCTTGATAGATGAGAAGTTGGGTTGGTGTTGGTGATGGAAGAGTAAGATTGGTGTTTAGTGAAATTGTTTCTGTTTTAGGATTAGTAAAGGCTGTGACTTGTATGATTTTTAATTAATTTTAGAAAAATGTTCTTGAAGTGAATTTTTGATATGTTGTGCCTCTATGAGTCTAGAATGACTGAAAAATATGTTGATTCGATTTTGGAATGGTTATGAGTTTAGAAAAATTATTTTCATTAGACCTGTTCCAGCAGGTACCTTAACTGGGACAGCTATATTTCGGGATTTTTAATAAAATGTAGAAAAATCATATTCAATTGAATTTTGGATATGTTGTTTCTTAGTGAGTCTAGTATTTGAGAAAAATAATTTGGAACCACGTTGATTGAATTTGATTTATGGAATTCACAAAGTTCAGAACTGCTGCCAGGATGCAGGGCAATTGGGGCAGTCTGGTTAGGTGAACTATTTGACCAAGATTTTGTGTTCAGTTTGATCTGAAATTTTAAAGGGATGATTTTAAGATATAAAACTAAATTCTGTAAAAATTTTACAATTTTTAGTCAAGTAGATTATTTTATACAATTTTTCAAAATAAGGATAAAATGGAGTTTAAAACCAGAATGTACTATTTATGGTTAGGGTTTTAATTCTTTGTTCTTCTTGCATTGCTTTGGTTCTCCAAAGGTAGGTTGGTCCTTAAACCTAACCCTAAACACTTTAAACACACTTGAATCAATGAATGTTATAATCAATTGTTCTTTGCCCTAATTGCATTGTTGAGATTGAACAATGTTATGTTGTGCATTGTGAATGGTAATGTGTTTCATGAGTAATGTGGAATGAAATGTTGATATTTATGAATGATGCTATGTGAGATATAATGTGATCATGGATGAGATATATATATATATATATATACTTGAATAATGAGATGTTATATTATGAAATGAAATGTGAAGCCATTGTTATTGGCTAAGA
Organism: Garcia nutans; assembly: GCA_947685225.1. Lineage (NCBI taxonomy): Eukaryota > Viridiplantae > Streptophyta > Magnoliopsida > Malpighiales > Euphorbiaceae > Garcia > Garcia nutans. The sequence continues at coordinate 18,194,879 of CANTUV010000012.1, read as the reverse complement.
TGATGTAATTGAAAGAAAGAAGGCATGATTGCCTAAATGTGATGAGAATTGAGAATGGAAATGAATTGTTTGTTTAATATGTTATTCAGTTTCAGAGTTCTGGATTTGGGTGGCATGCCTAAGAAATGATGAAAGGTAACAGTCTTGCCGGGTTGAGGACCTCCTCATAGGTGTTGAGTTGATGGTCCAAGAGACTGGGTCTGTTACACTATGAGATACATGATTTGTAACAGTCTTGCTGGGTTGAGGATCTCCTCATATGTATTGAGTTGATGATCCAAGAGACTGGGTCTGTTACACTATCCATGGATAGAGATACATGTATATACATTGCCTACGGGCGTGATTATTGTGACTATGAACCAAAGCAGTAACTCTGAACTCTGAATATCGTATTAAATACTTGTTGGGCCCATAGGTGTCAGGGTTATATGAATGTCCTAAATAATGTTATGAGTTAATGAAATGAGATGTTGGTTATTGAGTATGATTGATTAATGTTGAATGTGGTATGCTCATATGACTATGATTTGTGAAATGCATAATTATGTGGTTAACTTTATATTTATGATATTGATCTTATCAATAACATATGTGGCATTGCATTACATTAAAGCATACCATTAGCATGTTTTATCTTACTAAGCCGTTGGCTTAGCGCGAATGTGATTCTTCGCGCAGGTGACAAGGAAGAACCAGAGAGTTCCTCTAGGCCGAGTCGAGCCTAGATTTTGAAGATTGAATAGTGGGCTTTAAGATCGAAGACTGACTGCCAAACATGTATAAATTTTATGTGTTGTAAAACTTGAGTTTTGATGTATATGAATTTGTAAATATTGTTACTTTCCGTTGCATAGTGAACAAAGATTTTATCTGCTGTATTTCATAATAAACCTTTACTTTATTTTGTACTAGAAGTGTAAATCCTTTTTGCAGGTTGTAGTTGAGGTTATAAGGGGGATTTATTGGAAGTGTATTGAGAATGATTTTGTTTGCATTGGTTTGTGTAAAAATGTTTTCAAAAATTAGAAAAAAACCAGTTTTGTCGACACTTGGGATTGAATTTTTAGGCAAAACTATGGCAAAATTTCTATAAAAATCGGAACAAAAATTTGACTAAGTAAAAGTGGTAGCAACATTAGGATAGGGTGGCGCCTCTACTCAGCTTACACACGTAGGTCGGGAAGGGGTGTTACAAGTGCCCTTAAAGAAAGGACAACTATTGCTAAGGTACCCTGCAAAATAAATAAAAATACCCTAAAGAAGGGCAAGTTAATCAAATAAACAATAGTAGTCTACTAGGATCCCATAAATCATTTTTATGGTCCCCAGTGGAGTCGCCAATCTGTGAACCTCCGTTACCACCCGAAAAGGATTCGGATGAACGTTCACTTGTTGTTGGGAGTCGCCACTCAGCTTATTTTGTTCGAAGGGAAAAACTAAGAAAACCCTTGTTTGACTCCAATAACGCGTCCAATGTAAAGGTTTCTAATCTACGAACCCAAGGAGGATTCGGGGACAATGTCATGTATTTGATTAATTTGCCAAATAAGAATTGAATCTAAAAAGAAAACAGAAAGGAAGAAGAACAGATTGTTAGTAAATTGTGGACTTGCTATTTGGGGTGAATCCCAAATATGCCTACATACTCTCATTTTTATGAGAGATAAAAGCCCATGTAGTTCGGAAAAGCCTATTTAAAGGCAATAATGCATTATGCATGTGTGGGTGTATGCTTCGTGCATTGTCGGGCTTTTTGCCAAAATTGTGAGATTTTGAGCACTTAGTGCTGATTTTACAACCGTTAGCTCCTCGACCGTTACATAATCCCCTACCACCAAACTTCAATGCTGAGGCCTTCTGTCAATTTCATCAAATGCAAGGGCATGAAACAGATAAATGTGCTCGTTTAAGGCATGAGATCCAAGATTTGATTGGTAGTGGTAAGCTACCCGAGCCGAATAAGCCCAATACTAAGAACAACCCTTTGCCTAAATTTGGAAGAGTGCCGCCACCAGCAACCTTCATGGTAGGAAAAGGATTGGAAGAAGATTTTGTTTTATCATCCTTTCAAGATGGAAATATTGAAGATGTGAAAGGAAAAGAAGCTTAAACTCAATGAACTTTCCTTATCTTGAATGTTGCTTTTCATTCTTACTTTCTTTAATATTTTAGAACTATTGTGTTTTTCAAACTTAAAGTTGCTTTAAATATATTATTTTCATCAAAATTTTTGTTGGTCTTTGTTCATTTTGGTGCTCAACCAATGAGGAATCTAGCTTGATAATTCATGAATTAATATATTTATGCATCATGACTCGAATGACTTTACTAGGTGAGGGAATTGCTCTATAGCATTGAGTTGTGTATGCTTACTTAGAGAAGGCTCCTGCATAATTACCTTTGTCTAGGTCCTAGTCAGTCTTAGAACATGCTTTGACAAACTTTCGAGGCGAAATTGAACTCTGCTTATTTAAGAGAGAAATTATCTAGGCATTGTTTGGCTAGCCAACAACTATTATCCACCCTATTAAATATCAATCCCCAATTATTCCTTTGAGCCTTCATAAATTGTTAGCTTTCTTTTCATTAGCTTACAAACCCCAATAACCTACCCTGAGCTGTTGTGATACTTTTGACAAGTCTTATGATTACTAAGGTGAAGAGGCAAGAAGATCAAAGAAAGAAATAAATAGTCAAGACCATGAAGATAGTTGAAGTTCTCAAGACCATAAGGGTAGTTGAAGTTTTTCTAATATCTCCAATATATCAAGACAACATCAGAGTAACAAATGATTTATTCATGTTAAAGAAGATTTATGCCACACTACTCATCCATTAATGGAAACCCAAGTTTGTACATACAAGACAACTCTTTTAGAGCTAGAACCAAAAAAAAAGAAGAAAAGAAAACAAAAAAAAAGAGAAAAAGAGAAAACAAAAAGAAAACAAAAAAGAGAAGAAAAATAAAAAGAAAAGAAGAAGAAAAAAAAGAAGAAAAAAGAAGAAAAGGAAAAAAGGACAAAAGAAAAAAAAGATAAAATCCAAAAAGGCGGTTTAGAAAGCCAACAAAGTTCTCTTTTACTTAAAGCAGCAAAAGGCTTCCATTTGGTTCATAAGGACATTTTGACTTGAATTGGTCCAACCCAACCAAAATTGGAGAAGAAAAAAAGGAGGAAGACCATCAAGTTCTTGAAAGTTCTGTACTTGACAGTCCTGCAAGGAAGAAGGAAAAAATGATAAAATGCTCAAAGAAAGGGAAGAGTAAGAAAAATAAAAGGAAAGAAAAGGGAGAAGAAGAAAAGAAGCGAATTTGGGTACCAAACTTTTTGCAAAGGCAAAGACTATCCCAATCAAGATTCAGGTTAACGCTAAAAAGAAAGAAGAATGTTCAAAGCTATGTCTTTTCATGCTCCAAAAAGTTTCAAATAAGAAGTTTGTAGTGTGAGGGTTTGTCCATTGTGTCACGTCAGCTCCTATCTCAAAATGGCCTACACTTAAACCCGTGTCCCTTATAGACCCCATTTCAAGCCTATCAATAACCTGTTGATCTCTCTTGGTAGGTAGAGTTTATTAGTGGAGATAGTTTGAATAAGCCTGCATATGAGATATGATTAAATAGAAATGATTCCCAAGTTTAGTATGGTAACTAGGGTTATCATGTTACAGATATGTTAATTTGGAAAATCAAGTCCTGAGGTACATTGATATTAATTTGGCAAAGCCAACATTTGATTTCAAATTAAAATAAAATTATTACAAAGACTTCAAGTTAAGGGGAGTATGTTGAACTACTGAACCTCAAAGGGCACATTGGGCAAAGGAAATGATTACTGGCAAGGTCATGAAGAAGCTACCGACTGACATACTGAATCATCATTTGAAATGGGTATATCTCTGCTGTTTGGGGCCTCCATTATTCATATTTTCAACATCTTAAAGATAAAATCCATAAATGTGGGGCATTGTGTCATTCCAATGCAAGACCTAAATAAGGATCTGAAAGGAACCAATGAGAACACTTCTGCTGATCACCTCGGTCTGTGAGTCGATGGAGCCACTGTAAGTGTTATTCATGCATATCATGCATACATGAGCATATCACATCACACTTTCTTGTATTGTATTGTCTCTTCTTTATCAAAGTGAACAACAAACTCCCTATAAAGTAAAAACTCAAAAGAAGATATCAAATCAGGGGGCATAGAAGGCCCATTGCTTGAGAAAGTTCCTGTAATTTTGCAAAGAGAAGAAATGCATGCTTGTGCGAAGAACTAGAAAACAAAAACATCAATCAGAACCCGCATAGAAAAATCATGGGTTTGGGCCTACATAGGGGGAAAAGTTTCTCCTTTTCAATTTTTTGAGTTTATATATAAAACATTTTCAAACTCACTTGCAAATATTTCGCCACGCAGGGGGCAGGAGAAGATATGAGGGCCAACAAAAAATAGCTAAATTTTTGCAAAAAGGAGGAAGGAAAGAATGGAACATTAGAACTATCAAAAGAATGAAGATGCAAATTATAAAAAAATCAAGATCCAATTTAAAGGATGAAGATCCAGTTTCAAGGGTGAAGACCTAATCTCAAAGGATGAAGATCCATTTTCAAGGATAAAGACCCGATGTCCAAAGGATGAAGATCCACTTTCAAGGGTGAAGACCCGATTTCCAAGGATGAAGATCCATTTTTCAAAGGTGAATACCTGATTCCAAGGATGAAGATCCAATTTAAAGGATGAAGATCCATTTTCAAGGGTGAAGACCCAATCTCAAAGGATGAAGATCCATTTTCAAGGATAAAGACTCGATGTCCAAAGGATGAAGATACATTTTCAAGGGTGAAGACCCGATCTCCAAGCATGAAGATTCATTTTCAAAGCTAAAGATCCGATGCTAAGGATGAAGATCCAAGGTCCAATGATGAAGATCCATTTTGAGGGTGAAGAACCACAATGCATAAAATAGCCGGAGCAGTCAGAATCCTCAACTGGTAAAAGGTCAGTCAAATCCAATTCAATCTTGGGTCCAAGTACCCAGTCACTTGTTTAAGTACCCAAATTAAATCCAGTTTAGGATTGAGTATCCAAATCTAGTTAGGATCGAGTATCCCAATCCAATTTAGGATCGAGTATCCAAATCCAGTTAGGATTGAGTATCCAAATCCAGTTTGGATCGAGTACCCAAATCCAGGTTAGGATCGAGTATCCCAATCCAATTTAGGATCTAGTATCCAAATCCAGTAAGGATCGAGTATCAAAATTCAGTTTAGAATCGAGTATCCAAATCCAACTTAGGATCGAGTGTCCAAATCTAGTTTAGTATCGAGTATCGAAATCCAGTTTAGGATTGAGTATCCCAATCCAAATTAGGATCGAGTATCCAAATCCAGTTATGATCAAGTATCCAAATCCGGTTAGCATCGAGTATCCAAATCCAATTCAGGATCGAGTATCCAAATCCAGTTAGGATCGAGTATCCAAATCCAGTTTAGGATAGAGTATCCGAATCCAGTTTAGGATCAAGTATTCATGTAATATCCCAAAGTATACCCTAAAAGTTTTGGAATTATTGTTGTATTTGGATTTAATGTATATGTTTAATGGAAAGAGAAAAGAAGATAATTAATTCATTAAAAGGAAATATTATAAGAGATAGATGTATATGAAGGATGATATGTATATATGGTATTTGAAAAATATGGGAAATATAAATACAATATATAAGACATATACATATATCAACATATACATCACATATACATGATGTATAAATTGGTGTAGGAAAAGTAAATAATAATAATAATATAATAATATAATAATAATAATAATAATAATAATAATAATAATAATGACAAGAGAAAAAGAAGAAAAGAAAGTCAAAGGGAAGAGTAAATCTTGTGGTGGAGAATTTTTAGAGTTGTTTAATTATATTAGTATTATATATATATATATATAAGATAAGCTTAAAAGGGAAAAGAGAGGATTTTCTTTATTTTCTTCTTCTTCTTCTTCTTCTTGAACGAGAGAGAGAGAAAGAGAGAGAGAGAGATGTGATTTTGTGGCATATACATCAAATTCTTAAGAGATTTAAGAGAATTGAAGGTGGATATTGAAGATTGGGCAAAGAATTCAAGTAAGTGTTCATTTCTTTCTGTTGATTTCTATTGATTGTGTCTATATTTGATATGGTTAGTGTGTGAAGATGATGATAATGAAAGATTGAAGTATATATATGTGTTGAATTGGTATTTAGATGATGATAATATGGTTATTTGTGAGGATGATGATGGATTGTTGAAATTGTTTAGTAAGGGTTTAATATAATTGAGTTGGGGAAATGAATAATTGATATATGGATGATGTATATAATGATTATTATTATGATATGTTGAAGTTATATAAGTGTTAAATTAATTGGTAATTGATGTATGTTGGGAGTTTGATCAATTATTATCTTGGATTTTCTATATGTTTATGTTTATTGAAGTTAGAAACACAGAATACATGAGTTTGGTCCAAAACAGAAGCAAAATGGATGCCACGACCGTGGCCCTTGGATGCCAAGACCATGGGCATTGAAGGCCTCGACCGTGGGGGTTGTAGAGCTAAGTGGGCAGATTCGTTTGTTAACCCACGGTCGTGGGGTTGTGAGGCCACGACCGTGGGGTCCTAGCTAGTTGTGTTGGCTTATAATTTGTGATTTGTGAGTCTAGTATGAGACTAATAGGTGAATAATTGTATTGGAATTCATGTGTATTTGTAAATAAGTGTGTATTATTCCTTTTGGATTAGGTTGTGAAGAGGTTGAGTTGCCCTAATCCATATAGTGAAGAATTCTTGGAAGAGGAAGTGTATAGATTGATGTGAGTTGCTCTTGAGGTAAGTACAAACTTACATGGATGCATTCTTTTACATGATTTTGAGACTTAACACATTTGGTTATAAATGTGTTAAGTAATCTACTATATTGTTATTACTATTTGATTAATGTTATGATTTGTATAGTGTGAAAGATATGATGATCATTCAAAAGGTATGTGCAATGCAATTGGTTATGATAAATACTTAATGATGAATTGCTTTAATGTGAATTGAGAAATGATGATGTGATGCCATTGTTGTTGGCTATAATGATTTAAATGAAATAAATGGGGCATGTTTGCCTAGATGATGATGAATTCAAAATATATGTCCAATGCAATTGGTTGTGTATACTCTATTGATGAGATGTGAAGCCATTGTTGTTGGCTGTGATAGTGCAAATGAAATAATTGGGGCATGGTTGCCTATTTGATTATGGAATATGAAATAAGATATGAAATGAGAAATAATTTGAGAAAGAGATTGATAAAGAGATAAATGAAATAATTGTGTGCTTAATATGTTATTCAATTTTCAGAGTTCTAGGTTTGGCGGCATGCCTATGAATCGCTGGATAGGTGAAAAGACCGGGTCATAAGCCGAATCCAGCTGAAAAATGTGAAATATGATGTTTTTGGGGTGAAAAACTGGGTCGTAAGCCTCAAAAATAGTAACAGTCTAGCCGGGTTGAGGACCAAGATACTGGGGCCCTTGGGTCTAGCTCGGTTGAGGTCCAAGAGACTGGGTCTATTACACTATCCATGGATAGATATATGTATCGCCTACGGGCTTGATGATTGTGATTATGGACCAAAGCAGTAACTCTGAACTTTGAACAACATATTATTGTCTTTTGGGCCCATGCTTGTCTTTGTTTCAATGTGATTTATGAATGGTGAAACAATTGCATAAAGTAATGGAATGTAATGTTATGAAGTATGTTATGATTACAATACATAAGTAAATTATTGAAAAGAAATATGGCCTGAGAAGCTATGTTGATAGATGAGATTCTGAAAGCATAATATGACATGTAATATGTATATGGATGTGGACATTGTGAGTATTATTTTATGAATGTTCTAATAAGTTATGGAATTGTGGTTTATGTTAATGATATATGTATATATGTATATAATTATGAGATTAGTAGAAATATATAAAAAGTGTAATTGAAATGGGAAAAACATGAAGTTAATATATGAGTATGATTTTCTGTAATGAATGTTTATAATATTTATTTGTACTACTAAGCTTTCGAGCTTAGCGCGGTTGTGTAAATCGCGCAGGTGAGTAGGTGGTTGATCTGAAGTCAAGTCGTTATGCCATGAGAAGGGTAAGAGTATTTCGAGACCAACTAGAAGGTGATGCATACATGTACAATTTAATTATGTTGTATTTTGATAAAAATGTATTGATATGTATAAATGAATTTTGGTAAAAACAAGATCATTATATATATGTAATATCATCAAAAGTATAATGAGTTTATAAATGTTCTTTAAATAAAATGTATTATGGTTTGGAACTAGAATGAAGGTTTTAATCTGAAATGAAAGTGACATTTTTATACTTTATATACGTACTGCATGTATACTAGGTATATGTATAGTACTTATATAGAGTATGGGGGTGTTACAATTCAAGTCTAGTTTAGGAATGAGTATCCAAATCTAGTTTCAGGTCTAGAACTCAAAATTACCTTTAGGTCTAGAATCTAAAATTATTCTTTGAGTCCAAAACTCAAACCGGATCCAGAACCCAAAACCTCAACCACCTTAGAAAAATTAAGTCTTATTGCTTTTCACTCTCTTTTGCTAAAGTCTCAGATTGTTCAAGCAGAGGGCAAACTGTAGACCCTTAATTTTTTACCCAGTCCGGCCTAATATATTTTTTATAGTCCAAAATAATTTTTGTGGTATTTTAATATTTATTTTAGTGAAGTGAATAAAAATAAAAATAAAAATAATAAACAAAAATAAACAAAAATAAATAATAAATAAATAAAAATAAAAATCAGAGACAGAAAAATCGGCGATGAAAAACTTTGTCGCCGAAAGTGTTGAACAAAATGGCCTGGCACCCAATTTCGCTCGTAATCCCTGGCAGCCCAACGCGCAAATTTTCCATGCGGTTTCTCACAAATTCCCTCGTCTCCCGCAAAAGTTTTTTAGGCATCAAAATTTTCCAATGTAATTTTTTCTGAAACCAAACTCTATTTTTGTTTTGGTTTCTTTTCCTAATTATTTTTAGTTTCCTTAAACCATTAGAACTAGGCATATAAAATTTCCTATATATAAAACTAAAAAGAGATAGAGAAAGGGGAGGGAACTTGAAAAATTGATCGGAGTTGGCAGTAAAACAATCGGACTTTTTAGAGGAGAATAAGCAAGCAAGCAATTCAGAATTCATCAAAGGCAACAATCCTGCCTTTGTCCTTGTTCATCCAAGAAGCAATTTTTGGTGGAACCAACGATGAAGGTTTGAATCTCTAATTTCTTTTTATTTTCTTACAGTAGCTTTGTTTCTTTGATTCATAAGATTATACACACAATACCTTGATTTATAAACATGTAGTAACATTGATCTTCGTTTCAATAACATAAACATTTTTCTGTTTCTAAACACCTTCAAAACCCTAATTCGTTTCTTTTGTTTTCCAAAAAATCTTAAATGGTTCATTCTGTTTCTTCTAAAACTTAAGAACCCTAACCTATTTCTTCAAAACCTTAAAACCCTAAATTATTACTGCTATTTCCAAAAACCCTAAAAAAAATACTCTTTTATTTCCAAAAACCTTTAATCATTTTTCCTATTTCCAAAAACTCTTAAAAACTCTAAACTATTTTCTTCTAATTCTTTTCCAAAATTTCCAAATGCTTTGTTAAAGATCCAAACTCTAAACTTACCTTACAGTTTCTAAAAATCACAAAAAAAGCTTTATAAAATTCTAAACTATTTTCTTCAATCCTAAAACCAAACATATTTTTTTAAACAATAAAAACCCTAATTTCCTCAAAACCAAAACCATAAACCCTAGGTTTCCTAATACCCTAATCCTTAAATCCTTAAAACCTTATAAACCTAAACATTCAAACCCAATATAGTAAATCCAAAATAATAGTCCAGTAGCTAAAAATTATAAAGCTACATGTTTTAAAATATCCTAAAACCCTAAATTCATAATGTTACCCTTAAACCCTAATTTAATTCATGAAACCCTAATTCATTCCAATGTTCCAAAACCTTTACAGTAGGTTAAACAAATACTAAAATACTAAAATTCCAAAACCCTAATATATTAATTAAAGAATTTTAATTAGAAACAATAACCTTAATTTGTGTCTTTACTTGCATTATTTGATTATACAGTCTATTATATGCTTTGGTGGTTGATTTATTTGATTTCAATGATTGATTTATTTAATTTATCATGGATGAATGCTTACTTTGTATTTTGATTGATGTTTTAATATCTTTGGTGAATGATTTATTGATGTTGAGTGGTTATTTATTTCTATCAATTTGTTTTGATTTCCAAATATTATAAGAGGTATTTTTCTACTTTGTGGGTACCTCATTAATCATGTTCTATGTAATTTAAAATGCTTTTATATTTTAAACTAATTTCAAGGACTTATTTCTACCTTTTGGTGGGTGTCCTATTAGTGTACACATGGATGATGTAAGGACATGTTTCCATCCTCGGATGGGTGTCCATTTATTTGCTTTGCTTGGACATTACTTTGATTTTAATATAATTATGCTTTATTTTAATTTTTTCGTGTAATATGGATAATATTGTTATATTTAAGAATTTTATAATATTAAGACCTATAAAGGAGGCCGGTTCTAATGAACCAAGCATTGTGGGGGTGCTGGGCCATTTCTCACCTTCCCCACACATACCCAACTTTCCAAACCCATTAGGGGATTGGGGATTCCTTAGGAATCAAGTCATCAACCCCTTTCTTTTTCCCAGCCCATCCGGGTGGGGACTCCATTTTCTTCGGACTTAGGTCCGTGTTCTCTAAGGCCCCGAACCTAAACAGTGCCGAAGTCACAAAAACCATTCCACCGGAAGTTGGGGCGAAAATCCCCGCTCAGATAGGGATACATCCATTTCAAACTATGTCTCAACATTTCAGTTGGTAGCTTCTTCATGACCTTGCCAATAATCATTTCCTTTACCCAATGTGCCCTTCGAGGTTCTATGATTCGACATACTTTCCTTTTCTTGAAGGCTTTGTAAATTTTTTTTTGAATTTTGATTTTGAAATCAATTGTTGGCTTTGCCAAATCGATGTCAATTTACCTCTGGACTTGATTTTCAAATTCAACATATTTATAACATGTCAACCTTTGTTGCCGTACTAAACTCAGGAATCATTTCTATTTAAGCAAGAATTGTTGCACTTCATATAGGAACATACACATTACTTTGGCCAAAAGGTCTTATTGAGTTTGAATATTGTCTATCTCATATGCATGCTTATTCAAACTATCTCCACTAATAGACTCTTTCTACCAATAGAGATCAACGGGTCTTTGTTTGGCTTGAAATGGGGTCTATAAGGGACATGGGTTAAATGAAAGCCATTTTGAGATCTGAGCTGATGTGGCACTGTTGACAAACCTTCACACTCTGATTTTTTGTTGGAGCCATAAGTAGTTGGAAACATGAAAAGATAGAGCTTCGAAAATTCTTCTTTCCTTTCGTTGTTAATCTGGATCTTGATAAGGACAGTCTTTGCCTTTGCAAAAAGTTTGGTACCCATATTCATTTATTTTTTTCCTTTTCTTTATCTTTCTTTTTCTTACTCTTTCCTTTCTTTGAGCATTTTATCATTTTGAACTTCTTCCCTGTAGGATTTTCAAGTATCGGACTTTTAAGAACTGGATGACCTTTCTCCTTTTTCTCCAATTTTGGTTAAATCTTTGGTTGGGTTGGACCAATTCAAGTCAAACTATCCTTATAAATCAAATGGAAGTCTTTTGCTGTTTTAGGTAAAAGAGAACTCGATTGGCTTTCTGAACCGTTTTAGGTTTTATTTTCTTTTCTATTTTTTCTTTTTCATTCTTTTTTTGGTCCTAGCTTTAAAAGAGTTATCTTGTTTGTACCAACTTGTGTTTCTGATAATGGATGAGTGGAGTTGTATTAATTTGCTTTAGTCCTGACTTGATCTGTGATATTTGGTCTAATTAAGGTGAACTTCAACTACCCTTATGGTCTTGAGTAACTTCAACTATCCTCGTAGTCTTGACTATTCATTCCTTTCTTTAATCTTCATGCCTCTTCACCTTAGTGATTAAAAGACTTGTCAAAAGTGTAACAACAGCTCAGGGTAGGTTGTTGGGGTTTGTAAGCGAATGAAAAGAAAGCTAAAATTTTATGAAGGCTCAAAGGGACAACTAGGGATTGATATTTAATAGGGTGGATACTAGTTGTTGGCTAACTAAACAATGCCTAGATCATCTCTGCCGCAAATATGCAGAGTTCAATTTTGCCTGGAAATTTGTCAAAGCATGTTCTAAGATTGACTAGGACCTATACACTCTTAATTTTGTAGGAGTCCTCTCTAAGTAAGTATAAGCAACTCAATGCTATAGAGCAATTCCCTCACCTAGCAAAGTCATTTGAATCATGATGCATAGATATACTAATTTATGAATATCAAGCTAAATTTGTCATCGGATGAGCACCAAAATGAAAAAAGACCAACAAAAATTTGATGAAAGTTATTTATTCAAATGACTTTAAATTTGAAAAACATAATTGTTCCAATTAAATATTAAAGAAAGAATAGAGAAACACTCCAAGCTAAGGGATGTATGTTGAATAAAATTTCTCCTTATTCCTCATCTTCAATACTCCCATTTCGAAAAGACAATGAAACAAAATCTTCATCCAATCCCTTTCCTACCATGAAGGTTGCTGGTGGTGGCACTCTGTTGAACATTAGCAAAGGATTGTCTTTTATGCTGGGCTTATCAGGCTCAGGTAGCTTACCACTGTCAATTAAATTTTGGTTCTCATGTTTTAGTCATAAGCATTTGTCTGTCTCATGTCCTTGTGTCTGATGAAATTCACAAGCTTTAGTATCAAAATTTGGGGGAAAGGATTCGGCAAAGGTCGAGGGGCTAATGGCTATACTAGTCCCTTCTTTTGTAGCTTGTTAAAGACCCAAGACAAAGGCTTCCCTAGATCTGAAAAGTGCCTTCTACCAATTGTATTGACATTGACTTCTTCATGTATAATTTGATTGCCAGACTGATAATTTTGTTTTGTAGAAAAATGGTTCTTCTCTCCTTCCCACTCTTCCATTTGCAAACCAGCTTGTAAGAGGTCCTTGAAATCCCTTATAAGGTTGTGAGACAACCTCTCATGAAGGTTAGGTAGGATGCCTCTAATTATCATCCTGATTTGATCTGATTCATCGGGCCTCTTCTTGAGCGAAGATGCCTTGTTCCTCCATCTCTTCACATAGTCCACAAAATTCTCATTTGGTCATTTCCTAATAGCTTCCACATCCATCAAGGTAACTTCCAGCTCAACATTGTACCCATACTGCTTAATGAAAGCCTTGTACAACATGTCCCAATCTTTTTTAGTACTTTCCTCCAAAGTGTTGAACCAATTTTTGACTACAGGGTACAATGAGAGCATGAAATATCTTAGAGTTTGAGCCTTAGTGGCTCGGGCAGACTGCATAACAGTGATGTACTGCTTCACATGGAGATGAAGGTTTCCAATACCATTGTACCTAGCGAAGGAAGGCATCTTGAACTTATAAGGGGCCTCCTCATCTTTTTTAAATAGTTTTTCAGTCTCAGATACCTCTTTGGTTTTCAGCTTCTTCTCAAATTTATTTTCTAAATTAGCAATCATCTTCTCAACCTCAGACGTTTCGATCTTTTCAAAAGTTGTCTTCTCAACAACCTTTGTCTCCTTTCTATCTTGAGGATCGTGGAAGTATTAAGCCCAGTATTCATCACCATCCATAACCATCTTGTCATCATCGAAGACTACTTCACCAACTTTAGCCTTTCCCATGTCTTTCTTGGTGCTTGTGGATGCTTCAGCAGTGTTCCCAAACATTGCAGCCATTTGACTTTTCATGATCTCAACTAGAGCCCTCTTTAGTTCTTCCATCTTGACTTTAAGGGCATCATCCAACATCTTTTGAATCTGCTCAGGTTCCATTGCTTTTAGTGAGAAGCTAACTGAGTTGTTGCAAGATTCTTCATCTCTGGCATAGGTCAAATTGTTGTAGGCTTTTGAACTATTGTAATCCATGGCTGTGAGCCAGAGAGGATTAATGCTATGAGATGCAAATGTATGTATGAATGTATGCATGTATGCACAAACAATAAACAAACAAAGATAATTAGTATGTTCCTTCCAACCTTATAACATCTACACACGAATGGCATGTCTCTTTTCCTAGGTATATAGCTAACAAAATACCAACATGGGGTATTCTGTTTTCAAATAATTCCCTCGGACGGTTCAACCAATAGTTACATTTTCTAATATAGAGGTTTGTCCATGATATTTCCCATTAATTAAGCTTTAATCCATTAAATCTTAAATAAAATAGCTTTTATGCTATTATGAGCGGGATTTTTGCCCCCAATCCCGGTGGAATGGTTCTTGCAACTTTGGCACTGTTTAGGCTCGGGGCCTTAGAGAATACGGGCCTAATCCTTGAGAAAATGAAGTCGCCACCCGGACAGGCTAGGAAAAAGAAAGGGGTGGATGACTCGATTCCTAAGGAATCCCCAATCCCTTAATGGGTTCAAAAAGTTGGGTATGTGTGGGTAAGGTGAGAAATGGCCTAGCACCCCCACAATGCCTGATTCATTGGAACCGGCCTCCTTTGCTGGTCTTAATATTATAGAATTCTTAAATATAATGATATTATCCATACTACATGCAACAAATAAAGTAAAGCATCATTATATTAAAATCAAAGCAATGTCCAAACAAATCAAATAAATGGACACCCATCCAAGGATGGAAACATGTCCTTATATCGTTCATGTCTAAACTAAATAGGACATCCATCGAAAGGTGGAAACATGTGTGAGTGGGGATTTTTGTCCCCACTCCTGGTGGAATGGTTCTTGCGACTTCGGCACTATTTAGGCTCGGGGCCTTAGAGAACATGGACCTAAGTCCGGAGAAAATGGAGTCGCCGCCCGAATGAGCCGGGAAAAGAAAGGGGTGGATGACTCTATTCCTAAGGAATCCCCAACCTCCTAATGGGTTCGGAAAGTTGGGTACGTGTGGGGAAGGTGAGAAATAGCCCAGCAACCCCACAACGCCCGATTCATTGGAACCGACCTCCTTTACAGGTCTTAATATTATAAAATTCTTAAATATAACAATATTATCCATATTACATGCAACAATGATTAAAATAAAGCATCGATATATTGAAAATCAAAACAATGTCCAAGCAAAACAAATAAATGGACACCCATCCGAAGATGGAAACATGCCCTTATATAATCCATGCCTAAATAGGACACCCACCGAAAGGTAGAAACATGTCCTTTACATTGGTTCTAAAATAGAAAAGCAACTTAAATTACATGATATTTAACTAATGAGGTACCCACCAAGTGGAAACATACCTCTTACAACATTTGGAAATCTAAATAAATCGATAAAAGTAAATAATCATTCATCAAAGATATTAAACATCAATAGAATGTAAACATCCATCCATGATAAACTAAATAAATCAAGCATTGAACTTGAATAAATCAACAAAGCATTGAAAATAAATTAAAGCATATGATAGATTACATAATCAAATATAAAATTAAATAAAGCAAATAAAGGTACAAATTAGGATTACTGTTTCTATTTAAATTTCTTTAATTAACATTTAGGGTTTTGGAATCTTAAGATATTATTATTGTTATTTGTTTAGGCTACTGTAAGTTTTAAGAGAATTGAAAAGGATTAGGGTTTTATAATTTAAGAAATTAGTAAGGTTCTTTGATTGATCAAATTAGGGTTTGAGGGGTAAAATTATGAAATTAGGAAAACTTAAGTTTTAGATTAATTGGTTTTGGGTTTACTATTTGTATTTTGAATAATTATAATAATGGAAGTAAAACATAAAGATTTATAATGCATAAATAAATCATGACCCGAACCCATACGGCGGTCCCGCTAGCCGGTTAGCGGGCGGGGGCAGCGCCCCTTGCGGGGTCCTAGGATTATAGGTTTTAGTGTTGAAAATTAAGATTTTAGGGTTTAAGATTAAAAAAATAGGATTTTGAAATTGGAAGAAACTAGTATTATTTTTAAAAGAATAATGCTTACTGTGTGATTTTGGAAAGAATGATTAATTAGGGTTAAAGTTTTTGATGCTTAAAAAAAATAAGGCTACTGACTTTTGGGGGGTACAGATTAGGGTTTGGGTTTTAAAGTTTTTGGAGAAAAAAGAAACAATTTAAGGTTTTTGTGATTTTTGAAAATAGAAAAGATGAATTAGGGATTTAAGGTATAGAAGAAATAGAAGGATAATTTTTAGGGATTTTGGAATTAGAAGAAATGATTTATTAATTTTTAGTGATTAAAGCTACCATGAAGAAAAGTAAATAAAGAAATTCATACCTTCGTTTGTTGGTTTCACCAAAAACTACTTCTTGGATGAATAAGAACAAAGGCAAGATGGTTGCCTTTGGGGGATTGAATTTGCTTGTTTGCTACTCTCAAAAGTCTAATTGTGAATCTCTGCCAAAAAGTTTCTCCTAGTCCGATCGATTCTCCTAAGTTTTTTCTTAACTCCAAATTTTGATCCTCGATTTTCCCTCTTTCTATATTGTTTTAGTCCTTATTTATAGAAGATTTTTATGATTAATTTTAGTTATTCATGGAATCTAACATTAATTAAGAAAAGGAAACCGAAACCTAATTGTATTTGGTTTCGAAAAAATTTACGTCGAAAAAATTTCACTGCAAAAAAAAACCTGCTGCTGAAAAATTACACTGGCAAAAAAAACTGCAGCAGGTGGCTGCGGGCTGCGGGGCAAAAATCTGCCTGCAGGCCATTACGCCGCAACCCTTCATATTTTATTTTTATTTTTATTTATTTGTTTATTATTATTTTTTTTATTTTTTATTAATTATAAAAATTAAATACTAAAACAAATATTATTTAATTAAGATAAAAAAAATTATTTTTGACTAATTAAAATATTTTGGACAATACAATTATTTTGGACTAATTAAAATATATTGGACCGGACTGGGTCAAAAATTAAGGGTCTACGACATGCCCTTTACATTAGTCCAAAAACTTTAAAATAAAATAAATTACATGATGCTCATGACATGAGGTACCCAAAAAATGGAAACATACCTCTTACAATATTTGGAAAACAAAATAAATCAATAAAAGTAAATAACCATTCATCATAAATAAATCATTCATCAAAAATATCAAACATCAATCGAAATATATAATAAACATTCATCTAATTTAAATAAAATAGTAAATATATTAACTATAGGGATTCATGCATTAATTAGTGTGTTTAGGGTTTTATGTTTAATAACAAGGGTTTTGCATATACTAGTTTAATTAGTTGAGAAATATTTTAAGGTAATAACATAGCTACCGGTTGTTTTAAAGATTTTGGATTTTGGATGTTTTTAGATTTGGGGTTAAGGGACTGTAGGTTTACTGTATAGGGGTTTGAAAATTTAAGGTTTTTGATTTATCATTTTAGAAGAAATATTGATTCGGGAAATAAATTAAGATTTTGTAAAACAATTAGGGCTTCGAGACTTTAATGGAATAATTTAGGGTTTAGAGTTTTAGGAAAAATAGTTTAGGGTTTTAAAGTTTAATCAAATACTTAGGCTACTGGATGTTTGGAAAATAAATTAGGATTCAATAAAGCAACTTTGAATTTTAGAATTTAAGAAAATAATTTAGGGTTTTGATAATTGAAAAGCTATTTTGGGGTTTTATTAAATATAAGAAAAATTAGGGTTTGGTTCTTAGAGTTCACTAGAGTTAGAGTATAGAAATTTGGCTTATTGGATCAAATTTAATAATGAAACTATTTGCAAACTCAAGTTTACAGTTTCTGGAGTTGAGGCTTGGGAATTAGGGCTTTAGGAAGCTAGGGTTTTGAATAGTTAGGGTTTTTAAAATTAGATTTGCGTTGAATGATTATATTATTTACTTTAATTAAGATCTTAAGTATTGTATGAATTAATTCATGCTACTGCCTAAATTAAATTAAAGCAAGAATTAAATAACTATGCAGTGTGATGATGGTTTAAAAGATGAAGATGATTGATGATTGAATAAACTAAAGTTAGAATAATTTACCTAAGTTTGAAGGCCCCACCAAAAAATTAATTTATGGATGAGCAATAACAAAGGCAATGTTGCTACCTTTGATGGATTGATGATTGATGAATGCTTCTTATTTCTAATTTTTTTTGTCGTCTCTTGCTCCTAGGGTTTTCTGTCTCCTTCTTCCTCCCAAGTCAGAAGTCCCCAGTCTCGATCATGTAAAATAATTCCCCCCCCCCCCCTTAATTATGTGTTTTAATGTTGTATCTATAGGAAAAATAATAAACTTACTTCTAATTGTCTAAGGAAATTAAAACCATTTAGGAAAAGAAAAGCAAACCAAATAGAATTAGGTTTCGGAAAAAAACTATGTTGGAAAATTGCGCTGGCAAAAAATTACTGCGGGTGAAAATTTTGAGAGCTGGGCTGCCAGCCAATTCGTCACAGGAATTTCTTGCGGCGAATTGGCTCCTACGGGCAAATTGGCCACAAGCCAAATCACTTTCAGCGACGAAATTTTTCGTCGTAGATTTTTTCATCACCGATTTTTATTTATTTTTTATATTACTAATATTACTTTTTTTATTTTTATTAAAAAATATAAATAATAAATACCAAATACTAAAATAGATATTATTTAATTAAAATACCATAAAAATTATTTTGGACTATAAAAAAATATCGGACCAGACTGGTCAAAAATTAAGGGCCTACAGTTTGCCCCTGCTTGAACGATCTGAGACTACGGCAAAAGAGAGTGAAAAACAATAAGACTTAATTTTGACAAAATATACTTAATTTTTCTGAGATGGTTTAGGTTTTGGGTTCTGGACCTGGTTGGAGTTCTGGACTTAGAAAAGACTTGGGTTCTGGACTCGAGATAGCCTGGGTTTTTGACCCGGTTTGAGTTTTGGACTAAAAAAATACTTGGGTTCTGGACCTGGGATGGTTTAGGTTCTAGACCCAGGATGGTTTAGGTTCTGGACTCGGTTCGAGTTCTGGACCTAGGATGGTTTGGGTTCTGGACTCGATTCGAGTTCTGGACTAAAAAAATATTTGGGTTTTTAACCCATAATGGTTTGGCTTCTGGACCTGATTCGAGTTCTGAACTCGAAAAAGTCTTGGGTTCTGGACCTGAGCTAAATTCTGGACTTAAGAGGGGATTTAGGCTCTGAACACGAGCTAAGTTTTGGACTTAAGGATAATTTGGGTTCTGGACCCGAGCTAAGTTCTGGGCTTAAAGATAATTTAGATTCCGGACCTGAGCTAAGTTCTCGACTTAAGGATAATTTGGGTTCGGGACCCGAGCTAAGTTCTGGACTTAAGGATAATTTGGGTTATGGACCCGAGCTAAGTTCTGGACTTAAGGGTAATCTGTGTTTTGGAGCCGAGCTAGTTTCTAGACTTAAGAAGAATTTTGGGTTCTAGATCCGAGCTAATTTCTAGACTTAAGAGGGAATTTAGGTTCTGGACCTAAGCTAGGAGAGATTTCGGTTCTGGACCCAAGCTAAGTTCTGGGCTTAAGAGGGAATTTAGGTTCTGGACCTAAGCTAAGAGAGATTTGATTATCTGTAAAAAAAAATAATTATAGTCAGTAGGATACTAAAGGAATTTGCAAAAAAATTTAGCTAATTTTTACCATGCTCATATCTTTTTGCCCTTTGTGTGTAAAAATATTTTAAAAGTGCAAAAATATTTATATACACACAAATATCTGAATGATTGAATTGAATAATTGAGTTTTATATTTATTTACTGTGTAGTTACTATTCATCTACTATTCACCAACTATTCATTTACTATTTATAAATAGTTATTTACAATTTATAAATAGTAACATTTACTTTTTTTTCATGAGAATACTGTTTTTTCTTTTTGATTTTTTTCTTTTTCCTTTCCCATTTCTCTATATAAACCTTGCAGCTCATTTCTTCACTTCATTCATAGTTATACATTTTTTATCAGAGAGTTTAGAGAGTTTAGCATAGAGTTGAGGAGAAAATGAATGCTTCAAGATCAGGAACTCAATCTAATGCTGAGTTATTGGAGTTTATTCGACAGCATGAGAATGGAAATATATGTCTACTAGCCGGGATGCCACTTCATCACAGATCAAATCAAAAGAGCAAGGTAATTATTTATTTTAACATCAAATTATTTTTTGTTTTTTTTTTATTTTTTTCCTTTTTATTTCTTTTTCTTTTTTTTTTTCTTTTTTGTTTTTTTGTTTTTTTTTCTTTTTCTCTATGTTTTTTTTTTGTTTTTTTTTATATTTTTATATTTTTCTTAAGATTTAGGAACAATAAATTAATTAGTTGAATATATTTAAGAATTTAACAAATAAGTAAATAGATAGGCTAAAAATAGAACATAAATAAATTTAGCCTAAAAATCAGTGGTATCTATATGATGATATACTTACCATGTATTAGCTTACCTGGCTCCATGTTAGCATGATCGTTGCATTATTCGGGGTGGAGGGTGTGTCTATAAAGCCCGACAATGGTATGATGTAGTGCCTTCTCAGGTAAGACGGATTATCCAAGATTGCGGTTTTGAAAGCTTTATCTTGCAATTACCATCCGAGGAATGTCCGATAGACCGGAGTGTAGTTCAAGCATTGTCAGAACGGTGGATGGACACGACCCATACTTTTCACCTACCTATAGGAGAAATGACCATTGGCCCGATCGATTATACAACCATAACTGGTATCTTGTACTATGGCCTTCCGATCCCTCTTACTAATGATATTTTAATATTCAAAGAAATCCAACAGTTAATCGGTATGGAACCATCATTTAAATGGCCTTTCAAGATAAAAAATTGAGCCAATTCGGAGTTATTGGATGAACTACGAAGGACGGGTTCATAGGGAAACAACCAAACAATATGCTCGAGGATTTTTACTGTATTTGCTAGGGTCGACCATCTTAGGCAGTTCTGAATCCGCCATCCATTTGTCGATGTTGAGGGCCCTTACTGATATGAATATGGTACTGCTTTACGGCTGGGGTGAAGCTGGCCTTGCCTGTCTTTACCATGGACTTGACAAAATTCGCAGAAATAAGAAGTCTTTTGTTGGCTTTATGGCGATTGTCGAGGTACTCTTCTTCCACCAATGTCAATTCCATTCTTATTCTTGCATGAATTTGATTTTTATTATTGTTGTAGTTATGGGCATATGAGCATAATCTTGTGAGGGTGCCTGGCATTTCCCAAGAGAGAGTCAGGTATCCGAGATTAAATTTTTAGTTGTCAGATCATGTAGAAGTTCCCAGCTCTCACCATGTGCACACCCAATGCTATCTCTTGAGCTGCTTAACCTGGGGCCAGGTAAAATAGCATTCTTATGCTTTAAACTCTATATAAAAGTCCACTTACCTTATGTCATTTTATAGGTCAATTTGGCCTTGTGGAACACAAAAGAGCGGACCAACTGGACTTTCTCCATGAATGCTGCACTGCCTTTTCAACATACCCGCCGAGTCATTGTCGGCCCTGTGTCTAGTGGGTGGTTTCTCGAAGAGAGAGTATATGAGTTGTTTCTTGGTCCTGAGCACCAATATGCTTTAAATATCACATCAATGCCAGAGAATGCATGGTGGTTGGCTTGGCACGGTTATGATGTTGAAACGTTTCTCTATCCACCGGGTGCATCTTATATCCAATTTATTCAAGTAGGACTTTTGAACTTTGACATATCTCCTATTGGTGTACGGGAAATTCTCGAGGAAAATGAGGATAGAGATGAAGATGAGTATCATGGAGAGGGAGGAGAGTTTGTCTCACATCTCGGTGCTAGCACTTCTCAGGTAAACTTTTACCATTTTTCCATTGCAATCATTTTTTTCATATCTTGTTTTGAATTTTTTAATGATTGTTGTAGGCTGCTGGCTCATTTGGTCATGAGGTTGGACCTTCTTTTACTGCTCCTCCATTTGCTCAATCTAATCAATCGGAGATGCCATCTCATCAATAGGGCATTGATATGAATTACCTGGTAGGTTTTCTTGTTACATGATAAGTTATGCTATATGTATGCATGATTATGTATGCTCTTACTCTTTTCCTTTTGGCTCATAGTGGATGCTTGAGGAACAAAACAAGAAACTTCAAGAAGAGTTGGCCTCTAGTCGTCAACAGGTGTCCCATTTTGTGAAAT
Source organism: Garcia nutans (assembly GCA_947685225.1). Lineage (NCBI taxonomy): Eukaryota > Viridiplantae > Streptophyta > Magnoliopsida > Malpighiales > Euphorbiaceae > Garcia > Garcia nutans. Next base: position 18,172,521 of record CANTUV010000012.1, on the reverse strand, counting down.
TGTCACCAGTCAGAGCATGATTTTTGAGACTTCCGATTTTAGGAGATGAGAGATCCTGGTGCTTCTTCATCTAGAGGCCCCCAAGCAGATGACCATGAGATCCTTTCGTCTACTTCGGATGAGGACTGTTATAGATCTTAATTCTAAGGTAATAGAGATTCAGGTGCTCCTACTTCGTGTGGACTTGGGATGGGTGATCTGCCTCCTTCTTCAATAGGCGATGAATTTTTTTAGGCTTTGTTTGATCATGATCTACCACCTCATTCTTAGTGATGTATGAGTATTGTAACAATTGAGGAAATATTGTATAATAAGGATAATAATAAAAATAATAATGATGCTATATATTTTTTATTTTTACTGCAACTCTTTTTTTTTCTTTTTTTATCATCATTATTACTACGATACAATTATTAAACTTTCCTCTTTACATTTAATATTTCCTCATTATCACTAACCTACAAAACCAAAGGCAACACGGCAATTCAAGATACTTTCATTGCCAATTCCCTATCCTCGCATGTTTTGGTCTCACACTTTTCCTAATCAATTTTGGAATAGCACAATCATCCCATATAAATCTCTTTTCACACCACAATTTCATACAGAAGCTAGGAGATTTTCTACTTCAACGTAAAAACTCCTTTTAAAAATTCTAATTTTCCTTCAGTCGTAAACAATAACCGAACTCCATTTGAAGAAAACAAAAGTTCTATTTAAAAATATGAATTCCATTCATTGGAAACAAATATATTGGTCAAAAATTGATACTTTTAAGTGTTTTCAAAATGTTAAATTGTACCATTCTTTTTTACATGCCATGGCTTTTTTTTGGAATGTGAATTCTAGGACATTTAAAATTAATGGCTTTGAAATATGCCCCTTGATTGAAGAATTTTAGGCCATCCTTGGATATCCAAGCAATCAACAAATGGCGTTACCTATATTGATTTCCAAGACTCAAAAAAAAAAAAGATGCAGATGCTATTTCAACTTTCAAAACCTAAGGTTCTACAGTTGATGAGAGGTGAGAAAATTTTGCTTGGTCTCTTAATTGACTTTTGCCTGTCTCATTTGGCTCCTACTAAGGCATAGGGATGTATTTTTTGTCTATGCTTGCTTGGCTAATTCTTTCTTGTTTCTTTTGATGGCGATATTGATCCACGAGCATTGGATATCATGGACCAAATGAAAGGAGGTTTATTGCCAATACCCGTGATCTTAGCTGAGACTTTAGTTGGATTAGATCAACTTAAATCAGGATTGTCAAAGAGAATGACCGGGAGTCCATTGTTGCTTCAGGTAATTACCTAAACTGCCCTTTCGGGTTTTCAATTTAGGTTTTTTCTTCTTCTTTTTTTTATATTGCTCTAATTTTTGCCTAGTCTACCCGTGCGGGTTTTCGGAACTAGCGAGCGGTCCTAATTTTTGCCTAAGCTACCCTTGCGGGTTTTCAACTTAGCGGACCCCATTTTTTATTATATTTTATATTGCTCTAATTTTTGTCTAGTCCTCCCATATGGGTTTTTGAAAATAGCGAGCTGTCCTAATTTTTGCCTATGCTGCCTTTACGGATTTTCAACTTAGCGGACCCCTTCCCTTTTTTTAAATTTTTAATTTTTCCTCACAGATTTTACTTCAGGAGCGTCTCTACTTCTTTGATACTCCATCTACGGATTTTTTTAGATATTTGTCGTGACATCATTTGTAATATCCTCATGTATACCTTAGAAGTTTTGATTATGTTATTGTTGTAAGTTGGATTGAATGTATATGTGATGTGAAGAGAAAAGAAATGGGAAGAGAAGGTTTATGTATTTGTGTTTTGGGAAAGAAAAGAGGGTTTAGAGAGAAATGTATATGTTGATTATATGTTAGTATATAATACATATAAGTTGGTCAAAAGAAAGTCAAGAGAAGGAAGAGGTGTGGTGGAGGATTTTTGGAAATTATTATTATTATTATTATTATTATTATTATTATTATGTGGCTATCGTGAGAAGAGGGAAAAGATTTTTCTTTCTTCTTCTTCTTCTTTTGGTTCTTGCACGAGAGAGAGAGAGAGAGAGAGATTGAAAGATGTGATGATCTTCATCAAAATCTTAGGGTTTAAGAGAATTGAAGATAGAGATTGAAGATTTGTCAAGATATTCAAGTAAGTATTCAATTATTTGTGATGATTCCTCTTGTTTGAGTTTGGATTTGTAGGGTTGGTGTGTGATGATGATATTAATGAAAGATTAAAGTTATAGATATGTTGAATTGTTATTAGATGATGTAAATAAGGTTGATTGTGAGAAGGATGATGGATATTGAAGTTGAAAGTATAAGAGAAATGTTGATTTTAGGGTTTGAAGTGGTATATGCTTAAATGTGTTGTTAATGATTTGTAAATGAAAATATTGTGATGAATATGTAAAATAAGTGTTAATAACATGGATTATGTTCATTTGAATGAGGTTATGTTGTGTATAAAGTGTGTAAATGAAATTGAAAGAGTTTTGGCCATATTTAGGGTTTGTGTTCATGAGTGACACGACCAAAACCAAGAAGAGACACGGCCAAGACTAAGAATTTTTGAGAGACACGGCCATGTCTATGGAAATTTGGCCGTGTTGGATAGATTTTGGAGAGACACGGCCACTGGCTTGGCCGTGTCCCTTGACCGTGTTTGCTACTGCCTGAGTTGTGTTGAGAGACACGGCCGTGTCCCTTGCCCGTGTCTGCCACTGGATTTTTGGTTGAGAGACACGGCCACAAGCTTGGCCGTGTCCCTTGGGTGTGTTTGCTACTGTGATGGTTTTTGGTTCTTCATGCATTGTTTGATTCTTCAAAAGTCTTTTCCTCCTAAACATTTTATATACACTCTAAATACTTTGTAATCAAAGAATGACCTAAACAAATGTATGTGGATGATTCTAAACCTATGAATAATGATCTTTGGATTAGGTTTTGAAGAGATTGTGTTGCAATAACCTAATTGTTGAGAATTCTTGGAAGAGGAAATGTATAGATGGATGGGAATAGTTCTTGAGGTAAGTACCAATACATATGATTGTATTTATTTACATGATTTGAGGCTTAACACATTTGTTTGCAAATGTGTTAAGTGGTTTACTATATTGTAATATAATTGGACTAAGGTGATGATAATGATGTGAAGGATGTGAAGATCATTAACAAGGTAAGCATAAACCCTATTTGATTGTATATCCTTATATGTCTTTGAACATTTACACATTGGGATGAAAGTGTTAAATAAGCTATTATATTATGAATGTAAATGAAGAATGTAAATCATTTTATATATATAAATATAAAGGATGAAATATGAAATGGGAAGGTAGAAAGAAATGAGAATCATTCTTAAGGTATGTGCAATTTGTTATGATAAATGTTCTAATAATGAATGGTGTTAGTGTGTTTTGAGAAATGATGAAATGTTATGTTATATGCATTGTGAATGGCAATGTATTATATGAATAATATATTTTGAAATGTTATATCAATGATGTTAAATGTATCATATGAATTGAGATATGATATGTTGTGATATGAAGCCATTGTAATTGGCTATGATGATTCAAATGTGATATGAAGCCATTGTGATTGGCTATGACAATTCAATTGAGATATGTGAGGCATGTTTGCCTAAATGATGATGAGAATTGTGAATGATATTGATGATAGAATGATCAATGAATTGTGTGTCTAATATGTTATTCATTTTCAGAGTTTTGTTGTTGGTGGCATGCCTAATAGTAACAATCTCTTGAAGTTAGGTTGGACTTGATCCTTGAAGCCAAGTTGGGTTGAAGTTTAACATATTTTACTCCCCTTGAAGCTTGGTTGGGTCTAGCCCTTGAAGCCTAATTGAGATGTTACAACCCTTGAAGCTAGGTTGGATTGGTTCTTGAAGCCAAGTTGGGTTGATACTTAGCATGCTTTGTTCCCCTTAAAGCTTGGTTGAACCTAATCCTTGAAGCCTAGTTGGGATAATGATAAATGTGATAATTAAACCAAAGCATTAACTCTGAAAGTCGAATGGCATATTAGTGTTTTGGGCCCGAGTCTGTCTTTATTGTCAATGTGAAATGCAAGTATTGAAATATTGATTGTGAGTATTAATAATGAATTATGTTTGGTGAATTGTGAATAATATAATGTTATTAAGTGTAATATGTAAATGAATTGTGGTTGATGATAAAGGTTGTCTTTATTGAAAATGTGATTCATGAGTGGTATGATATGTAATGTGTGTATTGCAATAATGAGCGGTATGATATGTAATGTGTGTATTGCAATAATAATTGGCATGATATGTAAAGTGTGTATTGCAATAATGATTGGTATGGTATATATAATGTGGGGGTATTAATATATTGGTTTTGAGTATTGGTGATGCATTGGGGTTGGTGATAATATTATGTATATATGTACATCATATATGAAATTAGCTAGGATATATTAAAGATGAAATTAAAAAGAAAAGGAGGTATGATAAGAACTAATTATATATTGAATTGATATATCATTATATGTTAATACTTCTATACTATATGTTTATATTTTATATTTGGACTACTAAGCTCTCGGGCTTAGCGCGGGTGTTTATTCGCGCAGGTATATAGATGGAAGATATGAAGTCTTTTGTTATGCCACAAGAAGAGTAAAGTTTGTCGAGACCAACTAGAGGGAAATGCATACATGTATAACTTTTATATTGATGTATTTATGACGAGAAAATAATTATATGTATAAATGAAGTTTTTGATAAAGATAATGATTTGGTAAATGTTATTTAAATTAATGTATTATGGTTTGGAATTCTTTTACAGGTTTTAAAAAGGTAACGAAAAGTGGCATCCTTATACTTTATATATTTACCGTATGTATACCAGGTATATGTATAGTACTTATATAAGGTATCGGGGTGTTACATCATTCTGCTAGAAAACTACTCCACTTTGCTTCTTCATATGATGACTGGGTTGACTAGATCCACTCACACGCTGAAGTCAACATCCGTTGGTTAGTACCTTGGTGGAAGATTTCTCATATTACCATGCGGATATACCTGATGTATGTTCCTCTTGCTGCTCTTCATCAAGGTACTAGCTATGATCCTTACCGGCTTGACCGTCAGTATGGAGCTAAGCCCCGAGGTTCTAAATTCACGCCCTATTTATACATGCCTTGTCTGACTAAAGCCTTCTTAGATCGACATAGATTTTACATTTGTCAATTTCTTTAGAAAGTGTATTGTTAGGATGAAAAAATAATACAAGTAATAAGAGATGCTTCTTTTCCTTTTATAATTTATCATCACCTTTTGCTATTGTGTTTATTTGTTTCATCCATATCTGTCAAATACTTATAATAGTGCACATAGAACAATTTTAATATTATTTATGTTTAATTAAATTGGGGAACAACCAAACATAAAGCCAGCATACACAAGATCACTCTTGTTGCCAACTAGCCCTTTCGGGTTTTCTAATTGATGATTTTCTCTCATTTAGCCCTAATTGTTGCCTAGCCTGCCCTTTCGGGTTTTCAAAACTAGCGGATTGCTCTAACTTTTACCTAGGCTACCCTTTTTGGGTTTTCAACCTAGCGAGCTCTTTTTTCTTTTTCTCTCTTTTATTTATACATAAAAACTCTTCAACCTGTCAATGTTCACTGGCTCACTAAACTCGTTCCAATCCATGTCTGATAGCTTCACTGCACCCTTGTTCATGACTTGTTTCACAACATATGGCCCTTCCCAGCTAGACCTAAATTTTTCTCTTGGATTTGATACATCAGGCTTCATTGTTTCAACACTAGATCCCCAACTATGAGTTTTCTAATCTTAACCCTTCTATTGTAGGCCTAAACTATCCTCTTTTGATACAGTTGATGATGAAACAGTGCTTTTAACCTTCTCTTATCTAGTAAAGCTAACTGTGTATATCTGCTCACTACCCATTCCATTTTAGGTAGTTCATCTTCCAAGACCACTCTTAACGACTTGATCTCAATTTCAATTAGCAACACTACTTCCATCCCATAAACCAAAGAGAACGGTGTCATTCCAGTCGGTGTTCGCACACTTGTTCTATATCCCAACAAAGCAAAAAGGAAGCATCTTCGACCAATCCCTGTATGTCTTGGTCATCTTGGATAGGATTTGGTTAATTGTCTTATTTATTGCTTCTACTGCACCATTAACCTTTGGTCTATAAGGAGAGGATCGGTGATGATGGATTTGGTACTTTAAGAATAAGTCCTTAACTGCTCCTTGAAACTATACCGCATTGTCTGATATTACACTGTGTAGGACCCCATACCTACAGATGAGGTTCTTTTCAATAATTCTAGCCATTTGACTTGCCCCCAGTTTGTTGAAGGATTCGGGTTTGACCCATTTTGAAAAATAATCTACCGCTACTACAATAAAACGGTGACCTTTTGAGGCTGTTGGATATATCTCTCCTATAATGTCGATACCCCAAGTGGCAAGGGCCAGGGTGAAGACATAGAATGTAATTCTTCAGGAGGCATATGATTCAAATTACCATACATCTGACATTGTTGGCACTTCTTTACAAACTCAATACAATCTCTCTCCATGGTCAGCCAGTAGTAACCTTGTCGAATTATCTTCTTAACTAGGGCCAAACCACTCAAATGCGGACCGCAACTTCCCGCATGTATTTCTGACATGATATGCTCTACTTTAGACTTCCTTAAACATCTCAAATGCACCCCCATCAGGCCATCTTTGATATAACTCTCCATGGAAGGTGATGTATTGTAAAGACCACCACCTTATGGCTTTTCTTTCTTTCTTTGTTGCCCCCAACAGGTATTCCTTTTCCTCCAAAAATCGTCTTATAGTATCATACCATGTGTCATGGTCTGTATCAGTTTCCATGATTGTCTCATATTCAAAGCAAGAAGTTGATGAACTGGTCAAAATTAGAGGCTTGAGGAATAAGTTGACAGGATTTTCCCATACCAAAGCCAATGTGGCTTGGGCATCAGCCATCTGGTTTTCTTCTCTTAGTAGGTGTATAAACCTGCACTCCTTAAAGTTCATCTTCATCATGGTCAAGTAATGGTGGTATGGTTTTAATTTTCTTCTTTCAACTCCCACTCTCCATTTACTTGGGATACTACTAACAATGAATCGCCAAAAACTTCCACCTTATCCACCTTCATAATCAGTAGGGTTTCCAAACCAAAAATACATGCTTCGTACTCCACCATATTATTGGTTGCCCTGAATTTCAATTTTTTGGCTAAAGTGATAAGTTCCCCTTCGGGCGAATCTAGTATGAATCCCAAACCTACTCCTTTCCTATTCACTACTCCATCAAAAAACATTTTTTATCCTTATACTTCAATGGCCTCTAAATGTTCATCCGAAAATTCTAGGACTACCTCTTCGCTTTCTGGTATTGGTTGTTGGGCTAGGAATTCTGCCACTGCTCTACCTTTGATTGTTTTCCTGGTTACATATTCAATCTCAAATTCTTCCATTATTATCAACCATCACCCATACTTTCCAATCAAAGAGGGTGTCTCCACAAAGTACTTCAATGGATCCAACCTAGAAATTGCTTGCACAATATAAGATTGACAGTAATGCCACAACTTCTTAGAAGACCAAACGACAACTATACAGGTCTTTTCAATGATACTATACTTAATTTCATAAGGTAGGAGCTTTCTACTCAATTAGTAAACTCCATGCTCAATCCCTAACTCATCTGCTTGGGCTAGCATGGCTTCTATTGACTCTTCTTCTACTGCTAAGTATAGTAACAAGGGTTTACCAGATTTAGGCAGTTTCAAAATAGGTGGATTTAGTAAATACTCTTTTATTCGTTCAAGGGCCTTTCGACACTCTTAATTCCACAGGACCAGCTGATTCTTCTTAAGCAACTTGAAGATAGGCTCACATATTGTTGGGAGCTTTGCTATAAATCTGCTAATTTATTATAATTTACCAATGAATCCTCAAACTTCTCTCTCTGTCTTAGGGGCTGGCATATTCCTGATTGCTTTAACATTGTCAAGATCAATCTCAATGCCATTTGGACCGATCACATGTCCCAACAATTTGCCTGAGGTAACCCCGAACACACACTTCTTTGGGTTTTGTAACATCCAAAAATTTTTGAAAATTTCTAATTTTGGGAAAATTGGATAAAATAAATTATAATTTAAAAGGATAAATTAAATTAATGTTTTTAAATGAAAAATGAAGGAATTTTAAATGAAAAAGTGGAATATATATGTGATATATATGCAAAATATATATAACATATATAAAAGTCAACACTTTTTAAAAGAAAAGGGTATTTTGGTAATTAAATCTTATAAATTCAAAAATAAAAAATAATTCAAAAAAATTAATTTTGAATGGAAGAGGGAAATTAGAACTTTTAATTTATTAAAAAAATAATTAAATAATTAAATATTAAATTATTTTAATATATATATATGTGTGGTTGAAAAAAAAAAAGATGAAAGGAAAAGAATATAAAAGTCTTCTTCTTCTTCTTCTTCTTCTTCTTCTTCTTCTTCAAGGGCGTGGCTTCCATGGGAGATTGAAGAACAAGGATTTTTCTTCTTCCATACTCTATAAATTGAAGGAATTAACAAGTTTCAAGTGGATTTTTGGTGATTTCCACAAAAATTAGTAAGTTTCCATCTCTTTTCTTTGAATTCCTTGGAAATTTAGATTATGTGAGAATTTGGATTTTTATGTAGGATGTTATAATTGTTGGAATTGGTGTGTATGATGTTATTTTGGATAGTTAACAATGATTCTAAGGTTAGATTGAAGAGATGATGGAGAATGGTGAAGAGCGAGAATTTAGGGCTATGGATTTTTGGGGTTTTGAAAACATGAACTTTAATTGTGCAAATTGATTCCAAATGAGTTGTTTTGATTCATAAACAAGTATTTTAAAGTCAAATATTGGATTTGGTGGTGTTGGATTTGAGTTTGAGAATGGAAGTGGAGATTTAGGGTTTTGGAAAAGTGATTTTCCAAAGTGGTTGAATTGTGTGATTTTATTAGTTTAAGCATGTTGTTTAGTGTTAAAAGTGATGAATATAAGCTTGGAATGAGTAATGGATTGTGATAGAATGGAAAACCTTCAATGGAGGAAGGTTATGCCATTTTTGAGATTTTGTGTATATGAGTGTATTTTTATAATGTAAATAATTTAAATGTATTAAAATATGTTTTTAATAATATAAATAAACTTAAAACATTAATTTAAGTGTAGTAGAATGAAATTCTAATGTTGAAGTAAGGAAATGCTAAATTTTTGGAAATTTGTAGGAGTGATGTGTAATTATGATTTAATGTTGGAAATGCCATTAAATGTGATACTAAATGATTTTTTTGCTATCACATTTGGTTTAGGCATTGAGGGAGATTTATTTACTTCATCCAAGTGGTGAAGGGCAAGTTAGAAAGATTGGATTGAAGGTTGTTTTTTGCTTGCTTTGGGTTGCTAGTGGAGGTATGTGCAAACTTTGAATATAATGTTTATATTTGCATAACATTTAGACTTAACACATTTTGGTTGAAAAATGTGTTAAGCTACTTGGTTCATTGATTGTGTATGAATAATATGCTATGACATTTGTAATGTCATATATGTGTTAAATGCATTGTGAAAAGCCATTGATAATGGTTGATTTGTGTAACATGTGAAATATGCATATTATGTGAAAATACCCAAAGTAATTGGGTAATGTGTTGTGAATGCAAAAAATGAGATATGTGTAATAATGAAATGAATTGATATTGATAAAAATGAGAAAAGTGAGAAAAATGAGAAAGATGTGAAAAATGAGAAAGATGAGAAAAAAATGTGAAAATAAGGCAATGTGCCTAGATTGAATATGTGACAAAATGAAAGAGATTAATAATGAGAAAAAATGAATAAATTGTGTGCCTAGTATGTTATTCAATTTTTAGAGTTCTGGGTTTGGCGGCATGCCTATGATTGCCTACGGGCTATACGCTGGAATGGTGAAAAGACTGGGTCGTAAGCCAAGGCAGCTGATAAATATGATGTTTTTGGGGTGAAAAGACTGGGTCGTAAGCCTCAAAAACTGTAGTAGTCTAGCCGGGTTGAGGACCAAGATACTGGGGCCTAAGGGTCTAGCCGGGTTGAGGTCCAAGAGACTGCGGCTGTTACATTATCCATGGATATATATATATTGCCTACGGGGCTAGACACATGGTGTCATTATGGACCAAAGCAGTAACTCTGAAATTTTAATAGCATATTAGATCCTTTTTCGGCCTATGCTTGTCTTTGTTTTACTGTGAATTATGAATTATGATAAAATTGAGTAATATAATGTTATGAGTTGCGCTTATGAATTATTTGAAAAATATAAGAAAGTGGATTGATGTGGCATTTATATGCATTGTGCATTTGGTATTGCATTGAGTTATATTATTATTATCAAAGTTTGTACCACTAGGCTTCGGCTTAGTGCGATTGTTTCAATCGCGTAGGTGACAGAGAGTTTTTCTAGACCAGGTCGAGTCTAGACTTGTAGTTGAGCTTGTAGAGTTGCTATTGAGATCAGAAACACTGCCAGCAACATGTATATATTTTTATGTTATTGTACATTTTGAGTTTTATGCATAATATATTATGCTTTGAATTTTACTTATTGTATATTATAAAGAATGTTTGGGTCAATGTATTTGAAATGGGAGAGTAAGTGTGTTTTAAATTTTATATATCTATATGTATAAATGTTTGAGAAAATTGGTGAAATTGAGAAGTATGGTTGAGAGGGTGATTGGAAATTATTGAGAGTGTTTTCTTTTTGCAGGTTGAGTAATTGCTAAATTTTGGGATATCAAAAATACAGACAAAATTCTGGCGAATTGTTCCCAGAGATTTTTATATATATATTATTTATTTTGGATTCTTATAACAAGTAAATAATATTTATATTCTATTTAATTTTTATATATTTAGAATTTGAAATTTTAAGTTGGAAATGTAAAAAAAAAATTTGTAAATCCGTTTATGACATTTTTGTACTGTATATGCGTATTTTACATATGCTAGAAATATGTTTTGTACCTATATAGGGTATAAGGGTGTTACATTTGTTTTGGTATCAGAGCCTAGGTTTAAGGTTCTCGACCTAGGTGGGATGATAGAGGGAGAAAATGGGGGATTTGAAAATTAGTTTTTTATTGTAATACATGCATTGGCACTGGCAGTTTCTGATCTCTGATATAGTATTTTCTACTTTATTTATAGATACAGGTAGTTATGGCGTCTCGGCCGCATCAGGCTACTGAAGGTAGTGTAGAGTGTGTTGCTCCATATGAGGGTAGAGATGGAGCTAGAGTTGTATATGCTGGTGAGGCTTCTGTTTCTGTGCCTGTGAGACCAGCAGCTGATGAGGTTCTGCCTGGCTGGGTATGGCATATGGTAGAGTTGTTGAGGCAGGCTCTAGTTCCGCAGCCGCCACAGCCGCAGCCGCAGTTGCCGGTGAGGCAGTATGATAAACTGAGAAAGTATGGGGCTGAGGACTTTGTTGGTACTTCAGACCCTACAGTAGCAGAGCAGTGGCTAGAATCGGTTCAGAGGGACAAAGTCTTGCAACAGCTGCTAGGGTTGAGGAGACTAGATTTAGGAGACCCCAGAGTGAGGCAGGGTCTTCATCAGTGAAGAGAGGCTGAGGGGGACATTTTCAGAGGTTTAGTAGGAGTCAGGGGCAGTTTGGTAGGTTAGTACAGCAGTAGAGACAGAGACAGAGACCTACAATTTCAGTGGCTAGTGCTCCGACCCCAGTGGCTCAGAGACCTACCCCACCTACTTGCGTTCATTGTGATAGAGTACATGGAGGTGTCTGCTGGTGGAGAGGTGCTTTGGGAGTGTGTTTTAGATGTGGGTCATCAGACCATTTTATCAGAGATTATCCTGAGCCACCAGAGGTTAGGCAGGCAGATATTGCATCTTCTTGACCCAGTGTCAGAGGGGGTCATGGTGGCAGAGGTTTTAGTAGAGGTGGTCGCCCTGGGTTTAGTCAGAGAGGAGGCTCTACATCCGAAGGCAATAGGCCAGATGAGGCTGGGCCATCTCAGCGGGTTTATGTGATGCAGAGGCAGCCGGATGCTTCAGCCGTCATTGCGGGTATATTTTCTTTATTTGGTATTTCAGCCCTTGCTCTATTAGATCCTGGATCTATGCATTCATACATAAGTGCATCCATCTTGCCTGTGTCTGAATTGCATTCTGAGTCCCTAGGATTTGATCTCTTGGTGACAAATCCTTTAGGGCATAGTGTTGCGGTGAGCAGGGTGCATCGAGATAGTCCAATTGTTGTTCAGGAGGAGGAGTTTCTCGGTGACCTGATTGAGATGCCTTTTAGGGAATATGATCTGGGCATGGATTGGTTATCCAAGCATGGGGCTGTGGTAGACTGTCAGAAGAAATGTGTTACTTTGAGAACACGGGATGGTAGGGATGTTATAGTATCTAGTGAGCAGAGGTATCTTTCATCTATGTTTGTTTTAACTGTTTCAGCTGGGAGAATGATTCGGAAGGGATGTGAGGCTTATCTTGCTCATGTTGTAGATACTAGAGTAGTGGGATCCCTGCTTGAAAGTATACCCACAGTTGCCGAGTTTCTAAATGTTTTCCCTGATGAGTTGTCAGGGGCACCTCCTGAGAGAGAAGTGGAATTTGGTATCGATTTGTTGCCTGGTACCACTCCTATCTCTATTACCCCTTATCGGATGGCACCTGCTGAGTTGAGAGAGTTAAAGGTGCAGTTGCAGGAGTTATTGGATAAAGGGTTTATCTGCCCTAGTGTGTCCCCGTGGGGAGCGCCTGTGTTGTTTGTGAAGAAGAAGGATGGCATCATGAGATTTTGTATTGATTATAGGCAGTTGAATAAGGTGACCATCAAGAACAAGTATCCTTTACCTCGGATAGATGATCTCTTTGATCAGTTGAAGGGAGCAGCCATATTCTCTAAGATTGATCTGAGATTAGGGTACCATCAGTTGAGAGTCAGAGATGTAGATGTACCCAAGACAGCTTTTCATACGAGGTATGGGCATTATGAGTTTCTAGTGATGCCCTTTGGATTGACAAATGCACCAGCAGCTTTTATGGATTTGATGAACAGAGTATTCAGACCATATTTGGATCAATTTTTGGTAGTCTTCATTGATGACATCTTGGTGTATTCGCGTAATGAGGAGGATCATGATAGGCATTTGCGGATCGTATTGCAGACTCTGAGAGAAAAGCAGTTGTATGCTAAACTGTCTAAGTGTGAGTTCTGGCTTGATCAAGTAACTTTTCTTGGTCATGTGGTTTTAGCAGAGGGTATTAGAGTTGATCCGAGTAAAATTAAGGCTATCTTGAATTGGAGTCCACCAAAGACTGTGACAGAGGTTAGAAGTTTTCTAGGATTGGCAGGCTATTATCGTCGGTTTGTGAAGGGTTTTTCTATAATAGCTACACCACTCACCAGATTACTTTGGAAAGGACTTAAATTTGTGTGGACAGATCGGTGTCAGGCGAGTTTTGAGCAGCTGAGAGAGATGTTAACTCAAGCTCCTATCCTTACCCTGCCTGTGGAAGGTAAACCATATGTGATATACAGTGATGCTTCACACAATGGTTTAGGTTGTGTTTTGATGCAGGAGGGCAGAGTAATTGCTTATGCCTCTCGATAGTTGAAACCGAATGAGCTGAATTATCCAACGCATGATTTGGAATTAGCAGCAATAGCCTTTGCCTTGAAGATTTGGCAGCATTATTTGTATGGGGAAAAGTGTTTCATTTATACAGATCACAAGAGTTTGAAATACTTGAGTGTTCAGAGAGAGCTGAATCTTCGGCAGAGACGGTGGTTAGAGTTGATTAAAGACTACGACTGTTTGATTGATTATCATCCTAGTAAGGCAAATGTTGTTGCTGATGCCTTGAGTCAGAAATCTTTGGCAGGTTTGACTGCTTATTCGCTCTCGTTGCTTGTTGAGTTGAGAGCATTGCATGCTAGATTTGAGTCTTCTGATGATGGTGCTTTGATGGCTCAGTTGCAGTTGAGGCCAATCTTGTTGGATCATATTAGGGAGGCTCAATTAGCAGATGAGAGAAGTCAAAAAATTGTGTTGGTTTTTCAAAAAGGGGAAAGTCGAGACTTTTATGTGAGGGATGATGGCAGTCTATGGTATAGAGATATATTGTGTATTCCTGATGATGCAGAATTGAAAAGAATGATATTAGAGGAAGCACATCAGTCACTTTTTGCTATGCACCCTGGGAGTACCAAGATGTATCAAGACTTGAAGCGACATTATTGGTGGTCAGGTATGAAGAGGGACATAGCAGAGTTTGTATCCAGATGTCTCACTTGCCAGAAAGTGAAGGCTGAGCACCAAGTTCCTTCAGGATTACTCCAACCTTTATCAGCGCTAGAGTGGAAATGGGAGCGAGTGACAATAGATTTTGTGACTAGACTACCTTTGACTCAGAAGAAGCATGATGCAATCTGGGTGATAGTTGATCGAATGATGAAGACAGCTCATTTTCTTCCAGTTTGGATGGATTATTCTCTTGAGAGATTGGCCGAGTTGTATATCAATGAGATAGTCAGGTTGCATGGAGTCCCAGTTTCTTTGGTGTCGGATCGAGATCCCCAATTTACTTCTAGGTTTTGGAAGAGTTTGCATAATGCTCTGGGTTCTTGATTGCATTTTAGTACTGCTTTCCATCCTCAGACAGATGGACAGTCAGAAAGAGTGATACAGATTTTGGAGGATATGTTGAGGAGCTGTATCATTGATTTTACTTGGAATTTGGACAGATTTTTGCCATTAATTGAATTTGCTTATAACAATAGTCATCAGTCAAGTATTGGGATGACTCCTTATGAGGCTTTATATGGCAGGAGATGTAGGACACCTTTGTGTTGGGATAAAGTTGGAGAAGGTAAACTGGTTGGTCCCGATTTGATTAAGGAAAAAGAGGAGAAGGAGAAGGTGATTCAGGGTCGTTTGAAAGTAGCTTCAGACCGACAAAAATCTTATTCAGATTTAAAGAGAAGAGACATAGAGTTTAGTGTGGGAGATAAAGTGTTTCTGAAGGTGTCTCCATGGAAGAAGATTTTGAGATTTGGCCGCAAAGGGAAGTTGAGTCCTTGTTTCATAGGAACATATGAGGTGTTAGAGAGAGTTGGTCCAGTGGCTTATAGACTAGCTTTGCCGCCTGAGTTAGATCGAATACATAATGTTTTCCATGTCTCGATGCTTCGCAGATATAGGTCTGACCCATCTCATATCTTGTCAGTGGAGTCCATTGAGGTGAGTCCAGATGTAACTTACGAGGAAGAACCGGTGGCGATTTTGGCACGAGAGGTTAAAGAATTGAGGAATAAGAGGGTACCACTTGTGAAAGTCCTTTGGAGGAATCATGCCACTGAGGAGGCGACATGGGAAAGTGAGCAGGCGATGCAGAGTCAGTTTCCCCAATTGTTCCAGACTTGATTACAGGTAATTTCGGGGACGAAATTTATTTTAGGGGGAGAGAATTGTAACATCTAAAATTTTTTGAAAATTTCTAATTTTTGGAAAATTGGATAAAATAAATTATAATTTAAAAGGATAAATTAAATTAATGTTTTTAAATGAAAATTGAAGGAATTTTAAATGAAAAAAATGGAATATATATGTGATATATATGCAAAATATATATAACATATATAAAAGTCAACACTTTTTAAAAGAAAAGGGTATTTAGTAATTAAAACTTATAAATTCAAAATTTAAAAAATAATTCAAAAAAAATTAATTTTGAATGGAAGAGGAAAATTAGAACTTTTAATTTATTAAAAAAATAATTAAATATTAAATATTAAATTATTTTAATATATATATATTTGTGGTTGAAAAAAAAGATGAAAGGAAAAGAATATAAAAGTCTTCTTCTTCTTCTTCTTCATCTTCAAGGGCGTGGCTTCCATGGGAGATTGAAGAACAAGGATTTTGCTTCTTCCATACTCCATAAATTGAACGAATTAACAAGTTTCAAGTGGATTTTTGGTGATTTCCACCAAAATTAGAAAGTTTCCATATCTTTTCTTTGAATTCCTTGGAAATTTAGATTATGTGAGAATTTGGATTTTTATGTAGGATGTCATAATTGTTGGAATTGGTGTGTATGATGTTATTTTGGATAGTTAACAATGATTCTAAGGTTAGATTGAAGAGATAATGGAGTTTGGTTAAAGAATGGTGAAGAGAGAGAATTTAAGGCTATGGATTTTTGGGGTTTTGAAAACATGAACTTTAATTGTGCAAATTGATTCTAAATGAGTTGTTTTGATTCATAAACAAGTATTTTAAAGTCAAATATTGGATTTGGTGGTGTTGGATTGGAGTTTGAGAATGGAAGTGGAGATTTAGGGTTTTGGAAAAGTGATTTTCCAAAGTGGTTGAATTGTGTGATTTTATTAGTTTAAGCATGTTGCTTAGTGTTAAAAGTGATGAATATAAGCTTGGAATGAGTAATGGATTGTGTTAGAATAGAAAACCTTCAATGGAAGAAGGTTATGCCATTTTTGAGATTTTGTGTATATGAGTGTATTTTTATAATGTAAATAATTTAAATGTATTAAAATATGTTTTTAATAATATAAATAAACTTAAAACATTAATTTAAGTGTAGTAGAATGAAATTCTAATGTTGAAGTAAGGAAAGGCTAAATTTTTGGAAATTTGTAGGAGTGATGTGTAATTATGATTTAATGTTGGAAATGCCATTAAATGTGATACTAAATGATTTTTTTGCTATCACATTTGGTTTAGGCATTGAGGGAGATTTATTTGCTTCATCTAAGTGGTGAAGGGCAAGTTAGAAAGATTGGATTGAAGGTTGTTTTTAGCTTGCTTTGGGTTGCTAGTGGAGGTATGTACAAACTTTGAATATAATGTTTATATTTGCATAACATTTGGACTTAACACATTTTCGTTGAAAAATGTGTTAAGCTACTTGGTTCATTGATTGTGTATGAATAATATGCTATGACATTTGTAATGTCATATATGTGTTAAATGCATTATGAAAAGCCATTGATAATGGCTAATTTGTGTACCATGTGAAATATGCATATTATGTGAAAATTCCCAAAGTAATTGGGTAATGTGTTATGAATGTAAAAATGAGATATGTGTAATAATGAAATGAATTGATATTGATAAAAATGAGAAAAGTGAGAAAAATGAGAAAAAAAAAAGTGAAAATAAGGCAATGTGCCTAGATTGAATATGTGACAAAAAGAAAGAGATTAATAATGAGAAAAAATGAATAAATTGTGTGCCTAGTATGTTATTCAATTTTCAGAGTTCTGTGTTTGGCGGCATGCCTATGATTGCCTACGGGCTATACGCTGGAATGGTGAAAAGACTGGGTCGTAAGCCAGGCCAGTTGATAAATATGATGTTTTTGGGGTGAAAAGACTGGGTCGTAAGCTTCAAAAACTGTAGCAGTCTAGCCGGATTGAGGACCAAGATAATGGGGCCTAAGGGTCTAGCCAGGTTGAGGTCCAAGAGACTACGGCTGTTACATTATCCATGGATATATATATTACTTACGGGGCTAGACACATGGTGTCATTATGGACCAAAGCAGTAACTCTGAAATTTGAATAGCATATTAGATCCTTTTTGGGCCCATGCTTGTCTTTGTTTTACTGTGAATTATGAATTATGATACAATTGAGTAATATAATGTTATGAGTTGCGCTTATGAATTATTTGAAAAATATAAGAAAGTGGATTGATGTGACATTTATATGCATTGTGCATTTGGTATTGCATTGAGTTATATTATTATTATCAAAGTTTGTACCACTAGGCTTCGGCTTAGCACGATTGTTTCCGTCGCGTAGGTGACAGGGTAGACCCAGTTGAGCCAGAGAGTTCTTCTTGACCAGGTCGAGTCTAGACTTGTAGTTGAGCTTGTAGAGTTGCTATCGAGATCAAAAACACTGCCAGCAACATGTATATATTTTTATGTTATTGTACATTTTGAGTTTTATGCATAATATATTATGTTTTGAATTTTACGTATTTTATATTATAAAGAATATTTGGGTCAATGTATTTGAAATGGGAGAGTAAGTGTGTTTTAAATTATATATCTATATGTATAAATGTTTGAGAAAATTGGTGAAATTGAGAAGTATGGTTGAGAGGGTGATTGGAAATTATTGGGAGTGTTTTCTTTTTGCAGGTTGAGTAATTGCTAAATTTTGGGATATCCAAAATACAGAAAAAACTCTAGCGAATTTTTTCCAGAGATTTATATATATATTATTTATTTTGGGTTCTTATAACAAGTAAATAATATTTATATTCTATTTAAATTTTATATATTTAGAATTTGAAATTTTAAGTTGGGAATGTAAAAAAAAAATTTGTAAATCCGTCTGTGACATTTTTGTACCGTATATGCATATTTTACATATGCTAGAAATATGTTTTGAACGTATATAGGGTATAAGGGTGTTACAGGTTTAATCGTAGCTTATACTTCAATGCTCTATTGAAGAATAATTCTAAATTTTGGAAGTGTTGTTCCCTCGTATCCGATTTCACTATCATATCATCAACATATACTTTGACTTCTTTGTGCTCATGTAATTGCTATTTGAATCTATGCAACCATCAGGAGAAACATCACACAAGTAGGCAAAATCAGACTTTATTGCATTCATTTTGGAAAAGAAAACATCATCATCCTCAGATAAAGCAGACAAATTAAAATCAAAATCAAAATCATTGTTCTCAAAATCATAATGCAGAATATCTTCAAACTTCTCTTCAACTAGGGCAGCAATCTCCTCTGGAGTCTTATCGGCTTTCAAGACAGTTTCCTTCTTTTCTTCTGGATTCCTTATTGGCTGGCAAGGTGAGCTCTTTCTTCACTTGCTTCACTAGCTCGGCAACATTAGTAAAAATTTCAAAACCCAGGATTAACTTTCCCATGACCATGATTGGCTCAGGCTTTCCTTGGAGTGGTCCCATGTTTGGAGCTTTGACAAAGATTTTTTCAAGTGGTGGGAAGTTCATCTTCTCATTATTCTTCGGTTGGACATCTTTGTTGGCTTCTTTATACCCTAACCCTTTCTTGGAAGTTTGACTTTTGAAATCTGGAAGCTTTGTCAAACCGGCCTTGCCCTTTCCAAGACCAGCTCCGGGAAGGTAGCTCATGTTCTTCATCATGTTCAAGACCTTATAGTCCACAACTTCATTATTAGAAAGTGCACCTACTTGGAAACCATTGAGAGGCCTCTCAATCATTAGAGCATTAACAACCTCATTATCTTCGGCTTCGATGACCACTGTCTCATCTCTGTTAGGGAACTTGATCTTTTGATGGAGGGTGGAAGGAACTCCACCAGGAGGATGAAACCATGGTCGTCCCAAGAGTAAGGAAAAGGTAACAGGTATGTCCAAAATAACAAATTCAACAATAGATTCAATTGGACCAACCTTCACAGCAGCTTTAAAAGTTCCTTCGGCATGCCTCTTGGCGTTGTCAAAAGCCTAAATGGTTATCTCGGTTGGATTTAGAACCCTTGTTGACATGGCTAGTTTTGACAATATTTTAAGTGGACAAACATTTATGGCGGACCCACTATAGAACCTTAATTTTTTACCCAATCCGGTTCGTTATTTTTTTATATAATCTAAAATAATTTTTGTGGTATTTTAATTAAATAATATTTATTTAATATTAATTTTTTATAATTTTTAATAAAAAATAAATAAAAATAAATAAAAATAAAAATAAAAATCGGCGATGAAAAATTCCTATCGGCGAAATTGTGGTATTTACAATTTCGCCGGCAGGAATTTCCTGAGCAGGAAATTCCTACAGCAAAATTGGCTGGCCACACCAATCCTCGCAGCTAGAACCTCGCAGCTCGCAGTTTCTAGCCAATGCTCGCAATTTCGCCAGCGAAATTTTCCAATGCAATCTTTTTCGAAACCAAAATCTATTTGGTTTCGGTTTCTTTTTCTAATTAATTTTAGTTTCCTTAAACAATTAGAACTAGGCTTATAATTTTTCCTATAAATAACACTTTAAAACTCAGAATTAAGGGACTTGAACTTTGAGATCGGATAGTGGGACTTTGATTAGGTGATCAAAACTTGGATTACAGAAAACCCTAGCCAGAGAAGATTAGCAACAAGCAAGCCATTAATAATTCATAAATTTTAGCCACACTGCCTTTGTCTTTGTTCATCCAGAAAGCAATTTTTTGGTAGAACCAACTACGCAGGTTTGATCCTTCATCATAAATTACTCATGATCACAGTAGCTTTGTTTCTTTGATTAATAAGAATATACACACAAAACTTTGATCTTTAAATATGTAGTAACTTGATCTTTGTTTCAATAACAATAAATTATTTCTTATGTTTTCAACAACCTTAAGAATCCTAATTTGTTTCTTCTAAAATGTTAAGAACCTAAAAAATACTCTTCTGTTTCTAAAAGCTTAAGAACCCTAATTTGTTTCTTCTAAAACCTTAAGAACCCTTGTAGACCCTTAATTTTGACTCCAATTTGATATGGTCCTAATTAAAGGATGCCAAAATGAATTTGATCTGACTTTAAATATTTAAACCTAGTTTATAATTTTTAATGGAGTCGGTTCGGATATTAGAGGCATATATTTAATTGTAAAACCCTAAAATCAAGTGGAATTGGCCCAAATTAAAATTTTTCGGTCCATAAGTTAAAAACGGCCAGAATAATTTAAGTGAGGCCGACTTGGAAGACATTAGCATGCCTCATGTCGATCTGGCAGCCCAAATCGACATGAGGTTGGACTCATGTCGACCTTGGGAGGCTAGGTCGACATGAGCATGCTTCATGTCGACCTTGGTAGCCCAAGATAAGCATGAGCATGCCTCATGTCGACTTGGGCAGCCCAAGGTTGACATGAGTTTGGTCTCATGTCGACCTAGGGCAACCAGGTCGACATGGGTTCAATACATTTCCTATTTCAACTAAAATTTATTTTAGGGACTGATTTATATTAGGTTAAGGATTCTGAGTGAGGTTCGGCTATAAATATTAATGTTTTAGAATTTAGAAAGGAGGAGAAAACATTAACAAGAGAAAAACATTAACAGGGGATGGCAAGGAACATAAATAAGATAGCATGGAACATTAAAGAGAGATGACAACAAACAGAAATGATTAGCAGCAAACATTCAGCAGTCATCAATCCATCAAAGACAACAACACTGTCTTTGTTCATTATTCATCCAGAAGTTAATTGTGAAGGAACCAACGAGGGGAGGTTTGATCTTTAATCATGAATTATTTATGTCTACAATAGTTTCATTTCTTTGATTAATAAGAACATGCATGCAGTAACTTGATCTTTGAACACACAGTACCTTGATCTTTGAACATGCAGTAAATTGGTTTTTGTTTTAATAACTTTAATCATTTGCTTTAATTATCACATTGATCAATTGGTATTCGTAATCCCACTGGCATATTTCATAAAAAACATAAAACTATCCAGTAGCCATTGAGGATTTAAATTAATTGTTAAAATCTATCTTGTTTACTTTGACTTCAAGAACTGTATGTTATTTCATTAAAACTCAAAACCTCAAACTATTTTTATCCAAACGCCTAAACCATTTCATTATTAAACTCCAAAATATTGATTATTTTTCCAAAACCTTAATTTGTTTTTTCAAATCCAAAATTATGTTTTTTTAGGCAGTAAATCAAATCCAAAAACCCTAACTATCCAAAACCCTAATTCCAAAACACTAACTATCCAAAACCCTAGTTTCAACAATCCTAATTCCAAAACCCTAGTTTCCAAAAACCTAGTTTCAAAAACCCTAAAAATCCTAATTTCAAAACCCTAATTATAGAACTTTAGTTTCTAAAATCCTATGTTTCGAAACCCTAAATTCAATTGATAATTCTTTAAAACCCTAAATTTATATATTTATTGCTTTATTTAATTTTAGATTTAATTATGTAGTTTATTATATGCTTTGATGGTTGATTTATTTAATTTCAATGCTTGATTTATCTAATTTATCATGGATGAATGTTTATTATATATTTTGATTGATGTTTAATATCTTTGATGAATGATTTATTTATGATGAATGGTTATTTACTGTTATCGATTTATTTGGATTTCCAAATGTTGTAAGAGGTATGTTTCCACTTTGTGAGTACCTCATTAATTAGTTTCTATGTAATTTAAATTGCTTTTATATTTTGGACCAATATAAAGGACATGTTTCTACCTTTTAGTGGGTGTCCTATTTAGCTTAGACATGGATGATGTAAGGGCATGTTTCCGTCTTCAGATGGGTGTCCATTTACTTGCTTTGATTGGACATTGCTTTGATTTTAATATAGTGATGCTTTATTTCAATTTTTGCATGTAATATGGATAATATTGTTCTATTTAAGAATTTTATAATGTTAAGACATGTAAAGGAGGCCGGTTCCAATGAACCGGATGTTGTGGGGGTGCTGGGCCATTTCTCACCTTCCCCACACGTACCCAACTTTCTGAACCCATTAGGGGGTTGGGGATTCCTTAGGAATCGAGTCATCCACCGCTTTCTTTTTTCTGGCACATCCGGGTGGCGACTCTATTTTCTCCTGGCTTAGGCCCATGTTCTCTAATGCCCCGAGCCTAAACAGTGCCGAAGTTGCAACAACCATTCCACTGGGAGTGGGGGCGAAAATCCCCGCTCACAACCCAAAAAATATTCTTTTGATTCCAAAAACCTTAAAAACCCTAATTCGTTTCTTCTGTTTTCGAAAACCTTAAATCGTTTCTCCTATTTCCAAATACTTTAAAAAAACCCTAAACTATTTTCCTCTAATTTTTTCCAAAATTCCCAAAAGTTTTCTTAAATCTCCAAACCCTAACCTACTTTACAGTTTCTAAAAATCATAATTACTTTATAAGACTCTAAACTATTTTCTTAAATAATAAAATCAAATATGTTTTCCAAAATGTCAAAAAACCTAATTCTCTCAAAACTAATACGGTAAACCCCTAGTTTTCCTAAATTCTAATCCTTAAAACCTTAAAATCTTATAAATCCAAACCTTAAAACTCAATACAGTAAGCCTAAAATCAAAATCCAATAAGCATGATTTATAAACCTAATATCTTAAGATTCCAAAACCCTAATTTCATAATTTTACCCCTCAAACCCTAATTTGATCAATCAAAGAACCTTACTAATTTCTTTAACTTATAAAACCCTAATCCATTTCAATTTTCTTAAAACCTTTATAGTAGCTAAGAATTACAAACCCTAAATACTAAAATCCCAAAACCCTAAATGTTAATTAAAGAACTTCAAATAGAAACAGTAATTTGTATCTTTATTTGCTTTATTTTTAGATTTGATTATGTAGTTTATTATATGCTTTGATGGTTGATTTATTTAATTTCAATACTTGATTTACTTAATTTATCATGGATGAATATTTATTTTATATTTTGATTGATGTTTAATATCTTTGATGAATGATTTATTTATGATGAATATTTATTTACTTTTATCGATTTATTTTTATTGTAAGAGGCACGTTTCCACTTTGTGGGTACCTCATTAATTAATTTCTATGTAATTTAAATTGCTTTTATATTTTGGATCAATGTAAAGGACATGTTTCTACCTTTTGGTGGGTGTCCTATTAGTTTAGACATGAACGATGTAAGGACATGTTTCCATCCTCAGATGGGTGTCCATTTGTTTGTTTTGCTTGGACATTACTTTGATTTTAATATAATGATGCTTTATTTCAATTTTTGTGTGTAATATGGATAATATTGTTATATTTAAGAATTTTATAATATTAAGACCTGCAAAGGAGGCCGGTTCCAATGAACTGGGCATTGTGGGGGTGCTGGGCCATTTCTCACCTTCCCCACACGTATCCAACTTTCCGAACCCATTAGGGGTGTTACGATCTAATTAACACTACTAGAACTACACTCGCAAGTATACGAGGCTGCTGTAGTATCTTGGTGAACACCTCAAGGTCGTCTCATAAGGAAGCTAGATAAGCTAATTGATTATCATATTGCAAATAACAAATTATCAATAAATTTAAATTGCTAACAACTAATAAAGACAGATCGAGTGGAGTTTAAAACAATAAAAGTAAACTTAGCTAATATATTGATTCACTTAATAGAAAGGTCTAGGGTTTGCACTTCTCTACTAACTTATATGTATGAACGGTTATTCCTCTCAACCAATTTAATTTCAAAGATTAGATCTCAAGCAACTTAATTAATCGAATCAAGGAAATAAGCTCTCGCATTCAAACCTCTTTCAAATAATCTTGTTACAATTGAAATAATATTTTTCTTAGGTTTATATTTCTAATTCACCTAAGTCCCTAATTGAATTGTTCCAGCATTAGACTTCATTTCTCAATCCTTCATCTAATACCTCAAACACATAATTGGTGGCCAATCAATTATATATTAACAATAATCCATTCAATTAAGGCTAGAGAAATAATTCAGTTAAGAGTAATAACCATTTCATACAATCATAGTAGATCCATACAAACCCTAGACTAGATCAAATTAGTTCATAATAATGCTGTCAAACAGATTCATCTCATTAAAATTCAAAGAAATTAATTTAGACATAATAGAATTCATGAATACAATTCCAATGAAACATAAGAGATAAAGTTTGAGAACAAAACCAAATTACAAACTTTCTTTAGCTTCTGAAGAATCTCTTGTTCAGATCTTTGTTAGAAGAAAATTGCAGTGGCTAAAACAAATTTAATCTAGACTGTTTGCATCAAAGTGTAATCAAAATTCTCCAAGAAAACAAAATGGAAACTCTAAAGATTTTGTTTGACGGCTGATAAATTGTGTATCTTCTTCAAAAACCCTAATCCTCTTATTTATATGAAACCTCGCTCAAAATTTGCGTTTTCTTTCTTCCCTTAGTTCCATGGAGTGACACGGCCAAGCTGGTGGCCGTGTCATGTGACACGGCCAGTGGCTTGGCCGTGTCTCCTGAGTGTGTCAGCTTCTGTGTAATCCTTCATCTTTGCCTCTTTGGAATTGAGTGTGACACGGCCAAGCTCCTGGCCGTGTCATGTGACATGACCAGTGGCTTGGTCGTGTCACCTGAGTGTGTCACCTACTGATTCTCTTTGTTCTTTGCTCTCTTTCCTTTGGTCTTCTTCCTTGGTTAAGTATGGGACATGGCCAAGCTTGTGCCCATGTCATGTGACACGGCCAGTGGCTTGGCCGTGTGCTTCATGCTATTCTTTATTCCAAGGAAATATTTTGCATATTAACCTAAAACAAACACTTGAAACAAACTTTAAACAAGAATAAAATGAAACATTAACCAAAAACACATAAACACCACACTAAAAACTAGGACAATAATGACATAAACACTGAAATAAATTAAAACTACCAAAATTGATGAAAACACTAAATAAATAGATTAAAACTACCAAAATACCTAAAGAAAACAATAATCATCATAATAAATAAGATACAATTCTATGACAAAAACTAATAAAATAACTACCCCACACTTAAAACTTTGCTTGTCCTCAAGCAAATTCACATGGCATAAATTAAAAACTCAAACAACCTTAACTATAATTCCATTATATAAGATGAAATCCTTTAAGACTCAGCCATAAATAATTGCAATTTACTTCAATCAAGATTTTCTTAACTCATTCATTAATCCAGACATAACAAATCTCATCTCTCATCTAAGTGTTTCACTCGATTTCAAAGGTTAATTCACTCAAACCACTCATGACTGCATACTGCCATAAACTTGCTTAATTATCCAATCTCTCTCACTGATTTTCTCAAGAAATAATTCGAAGGTCTTTTATTTGGATGTAATGGGGCTAAGGTGAAGGTGTGAGAAAAGACATTTAAGTTGGAACATCAAGAAATGGAGTATCTAACTTAGACAATACTCTTGCTCAAAAACTCGTAACTCCCTCAAATGGCATATTCACCAACCCTTGATAATCTCACATACTTGCATACTTAAAGAAAAGTACATGAGTCGACATTCATCTTTGTTGACTAATGCTAGAAAATATATGAATTTTGTATATATATATCTTCTCTTTTATTTTCTTTTATATTATTATTATATATATATATATATATATACAAAATATAAAATTGCATGGAACATCTAGCTTAAAATGTAGAGGAAAAGAATAATCGACTCTTAGTCAAATACACTGTGCAAAGTATGCATTTCAGCCCCAAATCTTACTAAAGCAATACTATTTTTTTTAATTGCTTACCCCACACTTATGAATTAAACCACCCTATTGTCATATCATAAGAAACTCCATTCCTTAATGCAGGTATGATGATAATAAGAAAATGTTGAGTTGTGAATTGTGTTGATCAATCAAGAAAAAGTCAAAGGCTCAACTTGGCTCACTAATGAATTCATAATTAAGGGAGGTCTTTTTAAGCTAAAGGGATAATCCTAATTTTCCTTCATCATTTTAAAACTTGAGATGAAATCATAATGTGAGTTCAATTAGTATGCAAAAGCAAGCTCTAGAGATGCAAAATCATGAAGGTGCACACTTAAGAAGAGAAAATCAATTGACAATAATATTCAATCTATTAGGCTCAAAACTCACAAAGGGTGGGTTCTCAAAGATTTATATGTCATGAATTGCAGAATGTGAAAATTGATCCTGAATGAATTAAAATGCTAATCTCTATGCTGATACTAAAGGCTCAAATATAATGCTAGAATCACAGAAAAGTCAATAAGTTTCCAACAATTATGCCATGCATAACGCACAATATAACACACAAAGACAAACAAAACAAGAATTAAAGGAAAGGTTAAAGATTATCCCACACTTATAAATTACATTGTCCTAAATGGAAATAAGGATAATAAAGAAAAAGAGTTAAGGTACAACCTGTTTTCCATCGTTCCCTTGTGAGGCAAACTCTACCTTTTCATCACAAACAGCAATTGTTCAAAAACAAAATACAATATATAAAATAAAATATCCAAAATGTTAACATTAAAAACAAAAATGAAAAATAACTATGAAAATATGTTATAACTAAAGACAAGAAATTAAGGAATGCTCTCAAAACATTAGGGCCAATGTGATCTACGGTGAAGGAGGATGTGATGATGATGCAGCCGAAGGATGAAGACTCAGAATCTTAGCAAGGTTGCTATTAATTTGGTCCAACTGTTGCAAGACCGCAGCATGGTTACGATTGATCTTGCTCTCCAGTGCCTCTATCCTATTAAGTATCTCCTGATTATCCGGGATCGGAGCATCTTCATCCAAATCAAGAGAATCCGAGTCGGACTCCTCATGGACTCGTGTTCTCTTTTGTCTGCCCCCTGGTGCTTCTGACTCAGCTGAAGCCATCACATAGTCTCCTCCCCTGTTCACAACCATATGCATCTTCTCAAGTGTGGCCAAATCCAATGAATCATTACCCATAATTTTAGTCATACGACAGGTACTCGGGTCAAAATCATCAAGAAGGGTTGTTGCCAATGTGGTAACCAATCCTCCAATACAAATAGCCCCCTTCTTTTTGTTTGCCACATTATCAAAAACATCGGCCAACCAATAGTCGGTACTAATGGATATTGCATTGCAAGCACAATCTAAGAAAAAGTCTACTACACCTGGGCTTTCCTTCCGAGCAAAAAACCCACATGACATAAAGCGATGCAAATACCTTAAAACAGGATTACTCAATTTAGTTGCTTTGGCCGATTTGGCCACATAAGTTCCCGAGCCCAATGCTCCCCAAGCAAATTGCTGTTTAAAATCCTTAGGTACAGACTTTTCACCGTGTTGATGGAAACCAAATATAACATTCAATTGCTCAATACTAACTACAAATGATTTCCCAAGCAATTTAAAATTCAACCTAGAGCAAATTTTTTGTTCATCTCTTTCAATCTTAAGAGATGTTAAAAATTCCAAAGTAAGCTCTTGAAATTGCAAAGGTCGAAAGGAGACTAGTTTCTCCCACCCAAGGTTTTGAACATAACTATAAAAATTATCCCTAATATGAAGAGCATTAAGGGATTCATTGCTGACATACCTCGTCGGAAAGAAACCCCTAGCCAAAAGAGAAGCTCTCTTTAAAGATGAAGAAGATGAAGATGCAGCTGCAGTTGGAGGTCGCTTCCTCTTGTGGTGAGACACCATCTTTGTTCTTGGCATAATGAAAGATCTAGAAAAATTTGAAACTTAAACAGATTAGATTGATTTTTTTATGAGAGAAGAAGAAGATTGAACGAATTAATTTCAATTTTGGTGAAGGAAATTGAGAATTAATGGGATTTTTGAAGCTTTTAAAGAACAACAATGGAGGTTTTATGAGAGAAAAAGTAGAGAGAGAGAAAGGAAACAAAAAGAAAACTAAGGATTGAAATGAACAAAAAGTGCTAAAACCGTGTTTTTAAACTTTAAAATTGAAGGGACACGGCCAAGCTTGGGTTAGCTTGGCCGTGTTTGATGAGTTTGGAGGGACACGGCTAGTGACTTAGCCGTGTCCCATGGGTGTGTTTGACATAGTAAACAAATGGTTGCAAAAACAAAGAAAAGGGACTTGGGGTGAAGCTTGGTCGTGTTTATGTGACACGACCAAGGACACAGCCAAGCTTGTTGGCCGTGTCAGGGGTTGTGTGAATTGGTGAATTTGGGTTGGCTTGACATGGCCAGTGGTTTGGCCGTGTCAAGTGGCAGTGTCATTCACTGCCATTTTGGCTTTTTTTGTGTCACCAAATCTTAAAGAAATTCAATCCTCTTCTTTGATTAACCCTAAAAAACATTAGAAAAATAAAAACTGATCAAAGCACCCATTCCATTTAATTAAACCAAACATTAAATCAAAATTGATGAATATAAAATTACAACTATGAAAAAAAATGCAAACCGATGGGTTGCCTCCCATTAGCGCTTCTTTAATGTCGTGTAGCTGGACATTACTGCAAGACTTAAGGATCGTTGATCAAAGTGCTATCGATGATCCTTACTTCTTGGAACCCTTCATTATATGGTTTAACTCTCTGTCCATTTACTTTAAAAGTTTCATTTGTTCGAGAGTTAAGCAATTCTATTGTTCAAATAGTTTGTCGATCTCGGACATCTCTTCAGTTTTTAGCTTCTTCTCAAATTTCTTTTCCAAATCCACAATCATCTTTTTAACATCAGAAGTTTCAGTTTTCTCCATAGCTGATCTTTTAACAAACTTTGGTTCTTTCTTCTTATCTTGAGGATCTTGGAAGTATTGATCTCAATCATCATCCTCATCAATGATCACCTTATCATCATCAAAAACCACTTCACCAACTTTAGCCTTCCCCTTGTCCTTTGTCTTCTTAGTGCTGGCATATGCTTTAGCATTATTTCCTAAAAATGCAGCCAATTGGTTCTTCATGGTCTCAGCCAGGGCCTCTTTTATTTCTTCCATCTTGGCATTGAGGGTGTCGTCCACCATTCTTTGAATTTGTTCGGGCTCCATTGCTTTTGGTAAGCAAGTGATTAAGTTGTTACTAGATTCTTCATCTCTAGTGTAGGTCGGATTGTCATAAGCTTTTGACCTATCGTAATCCAGGGCTGTGAGCCAGGAGGGATTAATGATATGAGATGCAAATTTATGCATGTATGCGTGTATGCACAATAAACAAACAAGGATAAATAGGACGTTCCTTCCAACCTTATAACATCCACACACGAATGGAGAGTCTCTTTTCATAGGTAATATGGTTTGCAAAATACCAACATGGGGTATCTTTTTTTTGAATATTTCCCTCGGACGTTTCAACCAATAGTTATATTTTCAAAAATGAAAATCAGTTCATGATAATTCCCAATAATTAGGCTTTAATCCATTCAACCAATTAAAGTAGCTTTTACGCTATATTGGATTAAAACTAAATTAAGAGGTTTATTATAAATAGATTTCTCACTTGAAAAAGTAACTAGTTGTTCATGCCAAAAACAAGCCCATGGTTTATTATTCTTAGTATAAACTAGGCTCACAATTGATTTTTGGTATTTCATAATTGACCCAAATATTTGTAAACCCATTGTAAAAAAGATTTTAGAAAAAAACATATTTTTGGCTTTGTATTTGGATCATGAGAAAAGTATTTTTGATTTGATTTTAGAAAAGTTTTATGTCCAAAGACCATCTTGAAAAGTTTTAAAAATAGCTTTGGTCTTTTGGACATTAAAGAAAAATTTATTTTGAGCTTACAAATGTTCTTGGGTCATATTAGAAAAAGAACAAACCAAATAAGCCATGATTTAAACCAAGATAAACTAACCATAGTCAAACAACAAGCATTTGGGGTAAAAACCTGAGGAAAGTAACTAGGCCAATTACATGAGCTTTAGTTTTTCGGTTAAAAGGCTTAGGTTCCCATAGCAAGTATATACTAAAAGGTACAAGGCTATGAGTGGTTATGCCATGATCAATCTCCATACCTTGAGTGAAAGTATGATATCCCTTACATAACACAACACGGGTAACACGGGCGTCCTAACTCACGTACATAATGCAATCTAATATGATGCAATGGATAATATCATGATAAGAAAGAATAGAATAATACAAAGACCAACAGAATCAACTTCTCTTGTCCCAGTGGAGTAGCCACTGTGAGCGGAGATTTTTTTCCCCACTCCCGGTGGAATGGTTCTTGCGATTTTGGCACTATTTAGGCTCGGGGCCTTAGAGAACACGAGCCTAAGCCTGGAGAAAATGGAGTCACCACCCAGACGGGCCGGGAAAAAGAAAGGGGTGGATGGTTCAATCTCTAAGGAATCCCAACCCCTTAATGGGTTTGAAAAGTTGGGTACATGTGGGGAAGGTGAAAAATGGCCCAGCACCCCCACAATGCCCGGTTCATTGGAACCGGCCTCCTTTGCATGTCTTAATATTATAAAATTCTTAAATATAATGATATTATCCATACTACAAGCAACAATTAAAATAAATCATCATTATATTAAAATCAAAGCAATGTCCAAACAAAGCAAATAAATGGACACCCATCCGAGGATGGAAACATGTCCTTACATCTTTTATGTCTAAACTAAATAGGAAACCCACCGAAAGGTGGAAACATGCCCTTTACATTAGTCAAAAAACTTTAAATAAAAGAAATTACATGATGTTCATGACATGAGGTACCCAAAAATATGGAAACATACCTCTTGCAATATTTGAAAATCAAAATAAATCAATAAAAGTAAATAACCATTCATCATCAAAGATATCAAACATCAATCAAAATATATAATAAACATTCATCCAATTTAAATAAAATAGTAAGTATATTAACTTTAGGGATTCATGCATTAATTAGGGTTTCTAGGGTTTTATGGTCAATAACTAGGGTTTTGCATATACTAGTTTAATTAGTTGAGCAATATTTTAAGGTAATAACATAGCTACTGGATGTTTTAAAGATTTAGGGTTTTGGATGTTTTTGGATTTGGGCTTAATGGTTTGTAGGTTTACTAGATGATGGTTTGAAAAATTAAGGTTTTTGATTTATCATTTTAGAAGAAATATTGATTCGGGAAATAAATTAAGTTTTTGGAAAATAATTAGGGCTTCGAGACTTTAATGGAATAATTTAGGGCTTAGAGTTTTGGGAAAAATATTTTAGGGTTTCAAAGTTTAATCAATGACATAGGCTATTGGATGTTTGGAAAACAAATTAGGATTTAATAAAACAACTTTGAATTTTAGAATTTAAGAAAATAATTTAGGGTTTGAATAATTGAAAAGCTATTTTGGGGTTTTAGGAAATATAAGGAAAATTAGGGTTTGGTTCTTAGAGTTCACTAGAGTTGGAGTATAGAAATTTGGCTTATTGGATCAATTTTAATAATCAAACTATTTGCAAACTCAGGTTTATTGTTTTTGGAGTTCAGGCTTGGGAATTACGGTTTTAGGAAGCTAGGGTTTTGAATAGTTAGGGTTTTTTAAAATTAGATTTGTGTTGAACGATTATATTATTTATTTTAATTAAGATCTTAAGTATTGTATGAATTAATTCATGCTACTGCCTAAATTAAATTGAAGGAAGAATTAAATAAATAGGCAGTGTGATGATGGTTTAAATGATGAAGATGATTGATTATTGAATAAACTAAAGTTAGAACAATTTACCTACATTTGAAGGCTCCACCGAAAAATTGATTTCTGGATGAGTAATAACAAAGACAATGTTGCTACCTTTGATGGATTGATGATTGATGAATGCTTCTTGTTGCTAATTTCTTTTTACTGTCTCTTGCTCCTAAGGTTTTCTATCTCCTTTTTCCTCCCAAGTCAAAAGTCCCCAGTCTCGATCAAGTAAAATAATTTCCCTCCCCCCTTAATTCTGTGTTTTAATGTGGTATTTTTAGAAAAAATAATAAACTTACTTCTAATTGTCTAAAGAAATTAAAACCATTTAGGAAAAGAAATCAAAACCAAATAGAATTCGGTTTCGAAAAAAACTGCGCTGGAAAATTACGTTGAAAAAAATTGTTACGGGCGAAAATTGTGAGAGCTGGGCGGCCAGCCAATTCACCGCAGGAAATTCCTGTGGTGAATTGGCCCAAGCCAATTCACTTTCGGCTATGAAATTTTTTGTCGTCAATTTTTCCATCGCCGATTTTTATTTATTTATTTTATATTACTAATATTACTTTTTTATTTTTATTAAAAATTATAAATATTAAATATTAAATACTAAAATAGATATTATTTAATTAAAATACCACAAAAATTATTTTGGACTACAAAAAATATCGGACCAGACTGGGTCAAAAATTAAGGGTCTATAGCTATATTGGATTAAAACTAAATTAAGAGGTTTATTATAATTAGATTTCTCTATTTGAAAAAGTAACTAGTTGATTCATGCCAAAAATAAGCCCATGATTAATAATTCTTGGTATAATCTAGGCTCAAAATTGATTTTTGGTATTTCCATAATTGACCTAAATATTCGTAAGCTCTTTCAAAAGGTTATAAAAATAGTTTTGTTTCTAAGTCCATTGTAAAAAGATTTAAAAAAAAATAGATTTTGGGCTTTGTATCTGGGTCATGAGAAAAGAATTTTTGATTTGTTTTTTAGAAAAGTTTTTTAGAAAAGATTTGTATCTGGTACGTGTGGGGAAGGTAAGAAATGGCTAGCACCCCCATAATGCCTGGTTCATTGGAACTGGCCTCCTTTTTAGGTCTTAATATTATGAAATTCTTAAATATAATGATATTATCCATACTACATGCAATATTTAAAATAAAGCATCATTATATTAAAATCAAATCAATGTTCAAACAAAATAAATAAATGGACACCCATCAGAGGATGGAAACGTGTTCTTACATCGTCCAATGTCTAAAACTAAATAGTACACCCACCAAAAGGTGTAAACATGTCCTTTACATTAATCCCAAAATATAAAAACAATTTAAATTACATGAAAATTAATTAATGAGGTACCCAATCATGAAAACATACCTCTTACAATTTTAATAAACAAATAATAATTAAAAAATATTCATCCATGATAAATTAAATAAACCAAACATCAAAATTAAATAAATCAATTATCAAGACATATAATAAACTACATAATTAAATCTAAAATTAAATAAAGCCATAAATATATAAATTTAGGGTTCATATCGTCAATTAAAGTTTTTATAATTTTAATAACTAAATTAGGATTTAAAATAAAGGAAGTTAAACACAAATACTTATAATATGCAAATAAATATTGACCCCTTCGACGAGTCCATACGGCTAGGGTTTTTTAGTTTAGAAATTAGGGTTGATAAAAATTTGAAACTTTTATGAAGACAGTGCTAGGGTTTAGGGTTTTGATAAAAACATGGTCACTATGGATATAAATTGATAATGTTATCAAACATAACTTTATTGGACGTGTTTAAACTAAACAATAGATATGAACTTCATAATATTAGTAAACAGAACTCGTTATGATTTTAGAGAGTTTAGAAGGTTGTACCTACATTTGAAGACTCCACCACAATTTAATAACTTAAACTCTGGCTGGGCAGAAACCAAGACAGTGTATCACTGCCTTTGTAAAATTGTTCACACAGTTTGATGCTTCTTTGTCATTTTTATTGCTTTGTTATTTGATGTTTCAAGTTGATGAATCTTGCTTGGGGTTTTTGTTAATGGATACTGAATTTTCAAGAGTTCTAGTAGCCAACCAAAAGCCAAAAGTCTTCATATCTGAGTAAATTGCTAAGAAGAGTTCGAATCATTCTTGAGTAAAATCCTCCTCCTGCCTAAAATAAAATTGTTCTCCCTTTTTGTGTGTTTTTAATGTGGTATTTATAGGCAATTAAAATAAAAAAAAACCTAGTATGTTAAGGAAATTAAAAACTATTTTGGAAATAAAATCAAAAACCAAGTAAAATAAGGTTTTGGCGAAAATTACGCTCGGGCCCAGGCGAGACTGGCACTGGGCGAGTTGGGGGCTAGCTGCTGCTGGGGGCGGGCAAAATTTCTCAAAGGGCACAATTTGCTGTAGGTTTTGCCTACGGCGAATTGACCCAAGCCAATTCGTCTTGCTAGCGACTTTCGTCGCCAATTCTGCCATGGCCGTTTTTTTATTTTTGATCTTTTTTATTTTTATTAAAAATAACTATTAAATTTTATAAAAATAAATAATAAATAAAATAAATATTATAAGTAATAAATTTTATTAAAAATAAATTTTATTAAAATAAATAATAAATATTAAAATACCACAAAAAATATTTTGGACTGTTTTAAAATCTTTGGACTAGATTGGGTAAAAAATTAAGGGTCTACAATAAGAAAGAAGGGAATGGAAACATCAACGGGGAACATATTCACTAATAGAGATTGAATGAAAAATGAGGGATCAATCCCTATTCTATAAGACCAGTCGAACCATGTGTGTTCTAAGTGGAGCAATAAGGGCGACTACTACCCTAGTGGGAAAAGTCAAAAGGAAAGAGGAGGTGTTGAGAAAAATGCAACAACTGATCCAGCAACGAAGCGTAAATTTTTAGATTTGAGGGAGCCTTTGTCAAAGACGTTAGAAAATTTAATGAAGATGGATTTGCTACAACCATTGGCACCTTGGCCTCTACACAAGCCTCTACCACCAAATTTTGTTGCCAAGGTCTTTTGTCAATTCCATCAAGTTCAAGGGCATGAGACAAATATATGTGTTTGATTAAGGCATGAAATCCAAGATTTAATTGATAGTGGAAAGTTGCCTGAACCTGATAAGCCCAACACTAAGAATAATCATCTGCCTAAATTCAGAAGGGCACCACCACTTACAACTTTCATGAAGAGTTTTATAATGTTATATTGTGATGATATGTATAGAGAAGCTGCTTAAGATGATGTGCTACTAAGCAAGCTTGGACTAACTATGGATGATGAAGCAATGATCCTTGATGATGAAAAAATCCTGACCTATGATATGTCTAATTAAATGAAGTATCTTCGACTCCCACTCAACAAACTTCCCTTAGCTTGAATGTTGCTCTTCTATTTTGCTTTCCTTAAATATTTAATTGGAACAATTATGTTTTTTTAAATTAGGATTGTTTGAATAAATTATTTTCATAAAATTTTTGTTGGTCTTTGTTCATTTTGGTGCTTAACCAATGATAAGTCTAGCTTGATAATCATAAATTAATATATCTATGCATCATGATTTGAATGACTTTACTATGTAAGGGAATTATTCTATAGCATTGAGTTGTGTATGCTTACTTAGAGAGGGCTCCTACATAATTACCTTTGTCTAAGTCCTAGTCAGTCTTAGAACATGCTTTGACAAACTTTCAAGGCGAAGTTGAACTCTGCTTATTTAAGGGAGAGATGATGTAGGCATTGTTTGACATAACAACAACTAGTATCCACCTAATTAAATATCAATCCCTAGTTGTCCCTTTGAGCCTTTATGAAATTTTAGCTTTCTTTTTATTGGTTTACAAATCCCAACAACCTACCTTGAGCTGTTGTGATATTTATGACAAATTTGATGATCACTAATAGGAAGAGGCAAGAAGATCAAATAGAAAGGAATGCCTAGTCAAGACCATAAGGATAGACCCAAAAAAAAGTAGAAAGAAAAAAAAAGAGAAGAAAAAAAGAAAAAGAAGAGGAAAAAAGAAAATAAAATGCAAAAGGCAGTTCAGAAAGCCAACCAAGTTTTCCTTTACCTAAAGCAGCAAAAGACTTCCATTTGGTTTATAAGGGCAGTTTGACTTGAATTGGTCCAACCCAACTAAAGGTTAAATCAAAATCTGAGAAAAAAGAGGAAGACCATCTAGTTTTTGAAAGTCCTGTACTTGACAATCCTATAAAGGAAAAGGACGAAATGATGAAATGTCAAAAGAAAAAAAAGAAAAGGAATGTGAGTATCAACCATTTTGTAAGGGAAAAGACTGTCCCAATCAATATCTAGATTAATGTCAGGAAGATGGGAGAATATTCAAAGCTCTATCTTTTCATGCTTCTAACTCTAAATAAGAAGTTTGTAGTGTGCAGGATTGTCCATAGTATCACATCAGCTCCAATCTCAAAGTGACCTTCATTTAAACCATGTCTCTTATAGACCCCATTTCAAGCCTATCAAAGACCTGTTGATCTCTCTTGGTAGGTAGAGTATATTAGAGGAGATAGTTTAAATAAGTATGCATATGAGATAGACAATATTCAAACTCAATGAGACCTTTGACCAAGTATTGTGTATGTGCCTATCTAAAATGCAATAGTTCTTGCTCAAATAGAAATAATTCCTGAGTTTAGTACGGTAATTAGGATTGTCATGTTATAGATATGTTAATTTGGAAAATCGAGTCCTGAGGTACAATGACACTGATTTGACAAAGCCAAAATATGATTTTAAGGTTTTTAAAAAAATGTTTTTGTCATATAAAGCCTTCAAGTTAAGAGAAGTGAACCATCGAACCTCAAAGGACATATTTGGCAAAGTAAATGATTATTGGCAAGGTCATGAAGAAGCTACCAACTGACATGCTGAAACATAGTTTGAAATGGATGCATCCCTGACTATGCTGCTTGGGTCTCACCACTCATATTCTCAACATCTTGAAGATAAAAGCTATAAATGTGAAGCATTTTATCATTCTAATGCAAGACCTGAACAGCCATCTGAAAGGAGTCAATGAGAACACTTCAGCTAATCACCTCTATCTGTGAGTCAATGGAACCATATAAGTATTACTCATACATATCATGCATACATGAGCATATCACACTGCATTTTTCTTTGTTAAAAGTAAATAGCAATACTTCATGAAGCAAACATGAAGCGGGAATGGAATCAGGGGCATGGAAGGCCCCATTGCTTGAGGAAGCTCTAGTCATTTTGTGAAAGAAGAAATACATTCTTGTGTGAAGAGTTAGACAAGACAAACATTAACTAGAGCCTACATGAAAAAATCATTTGTTTGAGCCTACACAGGGGGTAAAATTTCTCCTTTTCAATTTTTGAGTGTATGCGTGTGCAAAATATTTTCAAACTCACTTTCACATATTTTGCCATGTAGGGGGCAAGGAGAAGATATGGAGGCCAGCTAAAAAATAGCTAAATTTTTTTGTAAAAGGAAGAACAAAAAGAATGGAACATTAGAACTATCAAAACAGTGAAGATGCAAAAGGCAAGATCAGACTATCTAGAAGAGTTGAAGCCAATATAGGACAAAAGTTTAAAAGGATGAAGATCCAATTTCAAGAGTGAAGTCTCGATCTCTAAGGATGAAGATCCATTTTCAAAAGGTGAAGACCCGAAGTCCAAAGGATGAAGATCCATTCCCAAGGGTGAAGACCCAACGACTAAGGATAGAGATCCAAACTCCAAAGATGAAGATCCACTTTCGATGGGTAAAGACCTATAGTCCATTAAAGAATGGAACAACCAAA
Organism: Garcia nutans; assembly: GCA_947685225.1. NCBI lineage: Eukaryota > Viridiplantae > Streptophyta > Magnoliopsida > Malpighiales > Euphorbiaceae > Garcia > Garcia nutans. The sequence continues at coordinate 18,134,426 of CANTUV010000012.1, read as the reverse complement.
ACAACCAGAATACAATCCTGGGTCCAAGTACCCAATTTAATCTCGGGTCCAAGTATCCAAACCCAATTCAGTCTTGGGTCGAAGTACCCAATCTCAGATCCAGTCTCGGGTCTAAGTACCTAATTCAATCTCGGATCCAAGTATCTAGTCTAGGGCCCAAGTACCTAGTCTCGGGCCCAAGTACCTAAATCAAATATAGTCTCGGGTCTAAGTACCTAATCTCGAGTCTAAGTATGCAAATCCAATTCAGTCTCGGGTCCAAGTACACAAATCAAATTCAATCTTGAGTCCAAGTACCTAGTCTCGGTTCTAAGTACCCAAATTAAATTCAGTCTCGGTTCCAATTATCTAAATCCAATTCAGTCTCGAGTCCAAGTACCCAATACCCAGCCTCGAGTCCAAGAACCTAAATCAAATTTAGTCTCGAGTCCAAGTACCCAAATGAAATTTAGTCTCGAGTCCAAGTACCCTTTTTGTTTTGCACACGCATACACTCAAAAATTGAAAAGGAGAAATTTTACCCCCTGTGTAGGCTCAAACAAATGATTTTTTCATGTAGGCTCTAGTTGATTTTGCCATGTAGGGGGCAAGGAGAAGATATGGAGGCCAGCTAAAAAATAGCTAAATTTTTTTGTAAAAGGAAGAACAAAAAGAATGGAACATTAGAACTATCAAAACAGTGAAGATGCAAAAGGCAAGATCAGACTATCTAGAAGAGTTGAAGCCAATATAGGACAAAAGTTTAAAAGGATGAAGATCCAATTTCAAGAGTGAAGTCTCGATCTCTAAGGATGAAGATCCATTTTCAAAAGGTGAAGCCCGAAGTCCAAAGGATGAAGATCCATTCCCAAGGGTGAAGACCCAACGACTAAGGATAGAGATCCAAAGTCCAAAGATGAAGATCCACTTTTGATGGGTAAAGACCTATAGTCCATTAAAGAATGGAACAACCAAAACAACCAGAATACAATCCTGGGTCCAAGTAACCAATTTAATCTCGGGTCCAAGTATCCAAACCCAATTCAGTCTTGGGTCTAAGTACCCAATCTCAGATCCAGTCTCGGGTCTAAGTACCCAATTCAATCTAGGATCCAAGTATCCAGTCTAGGGCCCAAGTACCTAGTCTCGGGCCCAAGTACCTAAATCAAATATAGTCTCGGGTCTAAGTACCTAATCTCGAGTCTAAGTATGCAAATCCGATTCAGTCTCGGGTCCAAGTACACAAATCAAATTCAATCTTGAGTCCAAGTACCTAGTCTCGGGTCTAAGTACCCAAATTAAATTCAGTCTCGGTTCCAATTATCTAAATCCAATTCAGTCTCGAGTCCAAGTACCCAGTACCCAGCCTCGAGTCCAAGAACCTAAATCAAATTTAGTCTCGATTCCAAGTACCCTGTCTCGGGTCCAAGTACCCAAATGAAATTTAGTCTCGAGTCCAAGTACCCTTTTTGTTTTGCACATGCATACACTCAAAAATTGAAAAGGAGAAATTTTACCCCCTGTGTAGGCTCAAACAAATGATTTTTTCATGTAGGCTCTAGTTGATTTTGCCATGTAGGGGGCAAGGAGAAGATATGGAGGCCAGCTAAAAAATAGCTAAATTTTTTTGTAAAAGGAAGAACAAAAAGAATGGAACATTAGAACTATCAAAACAGTGAAGATGCAAAAGGCAAGATCAGACTATCTAGAAGAGTTGAAGCCAATATAGGACAAAAGTTTAAAAGGATGAAGATCCAATTTCAAGAGTGAAGTCTCGATCTCTAAGGATGAAGATCCATTTTCAAAAGGTGAAGACCCGAAGTCCAAAGGATGAAGATCCATTCCCAAGGGTGAAGACCCAACGACTAAGGATAGAGATCCAAACTCCAAAGATGAAGATCCACTTTCGATGGGTAAAGACCTATAGTCCATTAAAGAATGGAACAACCAAAACAACCAGAATACAATCCTGGGTCCAAGTACCCAATTTAATCTCGGGTCCAAGTATCCAAACCCAATTCAGTCTTGGGTCCAAGTACCCAATCTCAGATCCAGTCTCGGGTCTAAGTACCTAATTCAATCTCTGATCCAAGTATCCAGTCTAGGGCCTAAGTACCTAATCTCGGGCCCAAGTACCTAAATCAAATATAGTCTCGGGTCTAAGTACCTAATCTCAAGTCTAAGTATGCAAATCCAATTCAGCCTCGGGTCTAAGTACACAAATCAAATTCAGTCTTGAGTCCAAGTACCTAGTCTCGGGTCTAAGTACCCAAATTAAATTCAGTCTCGGTTCCAATTATCTAAATCCAATTCAGTCTCGAGTCCAAGTACCCAGTACCCAGCCTTGAGTCCAAGAACCTAAATCAAATTTAGTCTCGAGTCCAAGTACCCTGTCTCGGGTCCAAGTACCCAAATGAAATTTAGTCTCGAGTCCAAGTACCCTTTTTGTTTTGCACACGAATACACTCAAAAATTGAAAAGGAGAAATTTTACCCCCTGTGTAGGCTCAGACAAATGATTTTTTCATGTAGGCTCTAGTTGATTTTGCCATGTAGGGGGCAAGGAGAAGATATGGAGGCCAGCTAAAAAATAGCTAAATTTTTTTGTAAAAGGAAGAACAAAAAGAATGGAACATTAGAACTATCAAAATAGTGAAGATGCAAAAGGCAAGATCAGACTATCTAGAAGAGTTGAAGCCAATATAGGACAAAAGTTTAAAAGGATGAAGATCCAATTTCAAGAGTGAAGTCTCGATCTCTAAGGATGAAGATCCATTTTCAAAAGGTGAAGACCCGAAGTCCAAAGGATGAAGATCCATTCCCAAGGGTGAAGACCCAATGACTAAGGATAGAGATCCAAAGTCCAAAGATGAAGATCCACTTTCGATGGGTAAAGACCTATAGTCCATTAAAGAATGGAACAACCAAAACAACCAGAATACAATCCTGGGTCCAAGTACCCAATTTAATCTCGAGTCCAAGTATCCAAACCCAATTCAGTCTTGGGTCCAAGTACCCAATCTCAGATCCAGTCTCGGGTCTAAGTACCCAATTCAATCTCGGATCCAAGTATCCAGTCTAGGGCCCAAGTACCTAGTCTCGGGCCCAAGTACCTAAATCAAATATAGTCTCGGGTCTAAGTACCTAATCTCGAGTCTAAGTATGCAAATTCGATTCAGTTTCGGGTCCAAGTACACAAATCAAATTCAATCTTGAGTCCAAGTACCTAGTCTCGGGTCTAAGTACCCAAATTAAATTCAGTCTCGGTTCCAATTATCTAAATCCAATTCAGTCTCGAGTCCAAGTACCCAGTACCCAGCCTTGAGTCCAAGAACCTAAATCAAATTTAGTCTCGAGTCCAAGTACCCTGTCTCGGGTCCAAGTACCCAAATGAAATTTAGTCTTGGGTCCAAGTACCCTAATCCAATTCAGTCTCGGGTCTAAGTACCCAGTCTTGGATCCATGTACCCAATTCAGTCACCGGTCTAAGTACCCAAACCAAATTCAGTCTCGGGTCCAAGTACCCAATTCAGTCATAGGTCCAAGTACCCAAACTCAATTAAGTCTTGGGTATAAGTACCCAAATCTTTTAAGGGACCAAACCGAAACCAACTCCAATCTCGGGTCGAGAACCCATCCTCATCCAAAAGCAACTCACAGTCATATTGCTTTTCACTCTCTTCTACTGAAAGTCTTAGATCATTCAAGCAGGGGACAAACTGTAGATCCTTAATTTTTTACCAAGTCCAGCCCGATATTTTAAAATAGTCTAAAAATAATTTTTAATATATTTATTATTTAATTATAATAGAATATTTATTATTTAATTTTAAAAATTTATATAATATTTATTTTTAATAATATTTATTATTTATCTCTTCTTTTGTGGCGAAATCGTTGCTTGCCAATTTGTTGTACACGCCAGCAAGTAGCCCCCAGTTTGCCACACATCCTCCCAGCAGCATGCCCAGCTCGCCCTGCAGCATCTCATGCTTGCCTAGCCCTGCTTGCGTGCCAGCAGCCTAATTCCTTGTAGCAAATTACCAGCAGCCCGTGGCAGCCCGCGTGCACTATAGATTTTGCCAGAAAAGCTTATCAAGCTCGGATTATTTTATTTCCTTAACAGTCCATATTTTCTTAACCAAATAACATTAGGTTTTTATTTTTTCCTATAAATAACACATTAAAACACAGTATCAAGGACTTTTTTTTGGTAACTTTGGATGACACAATTATTGAAGGATTATTCAAGGACTTGAGAAATTTAGGCAGAGACTTGGAGACTTTTGGGATGAAAAGCATCCATTAGTAAAACTTTAACAATTATTAAGAGAAAAGCAACAAACTCGTAGCAAGTAATCCAAAGAGACAGTAACCACAATTAAGGCAATTGCCAAATTGCCAAAGCTCAACCAAAAATCAAGTTGTTTCAAGCATTAAGGCTGAGAGTTTGGGTCAAAATTCAAAATTGGAGCCTTCAACGTAGGTATTTTCCTCAAAATTTAACTTCTTTAAACATACAGTAGCCATGTATTTTACCTTCAAAACATTTTGATTATTTTGGGTTGTTAGATTAGCACTATAGCTTCATTATTTTGATCATACAGATTTAATTACTAAAGCCTTAATTACATAAAATCAAAGATCAAGTAATTAAAATAATACAAGTTATTTCTTTTATATTGAATATTTATTAGTTGACTAATCCAGTAATTAAAATACAAAACCCTAAAATAATCAAAGATCAAGCCTTAATTACAGTAGCCAAGTTATTTCTTTTATATTGAATATTTATTAGTTGACTAATCCAGTAATTAAAATACAAAACCCTAAAATCTTAAGTTTTAAAACAAGAACTCTGTAAACCCTAAATTTCCCCAAGAAACCCTAGTTGAAATCTAAAACCCTAGTTTCTATGTTTATTACTTAGATGTATAGTTATGATATATGTTGATGGATGATTTATTACATGTCTCAATGGATGATTTATTCTTACTTGATTTTATGATGAATATTGGAATGCTTTGATTTAGTTTTAGTTTCAAGAAATTATAAGAGGTATGTTTTCATAATTGGTACCTCAAATTGTTAAATATCATGTAATTCAATTTATCTTTAAGCGTTAGACCTATGTAAAGGATACGTTTCAACCAATTGGTGGGTATCCTATTTTCTTTATTTTCTTTTGGACATTAGACAATTGTAAAGGCATGTATCCTTGGATGGGTGCCTATTTGTTTATTTTGTTTGGACCTTGCCATGATTTTTAATAAAGTATTTATTTATTCTATTGATGGCATGTAGTATGGATAATATTGTGTTAATTAAGAATTTTATAATATTGAGACCTGAAAAGGAGGTCAATTCTAATGAACCGGGCATTGTGGGGGTACTGGGTCATTCTCAACTTCCCCACATGTACCCAACTTTTCGAACCCATTAGGGGGTTAGGGATTCCATAGGAATCGAGTCATCCACCACTTTTTTTTCTCAGTCCATCTGGGCGGCGACTCCATTTTCTCAGTGCTGAGGCCTGTGTTCTCTAAAGTCACAAGCCTAACACTGCCGAAGTCGCAAGAACCATTCCACGTGTAAGTGGGGGCAAAAATTCCCGCTCACAGAAGTCCTGGCTAAGACCATGAAAATCCAAATGGTTGTAATGTTTGGGAATACTATTGAAGCATCTGTTAGCACCAAGAAACAAAATGATAAGGGAAGGGCTGAGGTTGGTGAAGTAACCTTCAAAGATGACAAGATGGTTATGGATGATGATGACTACTAGGCTCAATACTTTCAAGATCTTCAAGATAAGAAGAAGGAGCCAAAGACTATGGAGAAATCATTTGTTGAAAAGACCGAGACGTGTGATGTTGAGAAGATAATTACTGATCCGGAGAAGAAGTTTGAGGAGAAGATGAAAACTAAGGAGATGTCAGTGGTGGACAAGCTATATGAACAAGATGAGGAAGTCCCTTACTACTTCAAGATGCCTTCCTTTGCTAAGTACAATGGTACAAGAAATCCTCACATGCATGTTAAGAAGTACATCACTGCCATGCAGTCCGCTTGAGCTACTAAAGCCCAAACACTGAGGTATTTTATGCTTTTGTGCAGAACTGGTTTAATACTTTAGGTGAAAGAACCCAAAAAGATTGGGATATGCTATACAAGGCCTTCATTCAATTATATGGCTACAATTCTGAATTGGAGGTCTCTTTGATGGAATTTGAGTTGATAAGACATAAATCGAAAGAAAATTTTGTTGACTATGTGAAGAGGTGGAGAAACAAGGCCACGTTACTCAAGAAGAGGCCTGGTGAATCTGATCAAAATAGGATGATGGTAAGAGGAGTGCTACCTAATCTCCGTGAAACGATGTCTCACACTCTAATTAGAGATTTCAAGGATCTTCTTCAAGCTAGCTTGAAAAGAGAAGAATGGGAAAGGGAGAAAAACATTTTTTGTAAGAGAAGGAATGAGAAGGGAAACTACCAATCTAGCAATCAGAGTGCACAAAAAGAAATGGATGTCAATGCAACTATTGGCCAGGAGAATAAGAGTAGTTGAGGAGACCTTTATCTTGGGTTTTCAATAAGTTGTAAAAGCAAGGGCTATTATAGCCATTAGCTTCTCGATAGCTACATGATCCTCTGCCATTAAACTTTGATGCAAAGGCCTTATGTCAATTCCATCAAATGTAAGGGCATGATACTGATAAACATGCCCAATTAAGGCACAAGATCCAAAATTTAATTGATAGTGGTAAGCTTCCTGAGCCCAATAAACCTAATACCAAAAGTAATCTATTGCCTAAATTTGATAGAGTGCCACCGCCAGCGACCTTCATGATAGAAGGAGGATTGATGGAAAGTTCTATCCTATCATCTTTTCAAGATATGGATGGAGGAGTTATGGATGAGGATGTGATGAACATTGCCCCTGTCATGTCCAAGTAGATTCAACACACTTCCTTAGGCTTGAGTGCTACTTATTTTATTTATGCTTTCTTTAATATTTCTGAAACAATTATGTTTTTCAAATTAAGATTGTTTGAATAAATTATTTTTCATTAAATTTGTATTGGTCTTTTTTTTTATTTTGGTGTTCAATCGATAACAAGTCTACCTTGATATTCATAAATTAGCATATCTATGCATCATGATCCAAATGATTTTATCAGGTGAGGGAGTTTTTCTATATCAATGAGTTGTGTTACTTAGAGAGTTCTCCTATATAATTATGAGTGTATAGGTCCTAGTCGATCTTAGAACATGCTTTAACAAACTTTTGAGGTGAAATTAAACACTGCTTATTTTAGGGATTGTTTGTAAGGCAACAACTAGGGCCAATGATCTAGGCATTGTTTGTAAGGCAACAACTAGTATCCACCCAATTAAATATTAATCCCTAGTTGTCCTTTGAGGCTTCATAAATTTTAGCTTACTCTTTATTAGCTTGTAAGCCCGATAACCTACATTGAGCTATTGGGACCCTTATGACAATATGACCACTAAGGTGAAAAGGCTAGAAGATCAAAGAAAGGAATGCATAGTCAAGACCATAAGGACAGTTGAAGTTCTCAAAACCATATGTGCAGTTGAATTTCACCTAAACTACATTTAAGATAATGTCAGGACGATGAAGGATTTATCCTAATTGAAGTAGACTTACTCTACTGCACTCATCCATAGTCAAGACAATTCTTTTGGAGCTAGGACCCAATAATGAAAAAAAAGAAAAAAAAGAAAAAGCAAAAAGAGAAAAAAAGAGAAAGAAAAGAAAGTAAAAAGAAGAATAAGAAAAAAAACCCGATCCTGAGTTTGTGCGAAAGCAAAAGGAAAAGATGAAGATCGTTTTACTCAGTTCTATATTTCTTCCAAGAAGATAGGAGGAAATTAGAGAAAGAAGCAAGAATGCTCCAGCTATCTATGGCACCAACAAAAGATTTTGGTGTGAAGGTTTCTCAGTAGTGTCACATCATCTCCAATCTCAAAATGGCCTTCACTTAAACTATGTCCCTTATATACCCCGTTTCAAGCCTATTAAAGACCTGTTGATCTTTCTTAATAGGTAGAGTCTATTAGTGGATATAGTTTGAATAAGCATGCATATGAGATAGACAATATTCAAACTCAATAAGACCTTTGGTCAAGTAATGTGCATGTGCCTATCTGAAGTGCAACAATTCTTGTTTAAATGGAAATGATTCTTGAGTTTAGTACGGTAACTAGGGTTGTCATGTTATAGATATGTTAATTTGGAAAATCAAGCCCTGAGGTATAATGACACTAATTTGACAAAGCCAAAATATGATTTTAAGATTTAAAAAAAAATGTGTTTTTATCATACAAAGCCTTCAAGTTAAGGGAAGTATGTTGCACCATCGAATCTCAAAGGATGCATTGGGTAAAATAAATGATCATTCGCAAGGTTATGAGGATGCTACCAACTGATGTGCTTAATCACATTTTGAAATGAATGGATGAGAAAGCTACCAAGGTTATGAGGAAGCTAACAGCTTTGAAGCCATAAATGTAAAGTCTTCTGCCATTTTAATGCAAGATATGAATGAGCATCTATAAGGAATCCATGGAGGAACTTTAGCTGGTCACCTCGGTCTGTGAGTCAATAGAATCACTATAAGTATTATTCCTGCATATCATGCATATATGAGCATATCACACTACATTGTCTATTATTTGTCAAAATGAACAACAAATACTCTATGAAGCAATCCTGAAGTAGATATGGAATCAGGGAGAAAAGAAGGTCCATTGCTTGAGGATGATCCAGTCACCTTGCAGGAATGAAGATGCATGCTTATGCAAGGAACCAAACAAAGTGCAAACTTTAAATAGAGCCTACATGGGAATGAGATCATTGGTTTGAGCCTACATAGAGGGAAAAACTTCCTTTTTTCAATTCTTCATTTTATGCATGTATAAATTATTTTTAGACTCACTTTCAAAATTTTTCCTACTAGGGGGCAAAGAGAAGACATGAGGGCTAGCTAAAAATATCTAAATTTTTTGCAAAAGGAAGAACAAAAGAAGAAAGCCAAAATCCTCAGAATATCAATCAAGCTAGAAACGCTATCTGGTTTTCCTTGAATCTTTGGAAAAGCCAGTCTTAGGTCGAGCATCCTATGTAACACCCCAACGGTCATGGGCATGCTATAGTACCACTTCCCCTCACGGTTTCATGGCAGGATTTGTTTATTTAGCTTACCCCAACGGTCATGGGCGTAAGTTGCCTCCCCCAGTTTTGAACACTGGAGGCAACTTTCGCCCATGACCGTTGGGGTGAATCTGACTCGGACTCTCTAGGGTTGCATGAAGATGCCCTAGTTTAAGATAATGTCAAGTTGATTAACAAAAGAGAAGCACTGGAAGACAAAGTTGATAGGAACCATGCACATGTGTTAACCCAATTGGAACTCATCAACAACAACTTAGCTAGGATTCTCAACCTTCAACCTTATGTAGCATCATCTTTACAGCCTCCACCCCAATAGATTTAGCTTGATATTTGAAAAATTTTCTATTTTCAGCTTCAATTGTTTTTAATTTATGTTTTTAATTAGCACTTTATATTATTGTTCTTTTTTTTCCATAATTTATGTTACTATGTGGGTTTTAATACATTATGATTGTCCCTTTAAATTTTATTTTTTGTGAAAAAATTAACATGTGTTTTTTTTACAAGGGTTGAAGTATCAACTTGTATCACATGATGGAACGATGGAAAAAGGTTTTACCTAAACTTTTCTTCTCCTAATATATTCATGTTCACATTGGGGACAATGTGAATCTTTAAGTATGGTGTAAAAATTTTTACTTTTAACTTATTTCTTTTTTCATTTTTAGTTTTATTAATGAGATGTTTTTCTTAGAATAATAAAGCTTAAAAGTTTTAAGATTGTTGATAGTTGGACTTTAAAATTTTTGAAGCATGAATTTAAGGATTGAATAGAATGGGTACTTATTGTCAACTTTGATGGTCTTTCTTGGCAACCATCCTTGACTTGTGAGCACTTGAGCCAATTAAGTTAAATTTTTAAATGCTATTCTTTTGAGTGCACATTCTTGATTGATATATTGCTAGAACTTACTTAGATATGCATTTCAAGATCATATAAAAATTTTAATTTTGCATCAATGTGATTAAGTCATTAAAAGGCCAAACTTTTATATGTTTTTAGTGTGCCAACTTTGAGCCTATTTCATTCTTCCTATTTCTTTCTTTTACCTAATAACATTAGCCTTGAACTATTTCATCCATTTCTTGTCCCTTCATTAGGAACAAGAGCATTTGAAGAAGTTAGAAATTGGGTTATTGTGTCAAATTGGTGTGGCGTTAAAGTTAGCAGGTTTTAAGTTATGCATAAACACTTTGTAGTTGCTTATTTCTCTATTAGATTTTCTTCTTCTTTTTTTGTATTGTTTCTCTATTTTCTATAAAAAAAATACAATAAAATAACAATGATATAAAATGGAATATGGAAGGTTTTTAAGTGACAAAGTAAAGTGTATATGTGATATATATGTGAAATATATACAACATATACAAAAGTCAACTCTTGGTTAAGTTTGGTTAGAGATTGGATAAGGTAGTATTGAATTTAGGGTTTTGGAAAGGGAATTTTCAATGTATTGATATTTGTTTGATTTTAATATATAAATCATGTTATTTAATGATATAAGTGGAAATAAGCTTGGATTAACAATTGGAATGAGTTGGATGAAGAATCCTTATTGAGGAAGGTTATGGCATTTTAGGGTTTTGTATACAAAATGTGTATTTATTTAATTTAATTGATTGAAACATATTATAATATGTTTTTAATGATATAAATAAACTTAAAACACTTATTTAAATGGATTAAAATGGTTTTCCAATGTTAAATTAAGGTTAGGCTAAATTTTGGAAATTTGTAGGAGTGATGTTTAATTAGGGTTTAATATTTGAAATACCTTAAAATGTGATGTTAAATGATTGTATAAATGAGAAAAATGAGAAAAAGTGAGAAAAATATGAGAAAATAAGGAAATATGCCTAATAGATAATGAAAAATGAGGCAATGTGCCTATCTTGAGTACGAGAAAATGAGAAAGAATTGATAATGAGAAATGTGAAATAATTGTGTGCCTAGTATATTCTTCAATTTTCAAAGTTCTGTGTTTGGAGGCATGCCTATGAGGTTATCCTCATTATTTATCTTCGGGGCTAGTTTTTTGTAATATCCCAAATTTTTTTGAAAATTCCTAATTTTTAAAGATTTGATAAAATAAATTATAAGTTAATTTAATAAATTAAATAAATGATTAAAAAAAAGATTTTAAGTGAAAAAGTAAAATGTATATGCGATATATATGAAAATATACATAACATATACAAGTTGATATTTTTAAAAGTCTAAGTCTATTTTATTAATTCACAAATGAATTATATAGTAAATGGAAGAAGATATTTTGATGTTGTAATTAAAAAAATAATATATATACTTGGTGAATAATTAAAGTGGAAAATACAAGTGGTTAAAAGTGAAGTGGTTGGATAGAGATGACTTGTAGATCATCTTCTTCTTCTTTCTCCATTGAAGGTCGATTTTCTCCATTAGAAGAAAGGGATGATTTGCTTCTTCTAAGCTTCTTAAGGCAAAATATTTTCAAGGTTTTCAGGGGATTTTTGGTGATTTCCACTAACTTTAGTAATTTTCCCAACTTCTTTCTTTGAATTCCATGAAAGATTGATTATGTGGATTTTGGGTTATTGAAGTAGCAAGTTTTAATTATCTATTTGGGTATGAATGATATTATTTTAAGTGATCAATAAGGTTGGATTGAAGAAATAGTTAAGTTTGGTAGAGAGAGAGTTTGGGGTTATGTAACTGTGAGCGGGGATTTTCGCCCCCACTCCCGGTGGAATTGTTCTTGAAACTTCGGCACTGTTTAGGCTCGGGGCCTTAGAGAACATGGACCTAAGTCTTGAGAAAATGGAGTCGCCACCCGGATGGGCAGGGAAAAAAGAAAGCGGTGGATGACTCGATTCCTAAGGAATCCGCAACCCCTTAATAGGTTCAGAAAGTTGGGTACGTGTGGGGAAGGTGAGAAATGGCCCAGCACCTCCACAACGCCTGGTTCATTGGAACCAGCCTCCTTTACAGGTCTTAATATTATAAAATTCTTAAATATAACAATATTATCCATATTACACACAATAATTAAAAGAAAGCATCATTATATTAAAATCAAAGCAATGTCCAAACAAAGCAAATAAATGGACACCCATCCGAAGATGGAAACATGTCCTTACATCACACACCGAAATAGGACACCCACCAAAAGGTAGAAACATACCCTTTACATTAGTTCTAAAATAGAAAAGCAAATTAAATTACATGATATTTAACTAATGAGGTACCCACCAAGTGGAAACATACCTCTTACAACATTTGGAAGTCTAAATAAATTGATAAAAGTAAATAACCATTCATAATAAATAAATCATTCATCAAAGGTATTTAAATATCAATAAAAAGTAAACATCCAGCCATGATAAATAAAATAAACCAAGTATTGAACTTAAATAAATTAAGGCATATAAAATAAATCAAATCATAATCAAATATAGAATTGAATAAAGCAAATAAAAAGTCCAAATTATAGCTACTATTTCCATTTAGATTTCTTTATCTCATGTGTTAAGGTTTTGGGAATTTCATGAGTATAAGCTACTGTGACTTTTTTATGGAATTAAAATAGATTGAAGTTTTATGTTTTAAAAGGTTGGTAAGACACTTTGATTAAACAAATTAAGGTTTGAATGATGAAATCATGAAACTAGGGTTTTAGACACTTTAAAATACTTTGATTTATGATTTTTGGTTATTGGGTTTCTAAGCTACTGTGTAAATTTAACCTATTTATGTTTTATGGTTTTTAATGTTTTAAAAGGGATTAGGGTTCATAAAAATTAGGGTTTAAGGTTTTAAAAGGGTTAGGGTTCATTATTTTAGGTTTTGGAGTTGCATTAGGATTTTTAGAATTTAGGGTCACGGTGATGCATGATTTTTAAGAATTTGGAAATCAATTTGATAATTTCATGAAGTTTTATTAATTTAAACAAACAAATTAAAGTTTTTATAAGTAGAAAAGATGTTTTTTAAGGGTTTTTGAATGAAATAGAACCTACTTTAAAATTAAAAAAAAAAACAAAATTTAAATCTTAGTTTTGTTGAAAAATATGTTCAATTAGAGTTTTAAGATTTTTAAGAAGTAAAAATAACAATTTTAAGCCTTTTGGAAGATAAACTAATGAAATAAGGTTTTTTGGCTTTAGAAAAACTAAATTAAAGTTCTAAGATTTTAACTTTTGAAAAATACAAAATCCTAGTTTTAGCTACTGTGAAAAAAAATAAAGAAATTAGAATTTCATACCTTCTTTTGTAAGTTGCACCAAAATTGCTTCTTGGATAAACAAGCTCAAAAGACCAGCCTTTTTGCCTTTTGAATCCCTTAAATCGTGTTTCTGCTACTTTAAAATCAATTGAATTCAAGCTTTTCCTTTATGAATTTGGATTTTCTCTTTTTCTTGTCCCTCTCGGCCTCCTCTTTTTTAATTGCCTTTGGTCCTTATTTATAGTGGTTTGATGTGGTTTATTCCTAATTAGTTAAGATAAGTAATATTAATAAAAAAATCGAAACCTAATTGAATTAGATTTCAAAAAATTTACGTCAAAAAAATTGCCGCAGGAAAAATTGCACTGGCAAAAAAATTCTGCCGCAATTGGCTGAGGCAGCGCGCGTGGAACAAGCCCGTAGCCATTTCGCAGGCAGAAAAATTCTGCATGCGATTTTGCAGGCAGAATTTTTCTGCATGCGAAATGCCCATGGGCCCGCGTGGCAATTTTTTCGTCGCCGATTTTTTCGACTCCGACTCTGACTTTTATTTTTATTTTTATTTTTTGACTTTTATTAGTTTATTTCTATTTTTTATTAATAAAAATTAGATACTAAAGCAAAAATTATTTAATAAAAATTATTTTGGACCAATTAGACAACAAAAATCATTTTGGACTAAATAAAACATATTGGACCGGATTGGGTCAAAAATTAAGGGTCTACAGTTTGCCCCCTACTTGAATGATCTGAAACTTTAGTGAAAGAGAGTGAAAAGAAATAAGACTTAATTTTTTAGTAGGTTGAGGTTTTGGCTTCTGGACCCAAGAGATTTGGACACTTGATCCTAAACTAGACTTGGATACTCGATCCTATCTGGATTTGGGTACTCGATCCTAAACTGGATTCGGATACTCGATCCTAACTGGATTTGGATACTCGATCCTAAATTTGATTTGGATACTCAACCCTAAATTGGATTGGGATACTCGATCCTAACTTGATTTGGATACTCGATCCTAACTTGGATTCAGATACTCGATCCTAAACTTGATTGGGATACTTGATCCTAACTGGATTTGGATACTCGATCTTAAATCAGATTTGGATGCTCGATCCTAAACTGGATTTGGATACTCAATCCTAAATTGGATTTGGATACTCGATCCTAACTGGATTTGGATACTCGATCCTAAATAAGATTTGGATACTCGATCCTAAATCGAATTAGGATACTCGATCCTAAATTGGCCTTGGATACTCGATCCTAAACTGGATTGGGATACTCGATCCTAACTGAATTTGGATACTCGATCCTAAATTGGATTGGGATACTCGATCCTAAGTGGATTCGGACAATCGATCCCAACTGGATTTGGATACTTGATCCTAAACTGGCTTTGGATACTCGATCCTAAACTGTATTGGGATACTCGATTCTAAACTGGATTTGGATACTCGATCCTAAATTGGATTGGGATACTCGATCCTAACTGGATTCGGACACTCGATCAAAACTGGATTTGGATACTCGATCCTAAACTGGCTTTGGATACTCGATCCTAAATTGGATTGGGATACTCGATCCTAAACTGGATTTGGATACTCGATCCTAAATTGGATTGGGATACTCGATCTTCAAGATGTTGAAAAAATGAGTGGTGGAGACCCTAAGCAGCAGAGTCAGGGATACATCCTTTTCAAACTATTTTTCAGCATGTCGGCTGATTGCTTCTTCATGACCGTACCAATAATCATTTCAACAGACTTCCCTTAACTTGAAGGCTTTGTATGAAAAAACATTTTTTGAATTTTTTTGAATTTTTTTTTGAATTTTCATTTTGGAATCAAATGTTGGCTTCGCCAAATCAATGTCAATGTACCTCAGGACTTGATTTTCCAAATCAACATATCTATAACATGACAACTGTAACACCCCTATACCCCGTATACGTACACAGCATGCTAATACGATCGTAATATACGTATACTGAATATAGAAATGTCACGGTTACAAAACACACATGACATGACTCTTATATACTATGAACAAATTCAAAACTTTTAAATGAGTTTATAAAACGAAATAGATAGAAAGTTTATTTAAAACGCAGCGGAAAATATAACAAATGTTTCCCAATACATTTGCATCAAAATCAAAAGTTACAAATATAAAATATATACATGAGTGGCAGCTCTTCTCTGATCTTTAAGTCCAAAAATCAACTCTTCAACGCCTAGACTCACTAGGTCTAGAGGAACTCTCGGGTTCAATCCTGTCACCTGCGCGATGAACCACAATCGCGCTGAGCCAACAGCTCAGTAGAACAAACTATAATGATATTATCCTATGTCATACATTCAAACAATATAGATCATACTTAATACACTTTATTTTATGGATGTTACATTTCATTATTTCAATAATTGTATCATCATCCATTACTCACACATTTAACATAGACACACATGGGCCCAACAAGCATTTAATATGATATTCAAAGTTCAGAGTTACTGCTTTGGTTTATAAACACAATGATCAAGCCCGTAGGCAATATATATCATATCTCTATCCATGGATAGTGTAACAGACCCAGTCTCTTGGACCATCAACCCATTAACATGAGGAGATCCTCAACCCGGCTAGACTGTTACTAGTAACAGACCCAGTCTCTTGGACCATCAACCCGACTAATCGAGGAGATCCTCAACCCGGCTAGACTGTTACTTTTCATAAATTTCATTTTCACATTTCATTTAGTGTAACAGACCCAGTCTCTTGGATCATCAATTCAATTCAATTGAAGAGATCCTCAACCCGGCTAGACTGTTACCTTTATATAGGCATGCCACCAAAACCAGTACTCTGAAATTTGAATAAACATATTAGGCACACAACCATTTCATATATCTCTTTATAAATCTTTTTCTCAATTCATTTCTCATTCCACAATCAACTAGGCAAACATGCCTCATTTGAATCGATATAGCCAATCACAATGGCTTTACACATCATCTTATCATCACATCTTTCATTTTCATAACACATACATATACCATATTACATTTCATGAGGTTCATATTGTATAAAACATAACATTATTCAAACATATCAACAATACAATGAAATTACTTAGTACATTCACACTCAAATGTATAAGTTCCAAAATCACATGAATGTATGTTATAATGTAAGGTTTGTACTTACCTCAAAAGAAATCCACACAATTCTAAACACTTCCTCTTAACAAGTCCTTCACCAAATAATTAAGGCAATTCACCTTCTTCACAACCTAATTCAGAACAATGAGGAAACTCACATAAGATCATAAGGCTAAGAATCAATTAGGGCAAACTCTAAACTGGACACGCTCACCCACACGGGCGTGTCCCTGACCGTGCCCTAACTCCACAACACAGAAGCATTTACACGTTCAAGACCACGGGCGTGTCACTGGGCGTGTAATACCTACTGTCTCTCAGAAGTATCGACACGTCCAACATCATGAACGTGTTCCTGGCCGTGTCAATTCCCCAAAATCACAGTAGCTATGACACGCTCACTAACACGGGCGTGTTAATGGCCGTGTCACACCTACTGCCATCCAACACAATTGACACGCCTAAAGACCTGGACGTGCTCCTGAGCGTGTCAGGCCAAAAACCCAGATTCCGGCCAAAACAACAATCTAACCAACAAACAACAATTTTCCACCATCTTCCACTTCAACAAAACTCAACTAGACACACCCAAAACCATAACAACCTTGCAAAAACACCAACACAATTCAAAATACACATCCAACACCAAATCACAACATCATCAAAAACTCTAAACACAACCACAACTCAATCTTAACCAACAAACTTATTCTTCCTTTCAATCTTACTCTTTTCTTCAATCCAACCCAAGAATCAAAGATCAAGTAAACCCAACACTCTTAAACACAACACACTCAAAGAAAACAAGGGAATCAAGAGGAAACTTACCAAGAATGAAGAAAACTCTTAGATTCCTCCTTGATCTCTTGAAAACTTCTTCAATCTTGAGCTTGGAAGGTCAAATCTCTCCCTCTCTCTTGTTCTCTTGCTGCTGCCATCCAAAGCAAAGAAAGAAGAAGAAAAGGAAAATGAGAGACACGAGAAGAGAGGAAGAAGGAAGAAAAGGAAAAGAAAGAAAAGTCAAACATTAACCCTCTCTCTCCTCAAAACATTCTCCTCCACACAAATAAAAAATAAAAATAATCTCAAACATCACCATCCACCCATCTTAATCCACTAACTCAATTTCAAAATAATTACCTTTATACCCTTCAAACAAATATTTGTATATGTTAAGTATATCACAATATATACAACCTATACACATTACTCTAACCTCAACTCTCTTTCCAATAAAATAAATACACTTAATCCAATAATAACAATAATTACTCCAATACTTCTAGGGTACATTTTGGGATATTACAATTCTCCCCCTCTAAAAGAAATTTCATCCTCGAAATTACCTGAAATCAAGTCTGAAACAACTGAGGATATTGGTCTAGCATCATTTGCTCATTCTCCCAAGTTGATTCTTCTCTACCATGACTCTTCCAAAGAACCTTCACAATTGGCACTTTCTTATGTCTCAACTCTTTCATCCCATATGCTAAAATAGCAACCGGTTCTTCTTCAAAAGTCAGATCTGGACTCACCTCAATAGATTCCACTGATAACACATGAGATGGGTCTGACCTGTACCTCCTCAACATAGAAACATGGAAGACATTATGGATTCTGTCTAACTCTGGTGGCAAAGCAAGCCGATAAGCAACCGGTCCCAATCTTTCCAATACTTCATATGGTCCAATGAAACGAGGACTCAGTTTCCCTCTTCGACCAAATCTCAAAATCTTTTTCAAAGGAGACACTTTCAAAAATACTTTATCTCCCACATTATACTCAATGTCTCTCCTCTTCAAATCCGAATAAGATTTCTGCCGATCTGAAGCTGTTTTCAACCTATCTCGAATTATTTTCACTTTATCTTCTGTCTCTTTAACCAAATCAGGACCAATTAACTTACCTTCACCAGTCTCATTCCAACATAAAGGTGTTCTACACCTTCTTCCATACAATGCCTCAAATGGTGCCATACCAATGCTAGATTGATGACTGTTATTGTAAGCAAATTCCACAAGTGGCAACAATCTGTCCCAACTTCCTGAGAAATCAATGACACAGCTTCTCAACATATCCTCAATAATCTGTATCACTCTCTCTGACTGCCCATCTGTCTGCGGATGGAAAGCAGTGCTAAAGTGTAATCGAGAACCCAAAGCACCATGCAAACTCTTCCAAAACCTCGATGTGAACCTCGGATCTCGATCAGACACTAAAGAAATTGGGACTCCATGCAATTTCACAATCTCACTAATATACAGCTCAGCCAATCTCTCAAGAGAATAATCCATCCGAACCGGAAGAAAATGAGCTGTCTTAGTCAACCTATCAACAATCACCCAAATGGCATCATGTTTTCTCTGTGTCAATGGTAAACCAGACACAAAGTCCATAGTCACTCTTTCCCATTTCCACTCAGGCACTGATAAAGGTTGAAGCAACCCTGTTGGGACCTGATGCTCTGCTTTAACCCTCTGACATGTGAGACATTTGGATACAAACTCTGCAATGTCTCTCTTCATACCAGACCACCAGTAATGCTGTCTCAAATCATGATACATCTTCGTACTGCCCGGATGCATAGCAAAAACTGATTGATGTGCTTCTTCTAAAATAATCCTTCTCAAACTAATATCATCTGGCACACACAGTCTACTCTTAAACCATAAGCTCCCATCACCTTTCACAAGAAAATCTCGGCTCTCCCCTTTTTGGCAATCTGAAACAATCTTCTGAATTTTCTCATCAATCAATTGAGCCTCTTTAATCTGATCTAACAACACTGGTCTCAGCTGCAATTGTGCCAACAATGCACCATCATCACAAGATATAAAGCTAGCATGCAACGCTCTCAACTCAATAAGCAACGAGAGCGAATAAGCAGTCAAACCTGCTAAAGACTTCCGACTCAAGGCATCAGCAACAACATTTGCTTTACCTGGATGATAATCAATCAAACAATCATAGTCTTTAATCAATTCCAACCACCGTCTCTGTCGAAGATTAAGCTCTTTCTGAACCCCCAAATATTTCAAACTTTTGTGATCAGTGTAAATAAAACATTTCTCTCCATACAAGTAATGTCGCCAAATCTTCGATGCAAACACAATGGCTGCTAACTCCAAGTCATGGGTTGGATAGTTTAGCTCATGTGGCTTCAACTGTCGAGAAGCATAAGCTATCACTTTACCCTCTTGCATCAAAACACAACCCAAACCACTATGTGAAGCATCACTGTAGATCACATATGGTTTTATCTTCCATAGGTAAAGTGAGAACAGGTGCTTGAGTTAACATCTCTTTCAACTGCTCAAAACTAGCTTGACACGGATCAGTCCACACAAATCTAACTCCTTTTCGAAGTAATCTGGTAAGTGGAGTAGCTATCAAAGAAAATCCTTTCACAAAGCGTCGATAATAGCCTGCCAAACCCAGAAAACTTCTAACTTCAGTCACAGACTTTGGTGGACTCCAATTCATAATAGCTTCAACTTTACTCGGATCAACTCTAATGCCATCTGCTGAAACTATATGACCGAGGAAAGTTACTTGATCTAGCCAGAACTCACATTTTGACAACTTAGCATACAATTGCTTCTCTCTCAAGATTTGCAATACAATCCGCAGATGTTTGTCATGCTCTTCTTCATTACGAGAATACACCAAAATATCATCAATGAAGACTACCACCAACTGATCCAGATAGGGCCTAAACACCCTATTCATCAAATCCATGAAAGCTGCAGGTGCATTCGTCAACCCAAAAGGCATCACTAGAAACTCATAATGCCCATACCTGGTTCGAAAAGCTGTCTTGGGCACATCCTCAGCTCTGACCCGCAACTGATGGTACCCTGATCTCAAATCAATCTTGGAAAATACTGCTGCTCCCTTCAATTGATCAAAGAGATCATCAATTCTAGGCAAAGGATATTTATTCTTGATAGTCACTTTATTCAATTGCCTATAATCGATATACAATCTCATAGTACCATCCTTCTTCTTTACAAACAAAACAGGAGCTCCCCATGGCGAAACACTAGGGCGAATGAATCCTTTATCCAGCAACTCCTGCAACTGCACCTTCAACTCTCTCAATTCAACAGGTGCCATTCTATAAGGAGTAATAGAGATAGGAGTGGTACCTGGCAACAAATCAATACCAAACTCTACCTCTCTCTCAGGAGGCAATCCTGGCAACTCCTCTGGAAATACATCTGGAAACTCAGCTACTATGGGAATGCTATCAAACTGAGAACCCTCTACCCTGGTATCCAAAACATGAGCGAGATAGGCATCACACCCTTTTCTAATCAGCTTCCTAGCTGAAACAGCTGAAATCAACAAGGATGCAAATTGTCTCTGCTCGCTAGATACCATCACAATTCTATCATCACTAGTTCTCAAAGTAACACACTTCTTCTTACAATCTACCACAGCTTCATGTCTAGACAACCAGTCCATGCCCAAAATCAAATCATACTCTTTAAATGGCATCTCAATCAAATCACCAGGAAATTCCTCTCCTTGCACAACAACTGCACTATCTCTGTGCACCTTACTAACAACCACACTATGCCCTAAAGGATTTGTCACCAAGACATCAAATCCTAGGGACTCAGAATGCAAATCAGTCACAGGCAAAATGGATGCACTTATGTATGAATGAGTAGATCCTGGATTAATTAAAGCAAGTACTGAAATGCCAAATAAAGAAAATGTACCAGCAATAACAGCTGAAGCATCTGGCTGCCTCTGCATCACATAAACTCTTTGGGAAGGTCCAGCCTCATCTGGTCTACTGTCCATAGATGAAGAGCCTCCTCTCTGACTGAACCCAGATCGACCCCCTCTATTAAAACTTCTGCCTCCTCTACCTCCTCTGCTAAAACTAGGTCGTGAAGCTGCAGTATCCACCGACCTCTGCTCCTGTACCTCAGGACATTCTCTAATGAAATGATCAGGGGATCCGCATCTGAAGCACACAGCTGGTCCCCTACTTATCCAACAAACGCCTCTATGTGACCCCCCCCCACACTGAGCACATATAGGTGGAGTGAACCTCTGAACCGTTGGAGTCGGAGCACTCGTCACTGAAACCGTAGGTCTCGATCTCTGTCTTTGAAACTGCACTGACCTACCAACTGGCCTCTGACTCCTACTGGTCCTAGGAACAAAGCTGCCTCTACCTCTCTTCACAGATGAAGACCCTGTCTCAAACTGGGGCCTTCTCACTCTAGTCTCCTCCTCAGAAGCAGATGCTGCAATGCCCTGGGCTCTCTCTACACTCCTAGCTGCAGCAACAAGCTGGGAGAAATCCTGGTATCTGGAACCAGCCACAAGACACAAAATAGAGGGCCTCAATCCCTCCTCAAACCTTCTGCATCTGTCAATCTCATCAGATATAATATCTCTAGCATAATGACTCAATCTGATGAACTCGACCTCATACTCTGTTACTGTCCTGTGGTCTTGTTTCAAACTCAGAAACTCCATCTTTTTAACATCTTTATACTCCCTAGGAGTATACTTCAGCTCAAACTCTCTGAGAAAGTCAGCATAAGACAAGGTAGGTGGATCATCCATAGCGTGAGGCACTGTTTTCCACCAGTCATATGCATCCTTCTGCAATAATGACCTAGCATAATCAAATTTTTCCTCTGGAGTGGCTTGCAACTGAATAAAGATCCTCTGTACTTTATCTAGCCACTGCTCAGCCACTGCTGGATCTATAGTACCTAGAAAATCTTCTGCCCCAAACTTCCTCAACTTATCAACTGTCTCACTGGTACTTGAGGCTGAGGTGGTGGTGGCGGTGGTTGCACTGGTGTTTGTCTCATCACTTCCATCATATGCCTGAACCAAGCTGGTGGAACCTCATCACCAACTGGTCTCCCTGACCCAGAAGCAGGTGCCTCATCGGCTCTATCAATTCTAACCTCATCTCTACTCTCTTCCGGAGCTACACTCTCCGCACTTCCCTCAACAAACTGACGTAACCTATATCTGCAAACATAGCAGAATACACCTTATTAAAGATCAGAGACTGCCAATACTAAATATATATTTTATTCAAAACCAACTTTTAAAATCAAAATATCCTTTTTCTTACAGTTTACCTAGGTTGAGAATCTCAAGCCTAGGCTCTGATACCAAAACAATTGTAACACCCCTATACCCCGTATACGTACACAGCATGCTAATACGATCGTAATATACGTATACTGAATATAGAAATGTCACGGTTACAAAACACACATGACATGACTCTTATATACTATGAACAAATTCAAAACTTTTAAATGAGTTTATAAAACGAAATAGATAGAAAGTTTATTTAAAACGCAGCGGAAAATATAACAAATGTTTCCCAATACATTTGCATCAAAATCAAAAGTTACAAATATAAAATATATACATGAGTGGCAGCTCTTCTCTGATCTTTAAGTCCAAAAATCAACTCTTCAACGCCTAGACTCACTAGGTCTAGAGGAACTCTCGGGTTCAATCCTGTCACCTGCGCGATGAACCACAATCGCGCTGAGCCAACAGCTCAGTAGAATAAACTATAATGATATTATGCTATGTCATACATTCAAACAATATAGATCATACTCAATACACTTTATTTTATGGATGTTACATTTCATTATTTCAATAATTGTATCATCATCCATTACTCACACATTTAACATAGACACACATGGGCCCAACAAGCATTTAATATGATATTCAAAGTTCAGAGTTACTGCTTTGGTTTATAATCACAATGATCAAGCCCGTAGGCAATATATATCATATCTCTATCCATGGATAGTGTAACAGACCCAGTCTCTTGGACCATCAACCCATTAACATGAGGAGATCCTCAACCCGGCTAGACTGTTACTAGTAACAGACCCAGTCTCTTGGACCATCAACCCGACTAATCGAGGAGATCCTCAACCCGGCTAGACTGTTACTTTTCATAAATTTCATTTTCACATTTCATTTAGTGTAACAGACCCAGTCTCTTGGATCATCAATTCAATTCAATTGAAGAGATCCTCAACCCGGCTAGACTGTTACCTTTATATAGGCATGCCACCAAAACCAGTACTCTGAAATTTGAATAAACATATTAGGCACACAACCATTTCATATATCTCTTTATAAATCTTTTTCTCAATTCATTTCTCATTCCACAATCAACTAGGCAAACATGCCTCATTTGAATCGATATAGCCAATCACAATGGCTTTACACATCATCTTATCATCACATCTTTCATTTTCATAACACATACATATACCATATTACATTTCATGAGGTTCATATTGTATAAAACATAACATTATTCAAACATATCAACAATACAATGAAATTACTTAGTACATTCACACTCAAATGTATAAGTTCCAAAATCACATGAATGTATGTTATAATGCAAGGTTTGTACTTACCTCAAAAGAAATCCACACAATTCTAAACACTTCCTCTTAACAAGTCCTTCACCAAATAATTAAGGCAATTCACCTTCTTCACAACCTAATTCAGAACAATGAGGAAACTCACATAAGATCATAAGGCTAAGAATCAATTAGGGCAAACTCTAAACTGGACATGCTCACCCACACGGGCGTGTCCCTGACCGTGCCCTAACTCCACAACACAGAAGCATTTACACGTTCAGGACCACGGGCGTGTCACTGGGCGTGTAATACCTACTGTCTCTCAGAAGTATCGACACGTCCAACATCATGAACGTGTTCCTGGCCGTGTCAATTCCCCAAAATCACAGTAGCTATGACATGCTCACTAACACGGGCGTGTTAATGGCTGTGTCACACCTACTACCATCCAACACAATTGACACGCCTAAAGACCTGGACGTGCTCCTGAGCGTGTCAGGCCTAAAACCCAGATTCCGGCCAAAACAACAATCCAACCAACAAACAACAATTTTCCACCATCTTCCACTTCAACAAAACTCAACTAGACACACCCAAAACCATAACAACCTTGCAAAAACACCAACACAACTCAAAATACACATCCAACACCAAATCACAACATCATCAAAAACTCTAAACACAACCACAACTCAATCTTAACCAACAAACTTATTCTTCCTTTCAATCTTACTCTTTTCTTCAATCCAACCCAAGAATCAAAGATCAAGTAAACCCAACACTCTTAAACACAACACACTCAAAGAAAACAAGGGAATCAAGAGGAAACTTACCAAGAATGAAGAAAACTCTTAGATTCCTCCTTGATCTCTTGAAAACTTCTTCAATCTTGAGCTTGGAAGGTCAAATCTCTCCCTCTCTCTTGTTCTCTTGCTACTGCCGTCCAAAGCAAAGAAAGAAGAAGAAAAGGAAAATGAGAGACACGAGAAGAGAGGAAGAAGGAAGAAAAGGAAAAGAAAGAAAAGTCAAACATTAACCCTCTCTCTCCTCAAAACATTCTCCTCCACACAAATAAAAAATAAAAATAATCTCAAACATCACCATCCACCCATCTTAATCCACTAACTCAATTTCAAAATAATTACCTTTATACCCTTCAAACAAATATTTGTATATGTTAAGTATATCACAATATATACAACATATACACATTACTCTAACCTCAACTCTCTTTCCAATAAAATAAATACACTTAATCCAATAATAACAATAATTACTCCAATACTTCTAGGGTACATTTTGGGATATTACAACAACCCTAGTTACCGTACTAAACTCGGGAATCATTTCTGTTTAAGCAAGAACTGTTGCACTTCGGATAGGCACATACACATTACTTGGCCAAAGGTCTCATTTGAGTTTAAATATTATCTATCTCATATGCATGCTTATCCAAACTATCTCCACTAATAGACTCTACCTACCAAGAGAGATCAACAAGACTTTGATAGGCTTAAAATGGGGTCTATAAGGGACATGGGATAAATGAAGGCTATTTGTAAGTTGCGGCTGATGTGACACAATGGACAAACCTTCACACTAAAAATTTCTTGTTTGAACTTTAGGCAGTTGGGGGCAATCTTTCTAGACTCCAAATTCATTCTATCTTTTTGGCATTAATCTGGATCTTGATTAGGACAGTCTTTTCCCTTGCAAAAAGTTTAAGACTCAAATTCATTTCTTTTCTTCTTCTCCCTTTTCTTTCTTTTTATTTTTGATCATTTTGTCCTTCTTTCTTGTAGAATTATCAGGTACAAAACTTTCAAGAATTGGATGGTCTTTCTCCTTTTCCTTTGATTTTGGTTGAATCTTTGGTTGAGTTGGACTAATTCAAGTCAAACTGTCCAAATGGAAGCCTTTTGCTGCTTAGGTAAAAGAGAACTCAGTTGGCTTTCTGAACCACCTTTTAGGTTTTCTTTTCTTATTTTTTTTTTCTTATTTTCTTATTTTCTTTTCTTTTTCTTTTCTTTTCTTTTTTCTTTTCTGTTTTTTTTGTTCTAGCTCTAAAAGAGTTGTCTTATTTGTACTAACTTAGGCTTCCAATAATGGATGAGTGGAGTAACATAAATCTTCTTTAACAGGGATAAATCATTTGTTACTTTGATGTTGTCTTGATATATTGGAGATATTAAGGGAACTTCAACTACTCTTATGGTCTTGAAAACTTCAACTACCCTTATGGTCTTAAAAACATCAACTATTTCCATGGTCTTGACTAATCATTGCTTTCTTTTGATCTTCTTGCCTCTTTATTTTAGTGATCATAAGACTTGTCAAAAGTATCACAATAGCTTAGGTAGGTTATTGGCGCTTGTAAACCAATGAACAGAAAGCTAAAATTTTATGAAGGCTCAAAGGGACAACTAGGGATTGATATTTAATTGGGTGGATACTAGTTGTTGGCTAACCAAACAATACCTAGATCATCTCTCCCTTAAATAAGTAGAGTTCAATTTCACCTTGAAAGCTTGTCAAAGCATGTTCTAAGACTGACTAGGACCTAGACAAAGGTAATTATGCAGGAGCCCTCTCTAAGTAAGCATACACAATTCAATGCTATAAAGTAATTCCCTCATCTAGTAAAGTCATTCAAGTCATGATGCATAAATATATTAATTCATGAATTATCAAGCTTGATTCCTCATTGGTTGAGCACCAAAATGAACAAAGACCAATAAATTTTTTTGATGAAAGTGATTTATTCAAGCAACTTTAAATTTGAAAAACACAATAGTTCCAAAATATTAAAGAAAGTAAGATTGAAAAGCAACATTCAAGCTAAGGAAAGTTCATTGAGTTAGGCTTCTTTTCCTTTCACATCTTCAATATTTCCATCTTGAAAGGATGTTAAAACAAAATCTTCTTCTAGTCCTTTTCCCACCATGAAGGTTGCCGGTGGAGGTACTCTTCCAAACTTAGGCAAAGGGTTGTTCTTGGTATTAGGCTTATCCGGCTCGGGTAACTTGCCACTATCGATTAGGTCTTGAATCTAGTGCCTTAGACAAGCACATTTATCTATTTCATGTCCTCGCATTTGATGAAATTGACAGAAGGCCTCGGCATTGAAGTTTGGTGGCAATGGATTATGTAAAGGTCAAAGAGCCAATGGTTGTAACAACCCTTTCTTTTGCCGCTTGCTAAAAACCCAAGATAGAGGCTTCCCAAATTTTGAGATTTGTCTTTTATTTCCTTGATCGGTCACATTAACATCAACTTCTTTTTGCGTGCTTTGATTTCCGGACTGGTAATACCCTTTCTCATTCCTTTTTATTGAAAATCGATTCTTCTCTCTTTCCCACTCTTCAATTTGCAGACTAGCTTGGAAAAGATCTTTGAAATCACAGATGAGTGTATGAGACATCCTCTCACGAAGATTAGGCAACACCCCTCTCACAATCATCCTTATTTGATCAGATTCATCTAGCCTCTTCTTGAGTAAAGCGGCCTTTTTTTCTCAATCTCTTGACATAATCTACAAAATTCTCATTCTGCCTTTTTCCTAATGGACTCAACTTCCATTAAGGTAACTTCCAGCTCGACATTATATCCATATTGCTGGATGAAGGCCTTCTATAGTAGATCCCAACTTTTTTGTGTTCCTTCATCTAATGTATTAAACCAATTTTGAACAACAGGGTCCAATGAGAGCATGAAGTACCTTAGAGTTTGAGCCTTAGTAGCTCGGGCAGATTGCATGGCAGTGATATACTGGTTCACATGGAGATGAGGATTTCTGGTGCCATTGTACTTTGCAAAAGAAGGCATCTTGAACTTATAAGGGACCTCTTCATCTTGTTCGAATAGTTTGTCAATCTCAGACATCTCTTCAGTTTTCAATTTCTTCTCAAATTTCTTTTCTAAATCAGCAATCATCTTTTCAACATCGGATGTCTAGGTCTTTTCAATAGTTGCCTTCCCAACAGCCTTCGGTTCTTTCTTCTTTTCTTGAACCTCTTGGTAGTATTGAGCCCAATCATCATCATCATCAATGATCACCTTTTCATCATCAAAAACCACTTCAGTAGCTTTAGTCTTCCCTTTGTCCTTTGGTTTCTTAGTGCTAGCAGATGCCTCGGCATGGTTCTCTAAGATTGCAGTCAATTGGTTCTTCATGGTCTCAGCTAGGGCCTCTTTGATTTCTTCCATCTTGGCATTGAGGGCCTCATCCACCATCCTTTGAATTTGTTCAGGCTCCATTATTTTTGGTGAACAAGTGATAGAGTCGTTGTTAGAAACATCGTCTCCGGCGTAGGTCGGATTGTTGTAGGCTTTTGAACTTTCATAATCCAGGGCTGTGAGCCAGAGAGGATCAATGATATGAGATGCAAATGTATGCATGTATGCATGTATGCACAAACAATCAACAAATACGGATAAATAGGACGTTCCTTCCAACCTTATAACATCCACACACGAATGGAGAGTCCCTTTTCCCAGGTATATGGTTAACAAAATACCAACATGGGGTATCTTACTTTCGAATAATTCTCTCGGATGTTTCAACCAATAGTTATATTTTCGAAAATGGAAATCAACCCATGATAATTCCCATTAATTAGGTTTTAATCCATCCAACCAACTAAAGTAGCTTTTATGCTATATTGGATTAAAACTAAATTAAGAGGTTTATCATAAATAGATTTCTCACTTGCAAAAGGTAACTAATGGTTCATGCCAAAAACAAGCCCATGGTTAATTTATTCTTAGTGTAAACTAGGCCCACAATTGATTTTTGGTATTTCATAATTGACCTAGATATTTTTGCAAGCTCTTTGTAAGAAAAGGTTGGGTGAAAATAGTTTTGTTTCTAAGCCCATCGTAAAAGATTTTAGAAAAATGGATTTTGGGCTTAGTATTTGGGCCATGGGCCAAAGAATCTTTGATTTGTTTTTAGAAAATCTTATGTCCAAAAACCATATTGAAAAATTTTGAAAATAGTTTTGGTCTTTTGGATTTTAAAGAAAATTTTATTTTGAGCTTACAATGTACTTAGGTCATATTAGAAAAAGAACAAAATAAATAAGCCATGATTTAAGCTAAGATAAATTAACCATAGTCAAACAACATGCATTTGGGGTAAAACCTAAGGAAAGTAACTAGGCCAATTACATGAGCTTTAGTCTTTGGGTAAAAAGGCTTAGGTTCCCATAGCAAGTATATACCAAATGGTATGAGGCTATGAAAAATTTTCCTTTTGAATTGCACCTTTCATATATCTCAATTCATTTCATATATGATATACATATATACATATCATTATCAGCAACCATAATCCATCATCAATTCTCACAATTAATATATCAATACACATATTGCACTTCACACTTCATAACATTACTTTATTCACAATTCACCAATAATAAATGACATTTCCAACAGAGGCAATCATATATCTCACTTATTCATTTATTTCAACATTTGTATATCACATTGTCAACAAAGACAGACTCGGGCCCAACAGACACTAATATGCTATTCGACTTTCAGAGTTAATGCTTTGGTTTAATTATCACATTATCTTTATCATTATCCCAACTAGGCTTCAAGGATTTAGGTTCAACCAAGCTTCAAGGGGAACAAAGCATGCTAAGTATCAACCCAACTTGGCTTGAAGAACCAATCCAACCTAGCTTCAAGGGTTGTAACATCTCAATTAGGCTTCAAGGACTTAGCCAACCTAACTTCAAGAGATTGTTACTAATATTAGGCATGCCACCAACAACAAACTCTGAAAATGGAATAACACATTAGCCACACAATTCATTTATTATTTCATTATCCATTCCATTCTCAATTGAATCATCATCTAGGCAAACATGCCTCAATTATCACAATTGTATCATCATAGCCAATCACAATGGCTTCACATCACATTTGAATCATCATAGCCAATCACAATGGCTTCACAACTCTATTAAATCATCATAGCCAATCACAATGACTTCATAACCCATTTGATTCATCATTATAATATACAACATCAATTACATTAACTAAACAACATACCATTATTCAATCATATCATCTAGGCATGTTTCAATCATATCATTCACATCATTATAACTCAAAAAATTAGTTCTACATTTCTTTATGTCTCAATTACCATTATGGTAATTCATCATAAGAAATTGCATTGCACATACCTTTTTGAATGATCCACATCTCTTCCACACTATACAAGTCATAATATTAGTCACATTATTCATATAACACATTATCATTCACAAGATTCACAATGCCAAACATAACATTGTTCATTTAGAATCATATGCATCATTGATACCACATTTCAACATATATTATTATTGAAATGTACATAATCAAACACATTAAACATCCATTAAAATGATCATCATTGATATATATACACATATATAATTTACCTTATTCTTAAATTTAGAATCCTCAATACACATTTGTTTAGGTCATCTTTACTTTAAGTATGTTCAAAGTATAAATACAAAAAGACCTTGGAAGGATTCAACAATGTGAGAAAAACAAGAAACAAATCACAGTAAGGGACACCCTCAAGGGACACGGCCAAGCTTGTGGCCGTGTCTCTCAACCAAAAGCAACAGAAGCAGACATGGGCAAGGGACACGGCCGTGTCTCCTCCAAAAATCACCCAACACGGCCAAAATTTCATAGACTTGGCCGTGTCTCTCAAAATTTCTTTAGTTTGGCCGTGTCTCTCCCTTGATTTGGCCTTGTCTCTCATGAATGAAACCTAAACATAACCAAAACTCCTTTGATTGAATTAACAACACCTTATACACAACACAACCTCATTCAAATGAATGTAATCAATGTTATTAACACATATTCATCACAATATTCACATTAACACTACACTAACCATACATTCAATCAATTACCACATCAAACCCTAAAACCAACATCAATCTTCTTCTTTCAATAACAACATCTACTTAACTTACCATTTTCAAACAAAACCAACACCAATTTAATCTTTTTAACTCACAATCAATTCCAATACTCATAAACACATATCAAACACACCAAATCATAATGTTAACAAACCACAACTCATTTCAAACACAACTTCAAAAATAACAAAGGAAAACAAGAGAGTACTTACCTCAATTGAAGAAATTTCACAAATCTCCAACTTCATCCTTTGATTCTTCCTTCAATTTGATGTTAGAAATCAAAACACCTCACTTGCTCTTCCTTTCCCTTTGGTAGCCGGCCACACCAAACAAAGAAGAGAAAATGACGACAAATCCAACATCTCTTCTTCTTTAAATATCCACCAAGCAATTTTAACAAGGCAATTACCTAAATGCCCTCATCCATTTAACTTAACTTTTGTCACTTATATGCCCATTTAAGTAATTTCACATACCACAAATAAATATCCTCTTGCATTGACCATCCATTTTGACTAATGTATATGTTATATATATTACCATATACCCAACATATACACTTTCTCTCTACACATTCCTTTCCTTTTTAAACAATACATAAACATTCTCTTTTCAATTTCTTTTCTTATCAACATAACATATACACATAATCCAAACAAACAACAATTATATCCAAACTTCTTGGGCAAACATTGGGATATTACATTATTATTTTTCAGAAAAATAAATTAAATTAAGCAGATAGAATAATATGTACTTACCTGGTATTAACTTACTTGGGTCTGTGTTAGCATGATCGTTGCGTTGTTCGGGCTGGAGGGTGTATTTACAAAGCCCGACAATGGTACGATGTAGTGCCTTCTCGGGTAAGGTGAATTATTCGAGACTGCAGCTTTGAACAGTTCATCTTACAGTTGCCATATGAGGAATATCAGATAGACCGGTGCGTAGTCTAGGCGCTTGCTGAGCGATGGTTGGACACAACCCACACTTTTCACTTGCCCATTGGAGAGATGACAATTGGTCTGGTCGATTTTACTGCCATAACCGGCCTTCAGTATGATGGTGTTCCGGTTCCCCTGACCAACGATATTTTAACAATTGAAGAAATTCCTGAATTAATTGGTCTGGAACCATCATATAAAGGGCCTTTTAAGATAAAAATCGAGCCAATTCGTAATTATTGGATGAACTACGAAGGACGGGTTGGCAGAGACACGCCCGAACAATATGCTCGAGGATTTTTGTTATATCTGCTCGGGTCGACCATCTTAGGCAACACTGAATCCTCCATCCACTTATCAGTGTTGAGTACCCTTTCTTATCTCAGAATGGTACCATCTTCTGGCTGGGGTGAAGCTGGTCTCACGTGTCTTTACCATGGTCTTGATAAGCTTTGCCGAAATAAGAAGTCTTTTGTCTGCTTGATGGCGGTTGTCGAGGTATTCTTTCTTCCACCAATGTCATTTCCACTCTTTTCTTGCATGAATTTGATCTTTACTATTATTGTTGTAGGTATGGGCATATGAACACAACCTCGTGAGGATACCCAGTATTTCCCGAGAGAGAGTCGGGTATCCGAGATTAAATTTCTAGTTGTCCGATCGTGTGGACGTTCTCGGCTCTCATCATGTGCATACTCACCGCTATGTGTTGAGCCGCTTAACCTGGGACCAGGTAAAATAATATTAGTATGCTTTAAATTTTATGTGAAAGTTTTACTTGCCTTATGTTATTCTGCAGGTGAATTTGGCCTGGTGGAACCCAGAAGAGCGAGCAAACTGGTCTCCTTTGATGAGGTCTGCACTGTCTTTCCAACATTCTCGCTGAGTTATTGCTGGCCTAGTGTCTAGTAGCTAGTTTCTCGGGGAGAGAGAGTTTATGAATGATTTCTCGGTCCAGAGCAGCGGAGGGTTTCAATCAAAATCTCGGAATATACTTTAAATATTATGTCAATACCAGAGGATGCATGGTGGCAGGCCCGGTATGGTTATGGTGCCGAGTTATTTCTCCATTTACTGCGTCCATTTTATGCCCATTTTATTCAAAGAAGACTCTTGAACTTTGATGTATCTCCTGTTGGTGTGCAGGAGATTTCCAACAAAAATGAGGATAGAGATGAAGAAGAACATCACGGAGCTGCAGGAGAGTCTGTTCCACATATCAGGGCCAGTACTTCTCAGGTAAAACATTTACCACTTTCCCCTTGCAACTGCTTTTTTCTTTCCTTGATTCTTTAATGATTGTTGCAGGCTGTTGGCTCATTTGATCATGAGGATGGACCTTCTTTTACTGCCCCTTCACTTGCTCATTCTAGCCCACTAGATATGCCATCTCATCCGCAGGGTATTGATTTGAATTACCTGGTACGTTCCTTATTTCATGGTAATTTAAGCTATATGTATGCATGATTATGAATGATCTTACCTTTTCCTCTTTGGCTCACAGCGAATGCTCAAAGAACAAAATAGGAAACTTCAAGAAGAGTTGGCTACAAGTCGTCAGCAGGCTTCTCATTTTGAAAGTTTATATCATCAATCCGAACAGCATTTCTGAGACTTTCGATTTCAGGGGATGAGGGATCCCGGAGCTTCTTCATCAAGAGGCCCGCAGACTGATGACCATGAGATCCTTTTGTCTGCTTCTGATGAGGACCATGACGGATCCAAACCTCAAGGTAATAGGGATTTTGGTGCTCCAAATTCGAGTGATCCCGGGATGAGTAATGTGTCGAATTTTGGTGCTTCCGCTTCGGCAGACTCGGGACGAGTAATTTGTCCCCTCCTCTAACAGGCGATGACATTTTCAAAGCTTTATTTGATGACCTACCACCACCATCTTAGTGATATGTAAATATTATAACAATTGTAAAATATTATACAATAATGAAAAAAAATACAATTTCCTCTTTACTGTAACTCTTTATTTTTTTTCCTTTTTTTTTTGTTACTGCACCACTTTTCTTTTTATCATAGTACATCATAATTTCATAATTCACATCCACCTCATTTGCTAAACCAAATCCAACGTGGTAAAGGAAATTCATTGCTAATTCCTTTCCTTATGCCATATGGTCTTATTCTTTCCTATCACCTTTTCCTTTTCACTTTTGGGAAAGGTTTATTTTCTTCCATATAAATCACCTTGCATGCCCCATTTTAATACAGAAATCAAAATTCTTTCTCTTTCAAAGTGAAGACTCCCTTTAACAATTTTACTTTTTTTCTTTATTCATTCACCATGACTGAGCATCATTTAAAGACAATAAAAATTCTATTTAAGAATATGGATACCATTCATTGAAAGCAAATTTCATGGTCAAAACTTGATGTTTAAAATGTTTTCAAAATGTCAAATTGGACCACTCCTTCTTACATGTCGTGGCTTCCTTTTGGAATACGGATTCTAGGGTATTTAAAATTAATGGCTTTGAAATATGTCCCTTGATTGAAGAATTTGAGGCCATCCTTGGATATCCAAATGATCAACAAATGGCGTTACCCACATTGATTTCTAAGACTCAACAGAAGATGCAGATGTTATTACAAATTCCAAAACCTGAAGTTCTTCGGTTAATGAGAGGTGAAAAAATTCTACTTGCTCCTTTGATTGACTTTTGTCTCTCTCATTTGGCCCCTACTAAGGCATGGGGATGCATGCTCTGTCTTTGCTTGCTCTGCCAACTCTTGCTTGTTTCTTCCGACGGCGATATTGATCCACGGGTATCGGATATTATGGACCAAATGGAAGGGGGCTTGTCTCCAGCACCTGTGATCTTGGCCTAGACATTAGTTGGGTTAGACCAACTTAAATCAGGATTGTCAAAGAGACTGACTGGGAGTCCTTTACTGCTTCAGGTAATTACCTAAACTGCCATTTCAGGTTTTCTATTTAGGTTTTCTATTTTCTTCTTTTCTTTATTGCTCTAATTTTTTCCTAGTCCGCCCATATGGGTTTTCGGAACTAGCGAGCTGTCCTAATTTTTGCCTAATCTACCCTTGCGGGTTTTCAACTTAGCGAACTGAAATTAATATTCATTGGTTGGTGCTTTGGTGGAAGATTTCTCGAATCACCATGCGGACATACTTGATGTATGTTCCCCTTGCTGCTCTTCGTTAAGGTACATGCTATGATCCTCGCCGACTTGGCCATCAGTACGGAGCTGAGCCTCATGATTCTGACTTTGCTCCTGATTTAGACATGCCTTGCTTGACTGAAGCCTACTTGGATCGACTGAGGCAAAGCTGGCCTGCACGTTACATTTATCGACTACCATAGATTTCGCATTTATCAATTCAGAAAGTGTATCGTTAGGATGAAAAATAATTAAAGTAATAAAAGATGCTTCTTTTCCATTTATAATTTGTCATCACCTTTTGCTATTGTGTTTATTTATTTCATCCATATCTGGTCAAATACTTATAACAGTGCATATAGAACAATTTTAACATTAATTCTATTTTATTAAACTGGGGAACAACCAAACATAAAGCCAGCATACGCAAAATCACTCATGTTGCCAACTAGCCCTTTCGGGTTTTCTAATTGACGATTTTCTCTCATATAGCCCTAATTGTTGCCTAGCCCACCCTTTCGGGTTTTTGGAACTAGCAGACTACTCTAACTTTTGCCTAGGCTGTCCTTTTTGGGTTTTCAACCTAGCGAGCTCTTTCTCTTTTTTTTTCATACATAAAACTTCTTCAACCTGTCAATGTTTACTGGCTCACTAAACTCGTTCCCGTCCATGTTTGATAACTTCACTGCACCTTTGTTCATGACTTGTTTTACGACATATGGCCCTTCCCAGCTAGGTCTGAACTTCCCTCTTGGATCAGATACATTAGGCTTACATTGCTTCAACACCAAATCCCCGACTCTGAATTTATTTACCTTAACCCTTCTATTGTAGGCCCTAGTTATCTTCTTTTGATACAGTTGGTGATGATATAGTGCCTTTAACCTTCTCTCTTCTAGTAGAGCTAACTGTGTGTATCTACTTGCTACCCATTCCATTTCAGGCAGTTCAGCTTCCAAAACTACTCTTAACGACTTTATCTCAATTCAATTGGCAATACCGCATCCATTCCATAAACCAAAGAGAACAGTGTCATTCCAGTAGGTGTTCGCACACTTGTCCTATATCCCCATAAAGCAAAGGGAAGCATCTCTGACCAATCCCTATAAGTCTTGGTCATCTTGGACAGAATTTGCTTAATTGTTTTGTCTATTGCTTCAACCGCACTATTAGCCTTTGGTCTATAAGGAGAGGATTGATGATGATGGATTTGGTACTTCAAGAATAAATCCTTAACTGCTCCTTGAAACTGTACCCCATTGTCTGATATCACACTGTGCGGGCAGGCAGATGAGATTCTTTTTAATAAATCTAGCCATTTGGCTTGCACCCAGCTTGTTGAAAGATTCATCTTTGGCTCATTTTGAAAAATAGTCTACTGCTACCACAATGAAACGGTGTCCGTTTGAAGCTGTCAGATGTATCTCTCTTATAATGTCGATACCCCAGGTGGCAATTGGCCAAGGTGAAGACATAGAATGCAATTCTTCAAGAGGCATGTGATTCAAGTTACCATACATCTGAAATTGTTGGCACTTCTTGACAAACTCAATACAATCACTCTCCATGGTCAACCAGTAGTAACCTTGTCGAATAATCTTCTTGACTAGAGCCAAACCACTCATGTGCGGACCACAACTTCCCGCATGTATCTCTGACATGATACGCTCCACTTCAGGCTTTCTTAAACATCTCAAATGCACCACATCCGACCATCTTTGATATAACTCTCTATGGAATGTAATTTATTGCAAAGACCACCGCCTTATGGCTCTTCTTTCTGTCTTTGTTGCCCCCGGCGAATATTCTCTTTCTTCCAAAAATCGCCTTATAGTATCATAGCACGCATCATGGTCTGTGTCAATTTGCATGATTGTCTCATATTCATAACAAGGAGTTGATGAACTGGTCAAGATCAAAGGCTTAAGGAATAAGCTGACAGGGTTTTCCCATACTGAAGCCAATGTGGCTAGGGCATCAGCCATCTGATTTTCTTCTCTTGACAGGTGTATAAACCTACACTCCTTAAAGTTCTTTTTCATCATGGTCAAGTAATGGTGGTATTGTTTTAATTTTTCCTCTTTCAACTCCCACTCTCCATTTACTTAGGACACTACCAGCAATGAATCGCCAAAAACTTCCACCTTATCCACCTTCATAATCATTAGGGTTTCCAAACCTAAAATACAAGCTTCATACTCCATAATATTATTGGTTACCCTAAATTTCAAATTTTTGGCTAAAGGGATGAGTTCCTCTTTGGGCAATTCAAGTATAACTCCCAAACTTGCTCCTTTCCTATTTACTGCTCCATCAAAATACATTTTCCACCCTTGTACTTCAATTGCTTCTAAATGTTCATCCGGAAATTCCAAGATTACCTCTTCTCTTTCTGGTAATGGTTGTTAGGCCAGGAATTCTCCCACTGCTCTACCTTTGATTGTTTTTCTGGTTACATACTTAAAATCAAATTCTTCTAATATTATCAACCATTGACCATACTTCCCAATCAAAGAGGGTGTCTCCCTTAAGTACTTCATTGGATCCAACCTGGAAATTGCTTGCACACTATACGATTGAAAGTAATGCCACAACTTCTTAGAAGACCAAACCATGGCTATACAGGTCTTTTCAATGACACTATACTTAATTTCATAAGGTAGGAGCTTTCTGCCCAAATAGTAAATGGCATGCTCAATCCCTGACTCATCTGCTTGGGCTAGCATGGCTCCTATTGACTCTTCTTCTACTGCTAAGTATAGTAATAGAGGTTTGCTGGATTTAGGTGGTTTTAAAACAAGTGGATTCAACAAATACTCTTTTATTCGCTCAAAGGCCTTTTGGCATTCTTCATTCCAAATGACCGGCTGATTCTTTCTAAGCAATTTGAAGATAGGCTCATAGATTGTTGTGAGCTTTGCTATAAATTTGCTAATGTATTGTAACTTGCCAATAAATTCTCAAACTTCTTTTTTCGTCTTAGGGGCTGGTATATCCCTGATCGCTTTAACTTTGTCAGGATCAATCTCAATGCCATTTGGACCAATCACATGTCCCAATAATTTGCCTGAAGTAACACTAAACACACACTTCTTCAGGTTTAGTCTTAGCTTATATTTCAAAGCTCTATCAAAGAATAATTCTAAGTTTTGGAAGTGTTGTTTCCTTGTGTCCTATTTAACCATCATATCATCAACATATACTTCAACCTCTTTGTGCATCATGTCATGAAATAGTGTGTGGCCATCCTTTGGTAACTTGCTGCAGCATTCTTTAAACCGAACGACATCACTCTATAACAAAATATACCCCATGTGGTAATGAAAGAACTTTTGGCTTTATCCTCTTGGGCCATTAACACTTGATTGTATCCGGAAAATCCATCTACAAACGAGTGTAGCACACTAGAGGCTGCACTATCAATGAGGACATCTATATGAGGTAAAGGAAAATCATCTTTAGGGGAAGCCTTGTTCAAATCTCTATAATCCACACAAACCCTTATCCTTCCATCTTTCTTTGGCACAGGTACTATGTTGGCTAACCAATCTAGATATTCTATCACTTCAAGGAACTTCACTTGTATTTGCTTAGTGACCTCTTCTTTAACCAATTCAGACCACTCAGGTCTTAATTGCCTAAGCTTTTGTTTGACAGGTTTTATGTGAGTGTGAGTTGGAATATGATGCTCGGCTATGTCTCGATCTATTCCAGGCATATCCTCATAAGACCAAGCAAACACTTCTTCATATTTTTTGAATATTTTTTCAAATCTCTCTCTCTCATCAGGAGTAAGGTCGGATGCTATGCTAATGTTTTTAGGATTTTTGGTTGTTCCCAAATTTAATGATTGTGTGTTAACAAAATTAATATTAAAGATGCTCATGTAACCGCTATTTGAATATATGCAACCATCAAGAGAAACATCACACAAGTAAGCAAAATCAGACTTTGTTGCATTCATTTTGGAAAAGAAAAACATCATCATCCTCATACAAAGTAGATAAATTAAAATCAAAATCAAAATCATTGTCCTCAAAATCATAAGGCAGGATGTCTTCAAACTTTTCTTCAACCAGAGCAGTAATCTCCTCCGGAGTCTTTTCGATTTTCAGAAGAACCTCATTCTTCTCTTTTAGATTGGATACTTTCTTGGTTGACAAGGTGAGCTCTTTCTTCACTTGGTCCACTAGTTCGGCCACATCTGCAGAAATTTCAAAACCTGGGATCAACTTACCCATGAACATGATCGGCTCGGGCTTTTCTTGGATTGGTCCCATATCTGGAGCTTTGACAAAGATTTCTTCAAATGGTCGGAAGCTCATCTTCTCATTCTTATTTAGCTGGACATCATTGTCTTCATCATATCTATGAACGGGGATTTTCCCCCCACTCCCGGTGGAATGGTTCTTGCGACTTCTGTACTGTTTAGGCTCGGGGCCTTAGAGAACACAGACCTAAGTCAGGAGAAAATGGAGTCACCACCCGGACGGGCCGGGAAAAAGAAAGGGATGTTTGACTCGATTCCTAAGGAATCCCCAACCTCCTAATGGGTTTGGAAAGTTGGGTACGTGTGGGGAAGGTGAGAAATGGCCCAGCACCCCCACAACACCGGTTCATTGGAACCGGCCTCCTTTACAGGTCTTAATATTATAAAATTCTTAAATATAACAATATTATCCATATTACACACAATAATTAAAATAAAGCATCGATATATTGAAAATCAAAATAATGTCCAAACAAAGCAAATAAATGGACACCCATCCGATGATGGAAACATGCCTTACATCCCATGCCTAAATAGGACACCCACCGAACGGTAGAAACATGTCCTTTACATTGGTTCTAAAATAGAAAAGCAATTTAAATTACATGAT
The DNA here is from genome assembly GCA_947685225.1 of Garcia nutans. Taxonomy (NCBI): domain Eukaryota; kingdom Viridiplantae; phylum Streptophyta; class Magnoliopsida; order Malpighiales; family Euphorbiaceae; genus Garcia; species Garcia nutans. The sequence continues at coordinate 18,094,587 of CANTUV010000012.1, read as the reverse complement.
ATTTTGACTAACGAGGTACTCACCAAGTAGAAACATACCTCTTACAACATTTGGAAATCTAAATAAATTGATAAAAGTAAATAACCTTTCATCATGAATAAATCATTCATCAAAGCTATTAATCAAAATATAAAATAAACATCCATCCACGATAAATTAAATAAATCAAGCATTGAAATTAAATAAATCAACCATCAAAAAATATAATAACTATATAATTAAATCTAAAATTAAATAAAGCAATAAATATGTAAATTTAGGGTTTTAAAGAATTATCAATTGAATTTAGGGTTTCAAAACTTAGGGTTTTAGAAACTAAAGTTTTATAATTAGAGTTTTGAAATTAGGATTTTTAGGGTTTTTGAGACTAGTTTTTTGAAAACTAGGGTTTTTAAAACTAGGGTTTTTGAATTAGGGTTTTTAAAACTAGGGTTTTGGAATTAGGGTTTTTAGAATTGACTTACTGCCTAAAAAAACACAATTTTGGATTTGGAAAAATAAATTAAAGTTTTGGAAAAATAATCAATATTTTGGAGTTTAATAATGAAATGGTTTAGGCTTTTGGATAAAAATAGTTTGAGGTTTTGAGTTTTAATGAAATAACATACGGTTCTTGAAGTTAAAGTAAACAAGATAGATTTTAACCATTAATTGTTGACTACTGGATAGTTTTATGCTTTATAAAATATGCCAGTGGGATTAGACTACCAATTGATCAATGTGATAATTAAAGTTTTATGCTAATCTTTTCTGTTTGTTGCTGTCTCTTTGCTATCTTGTTAATGTTTCTTGCCAACCCCTCTTAATGTTTTTCTCTTGTTAATGTTTTCTCCCCCCTTATGAATTCTAAAACATTATTACTTATAGTCGAACCTTGCTCAGAATCCTTACCTAATATAAAACAGTCCCTAAAACAAATTCTAGTTGAATTAGGAAATATATTGAACCCATGTAGACCTAGTTGCCCTAGGTCAACATGAGACCAACCTCATGTTGACCTTGGGTGGCCCAAGTCGACATGAGGCATGCTCATGTCATTCTTGGGCTGCCAAGGTCGACATGAGGCATGTTCATGTTGACCTAGCCTCCCAAGGTGGACATGAAGCATGCTCATGTCTCCAAGCCGGCCTTAATTAAATTATTCTGACCTTTTTTAACTTATGAACCGAAAATTTTTTATTTAGGCCAATTCCACTTGGTTTTAGGGTTTTACAATCAAATATATGCCTCTTTAATAAAAAAAAAGACTCCTTTTAAAAATTATAAACTAGGTTTAAATATTTAAAGTCGGATCAAATTTATTTTGGCATCCTTTAATTAGGGCCATATCAAATTGGGGTAAAAATTAAGGGTCTATAGTTTTCCCCCTGCTTGAATGATCTGAGACTACAGCAAAAGAGAGTAAAAAGCAATTAGACTTATTTTTTGAGATGGTTGAAGTTTCGTTTTGGGTTTTATTTGGGTACTTAGACCTGAGATTGATTTGATTTGGGTACTTGGACCTGAGATTGAATTTGATTTGGGTACCTAGACCCCAGATTGAATTGGATTTGGGTACTTGGACCCGAGATTAGATTGATTTGGGTACTTGGACCCGAGATTAGGTATTTGAACCCGACAATGAATTTAATTTGGGTACTTACACCCGAGATTGGGTACATGGACCCAAGCTTGAATTTGATTTGGGTACTTGGACCTGAGAATGATTTTGATTTGGGTACTTGGACCCGAGATTAGATTGATTTGGGTACTTGGACCCGAGATTGGTTACTTGGACCCGATAATGAATTTGATTTGGGTACTTGGACCCGAGATTGATTTGATTTGGGTACTTGGACCCGAGAATGGGTTCTTGGACTCGAGATTGATTTGATTTGGGTACTTGGACCCGAGAATGAGTTTGACTAACCTTTCATTAGTTGAGAAGTCTGACTGCTCCGGTCGTTCTATGCATTGTGGTTTTTCGCCCATAAAATGGATCTTCATCCTTTGAGATTGGGTCTTCATCCTTGAAAATGGATCTTCATTCTTTGAGATCGGGTCTTCACCCTTGCAAATGGATCTTCATCCTTTGAGATCGGGTCTTCACCCTATCCTTTGAGATCGAGTCTTTACCCTTGCAAATGGATCTTCATCGTTTGAGATCGGGTCTTCACCCTTGCAAATGGATCTTCATCCTTTGAGATCGTGTCTTCACCCTTGCAAATGGATCTTTATCCTTTGAGATCGGGTCTTCACCCTTGCAAATGGATCTTCATCTTTTGAGATCAGGTCTTCACCCTTGCAAATGGATCTTCATCCTTTGAGATCGGGTCTTCACCCTAGCTTCAGTTCTTTTAGCTGGATTGATCTTTTGTCTTTTGCATCTTCATTCTTTTGAGAATTCTAATTTTCTTTTTTATTCCATTCTTTTTATTCTTCCTTTGTACTTTTGCAAAAAAATTCAGCCCTTTTTTAGTTGGCTTTCATATCCTTGTGTGGCGAAATATTTGCAAGTGAGTTTCAAAATATTCAGTATAAAAAATTGAAAAGGAGAAACTTTGCCCCCTATGTAGGCTTAAACCAAAGATTTTTCCATGCAAGCTTTGATTGATGTTGTTGTTGTCTAGTTCTTCGCACAAGCACATATTTCTTCTCTTTGCAAGATGACTGGAGCTTTCTCAAGCAATGGACTTTCCATACCCTCCTGATTCAATATCTTCTTTTGATTCTTTACTTTGCAAGGTATTTGCTGTTCACTTTGAAAAGGAATAGACAATACAGGACAAGAAAGTGCGATGTGACATGCTCATGTATGCATGATATGCATGAATAATACTTACAGTCATTCCATCGACTCACAGACTGAGGTGATTAGCAGAAGTGTTCTCATTGGTTCCTTTTTGATGCTCGTTCAAGCCTTGTATTGGAATGATTGAAAGCTTTACATTTGTGGCTTTTATCTTCAAGATGTTGAGAACATGAGTGGTGGAGACCCTAAGCAGTAGAGTCGGGGATGAATCCATTTCAAACTATTTTTCAGTATGTCTACTGATAGCTTCTTCATGACCTTGCCAATAATCAATTTCTTTGCCCAATATGTCCTTTAAAGGTTAAACATACTTCCCTTAACTTGAAGGCTTTGTAAAACTTTTTTTTTTTTTTGAATTTTGATTTTGAAATCAAATGTTGGCTTTGCCAAATCAATGTCAATGTACCTCAGGACCTGATTTTTCCAAATTAACATATCTATAACATGACAACCCTAGTTACCATACTAAACTCAGGAATCATTTCTATTTAAGCAAGAATTGTTGCACTTTAGATAGGCACATACACATTACTTGTCTAAAGGTCTCATTGAGTTTAAATACTGTCTATCTCATATGCATGCTTATCCAAACTATCTCCACTAATAGACTCTACCTACCAAGAGAGATCAACAAGTCTTTGATAAGCTTGAAATGGGGTCTATAAGGGACATGAGTTTAAGTGAAGGCTATTTTGAGATTGGAGCTAGTGTGACACAATGGACAAACCTTCACACTACAAATTTCTTGTTGGAACTTTAGATAGTTGGGAGCAATCTTTCTAGACTCTAAATTCTTGGCATTAATATGGATCTTGATTAGGATAGTTTATGCCCTTGCAAAAAGTTTGGTTCCCAAATTCATTTCTTTTCTTCTTCTCCCTTTTCATTATTTCTCTTACTCTTCCCTTTCTTTTATCATTTTTTCCTTCTTTCTTGTAGGACTGTCAAGTACAAAACTTTCAAGGACTATATGGTCTTTCTCCAATTTTGATTTTGATTGAATCTTTGGTTAGGTTGGACCGATTCAAACCAAATCGTCCTTATGAACACAATGGAAGCCTTTTGTTATCTTAGGTAAAAGAGAACTCAGTTGGCTTTTTGAACCATTTTGGGTTTTCTCTTTTTTCTTTTCTTTCTCTTTTTCTCTTTTCCTTTTTTCTTCTTTTTTCTTTCTTTTCTTTTTCCCTTTTATTCTTTTTTTTTGTTTTGTTTTTTTTTTGGTTCTAACTCTAAAAGAGTTGTCTTGTTTGTACCAACTTGGACTTCCAATAATGGATGAGTGGAGTAACATAAATCTTCTTTAACAAGGATAAATCATTTGTTACTTCGATGTTGTCTTGATATATTTGAGATATTAAGGGAACTTCAACTATGCTTATAGTCTTGAGAACTTCAACTACCCTTATGGTCTTGAAAACATCAACTACCCTTATGGTCTTAATAACACCAACTATTTTTACAGTCTTGGCTATGCATTCCATTCCTCGATCTTCTTGTCTCTTCACCTTAGTGATCATGAGATTTGTCAAAAGTATCACAATAGCTCAGGGTAGGTTATTAGGGTTTGTAAGCCAATGAAAAGAAAGCTAAAATGTTATGAAGGCTCAAAGGGACAACTAGGGATTGATATCTAATTGGGTGGATACTAGTTGTTGGCTAACCAAACAATGCCTAGATCATCTCTCCCTTAAATAAGTAGAGTTCAATTTCACCTCAAAAGTTTGTCTAAGCATGTTCTAAGACTGACTAGGACCTAGACAAAGGTAATTATGCAGGAGCCCTCTCTAAGTAAGCATACACAACTCGATGCTATAGAGCAATTCCCTTACCTAGTAAAGTCATTCGAGTCATGATGCATAAATATATTAATTCATGAATTATCAAGCTAGATTCCTCATCGGTTGAGCACCAAAGTGAACAAAGACCAACAAAATTTTTGATAAAAGTAATTTCTTCAAACAAATTCAAATTTGAAAAATATGATAGTTCCAATTAAATATTAAAGAAAGTAAAATTGAAAAGCAACATTCAAGCTAAGGAAAGTTTGTTGAGTTTAAGCTTCTTTTCCTTTCACATCTTCAACATTCCCATCTTGAAAAGATGATAAAACAAAATCCTCTTCTAATCCTTTTCCTACCATGAAGGTTACTGGTGGTAGTACTCTTTTGAACCTTGGAAATGGATTATCTTTGGTGTTGGGCTTATCCGGCTCGGGCAACTTGCCTTTATCAATTAAATTCTAGATCTCATGCCTCAACTTCATACAATTGTCCATTTCGTGTCCAGGCCTTTGATGGAATTGGCAAAATGCATTAGTATCAAAGTTAGGTGGAAGAGGATTAGGCAAAGGACGAGGAGTCGAGGGTTGTAATAATCCCCTCTTTTGTAGATTATTGAAGACAGCGGCTTCCCTAATTCTGAAAATTGTCTCATTCCTCCTTGACTAGTGGCATTAACATCAACTTCTTTTTGTATGCTTTGATTGCCCAACTGGTAGTTCCCTTTCTCATTCCTTTTTATTGAAAAGCAATTCTTCTCCCTTTCCCACTCTTCAATTTGTAGACCAGCTTGGAGAAGATCTTTGAAATCCCTTATAAGGGTGTGAGACATCCTTTCACGGAAATTGGGCAGGATGCCTTTCACGATCATCCTTATTTGATCAGAATCATCGGGCCTTTTCTTGAGCAAAGCGACCTTATTTCTCCATCTCTTCACATATTCCACAAAATTCTCATTTGGCCTTTGTCTACTGGACTCAACTTCCATTAAGGTAACTTCCATTTCAACATTGTATCCATATTGTTGGATGAAGGCCTTGTATAGCAAATCCCAACTCTTTTGTGTTCCTTCATCTAAGGTATTGAACCAATTTTGGACAACAGGGTCCAATGAGAGCATAAAGTACCTTAGAGTTTGAGCCTTAGTAGCTTGGGCAGACTGCATAGCAGTGATATACTGTTTCACATGGAGATGAGGATTTCCGGTTCCATCAAACTTTGCAAAAGATGGCATCTTGAACTTGTACGGAACTTCTTCATCTAGGTCAAATAATTTGTCAATTTCGGACATCTCTTCGATTTTTAGTTTCTTCTCAAATTTCATTTCTAAATCAGCAATAATCTTTTAAACATCGGATGTCTCAGTCTTTTCAATACTTGATCTTTCAACAATCTTCGGTTCTTTCTTCTTATCTTGAGCATCTTGGTAGTATTGAGCCCAATCATCATCATCATCAATGTTCACCTTTTCATCATCAAAAACCACTTCACCAACTTTGGTCTTCCCTTTGTCCTTTGGCTTCTTAGTGTTAGCAGATGATCGGCATGATTTTTTAAAATTGCAGTTAGTTGATTCTTTATGGTCTCGGCCATGGCCTCTTTTATTTCTTTCATTTTGGCATTGAAGGCATCATCCACCATTCCTTGAATTTGTTCAGGATCCATTATTTATGGTGAGCAAGTGATTAAGTTGTCGCTAGATTCTAAGCTTCCGGCGTAGGTCGGATTGTTGTAAGCTTTTGAACTGTCATAATCTAGGTCTGTGAGCCAGAGAGGATCAAGGATATGTGATGTAAATGTACGTATGCATGAATGCACAAACAATAAACAAACAAGGATAAATAGGACATTCCTTCCAACCTTATAACATCCACACACGAATGAAGAGTCTCTTTTCCTAGGTATATGGTTAACAAAATACCAACATGGGGTATCTTGTTTTTGAATATTTCCCTCGGACGTTTCAACCAATAGTTATATTTTTAAAAATGGAAACCAGTTTATAATAATTCCCATTAATTAGGTTTTAATCCATTTATCCAACCAAAGTAGCTTTTATGCTATATTGGATTAAAACAAAATTAAGAGGTTTATTATAAGTAGATTTCTCACTTGAAAAATAACTAAAGATTCATGCCAAAAACAAGCCAATAATTAATTATTCTTAGTATAAACTAGACTCACAATTAATTTTTAGTATTTCATAACTGACCTAAATAATTTGCAAGCTCTTTGTAAGAAAAGGTTGGATGAAAATAATTTTGTTTCTAAGCCCATTGTAAAAAGATTTTTTAAAAAAATGAATTTTGGGCTTTGCATTTGGGCCATGAGCAAAAGAATTTTTGATTTGTTTTTAGAAAAGTTTTATGTCCAAAGACCATCTTGAAAAGTTTTGAAGATAGCTTTGGTCTTTTGGATTTTAAAGAAAAATTTATTTTGAGCTTACAATGTACTTAGCTCATATTAGAAAAAGAACAAACCAAATAAGCCATGATTTAAGCCAAGATAAATTAACCATAGTCAAACAACATGCATTTGGGGTAAAAACCTAAGGAAAGTTACTAGGCCAATTACATGAGCTTTAGTCTTTGGGTCAAAAGGCTTAGGTTCCCATAGCAAGTATATACCAAATGGTATGAGGCTATGAGTGGTTATGCCATGATCGATTTCCATACCTTGAGTGAAAGTATGGTATCCCTTACATAATAGAACACGGGGAATACGGGCATCCTAACTCACGCACACGATGCAATGGATAATATCATTATAAGAAAGAATAGAATAATATAAAGACCAACGGAATCAACTTTTCTTATCCCCAGTGGAGTCGCCACTGTGAGCGGGGATTTTTCCCCCACTCCCGGTGGAATGGTTCTTGCGACTTTTGCACTGTTTAGGCTCGGGGCCTTAGAGAACACGGACCTAAGTCTGGAGAAAATGGAGTCGCCACCCGGACGGGCCGGGAAAAAGAAAGGGGTGGATGACTCAATTCCTAAGGAATCTCCAACCCCCTAATAGGTTCGAAAAGTTGGGTACGTGTGGGGAAGGTGAGAAATGGCCCATCACCCCCACAACGCCCGGTTCATTGGAATCGGCCTCCTTTACAGGTCTTAATATTATAAAATTCTTAAATATAACAATATTATCCATATTACACACAATAATTAAAATAAAGCATCGATATATTGAAAATCAAAACAGTGTCCAAACAAAGCAAATAAATGGACACCCATCCGAGGATGGAAACATGCCCTTACATCCCATGCCTAAATAGGACACCCACCGAAAGTTAGAAACATATCCTTTACATTGGTTCTAAAATAGAAAAGCAATTTAAATTACATGATATTTTAACTAATGAGGTACTCACCAAGTGGAAACATACCTTATACAACATTTGAAAATCTAAATAAATTGATAAAAGTAAATAACCGTTCATCATGAATAAATAATTCATCAAAGCTAATAATCAAAATATAAAATAAACATCCATCCATGATAAATTAAATAAATCAAGCATTGAAATTAAATAAATCAACCATCAAAAAATATAATAAACTATATAACCAAATCTAAAATTAAATAAAGAATTAAATATGTAAATTTAGGGATTTAAAGAATTATCAATTGAATTTAGGGTTTCAAAACATAGGGTTTTAGAAACTAAAGTTTTATAATTAGGGTTTTGAAATTAGGATTTTTAGGGTTTTTGAGACTAGGGTTTTGGAAACTAGGGTTTTTAAAACTAGGGTTTTGGAATTAGGGTTTTTAAAACTAGGGTTTTGGAATTAGGGTATTGGATAGTTAGGGTTTTTAAAACTAGGGTTTTGGAATTAGGGTTTTTAAAACTAGGGTTTTGGAATTAGGGTTTTTGGAATTGACTTATTGCCTAAAAAAACACAATTTTGGATTTGGAAAAATAAATTAAGGTTTTGGAAAAATAATCAATATTTTGGAGTTTAATAATGAAATGGTTTAGGCTTTTGGATAAAAATAGTTTGAGGTTTTGAGTTTTAATGAAATAACATATGATTCTCGAAGTTAAAGTAAACAAGATAGATTTTAACCATTAATTATTGACTACTGGATAGTTTTATGCTTTATGAAATATGCCAGTGGGATTACGAATACCAATTGATCAATGTGATAATTAAAACAAAAGATTAAAGTTATTAAAACAAAATCCAAAGCAAACGATTAAAGTTGTTAAAACAGAAAAAAGAACAATTTACTGCATGTTCAAAGATCAATCTACTGTATGTTCAAAGTTACTGCATGCATGCATGTTCTTATTAATCAAAGAAACAAAACTACTGTAAACATAAATAATTCATGATTAAAGATCAAACCTCCACTCGTTGGTTACTCCACAATTAACTTCTGAATGAACAATTAAAGATCAAATTGATGTCTTTGATGGATTGATTACCGATGAATGTTTGATGCTAATTTTTTTTGTTTGTTGCCGTCTCTTTGCTATCTTGTTAATGTTTCTTCCCATCCCCTCTTAATGTTTTTCTCTTGTTAATGTTTTCTCCCCCCTTATAAATTCTAAAACATTGTTACTTATAGCCGAACCTTACTCATAATCCTTAACCTAATATAAAATAGTCCCTAAAACAAATTCTAGTTGAATTAGGAAATATATTGAACCCATGTTGACCTAGTTGCCCTAGGTTGACATGAGACCAACCTCGAGTCAACCTTGGGCTGCCCAAGTTGACATGAGGCATGCTCATGTCGATCTTGGGTTGCCAAGGTCTACATGAGGCATGTTCATGTCGACATAGCCTCCCAAGGTCGACATGAAGCATGCTCATGTCTCCAGGCCGGCCTCAATTAAATTATTCTAACCTTTTTTAACATATGAACCAAAAAATTTTAATTTAGGCCAATTCCACTTGGTTTTATAATCAAATATATGCCTCTTTAATCCAAACCGACTCCTTTTAAAAATTATAAACTAGGTTTAAATATTTAAAGTCAGATCAAATTTATTTTGGCATCCTTTAATTATGGCCATATCAAATTGGGGTAAAAATTAAGGGTCTACAATATCCCAACCCTTTCTTGGAAGTTTGAGTTCTAAAGTCTGACAGCTTTGTAAAACTGGCCTTACCCTTTCCAAGACCAGCTCCGAGAAGGTAGTTCATGTTCTTCATCATATTCAAAACTTTGGAGTCCACTACTTCATCATCAGAAATTACAGCTACTTGGAAACCATTGGGAGGCCTTTTAATCATTAGAGCATTAACAATCTCATTGTCTTCAGCTTCAATGACCACTGTCTCATCTCCGTTGGGGAACTTGATCTTTTGATGGAGGGTGAAAGGAACTCCACCAAGAGGATGAAACCATGGTCACCCCAAGAGTAAAGCAAAGGTAACAGGTATGTCTAAAATAATAAACTTAACAATAGATTCAATTGGACCAACCTTGACAGCCGCTTTGAAAGTCCCTTCGGCGTGTCTTTTAGTGTTGTCATAAGCCCGAATTGTTACCTTGGTCGGGTTTAGATCTCTTGTTGACATGGCTAGCTTTGGCAATATCTTAAGTGGACAAACATTTATGGCAGACCCATCATCAACCATTACGCATGGAGTTCTCTTCCCTTTGACTTCTATCTTGATAAAGAGAGGGCAGATGTGGTCTCTCCCCTCCTCCGGTAGGTTCGCATATGAAAAAGAAACCGCTCCCATATTAACTTCGCTCTTTCCTTGAACCTCTTCACATTTCATTACTCCTCCAATTTTTATGAAGTTGATCAGCTCCTCCGGGGTTGTGGAGGTAGAAATTGGCATGCTAGCCAAGGCTTTGGCCATTGTTTCTCGGTGCTTTTTAGAAGTAGCTAATAAGTCCCAAATGCTAACACTTGCTTGGGTTCTTTTCAATTATTTGAGCACAGCATCATCTTCTTCTACTTCAACTTCCTTACCCTTATTATTTTCTACCTCCTTAGGTGATGGCCTTGCATAAGGCTTACCAGATCTAGTGTTCATCACCTCATCTTCTTCGGGCTCGAACCAAGTCCACTCCTCCTTCTTGGATATAAGATCATCATCACTATCGCTTGAATTCCAGAACCCATTGACAACACAAATTGTTACCTCTTTAGCCACCATAGCTTGTTTATTCTTGACAAATGCCTCTTCTTCTTTGATTGCTTCTTTCCTCACATCTTGAAAAGAAGACATGACAAAGTCCTCATGCAAACCTCCTCTAATCATAAAGGTTGCCGGCGGTGGTACTCTATTGAACTTTGGTAATGGGTTGTCTTTGGTGTTTGGCTTGTTGGGCTCTGGTAGCTTCCCATTATCAATTAGATTTTGGATCTCATATCTCAGCCGCACACATCTATCTATGTCATGCCCTTGCATTTGGTGAAATTGACAAAATGCTTTAGTGTCAAAATTAGGTGGGAGAGGGTTAGCCAAAGGACGAGGATTTAAGGGTTGTAGCAATCCCTTTCTTTGAAGCTTATTGAGAACCCAAGACATCAGTTTTCCCAATTCCAAAAATTGTCTTCTCGTTCCTTGGTTAGTAGCATTGACACCGAATGCGTTTTGCATGCTTTGGCTACCAGATTGATAGCTCCCTTTCTCTTTCCTTTTTGTTGCAAAATGGTTCTTCTCTCTCTCCCATTCTTCAATTTGCAAACTAGCTTGGAGAAGGTCTTTGAAATCCTTGATGAGTGTATGAGACATCCTCTAATAAAGATTAGGCAATACCCCTCTCACAATCATCCTTATTTGATCGGATTCATCGGGCCTCTTCTTGAGTAAAGCGGCCTTGTTTCTCCATCTCTTGACATAATCTATAAAATTCTCATTCGGCCTTTGCCTATTGGACTCCACTTCCATTAAGGTAACTTCCAACTCAACATTTTATCCATATTGTTTGATGAAGGCTTTGTAAAGTAGATCCCAACTCTTTTGTGTTCCATCGTCTAAGGTATTGAACCAATTTTGGACAACAGGGTCCAATAAGAGCATAAAATACCTTAGAGTTTGAGCCTTAGCAGTGATATACTGCTTCACATGAAGATGAAGATTTCTAGTGCCATTGTACTTGGCAAAGGATGGCATCTTGAACTTGTACGAAACTTCTTCATCTAGCTCAAATAATTTGTCAACTTCAGACATTTCTTCAGTTTTCAGCTTCTTCTCAAATTTCTTTTCTAAATCAGCAATCATCTTTTGAACATCGGATGTCTCAGTCTTTTCAATAGTTGCTTTCTCAACAACCTTCGGTTCTTTCTTCTTCTCTTGAACATCTTGGTAGTATTGATCCCAATCATCATCATCATCAATGATCACCTTTTCATCATCAAAAACCACTTCACCAACTTTAGTATTCCCTTTGTCCCTTGGCTTCTTAGTGCTAGCAGATGCCTCGGCATGATTCTCTAAGATTGCAGTCAATTGGTTCTTCATGGTCTCAGCTAGGGCCTCTTTATTTCTTCCATCTTGGCGTTGAGGGCCTCATCCACCATCCTTTGAATTTGTTAGGGCTCCATTGTTTTTAGTGAGCAAGTGATTGAGTCATTACTAGATACTTGGACGGGTCGGGAAAAAAAAGGGGTGGATGACTCGATTCCTAAGGAATCCCCAACCCCCTAATGGGTTTGGAAAGTTGGGTAAGTGTGGGAAAGGTGAGAAATGGCCCAGCACCCCCACAACGCCCGGTTCATTGGAACCGACCTCCTTAACATGTCTTAATATTATAAAATTCTTAAGTATAACAATATTATCCATATTACACACAATAATTAAAATAAAGCATCAATATATTAAAAATCAAAATAATGTCCAAACAAAGCAAATAAATGGACACCCATCCAAGGATGGAAACATGTCCTTACATCCCATGCCTAAATAGGACACCCACCGAAAGGTAGAAACATGTCCTTTACATTGGTTCTAAAATAGAAAATCAATTTAAATTACATGATGTTTAACTAATGAGGTACCCACCAAGTGAAAACATACCTCTTACAACATTTGGAAATCTAAATAAATTGATAAAAGTAAATAACCATTCATAATAAATAAATCATTCATCAAATGTATTAAACATCAATAGAAAGTAAACATCCATCCTTGATAAATTAAATAAACCAAGCATTGAACTTAAATAAATTAAAGAATATAAAATAAATGAAAACAAAATCAAATATAGAATTAAATAAGGCAAATAAAAATCTAAATTATAGCTACTGTTTCCATTTAGGGTTCTTTATTTCATGTGTTTAGGGTTTTGGAATTTATAAAATTTAGGCTATTGTGATTTTAGAGAAATTAAAATGGATTAAAGATTTTATGTTTTAAAAGGTTGATAAAACTCTTTGATTAACCAAACTAGGGCTTGTGATGTAAAATCATGAAATTAGGATTTGGACTCTTTAAAATACTTTTGATTTATAGTTTCAAGCCTACTGTGTGAAATTAAAATATTTGTGTATTTATGGTTTTTAAAGTTTTAAAGGATTAGGGTTTTTTTTAAAAATTAGGGTTTAAGTTTTTAAAGGGGTTATGGTTTACTATTTTGAGTTTTGGAATTGAATTAGGGTTTTAAGACTTTTGAATTAGGGTTTCGGGTAATGAATTTATTTTAGGATTTGGAAAGACAATTGACAATTTTCATGAAGTTTTATGAATTTAAACAAATGATTTAAAGTTTATAAGAGCAAAAAAGATTTTTTAAAGGCTTTTGGAAAGAAAAATAACACAAATTAAAGTTTTGATAATTTGGAAAGCAAATCTTAGTTTTGGGGTTTTGAAGAAATAAAAGTAATAGCTTTAAACTTTTTGGAAAATAAAGCAACGATTTAAGATTTTCATACTTTAGAAAAGGTGAATTGAGGTTATTAGGTTTTTGAATTAAAAGAAACAATTGTATGATCTAGCTACTGTGACAAAATAAAAGAAATTAAGAATTCAAACCTTATTTTGTAAGTTTCACCAAAAATTGCTTCTTGGATGAACAATATCAAAGACAAGCTTTTTGCCTTTGAATTGTTTGAATTTTTTTTTGGCTCTCTCAAAAAATCAGCTTGGTTCAAGGTTTTCCTTCACAGATTCAGTTTCAAACTCTCCCAAGATTCTGTCCAATTTTCTTCCTTATTTCTGATTGAATTTTTTTTTTGTGTTGTAATTGATCTTATTTATAGGAGTTTTTCTGGCTTATTCCTAGTTGCTCATGGCATACATTATTTGTTAAGAAAAGGAAACCAAAATCTAATTGCATTAGGTTTCAGAAAATTTGAGTCGGAAAAATTTTGCTGGCGAAAAAAAAACTGCTGCGGAAAAATTATGCTGGCAAAAAAATTTACCGCAGTTGGCTGCGGCAGGGGGCGAGGATCGGCCTGCGGGCCATTTTGCCTGCAGGATTTTCCTGCGGGCAAAATAGCATGGGCTATCCCGCAGGAAACTCCTGCGAGCGAAATGGCCCACGGCCATGGCCCACACTAGTTTTCGTCAAATAAAATTTTTATTTTTATTTTTATTTTTTTGATTTTTATTTGTTTATTTTATTTTTTATTAATAAAAATTAGATATGGAAGCATAAATTATTTAATTAAGATAACAAAATTTTTTTTTGACTAATTAAAATATATTGGATAACAGAAAAATAATTTTGGACTAAATAAAATATATTAGACCGGACTGGGTCAAAAATTAAGGGTCTAAAATGTGTTACCCTAAGAACACGTTATGGTAGAGATGTGGTGGTATCTAGTGAGTTGAGGCATCTTTCATCCATGTTTGTTTCAGCTAGGAGGACGATTTGAAATGGATGTGAGGCTTATATTGGTCATGCTATATATACCAGAGTAGTGGGGTCCCAGCTTGATAGTATACCATAGTTGCCGAGTTTCTAGATATTTTCCCTGATGAGTTACTAGGGGTGCCTCTTGAGAGAGAGATTGAGTTTTGTATCAATATGTTGTCTGGTACCACTACCATCTCTATTACCCCTTATCGGATGGCACCTACAGAGTTGAGGGAGTTAAAGATGCAGTTATAGGAGTTGATGGATAAAGGGCTCATCCGCCCTAATGTGTCCCCGTGGGGAGCGCCTATGTTTCTTTTGAAGAAGAAAGATGGTACCTTGAGATTGTGTATTGATTACAAGCAGTTGAATAAGTTGACCATCAAGAACAAGTATCCAGTGCCTCGGATAGATGATATCTTTGATCAGCTGAAGGAAGTATTAGTATTCTCTGAGATTGATCTGAGATCAAGGTACCATCAGTTGAGAGTCAGAGATGTGGATGTACATAAGACATTTTTTCACACGAGGTATGGACATTATGAGTTTCTGGTGATGCCCTTTGGAATGATGAATGAGCCAGTAGCTTTTATGCATTTGATGAACAGGGTGTTTAGACCCTACCTATATCAGTTTGTGGTGGTCTTCATTGATGATATTTTTGGTGTATTCTCGTAATGGGGAGGATCATGACAGGCATTTTTGGATTGTATTGCAGACTCTGAGAGAGAAGTAGTTATATGCTAAGTTGTCTAAGTGTGAGTTCTGGCTTTATCAGATGACTTTTCTCAGTTATGTGGTTTCAGCAGATGGTATTAAAGTTGATCCGAGTAAAGTTAAGTCTATTTTGATTTGGAGTCCATCAAAGACTATAACAGAGGTTAGAAATTTTCTGGGTTTGGTAGGCTATTATCGTCGATTTGTGAAGGGTTTTTCTATGATAGCTACACCACTCACCAGATTACTTCAGAAGGGAGTTAGATTTGTGTTGACAGATTGGTGTCAAGTGATTTTTGAGCAGTTGAGGGAGATGTTGGCTAATGCTCCTGTACTTACCCTACCTATGGAAGATAAACCTTATGTGATTTACAGTGATGCTTCAGAAAGTGGTTTTGGTTGTGTTTTGATGCATGAGGGTAGAGTCATTGCTTATGCCTCTCGACAGTTGAAGCTACATGAGCTGAATTATCCAACTCATGATTTGGAGTTAGCAGCTGTAGTTTTTACATTGAAGATTTGGCAACATTACTTGTTTTGGGAGAAGTGTTTCATTTATACTTATCACAAGAGTTTGAAGTACCTGGGTATTTAGAGAGAGCTGAATCTTTTGCAGAGATGGTGATTAGAGTTGATTAAAGACTAAGACTATTTGATTGATTATCATCCTAGCAAGGAAAATGTTGTTGCTGATGCTTTGAGTCAGATGTCTTTAGCATGTTTGACTGCTTATTCACTCTTATTGCTTATTGAGTTGAGAGCATTGCATGCCATATTTGAGACTTGTGATGATGGTACTTTGATGGCTCAGCTGCAGTTGAGGCCAGTTTTGTTGGATCAGATGAGAGAGGCTCAATTGCAGATGAGAAAATATAGAAGATTGTGATGAATTATCATAAGGGAAATAGCCGAGGCTTTCTTATGAGAGATGATGGTTGTTTATAGTAAAGAGATGGGTTGTGTATTCATAATGATGTAGGATTGAAGATGATGATTTTAGAAGAAGCGCATCAATCACTCTATGCTATGCACCATGGTAGTACTAAGATGTATTAGGATTTGAAGCAACATTATTGGTGGTCAGGTATGAAGAGGGACATATCATAGTTTGTATCTAGATGTCTCACTTGCCAGAGAGTGAAGGTTGGGCACTAGGTTCCTTCAGGGTTGCTCCAGCCATTATCAATGCCAGAGTGAAAATGGGAGCGAGTGATGATGGATTTTGTAACTAGACTGCCTTTGACCCATAAGAAGCATAATGCGATCTGGGTTATAGTTGATCGGATGATGAAGACAACTCATTTTCTTCCAATTCAAATGGATTATTCTCTAGAGAGATTGGCTAAACTATATATCAGTGAGATAGTGAGGTTGCATGGAGTCCTAGTTTCTTTAGTATCTGTCCGAGATCCCCAGTTTACATCAAGATTTTGGAGGATTTTGCAAGATGCTTTAGGTTCTTGGTTGCATTTTAGCACTGCTTTTCCATCCTCAGATAGATGGGTAGTTAGAGAGAGTGATACAAATTCTAATTGATATGTTGAGGAGCTGTATCATTGATTTTGCTGGGAGCTGGGACAAATTCTTACCACTGATTGAGTTTGCATATAACAACAGTCATCAGTTCAGTATTGGGATGGAACCTTATGAGGCATTGTATGGAAGGAGATGTAGTACACCTCTATGTTAAGATGAGGTTGGAGAAGGTAAATTGGTCAATCCTGATTTGATTAAGGAAAAAGAAGAGAAAGTAAAGGTGATTGGGGTCTTCTTAAAGCAGCTTCGGATCGGTAAAAATCCTATACAGATTTGAAGAGAAGAGATATAGAGTTTAGTGTGGGAGATAAGGTGTTCTTGAAAGTGTCTCCTTGGAAGAAGATTATGAGATTCAGCCACAAAGGGAAGTTGAGTCCTCATTTCATAGGACCATATGAGGTGTTGGAGAGAGTTGGTCCAATGGCCTACAGATTGGCTTTGCTGCCTGAGTTGGATCAGATTTATAATGTCTTCCATGTCTCTATGCTCTAGAGATATAGGTCAGACCCATCTCATATCTTATCAGTGGAGCCTATTGAGGTGAGTCTGGATCTGACTTATGAGGAGGAACTAGTGGCGATCTTGGAAAATACATAACATATACAAGTTGATATTTTTAAAAGTCAAAGTTTATTTTATTAATTGAAAAATAAATTATATAACTAATGAAAGAGGATATTTTGATGTTGTAATTAAAAAAAAATAATATATATACTCTTGGTGGATAATTAAAGTGGAAAATACATATGGTTAAAAGTGAAGTGGTTGGATAGAGATGACTTGTGGATCATCTTCTTCTTCTTTCTCCATTGAAGGCCGATTTTCTTAATTAGAAGAAATGGAGAATTTGTTTCTTCTAAGCATCCTAAGGTGAAGGATTTTCAAAGTTTTAAGGGGATTTTTGGTGATTTCCACTAACTTTGGTAAGTTTCTCAACTTCTTTCATTGAATTCCATGGAAGATTGATTACGCGAATTTTGGGTTGTTGAAGTAGCATGTTTTAATTGTCTATTTGGGTATGAATGAGATTATTTTAAGTGATTAATAAGGTTGAATTGAATAATTAGTTAAGTTTGAGTTGAGTTTTTGAAAAGAGAAAGTTTGGGGATATCTAACCTTTGAGTTGTGAATTCATTATTTTAAATTGTTTAATATGATTTTAATTGAGTTACTTTGATGCATAAGCAAGTATTTTAAAGTTAAATGATGGATTTGGTTAAGTATGAATAGATTTGGAAATGGAAAGAAAGATTGTTCAAAGTATGAGCAAAGAATGATAACTTTGGATAAGTGACTATTTTATGTTGATATTAGGAATTTGGCCTAACGCGTCCAGTGACACGGCCATGTCATTGGGTGTGTCACTGATTTTTTTTTGGTATTTGTGACACGTGCAATGACATGTCCATGTCATTGAGCGTGTCACAACTACTGTGATGCAATATGTTTGGCATGGGCAGTGACATGCCCATGTCTCTGGGTATGTCGTAGCTACTATAACACAGACATGCCCATGTAACTGAGCATGTCAAAGCTTTTGTATAGTGGGCATAGGGCATGGTCATTGACACACCCATATCATTGAGCATGTCATTTGTAGATTTTTTCCAAGATAACTCTTTTCCTTATTTTTCCTTTATGGTTCTTATCTTTGTTTTGAGAGATCATGTATATGCCTTTAAGTGTGATACTAAGTGATTATTTATAATCACACTTGATTTAGGCTTTGAGGAGCTTTGAGTTATCCAATCCAAGTGTTGAACAATATCTTGGAAGAGAATGTTGAAAGCAGTGTTTGAGCTTATTTTGTTGCTTTTAGAGGTAAGTAAAACTTTGAATAAATTGGTTATGCTTGCATGATATTTGGGCTTAACACATTTTAGTTGAAAAATGTATTAAGTTACCTGATGCATTGAATATGCATGAATAATGTGCCTACTTAATAATGAGATAAATAAGGCAATGTTCCTAGTTAATAATGAGATAAATGAGGCAATGTGCCTAGTTTGATTATGGGAAAATGAGAAAGAAATTGATATTGGAAATGTGAAAAAATTGTGTGCCTAGTATGTTATTCAATTTTTAGAGTTACGTGTTTGGCGGCATGCCTATGTGGTTATCCTCATTATTTGCCTTCGGGGCTAGCTTTTGATCAATTATTTGATTTGACTTCAGGGCTAGATGCTTGGCATCACTGTGATATGATCTGCCTTCGGGGCTAGCTTTTGAGCAATTATTTGGGGCTAGATTTTGGGCAATTACTTGATTTACCTTCGGGGCTAGACACATGGTGTCAGTTTTGACCAAAACAGTAACTCTGAAATTTGAATAGCCCATTAGATTCTTTGGGCTCATGCTTGTGTTTGTCTTTATGTGAATTATGAAACAAATGAGAAATATGTTAAGATGAAATAATATGAGATATGATATCCATATAAATTGTGCATTAGCATTGCATTTGAACTTTATTATTAACAAAGTTTAAACCGCTAAGCTTTTGGCCTAGTGCAATTATAATTCATCGCATAGGTGACAAGGTAGATCCGATAGAGTCAGAGAGTTCGTCTAGACCGAACCGGGTCTAGATTGGAGATATTGAGTATAGAGTTGTTTGTTAGACATCAAGATCAAAGACACTGCCATTATGTACATATTTTATGTTATCGTACATTTTGACATTATGTATGTTATATTATGCTTTGATGTATATATATCTATATATTGTAAATTATAAATTTTGTAATGGGGATTTGATACGTGTTTTTGATAAGTAATATTTTATTTGTTATTTAAATTATATCCTTTAAATTATTTAAGATTATACAGGTTCGAAAAGTAAGATTTTTATTAAAATTAGTTATGACATTGTTGTACCGCATATGCGTATATTACATATGTTGGGTTTATGTATTGTACGTATATAATGTATAAGGGTGTTACACTTTTGAGCAACTATTTTATTTGCCTTCGGGCTAGATGCTGGGCATCGCTATGATTTGCCTTCGGGCTAGACATTGGGTGTCAATATGGACCAAAATAGTAACTCTGGAATTTGAATAGCATATTAGATTCTTTGGGTCCATGCTTGTGTTTATTTTTATGTGAATTGTGAATTGTGAAACAATTGCAAAATATGTTATAATGAAATGATATGAGATGTGATATCCATATGCATTTGTACATTGGCATTGCATTTGAGCTTTATTGTTATCAAAGTTTGTACCGCTAGGCTTTTGGCTTGGAGCAATTGAAATTCATCGCACAAGTGACAGGGGAGATCCGGCAGAGCCGAAGAGTTCATCTAGACCGGATTGGGTCTAGATCTATGGTTTTCAGTGCAGAGCTGATTTTTGGGCGTCAAGATCAGAAACACTGCCAACATGTGTATGTTTATATTACATTTTGATATTTCATATATTATATTATGTTTTTGGTATATATATTGTAAATTTTAAAGGATGTTTTGGATAAATGTTATATTATATATTTTATATGTGTTTTTGGATAAACATATATATGTGTATAAATGATTTGTTAAACTTGAAGAAATTGAGGAGTATAGGCGAAATGGTTATTTGATATTATTTAGGAGTGTTATTTTATGCAGGTTATGGTTTTGTTGAATTTGGAAATGTTCAAATTACAGACAAAACTCTGGCATATTTTTCCTAGAGATTTTTATGAAAAATTTGTGTTTGAGAACTTCTGAATTATAATAATATTCTATTTGTTATTTAAATATACATTTTAAAGTATTTAAGATTTTAAATTTGAAAAGTAAAATTTTTTTATTAAATCAGACCGTGACATTTTTGTACCGTATATGCATATTTTACATATACTGGGTGTATGTATTGTACGTATATAGGGTATAAGGGTGTTACATTTTTGGTATGGTTATGGGGTCTTGGCCATGTGAGATGGAGAGAGAGAGAGAGAGGGAAAATTAGTTTAGGGTTAGAATGGGAGGGGCCAAGAGAGAGAGAGAGAGAGAGTCGATTTAAAAAAAATGATGGGTGACACGGCCAAGCTTGACTGGTCTTGGCTGTGTCAAGCTAAAAATAGGCGAACTGACTCTTGAAAAGGGTGTATGAGACATGGCCAGGTTAGGTTGCTCCTTCGAGACATGGACAAGATGCTTAGCCATGTTCGGGTCTATAAAAATTTCATTTTGGGATAAGAGCTTACGTAGTCTAGAGACACGGTTAAGACACTTGGTTGTGTCTTTGTTTGTGAAAACTTGGTGGTCTAGTGAGGTATCTTGACACAGTCTGGGTTTGATTGTGTCCTCTTCTGTTTCTAAATAACTTTATGGATATCTTGACACAGTCTGGGACATAGCCAAGACATTTAGCCATGTCCTCTTCGGTCCAATTTCATCATTTTACAAAAATCCTCAAACATGGCCATGTCTATTTTATGTTGGCCATGTGAGTGGGTGTAGACCCTTAATTTTTGACCCAATCCGATCTAATATGTTTTATTTAGCCCAAAATGATTTTTGATGTATAATTGATCCAAAATAATTTTAATTAAGTAATTTTTATCTTAGTATCTAATTTTTATTAATAAAACAATGAAAATAAACAAATAAAAATAAAAATAAAATCGGAGTCGGAGTCGGAGTCGGAAAAAAAATCGGCAGCAAAAAGCAGTCGTGCGGGCCCGTGGGCATTTTGCCCGCAGGAATTTCCTGCGGGCGGCATGCCCGTAGGCCCAGCATTTCACCCGCAGGCCTACGGGCAAAATAACTTCCTGCGGGGCAAGTTATTTCGCCCGCAGGAAATTCCTGTGGGAACCGCAGGAATTTCCTGCGGGCTGGCACGCCCACTGGCCCTAGCCACGGGCCGGCTGCCACAGTTTTGCCAGCGCAAAATTTTTTGACCCAAATTTTTGAAACCTAATCCAATTAGGTTTTAATTTTTTTATGTTAGTATTACTTACCTTAATTAATTAGGAATAAATAACCTTAAACCATTATAAATAAGGACCAAAGGCATAGAAAAAAGGGGGTAGCCGAGAGAGAGGAAATCCAAAGGGAGTTTGGAAAATTTGAAACCAAATCAAAGAAGGAAAAGAAGAAATTCAATTTAAATTTTTTTGGAACAGCAGCATCACGAAAGAAGGGATTCCAAAGGCAAAAAGGCTTGTCTTTGGAGCTAGTTCATCCAAGAAGAAGCAATTTTGGAGCAACTTACAAAAGAAGGTATGAAATTCTAAATTCTAATTTTTTACACAGTAGCTAAACTAGGGTTTTTTTGTGTTTTTCAAAAGTTAAAATCTTACAACTTTAATTTAGTTTTCCAAAGTTAAAACACTAAAACATGACCTTCTTTTCTAAAAAGACTTAAAATTGTTATTTTTTCTTCTTAAAGACCTTAAAACACTAATTGAACATATTTTTCAACAAAACAAAATCAAATTCTGTTTCTATTAAAATTTTAAAGTAGGTTCTATTTCATTCAAAAGCCTTAAAAAACATCTTTTCTACTTATAAAAACTTCAATCCTTTTGTTTAAATTCATAAAACTTCATAAAATATCAAATTGATTTCTAAAACCCTAAAAATTCTTCATTACCCGAGACCCAAATTTCAAAAGCCTAAAATCCAAAATCCAACTTTTGAACCTAAAATAATGAACCCTAACCCTTTTAAAACCTTAAACCCTAATTTTTATGAACCCTAATCCTTTTAAAATATTAAAAAACATAAAAACATAAAAACTCAAAAATTACACAGTAGCTTAAAATTCAATAACCAAAAATCACAAATTAAAGTATTTTAAGGTATTTAAAACCCTAGTTTCATGATTTCATAATTCAAACCTTAATTTGGTTAATCAAAGTGTCTTACTGATCTTTTAAAACATAAAACCCTAATTTATTTTAATTCCATAAAAAGTCACAGTAGCTATAATTGAACTTTTATTTGCTTTATTCAATTCCATATTTACTTATACCTTGATTTATCTCTTATGCTTTAATCTATTTAATTTCAATACTTGATTTACTTAATTTATCATGGATGGATGTTTATTTTATTGATATTTAAATACTTTTGATGAATGATTTATTTATGGATGATTATTTACTTTTATCAATTAATTTAGATTTCCAAAAGTTGTAAGAGGTATGTTTCCACTTTGTGGATACCTCATTAGTTAAACATCATGTAATTTAATTTGCTTTTTCTATTTTAGAACTTATGTAATGGGCATGTTTCTACCTTTTGGTGGGTGTCCTATCTAGGCATGTGATGTAAGGACATGTTTCCATCCTTGGATGGGTGTCCATTTATTTGTTTTGTTTTGTTTGGACATTGCTTTGATTTTAATATAATGATGCTTTCTTTTTATTGTGTGTAATATGGATAATGTTATTATATTTAAGAATTTTATAATATTAAGACCTGTAAAGGAGGTCGGTTCCAATGAACCGGGCATTGTGGGGGTGCTGGGCCATTTCTCAGCTTCCCTACACGTACCCAACTTTCCGAACCCATTAGGGGGTTGGGGATTCCTTAGGAATCGAGTCATCCACCCCTTTCTTTTTTCCCAGCCCGTCCGGGTGGCGACTCCATTTTCTCTAGACTTAGGTCCATGTTCTCTAAGGCCCCGAGCCTAAATAGTGCCGAAGTCGCAAGAACCATTCCACCGGGCGTGGGGGCAAAAATCCCCGCTTACAGTGGCGACTCCACTGGGGATAAGAGAAGTTGATTCCGTAGGTCTCTATATTATTCTATTCTTTCTTATAATGATTTTATCAATTTCATCATATTAGTTTGCATCGTGTGCGTGAGTTAGGACGCCCGTGTTACCCGTGTAATGTTATGTAAGGGATACCATACTTTCACTCAAGGTATGGAGATCGAGCATGGCATACCACTCATAGCCTCGTACCATTTGGTATATACTTGCTATGGGAACCTAAGCCTTTCTACCCAAAGACTAAAGCTCATGTAATTGGCCTAGTTACTTTCCTTAGGTTTTACCCCAAATGCATGCTGTTTGACTATGGATAATTTATCTTAGTTTAAATATGGCTTATTTGGTTTGTTCTTTTTCTAATATGACCTAAGTATATTGCAAGCTCAAAATAAATTTTTTCTTTAAAATCCAAAAGACCAAAACTATTTTCAAAACTTTTTAAGATGGTCTTTGGACATAAGACTTTTCTAAAAATAAATCAAAAATCCTTTGGCTCATGGCCCGAATACTAAGCCCAAAATCCATTTTTCTAAAATCTTTTACAATGGGCTTAGAAACAAAGCTATTTTCACCCAATCTTTTCTTACAAAGAGATTGCAAAAATATTTAGGTCAATTATGAAATACTAAAAATCAATTGTGGGCCTAGTTTACACTAAGAATAAATTAACTATGGGCTTGTTTTTGGCATGAACCACTAGTTACCTCTTTTCAAGTGAGAAATCTATTTATAATAAGCCTCTTAATTTCGTTTTAATCCAATATAGCATAAACGCTACTTTAGTTGGTTGAATGGATTAAAACCTAATTAATGGGAATTATCATGGATTGATTTCCATTTTCGAAAATATAACTATTGGTTGAAACGTCCAAGGGAATTATTCAAAAGCAAGGTACCCCATGTTGGTATTTTGTTAGCCATATACCTAAGAAAAGAGACTCGCCACTCGTGAGTGGATGTTATAAGGTTGGAAGGAACATCCTATTTATCCTTGTTTGTTTATTGTTTGTGCATACATGCATACATTTACATCTCATATCATTGATCTTTTCTGGCTCATAGACCTGAGGTACAACAATTCAAGAGCATACAACGATATCACCTACAACATTGATTCAAGTGCTTTCATTCAAAGGATGGATGCAAACCAGCTAAGGGATATAATCGATGAAGTTGTCAAAGCTAGGATGGCCGAGCTACAAGATCAATTGGTTAAAATTATGAAGACCCAGTTGATTCAAATTCTAGAGATCATCAACAATGCTAATGAGGCATCTCCCATTGACATAAGAAAGAAGGAAAAGACAACATTAACAAGGAACATGTCTACTGATAGAGATCGAATGAAAAATGAGAGATCAATCCCTATTCTACAAGACCAACCGAACCTGTGCTATCTAAGTGGAGCAATAAGAGCGGCTATCACACTAGTGGGAAAAGTCAAAGGGAAAGAGGAGGTGTTGAGAAAGATGCAACAACTAAGCCAACAAAGAAGCGTAAATTTTCAGATTTAAGGGAGTCTTTGTCAAAGATGTTAGAAAATCTAATGAAAATGGATTTGCTACAACCATTGGCACCTCGGCCTCTACATAAGCCTCTACCACCAAATTTTGAAGTCAAGGTCTTCTGTCAATTCCATCAAATGCAAGGGCATGAGACAGATAATTGTGTTCACTTAAGGCACAAAATTCAAGATTTGATTGACAGTGGAAAGTTGCCTGAGCCTGATAAGCCCAATACTAATAATAAGCCTCTGCCTAAAATTGGAAGGGCACCACCGCTTGCAACCCTCATGAAGAGTTTTATCTTATCATCTCATCATGATATGGATAGAGAAGCTGCTAAAGATGATGTACTACTAAACAAGTTTGGATTAACTATGGATAATGAAGCCATGATCCTTAATGATGGAAAAAATCCTTGCCCTTGATGAATGGAGCATCTTTGACTCCAACTCAATAAACTTTCCTTAGCTTGAATGTTGCTTTTCAATTTTACTTTCTTTAATTGGAACTATCATGTTTTTCAAATTTAAATTTGTTTGAATAAATTACTTTTATCAAAAAATTTGTTGGTCTTTGTTCATTTTGATGCTCAACCAATGAGGAATTTAGCTTGATGTTTATAAATTAATGTGTCTAGGCATCATGACTCGAATGACTTTACTAGATGAGGGAATTACTCTATAGCATTGAGTTATGTATGCTTACGTAGAGAGGGCTCCTACATAATTATCTTTGTGTAGGTCTTAGTCAGTCTTAGAACATGCTTTGACAAACTTTCGAGGTGAAATTGAACTCTGCTTATTTATGGGAGAGATGATCTAGGCATTATTTGATTAGCCAACAACTAGTATCCACCCAATTAAATATTAATCCCTAGTTGTCCCTTTGAGCCTTCATAAAATTTTAGCTTTATTTTCATTGGCATATAACCTCAACAACCTACCTTGAGCTGTTGTGATACTTTTTACAAGTCTTATGATCACAAAGGTGAAAAGGAAAGAAGATCAAAGAAAGAAATGAATAGTCAAGACTATGAAGATAGTTGAAGTTCTCAAGACCATAAGGGTAGTTTATGTTTTCAAGACCATAAGGATAGTTAATGTTCTCAAAACCTTAAGGGTAGTTGAAGTTCCCTTAATATCTCCAATATATCAAGACAACATCAACATTAGAGTAACAAATGATTTATCCCTATTAAAGAAGAATTATGTTACTCCACTCATCCATTATTGGAAGCCCAAGTTGGTACAAACAAGACAACTCTATTTGAGCTAGAACCAAACAAAACAAAAAAAAAAGGAAAAAAGAAAAAGTAAAAAAGAAAAAAGAAGAACAAAAGAAATTCAGAAAGCCAACTGAGTTCCCTTTTGCCTAAAGCAGCAAAAGGCTTCCATAAGGACGGTTTGACTTGAATTGGTCCAACCTAACCAAAGATTCAATCAAAATTGGAGAAAAGGAGGGAGACCATCCAATTCTTGAAAGTTTTGTACTTAATAGTCCAACAAGAAAGAAGGACAAAATGATAAAATGCTCAAAGAAAGGGAAGAGTAAGGAAAATAAAGAGAAAGGAAAGGGAAGAGTAATAAAGAAAAGGGAGAAGAAGAAAAGGAAACAAATTTGGGTACCAAACTTTTTGCAAGGGCAAAGACTATCCTTATCAAGATCCAGATTAATGCCAAGAAGATATAGAAGGAATTTGGAGTCTAGCAAGATTGCCTCTAAGCCGCTTAAAATTCAAACAAGAAATTTATAGTGTGAAGGCTTGTCCATTGTATCACATCAGCCCCAACTTACAAATGGCCTTCACTTTAACCCATGTCCCTTATAGACCCCATTTCAAGCTTATCAAAGACCTGTTGATCTCTCTTGGTAGGTAGAATCCATTAGTGGAGATAGTTTGAATAAGCATGCATATGAGATAGACAATATTTAAACTCAAATGAGACCTTTGGCCAAGCAATGTGTATGTGCCTATCTGAAGTGCAACAATTCTTGCTTAAATAGAAATGATTCCCAAGTTTAGTACGGTAACTAGGGTTGTCATGTTATAGATATATTAATTTGAAAAATCAAGTCCTGAGGTACATTGACATTAATTTGGCAAAGCCAACATTTGTTTTCAAAAACAAAATTCAAAAAAAAAGAGTGTTTTGTCATACAAAGCCTTCGAGCTAAGGGAAGTCTATTGAAATGATTATTGGCAAGGTCATGAAGAAGCTATCAACTGACATGCTGAAATATAGTTTGAAATGGATACATCCCTGACTCTGCTACTCAGGATCTCTACTACTCATGTTTTCAACATCTTGAAGATAAAATCCACAAACGCACCTTGGTCTGTGAGTCGATGGAACAACTGTAAGTATTATTCATGCATATCATGCATACATGAGCATATCACATCGCACTTTCTTGTCTTGTGTTGTCTATTCCTTATCAAAATGAACAGCAAACACCCTGCGAAGTAAAGAATCAAAAGAAGATGTCAAATCAGGGGGGCATGAAAGGCCCATTACTAGTGAAAGTTCCAGTAATTTTGCAAAGAGAATAAATGCTTGCTTGTGTGAAAAACTAGACAACAGGAATGTCAATCAAAGCCAACAAAAAATCTTTAGTTTGAGCCTACACAGGGGGCAATGTTTCTCCTTTACAATTTTTTGAGTTTATATACCAAATATTTTTAAACTCACTTACAAATATTTTGCCAAGCAGGGGGGCAAGGAGAGAGTATAAGGTCCAATTAAAAATAGCTAAATCTTTGCAAAAAGAAAGAACAAAAGAATGGAACAATAGAACACTCAAAAGAATGAAGGTACAAAAGACAAAAGACCAATCCAGCTAAAAAAGCTGAAGCCAGGGTGAAGACCCGTTCTCAAAGCATGAAGATCCACTTTTCAAGGGTGAAGACCCGATCTCAAAGGATGAAGATCCATTTTCAAGGGTGAAGACCCGATATCAAAGGATGAAGATCCATTTTCAAGGGTGAAGACCTGATCTCAAAGGATGAAGATCCATTTTGAGGGTGGAAAACCACAATGCATAGAATAACCGGAGCAGTCAGATTTCTTAAATGATAAAAGGTCAGTCAAATTCAATCTCGGGTCCAAGCACCCATTCTCGGGTCCAAGTACCCAAATCAAATCAATTTAGGATCAAGTATCCCAATCAAGTTTAGGATTGAGTATCCAAATCATGTTAGGATCGAGTATCCCAATCCAATTTCGTATCGAGTATGCAAATCTGATTTAGGATCGAGTGTCCGAATCTAGTTAGGATCGAGTATCCCAATCAAGTTTAGGATCGAGTATCCGAATCCAAGTCAGGATCGAGTATCCAAATCAAGTTAGGATCGAGTATCCCAATCAAATTTAGGATCGAGTATCCAAATCCAGTTTAGGATCGAGTATCCAAATCCGATTTAAGATCGAGTATCCCAATCAAGTTTAGGATCGAGCATCCGAATCCAAGTTAGGATAGAGTATCCAAATCAAGTTAGGATCGAGTATCCCAATCCAATTTAGGGTTGAGTATCCAAATCCAATTTAGGATCGAGTATCCAAATCCAGTTAGGATTGAGTATCTGAATCCAAGTTAGGATCGAGTATCCAAATCAAGTTAGGATCGAGTATTCCAATCCAATTTAGGGTTGAGTATCCAAATCCAATTTAGGATCGAGTATCCAAAACCAGTTAGGGTCGAGTATCCGAATCCAGTTTAGGATTGAGTACCCAAAACAAGTCACCATCTCAAAAAATTAAGTCCTTTTGCTTTTCTCTCTCTTTCACTAAGGTTTCAGATCATTCAAGCAGGGGGCAAGCTGTAGACCCTTAATTTTTTACCCAATCCGATCTAATATGTTTTATTTAGCCCAAAATGATTTTTGTTGTCTAATTGGTCCAAAATAATTTTAATTAAGTAATTTTTATCTTAGTATCTAATTTTTATTAATAAAAAATGAAAATAAATAAAAAAATAAAATCGGAGTCGAAAAAAAAATCGGCAGCAAAAAGCAGTCGTACGGGCCCGTGGGCGTTTCCCCCATAGGAAATTCCTGCGAGGTGAGTTATTTCGCCCGCAGGAAATTCCTGCAGGCGAAATAACTTCCCGCAGGAATTTCCTGCGGGCTGGCACACCCACTAGCCCCAGCCACGGGCCCGCTGCCACAGTTTTTGCCAGCGCAAAATTTTTCGACCCAAATTTTTGAAACCTAATCCAATTAGGTTTTAATTTTTTTATGTCAGTATTACTTACCTTAATTAATTAGGAATAAATAACCTTAAACCATTATAAATAAGGACCAAAGGCATAGAAAAAAGGGGGCAGCCGAGAGAGAGGAAATCCAAAGGGAGTTTGGAAAATTTGAAACCAAATCAAAGAAGGAAAAGAAGAAATTCAATTTAAATTTTTCTGGAACAGCAGCATCACAAAAGAAGGGATTCCAAAGGCAAAAAGGTTTGTCTTTGGAGCTAGTTCATCCAAGAAGAAGCAATTTTGGAGCAACTTACAAAAGAAGGTATGAAATTCTAAATTCTAATTTTTTACACAGTAGCTAAACTAGGGTTTTTTTTGTGTTTTTCAAAAGTTAAAATCTTACAACTTTAATTTAGTTTTCCAAAGTTAAAACACTAAAACATGACCTTCTTTTCTAAAAAGACTTAAAATTGTTATTTTTTCTTCTTAAAGACCTTAAAACACTAATTGAACATATTTTTCAACAAAACAAAATCAAATTTTGTTTCTATTAAAATTTTAAAGTAGGTTCTATTTCATTCAAAAGCCTTAAAAAACATCTTTTCTACTTATAAAAACATCAATCCTTTTGTTTAAATTCATAAAACATCATAAAATATCAAATTATTTTCTAAAACCCTAAAAATTCTTCATTACCCGAGACCCAAATTTCAAATGCCTAAAATCCAAAATCCAACTTTTGAACCTAAAATAATGAACCCTAACCCTTTTAAAACCTTAAACCCTAATTTTTATGAACCCTAATCCTTTTAAAATATTAAAAAACATAAAAACATAAAAACTCAAAAATTACACAGTAGCTTAAAATTCAATAACCAAAAATCACAAATTAAAGTATTTTAAGGTATTTAAAACCCTAGTTTCATGATTTCATCATTCAAACCTTAATTTGGTTAATCAAAGTGTCTTACCAATCTTTTAAAACATAAAACCTAATTTATTTTAATTCCATAAAAAGTCACAGTAGCTATAATTGAACTTTTATTTGCTTTATTCAATTCCATATTTATTTATACCTTGATTTATCTCTTATGCTTTAATCTATTTAATTTCAATACTTGATTTATTTAATTTATCATGGATGGATGTTTATTTTATTGATATTTAAATACTTTTGATGAATGATTTATTTATGGATGATTATTTACTTTTATCAATTAATTTAGATTTCCAAAAGTTGTAAGAGGTATGTTTCCACTTGGTAGGTACCTCATTAGTTAAACATCATGTAATTTAATTTACTTTTCTATTTTAGAACTTATGTAAAGGGCATGTTTCTACCTTTTGGTGGGTGTCCTATCTAGGCATGTGATGTAAGGACATGTTTCCATCCTTGGATGGGTGTCCATTTATTTGTTTTGTTTTGTTTGGACATTGCTTTGATTTTAATATAATGATGCTTTCTTTTTATTGTGTTTAATATAGATAATGTTATTATATTTAAGAATTTTATAATATTAAGACTTGTAAAGGAGGCCGGTTCCAATGAACTGGGCATTGTGGGGGTGCTGGGCCATTTCTCACCTTCCCTACATGTACCCAACTTTTCGAACCCATTAGGGGGTTGGGGATTCCTTAGGAATCGAGTCATCCACCACTTTCTTTTTTCCCAGCCCGTCCGGGTGGCGACTCCATTTTCTCTGAACTTAGGCCCGTGTTATCTAAGGCCCCGAGCCTAAACAGTGCCAAAGTCGCAAGAACCATTCCACTGGGAGTGGGGGCGAAAATCCCCGCTCACAGTGGGTGTGTCAGCTTCTGCTCGACTTTACTTGATCTTTTTCTTCCCTTTTCTTTCTCTTGAAATTCAATCACAATAAATCGTAATATCTTTTTTAACCAAATCCATTCAAACTTTTAACAAATTATCATGAAAATTTTAGAAATCAAAATCCATGAAAATAAACCAAGATAAAGAAATGTAAACCAATAGGTTGCCTCCCATCAAGAGCTTCTTTAGTGTTGTAGTATCTAGACATTGTTGCCTCATGCATTAATTAACACAATACTTTCTATGGCTTTTCCAACTTGGAGCTCTTCCAAGTAAGGCTTCACTCTTTTTCCATTCACTTTAAAAGTCTCATTGGTTTTTAAATTCAACAATTCAACAACTCCATATGGGAATGTTTGAACAACTTGAAATGGTCCACTCCAATGGGACTTAAATTTTCTAGGGAATAATATCATCTTCAAATTAAATAAAAGGACTTTCATTCTTGATTCAAAAGTTCTCTTAAGGATCATTTTGCCATGCATTGCCTTCATTTTTTTCTTGTAGATCCTTAAGCTCTCATAGGCTTCATTCTAAGCTTATCAAACTCAGAAATTTAGAAAATCCTCTGATCTTTTACCCTCTCTAAGTCAATATTTATACCTTTAATTGGCCAATAAACCTTGTGCTTCAATTTTACTAGTAAGTGGCATACCTTGCCAAAAGCCAATCTATATGGACTCTGTGCCAAGAGTGTTTTGAAAGCTGTCCGATATGCCTAAAGTGCTTCTGGAAGATGGACTGCCTAATCCTTCCTTGTTGTGCTCATTGTCTTCTCCAAAATTCCCTTGATTTGATTGTTGGAAATCTCAGATTGGGTAGATTGGGTAGTGAGTGTTGGTCATTAACCTTTTGATCCATTTGTTGCAAAAATGTTTCCTCCATCACTCACTATTGCTTTAGGAGTCCCAAACCTTCTCAAAATGTACTCCATCAAGAATTTTAGAACAACATTAGCATCATTTGACCTAGTGAGGTAGCCTCTACCCACTTGGACATGTAATCTACAACAAGAATGATATACTCAAAACAAAATGATTTGGGAAATGATCCCACCCATACATCAAAAATTTCTACCACAACAAATATAGAAAGCGGCATTTCATTTCTCTTACTTATGTTTCCTACTCTTTGGCACCTATCACATCTGATACAAAAATTATAAGCATCTTTAATAAGAGTAGGCCAATACAAACCACTTTGAAAAATGTTCTCAACTGTTTTCTTACCTCAAAAATGTCCTCCACAATACATGTTGTGGCAAAATTGCAATGCTTGCAGTTTTTCTTCCTCTGGCATGCATCTTTTAATAATCTAATCCTTGCAAATTCTAAACAAATATGGTTCATCCAAAACATAATACTTGCAAGAATGTAGAGACCTCTTCTTTGCCTAAAAATTCAAGTCTTTACTCAAAATATCACAAGAAAGATAATTAGCAATATCCGCATACCATGGTACTTGAGTTATAGTAAGCAAATACTCATTAGGAAATTTTTCAAAAGAACTTTCACAAGCAATTTGTGCATCATCATCATGAGAATTTGGCATAGAAAGATGGTCAGCCACTATGATTTCACTCCGTTTCCTATCCTTAATTTCCACAAACAACCTAGGTTTAGCTTGTGGTTTAGTTAATAGGTATTTCAAGGTCGTATGATCTAAAAATATAATTACCTTGTAACGTATCAAATAAGATCTGAATTTATCAAGTGCAAATACCATAGCTAACATCTCTCTCACAGTGGTTGTGTAATTCACTTATGTGTCATTTAAAGAAAAACTTCCATAATAAATTTCATAAGAGATTGTTTATCATTTGGCCCAAAATAGCTCATTTCAGAATCAATCGGTCTTCAAAAAGAGATGTTATAACCTTTGGCTCCTCAGCCTTTATCTAATCCATTACCACCAAATTTTGATCCCAATGCCTTCTATCAATTTCATTAGACACAAGGACATGAGACAAATAGATGCATTCAGTTAAAGCATGAGATCCAAAATCTAATTGATAGTGGAATGTTTTCTAAACCCAACAAGCCTAACAAAAAGGACAATCATTTGCTTAGGTTTAACAAAGTACCACCACTAGCAACTTTTATGATAGGAGGAGGATTGAATGACAAATTATCTTGTCATCTTTTCAAAACATAGATGGAGTAGCCACTAAAGGGGAGGAGTTTACTTAACAAGATTGAACTAATTGTTGTCAAGGGTGAAGTAGCCATTGTGAATGAGTTTTGGGACTCAACTGATAGTGAGGGTGAATTCAAATTTAAGAAGGAAGAATGGGCCTAGTCTGAGCTTAAAGAGGAAGAGGTGTTGAATACTCACTCTTGCAAGCCTTATGGGAGGCCTTCACTAAAAGAAGTAGAAGCTGACAAATGAAAAGATGCTGAAATATGAGGGAAAGAAGAAGCAAATGATGATGTGGTTAAGCAACTAAAAAGAACACAAGCTAGTATAAGTATTTGGGATTTACTAGCTACATCCAAGAAGTATCAGGAGACTATGGCTAAGGCTATGGCTAGCAAATAGATTTCTATTACTATAACACCATAGAAGTTAATTAATTTTATATGGGTAAATAAGGCTGAAGAAGTGAAGAAAGGTAAAGATACTCAGAAGGAAAACAAATTTGACTTTAGGATGGTTTCATTCTCAGATGCTACCATAATAGAAGAGAGAAGAGACCACAACCGTCCACTTTTCATTAACGTGGAAGTCAATAGAAAAAGAACTCCTTGTGTCATGGTTGATGATGGATCGGCTATAAATGTGTGCCCAATCAAGATTTTTACCAAAGCTAGCCATGTCAACACATGATCTGAGTCCAACTAAGGTGACAATTAAGGCTTATGACAATAGTGAAAGGCAAGTTGAGTGAACTTTTAAAGTTGTTGTAAAGGCAGGCCCTATCGAATCCATTATGGAGTTTATAGTCTTGGATATACCAGTCACCTATGCATTGTTGTTGGGTCATCCCTGGTTTCATCCTCTTAATGGAGTCCCTTCAACACTTCATCAAAAGATCAAGTTTCCAAATAGGGATGAGATGGTAGTGATCGAGGCTAAAGACAACGAAGTAATGAAAGCCCTAATCATTGAGAGGCCTCTTAATAGATTTTGGGTGGCTGTTGTTTATGATTATGAGATAGTGGACTCCAAGGTCTTGATTATAATCAAGAAGATGAAGTATTTATGTAACACCCTTATACCCAATATACATATACAATATACACCCAACATATGCAATATATGAATATAGGATACAAGAATATCACAACCCATTTTAATAAAACAAATCTTCACTTATAAAATCTGTATAAACTTAAAACATTCAATTGATATCATATAAATAATAGATGAAACATTACTTGTTAAAACACATATATAACTTCATTACCAAAGATTTATCCAAAGCATTTTTGATAGTTTGCGGAATATACGTATTTATTTACATTAAAATCAATATGTACAAAAAGATAAAATATATACATGTTGGCAGTTTGTATCTGATCTTGATATCCAACAATCAACTCTGCACTCAAGGTCTTAAGCCTAGACTCGACTCGGTCTAGATGAACTCTCCTGCTCAACCGGATCTACCCTGTCACCTGCACGATGAATCACAATTGCGCTAAGCCAAAAGCTCAGTGGTACAGACTTTGATAATAATAAAACTCAAATGCAATGCCAATGCACAATGCATATGGATATCACATCATTCCATTTTCTCATATTTTTCAATTATATCATAATCCACAATTCTCATAAAACAAACACAGACATGGGCCCAAAGATAACTAATATGCTATTCAAATTCCAGAGTTACTATTTTGGTTTATAATGACACCATTTGTCTAGCCCCATAGGCAATATATCAATGTAATAATCCAACTAGGTCTGAGCTTATGACCCGGGCATTTCACCCAACCTAGCGTCAAGGATTTGTTTTTGAGGCTTAGGACCCAATCATTTCACCTTAAAAATATTTTCACAGTGACTTCTGGTGTCTAGCCCGTAGGCAAATCATAGGCATGCCGCCAAACACAGAACTCTAAAAATTGAATAACATACTAGCCACATAATTTATTCATATTTCTCATTTTCTCTTCACCAAACTTAACCTTTTCTTCAATCCAACTCTAATTTCATAGTTAACTAGTTAAAAGAACTTCAAACATACCAATATCAACCTATAACACATACTACACTAAATATCCAATTC
Organism: Garcia nutans; assembly: GCA_947685225.1. Classification (NCBI taxonomy): domain Eukaryota; kingdom Viridiplantae; phylum Streptophyta; class Magnoliopsida; order Malpighiales; family Euphorbiaceae; genus Garcia; species Garcia nutans. The sequence continues at coordinate 18,059,532 of CANTUV010000012.1, read as the reverse complement.
ACACAAATATAACTTGCAAAGGAATTCAAAGAAACAAGTTGGAAACTTACCAAATATGAAAAAAATCCTTAAACTTCCAACTTGAACACTTGAAATCCTTTAATTACTTGAGTTAACAAGACGAAAAAATTCTCTTTTACTTGATGAAGGTGGCTGGCGTCAATGAAGAAAGAAGAAGAAGAAGATAAACATCCACTCAACTCAAACCAACAACTCTCTTATTTTAACCACACAGTTTTCCAACTTTTACTCTGCACCAAGTAAAATATATTACTTAATTAATATGTAATATGTCATCTTCCACTAGCCATTTAATTAATATCTTAATAACTAAAATGACATTTGACCATATTAAAATGTTGACTTATATATATTATGTATATCTACATATATATATCATATACACATTTTTCCTTTTTCACTTAATTATAAATATATACTTTTAAATCATTTATTTAATTTTCTAAAATTAATATTTTCAAATTTTTGGGATATTACAATTTACCATGAATAGTCCTTAGAAAAGGAAAAATAGGTGCAACCAAGCTTCCAGATTTCAAGACTTAAGACTCAAGTCTCCAGAAAAGGTTTGGGATACAAGGAAGTTGATGAATGTGTTCTGCTAAAAGGAGATAAGAAGATGCAATTTCTTGCACTTAATAAGACATTTGTTAAATTTCAAGAGATGGGACCACTACAAGGGAAGCTAGAGTCAATCATATTCATAGGAAAGCTAATTCTAGGGTTTGATATATTTGCTAATGTTGCTAATCTTATGGAAAAAGTGGAAAAGAAGCTTGTCTTACCAACTGACCAGGTATCCAACCCTGAAGATAAGAAGGAACCTTCCTTGAGGATCCAGAAGACTCAAAAGGAGATTGCTGCTCTCATTAGGGAACAATTTGAAAGCCTTATAGTTTATGATTGTGAGAACACTGATTTTGATTTTGATTTGTCTGCTCTTTATGAGGATGATGATGTTTGTTTTCTAAAATGAATACAATAAAGTTTGATTTTGCTTTCTTGTGTGATGTTTTTCATAATGGTTACATACATGTGTGTAGTGATTACATTAGTATTTTTAATATTAACTCTATTAACACTCAATCTTTAAATTTGAGATTAAATGAAAATCCTAAAAAATTAGCATATCATCCAACCTTACTCCTGAAGAGATAGAGAGATTTGAAAAGTTATTCAAAAAATATGAAAAAGTCTTTGCTTGGTCTTATAAGGATATGCCAGGAATTGATCAAGGTATAGCCGAGTACATGATTCCTACCTACACTCATATGAAGCCTGTCAAACAAAAGCTAAGGTGTTTAAGGCGATAATAAGCATAATTGGTCGAAGAAAAGGTCACTAAAGCAGGTATAAGTAAAATTCCTGGAAGTGTTAGATTATCCTGATTGGGAAATTTTTTGGTTACTAGAGCATAGGGTTTTGAGGTTAGTGTTTGGGAAATTATGGTTTAAGGTGTGGTTTAATGGGTATTTAGACAAATAATCAAGGCTCTTCATCAAATCTAGGATCAAATTAATTACTCATTAAAACAATCCCCCAAATAATTCATTAATGTTTAATGTTTTCCACAGGACACAGCTATTGAATGTTGAAATAAAATGTAAATCAATGAACAAAGCCACTATAAGTTTAAAAGGATTTAATGGTTAAAGACAAACCATCGTTGTTGGTTCCACCAAAGTTAATGAATTAAAATAAGCCCCTGCTACTACCTGCCTGGATCAATCATAGTTTTTGGCTAGAAATTGCTTGGTTATTGCTTTATGTGTTGATCTTGTTAAACCGTGTTGGCTGCTGAATTTGTTCTTCATAATTGTTACTTCCTATTTCAATGTTTAAACATTAGTTTTTATAGGCGTAATTAGGTTTTAAAATATAAGCTCAAAACTTAATCCAACAGTTCAAATGAAATCCATCTTAATTACGAAATTAATAAGTCAAATTATGAGTGGATTAGCTGGACCATGGCGAATTGGAAATTGCCAATTCACCATAATTGACTACTCATGGCAAATTCACTTGCCAATTCACCATGGTTTTCCACCCATGGCGAATTGGATAAGCCAATTCACCATTGGTCCAGTCTGGCTCATCTTTATGCTTTAAAATTGGATCCATGGCAAACCGGACTAGGTTTAGGATTTTAAAAGCAAACCAATTTATTTTTCAAACTAGGTTTAGGGTTGTGAGCGGGGATTTTCACCCCCACTCTCGGTGGAATGGTTCTTCTGACTTTGGCACTATTTAGGCTCAGGGCCTTAGAGAACACGGGCCTAAACCCGGAGAAAATAAAGTCGCCACCCGAACGGGCCGGGAAAAAGAATTGGATGGATGACTCGATTCCTAAGGAATCCCCAACCCCATAATGTGTTCAAAAAGTTGGGTACATGTGGGGAAGGTGAGAAATATTCCAGCACCCCCATAATGCCCGGTTCATTGGAACCGGCCTCCTTTGCAAGTCTTAATACTATAAAATTCTTAATTGTAACAATATTATTCATATTACATGCAACAATTAAGATAAAGAATCGTTATATTAAAATCAAAGCAATGTTCAAACAAAGCAAATAAATGGACACCCATTCGAGGATGGAAACATGTCCTTACATCGTTCATGTCTAAACTAAATAGGACACCCATCGAAAGGTGGAAAACATGTCCTTTACATTGGTCCAAAATATAAAATAAAATTTAAATTTCATAGAAATTAATTAATGAGGTACCCATAAAGTGGAAACATACCTCTCACAATTTTAATACTAAAACAACCAAATAATAATCATAATAAGAAAGAGAATATATATCCATGATAAATTAAAAAAATGAAGCATTGAAATTAAATAAATCAACCATCAGAACATATAATAAACTACATAATCAAATCTAAAATTAAATAATGTAATAAATATATAAATTTAGAATATGCATCTTAGAATATGTTTTTTGGAATTAGGGTTTTTGAAATTTGGATTTAAATTGAGGCTTCATCATTTAGGGTTTAGGGTTTATTTGAGGTTGTTGGGATGATGAAATTTAGGGTTTAAGAAATTTTAAGGTTTTTATGAAACTAGGGTTTAGGAATTAAGTTATTGGAATTAGGGTTTGGGTCTAAGTTTGGGAATTAAGCAAGTGGAGTTTTTGGAATTAAAGGATCTTGACATTTTAGAATTTGATAAGGGCTTTGGTGTTTTGAATTTTGGAAATAGATTTTATAAATTTAGGTTCAAAATTTAGAAAAATTTTAGGGTTTTGGAAAATTAAGAAAACAATTAGGGTTTTGGGAATTAATAAAACGATTTAAGGTTTTGGAAAATTGGAAAGCAAATTAGGGTTTTGGAAATTAATAAAATGATTTAAGGTTTTGAAAAATTGGAAATCAATTTAGGGTTTTGAAAAATAATAAAATGATTTAAGGTTTTGAAAAATTGGAAAACATATTAGGGTTTATCAATTTATACTATTGAATCAAAGTGATAAAAAAAATAAACGAAAACCAGTAAGAATAAAAAATGATATAACAATTGAATGTTTAAGCAAATTCAGGATTAAGACACAAAATCTGCGTTGAAGGTTCCTCCAAATTGTTTTCTGGATGAACAATAACAAAGGTAGTATTGCTGTCTTTGATGGATTGATTATTTGATGAGTGTTCATTGTTGTTGCTTTCTTTTTTTTTTTTTCCTCTCAATTGCCGCTCTCTGCCTTTCCTTTTAGGTTTTTTTTGTTTCTTCTTTAGTGCTAGTATTTATAGGAAAATAAAGAGTCCTAATCCTATTTTAATAAGGAAATATGAATTGCTTAGGAAAAATTAGGAAACTTGGTAAAACAAGGTTTGGTCAAAAAATTGGCAGCGCGCGAGCTGTCGGCCCCGTGGACTATACTGACAGAAATTGCGCTGGCAAAAATGGGCACAGTGGGCCAATTCGGGCCAAATGTCATCTGTCACGACCCAATTTGTACATATGTACGGTACATCCATGTACAGTACATTCGCATACAGTAAGAGGAGCAATCCCGAGTAACCACCAAAGAACACGAAGTGAAAGGAAGCTCTATAGGACAAAAAGGACCTAACTGAAAAGATTGTAAAGTTTTGTGGAGGTGGCCGTAATTAACAAAAATTGTTCCGGAAGTCCTTAATAGTGCACATAACAGACTCCAGAAATGGAAAGTAGAGAAAAATCGGGTAGCAACGGTGCGACACGGTTTTTCCCGAAAACGCACGGTTTGGAAGATATAAGGGATTTTGACCAGGGGCATCATGGTCATTTTTAAAAGTGTCTCGAAAGTAATAATGGATCTCAAAAATGAAAAGTAGAGGAAAAACTGAGTCAAAAAGTGTACCACAGCATTCGGCGGAAGTGCGCGGTTTAAAAGTTACGAACAAGTAACCGTCGGAGGGTATTTTGGTCTTTTCACATTTTAGACCATAAAATTACAGCACAAGGAGCTTGAGGGGCCAAAATATAATTAAAATGAAGTCCAAGGGCTTGGGTTGTAAATAAATAAAAGAAGGAGACATTTGGACCAATGAGAATTAGCCATTTTCCCACATATGTGTACCAATGGGAAATCAACATTTACACCATGACATATTACCCTCTCTTGGCTGCCATTTGGAGGAGAGAACACCACAAAAATAAAGCCAAGAACTCTCTTTGTTCTTGCTTGGCCGAAAATAAGAGAAAGGAAAAAGAGAGAGAGATTGTTTTTTTTTTCAATTAGCTAAATTTGGAGAAAAAAAAAGAGAGGTTGCAAACTTGGGTGGAGAATAAGATTTTAAGGTATGGAAATTCATCTATGGTTCTATTTCTTTCATTGGTTATAGTATTTGTAAGATAAAAATGAAAGAATAAATATGATGATTATAGAAAATTTAAGAAGTTGAAGAAAAGTGAAAGAGATGATTTGCACATATAAGATTAAGGATAAAAAGGATGACTAGTAGTATTAGTTAGCAAAATAAGGCATGAAGCACTTAAATTTTATTATGTTCTTGACATGGATTTTATGAAAATTATAGGAAATCAAGAAGTGAGAGAGAAGGAAGCAAAGAAGATATAAAAGAACTAGAAACAAGTGAAAAGAATTAAGGTTTGGTACTTAAATCATTGCCTTTTCAATTAATTCACATATTTTGCATTATGGTACTTTTGAAATGGTTTTGAAATAATGTTATTATGTGTGGTAAATATGTGGGAAAGTGCTCTTGAACCATTTGTAATCAATTGATTATGAAAAGAATGAAAACAAAACAAACTAGCTAAACTTTGCTCAATTATCCATTAACTTTGATGAACTTTTAATCACTCCTTTAGTTTGATATTTGAAAGAGGGACTCTTAGTCCTTCAATGGTATCACAAAAGGAGTCTAAAAATCAATTTTGCTAGAAAAAAATGAATTTCCCTCAAGTTTTGAAAATTGGGCAGAATGGTCCCTTTTGGGCACCATTCTGCAGCTTTCATTTTGGGCAGTCCGTTGAAGGGGCAAACGAAAGAATTTTTTTGACGAAATTTTACATGCATTTAGTTAACTGATGAAAGTGTTTTCCTGCAAAAATTCATTCAAAAATAAGGTTGTTTACTTGGTCAAAACTGTTGCCAAAGTTGACTGATTTTCAGCAGTAAAAACAGATTTTACTATTTAGTTGCCGCGCGCCATTGCGTTGCCAATTTTACGCACCGTGCTACTATTCATTTGGTCATTTTTCTAAATGTGTTAAAACTTGAATATTATGATATAGATTGATGTTATATCATTTAAAATGACACGAAAGGGGTTTGGAATAATCAGAAAGGCATCATGAGAAGTTATCCGAGTAATATATGCATTATGGAAAAATCATGACCTATTGAATATCATGACCAAAGTAATTTCATAAATTATTTATGCTCTACTTGGTATATCAGAACCCTTGAGATAAGGGTATGATGCATCATACTATTACTGCAGTACTACTTATGACATGATATGATATTCCGGCTGAAGGCCGATGATTACAATGACATGATCAATGATGCAATGATAATGGCCATTGGCACATGTGCAAGAATTATGATGAAAGATAATGAAATATGATCATGACAAGATATGTTTATCATGACCCTTCCTTATCCGCTGACGTTCTGTTAAACCAGTAGAGCAACCAAAATGATAAAAGCAAGAAAAATGATTTAAATTCAAAATATTCAGTCAAGCCTTTTTACCTTTTGTGTTTTGTATTTATTCCTTTCAATTGTTTAAAGTATATAAATATATGTTCAAATCATTCTTTCATTTTATTGCAATGATTTAAGTACCCACTAAGCAATTGCTTAGCAAGTTTAGTTTCCCTCTAAACTCGTAGGTTAAACGAGGAAACGAGATTGCAGCATGTCCTGCGCAGCTGGCCTTGACTACTACTTTGGGTAGGAGTTTGGATATGATTGATTGTAGCAATATGGCATGTACATAAGCTTGTATGATCTAGCAAATAAATGTACTATACTGAAAAGCTAGAACACGTACACTGCTAGTAATTTAATAAATCTTATTTGGGTTTAGCACTTATGTATGCAAGTATAGAAGTGTGAATTCTTCTTGCAGGATTGTAGTTGAGGTTATAAGGGTGGATTATTGGGAGTGTGCTTGTGTTGAATTGTGAAACAAAATGTCTTTCAAAAATAAGAAAAATCAGTTTTGGCGACACTTGGAACCTCCATTTTTAGGGGAGGTTATGGCAAATTTTTTTTTTAAAATCAGCACTTAAAATTGGCTAAGGAAAATATGAAGACAACCACCATGAGTTAACAGTCCATCTTGGTCTATAAACGTAGGCTAAGATGGGGTGTTACATTTAGTGGTATCAGAGCACCGGTTTAGCCGGTCCTAGAAAATTCAACATAGGAGGATACACATTTTATGTTGGGAGTGGCCATTACCAATGTAAAATGGTATATCCTATTGCAGATAAGAAATGAGAGCATATATCATTTAGGTACGAAATGTCGGAATAGTAGAAAGGATATTATAAATACATAAGTATATGAGGTACATGTGATAAAGGAAAATCTAATAGTGATTACGTACATGCCATATAGGAAAGTTAATGTGTTGAGTCAAGCCAGCTGCTAATCCTTATCACGATATTTGTATACGGTATAAGGTTGCAAGAGGCAAAATCACAAAGAATTATAGATCAAGAAAAGGAATCACACGCTTTTCGTACCCATAAATGTAGAAATGGGTCTTGGACTTATGTCACGACCTGTAACGGTGGCTGTGGAAGGCCCCGAAGTTTATTTACGATAGATGACAGTACCATTGCAATAAACGACAAGAATGGTACCTATTGCTACCAAAAGAGAAAGGAAGTCCCCAATCGAGAAGTTAAGGAAATATGGGGCTAAAGAATTTAAGGCTAGTAGGGAAGAAGGATTTGAAGAAGTTGAGTACTATTTGGACAGTACTAGTAGGACATTGGAACAAATGAGATGCACGCCAGATAAAAGATTTATTTATGCCATGTCCCTTTGGGTAGAAGAAACATACACTTGGTAAAACATACTTAAACACAAGGAGAAATGAGTTTATATATCTACAGCAAGGAAGAATGACAGTATCTGAGTATGATAGAGAGTTCACCCGCCTCAGTAAGTATGCAAAGAAAATGATAGAAACAAAGCAAGAAAGACGTTAAAGATTTTGGAAGGATTAAATAATGGAATTAAAGTACAATTAGTAGTCATGGACGTGTTTGAATTTTCAAGATTAGTTGTGAAAGTTTTAGGTATCGAGAGGGTATACATAGATTAGAGAAGTAGACACCAACGCATGCAACAAAAGAGAGTACAAACTTAAAGCTTGGGAAGATTTCGACAAGTTGAGAAGAAGTTTAGAAGTGAAGGTAGTTTTGCACAGTAAAGTTGGCGATCGCAATGCCAAGGATCCGGCCGAGGTTCAAGGCGCCAGACATCCGTAGCCAGTATACCGGGGTCCTTATAAGGGGGTTCCTGGAGAAGATTAGATAGGCGTATATGAATGTAAAAATTAAAATGTACATAAGAAAATGAAATTTGAAGAATGGAATAAAAGAGGAACAGAATAAGAGGATAAAAGAAAAGTATGTAAAATGTAAAGACCGGACAGTAAGAGATAAAATAGACAGAACTTAGATAACAAAGATGAGTGAACAGAAATAAGTATATGAGAAATTCTCATGTCCGGCCACTAGAGAATATGTACAGTAACCCCATGTACAATATTCACATAAGTAGATGAAGTAAGCGCACTAAGAAGATACTGCTGACCCGACACCGTTATGTTGAAATTTAACAGGAAACTGGAGTTAAACGTGCTCGACCAATGATGATGGGTGACCATCCCGTGAGTCTTAATAAGGTAGGTGATGGACCATATGAGTAGAAACTAGACGAAATCTAATCAAAACACTGTATTGTGATTCCTCCTGAAAATGCCCCAATGTAATCATCAAAATTAAGAAATTATAAGAAGAAGATATATGAGATTTATGAATTCAGGAAATGATGGGAAAAAAAAGAGAGAGAGAGAAGAGAAAGAGAGAAATTAAGAACCACAAAGGTAGAAGGTGCAGAATTAAAATTAGATCAAAAAGGAAAGAATGAAAGTAATAACAACCCAAGGACTAGGTAAAGGAAAAAGAAAAAAGTAACAATTCAAAAATTACTGGAGGATTGGAAAGAAATATAGATTTGAAGGATATATTACTCCTCTATGCAAACACTGTGGATGAAGACGAAAGAGTGAATGTTGGTAATTAATAGATGGATGCTGGGAATGCGGGGCACTAGATCGTGTTAGGGTAAACTGCCAGAAAGACAAATGAATGCACCCGCACCGACAGAAAAAAAATCACGGCCCGCTTTTGGCCGAGGCCAAAGCAGGGGAAAGGAAAGTGATTCGAATTTTCAAAGAGCACAATCAGAGACCGTTGACTAGCTCAATTCAAGTACACCAGCCAGAGCCTACGCAAAAAAAACTTAGAAGAATTACCAGTAGGATATGTTAAGTTTGAAACATTAGTTATAAATCCGATAAGAGATGAGGTAGTTACACACAAGTGATTAAAGAATGTTCTATAGAGTTACATGAAAATGCATTTCCAGAAAATTTAATAGAGTTACCATTCCGAGAATTTGACGTAATGTTGGTATTGGATTGGCTAACAAGGCATAAAACAGTGGTTGATTATAAGAAGAAAGAGAGTAACACTTCATACTCCCCACAAGGAGGAAGTGACGGCAGTAGGAAAGAGAGCCGATTACCTAAACAACGTAATAGCAGCAGTTACAACAAGGTGTTCCATACAAACGGATGTGAGGCATACTTGGTAAGCACTATGGAAGCAAAGAAGAATGTGATAAAGATTCAAGAGGTATCTACAATGTGTGATTTTCTCGATGTTTCTTTAGACGAGCTACTCGGATTATCACCTAAGAGAAAAGTAGGATTCACTATAAATGTATATCCGGGAACTGCACCGGTGTCGGTTGCCTCATACCGAATGGTACCAGTGGAACCCAAAGAAATGAAAACACAATTATAGAAGCTACTCGACAAGAGTCTTATACGGCCAAGTATTTTTTCATGGGGCATGCCAGTACTCTTTGTCAAAAAGAAAGATAAATCCTTAAGGTCATATGTGAACTATAAGTAGTTGAATGAGCATACGATTAAGGATAGATATCCATTACCGTCCATCGATGATGTATTCGACCAACTTAAAGGAACCAAGGTCTTTAAAAAAATAATAATAATAAAATATAAAAAAAAATAGATCACCGACTGGGATATCAGCAGCTACGGATCAAAGGAAAAGACATTCCAAAGACTACATCTAGAACTAGATACGGACGTTATAAGTTCCTTGTAATGCCTTTTGAGCCCACAAATGTGTCAGTAGTATTCATGGATTTAATGAATCATATCTTTCATCCATACTTTGACCAATTTGTAAATGGTGTTCATAGATGACACCATCATTTATTTAAGGAACAAAGAAGAATAGGATCGATACTTTTGCATAGTATTGCAAATGTTGCGAGAGAAGCAGTTGTACGTCAAACATGACAAATGCGAGTTTTGATTGGAAAAAGTGACATTCTTAGAACACACCATATTAGCATAAGGCATTAAAGTAGGTCTTAAGAAAATAAAAGCCATTTTGGAATGGAAAACACCAAAGATAGTAATAGAAGTAAAAATCTTTTTAGGACTGGATGGGTACTATTAATGTTTTATAAAAGGGTTTTCCATTATTATCATCCCAATGACAAGGTTGTTTCAAAGGAATGCCAAACTCCAATGGACTGATAAATGTTAGAGGAACGTTGAGAAACTAAAGGAAAAGTTAACAAATGCTTTAATACCCATACGGCCCGTGTCCAGCAAAGAATTTGTGAGATATAGTGATGCTTCACACATCGGTTAAGGTTATATGCTTATGCAAAAGGATAAAATAGTCGCATAAGTCTTTAGATGATTTAAACCATACGAAAAAATAATAATAATAATAATAACCCGACACACTGTTGGAATTAATAGTTATCGTATTGGCTTTCAAGATTTGGAGATATGATTTATATGGAGAAAAGTGTTAAAAGTTTAAAATATCCGCCAACTCAAGAGGATCTCAATTTATGGTAAGGAAAGTAAACCCAAGTTTTGGAAACAACAGCTAAGTTATAAAGTATCATCTAGGAAAAGCTAACGTGGTGGCCGACGCACTTGGTAGAAAATCAATACCAGCCTTAGGCGCTATAAAGATCAGTTTAAGACCAATGGAAGAGGAAGTACTAGTAGTAGAAATGCAAGCATAAACTATGTTTCTTTTCAAGAAATTCATTAAGTACAAAAGGAAAATGAACAAATACAAAAATGGATCAAGCAAGTGCAAGGAGGAAAGGATATAAAATTCTAAATTTCTAAGAACAGTAGCTTGTATTATGACAATAGAGTAATGATACTAACAATGGGAAACATAAGAAAGAAAATTTTTTCTAAAAGCATATAGTAGTCTCTACGCAATGCATCCAGGAGTTACAAATGTATCAATATCTAAAGAAGTTTTAATGGTAGCCTGGAATGAAGAGAGGTATTGTTGATTTTATGACCAAATGTTTAATATGTCAACAAGCAAAAGCGAAATATCAAATACTATCTGGACTGTTACAACTAATTCCCACTCTAGTATGGAAATGGGAACATATCACTATGAATTTTGTCATAGAATTACCAATGACACGAGGCTGGCATAACGTTGTTCGGATAATCATTGACTGCCTAACTAAGTTAGCTCATTTTCTACTTTTACAAATGGATTATTCAATAGATAAATTGGTGGAAATGTACGCCAAGGAAATTGTACGATTATACAGGATTCCAATGTCTATCATTTTTGGCAGAGGTCCACAATTCACCATGAATTTATGGAAGAAGTCGCAAACAGCTTCTGAAACCCAAACAAATTATAGCACTGCCTTTCACCCGTAAACAGATGGACGATTTGAAAGAGTAATCCAAATTTTTGGAGGATATATTAAGAGTATGTGTTATAGAATTTAAGGGTGGCTGGAATAGGTATTTGAGTTTAATTGAATATGCATATAATAACGACTATTAATTCAGCATACGGTGATGCCCTATAAAGAAGTATACAAAAGAAAACATGGAACACCAGAGTGTTGGACGGAATTAAGTAAAGACAAGATAAAATCATATGCGGGTATTTAGGAGCAAAATCATATGCGGACTCGAAACGAAGGGACATAGAACTCTAAGTGGAAGACAAGGTTTTTCTTAAGACTTTCCCATGAAAGAAGTATTAAGATTTAAGCAGAAAAGTAAGTTAAGACTTAGGGTTATTGGACTATACGAGATCATCGAACGCATAGATCAATAGCCTATCGGTTAACTCTATTACCAGAACTGAACAAAATACATAATGTTTTTCACGTTTCAATGATAAGGCAAGATCGTTTGAACTTCCCACACGATATAAAGATACAAAACGTCAGAGTCCAATCTGACCTAAATTATGAAGAAGAACCAATAGAAATTTTAGCACAAAAAGTCAAAGGATTAAGAAATAAGAGAATTCCTCCAGTTAAAGTGCGGCGAAGGAACTATAGAATGGAAGAGATAATTTGGGAAAGAGAAGGAATAATGAGGATGGAAGCCTAAATTTTACACCCGATCGGCTTCGGGACGAAGCCTAAATTTTAGAGGGGAAGAAATGTCATGACCCAATTTGTACATATGTACGGTACATCCATGTACAATACATTCGCGTACAGTAAGAGGAGCCATCCTGAGTAACCACCAAAGAACACGAAGTGAAAGGAAGCTCTATAGGACAAAAAGGACCTAACTGAAAAGATTGTAAAGTTTTGTGGAGGTGGCCGTAATTAACAAAAATTGTTCCGGAGGTCCTTAATAGTGCACATAACGGACTCCAGAAATGGAAAGTAGAGAAAAATCGGGTAGCAACGGTGCGACACGGTTTTTCCCGAAAATGCACGGTTTGGAAGATATAGGGGATTTTGACCAGGGGCATCATGGTCATTTTTAAAAGTGTCTCGAAAGTAATAATGGATCTCAAAAAAGAAAAGTAGAGGAAAAACTGAGTCAAAAAGTGTACCACTGCATTCGGCGGAAGTGCGCGGTTTAAAAGTTACGAACAAGTAACCGTCGGAGGGTATTTTGGTCTTTTCACATTTTAGACCATAAAATTACAGCACAAGGAGCTTGAGGGGCCAAAATATAATTAAAATGAAGTCCAAGGGCTTGGGTTGTAAATAAATAAAAGAAGGAGACATTTGGACCAATGAGAATTAGCCATTTTCCCACATATGTGTACCAATGGGAAATCAACATTTACACCATGACATATTACCCTCTCTTGGCTGCCATTTGGAGGAGAGAACACCACAAAAATAAAGCCAAGAACTCTCTTTGTTCTTGCTTGGCCGAAAATAAGAGAAAGGAAAAAGAGAGAGAGATTGTTTTTTTTTTTCAATTAGCTAAATTTGGAGAAAAAAAAAGAGAGGTTGCAAACTTGGGTGGAGAATAAGATTTTAAGGTATGGAAATTCATCTATGGTTCTATTTCTTTCATTGGTTATAGTATTTGTAAGATAAAAATGAAAGAATAAATATGATGATTATAGAAAATTTAAGAAGTTGAAGAAAAGTGAAAGAGATGATTTGCACATATAAGATTAAGGATAAAAAGGATGACTAGTAGTATTAGTTAGCAAAATAAGGCATGAAGCACTTAAATTTTATTATGTTCTTGACATGGATTTTATGAAAATTATAGGAAATCAAGAAGTGAGAGAGAAGGAAGCAAAGAAGATATAAAAGAACTAGAAACAAGTGAAAAGAATTAAGGTTTGGTACTTAAATCATTGCCTTTTCAATTAATTCACATATTTTGCATTATGGGACTTTTGAAATGGTTTTGAAATAATGTTATTATGTGTGGTAAATATGTGGGAAAGTGCTCTTGAACCATTTGTAATCAATTGATTATGAAAAGAATGAAAACAAAACAAACTAGCTAAACTTTGCTCAATTATCCATTAACTTTGATGAACTTTTAATCACTCATTTAGTTTGATTTTTGAAAAAGGGACCCTTAGTCCTTCAATGGTATCACAAAAGGACTCTAAAAATCAAATTTGCAAGAAAAAAATGAATTTCCCTCAAGTTTTGAAAATTGGGCCGAATGGTCCCTTTTGGGCACCATTCTGCAGCTTTCATTTTGGGCAGTCCGTTGAAGGGGCAAACGAAAGAATTTTTTTGACGAAATTTTACATGCATTTAGTTAACTGATGAAAGTGTTTTCCTGCAAAAATTCATCCAAAAATAAGGTTGTTTACTTGGTCAAAACTGTTGCCAAAGTTGACTGATTTTCAGCAGTAAAAATAGATTTTACTATTTAGTTGCCGCGCGCCATTGCGTTGCCAATTTTACGCACCGTGCTACTATTCATTTGGTCATTTTTCTAAATGTGTTAAAACTTGAATATTATGATATATATTGATCTTATATCATTTAAAATGACACGAAAGGGGTTTGGAATAATCAGAAAGGCATCATGAGAAGTTATCCGAGTAATATATGCATTATGGAAAAATCATGACCTATTGAATATCATGACCAAAGTAATTTCATAAATTATTTATGCTCTACTTGGTATATCAGAACCCTTGAGATAAGGGTATGATGCATCATACTATTACTGCAGTACTGCTTATGACATGATATGATATTCCGGCTGAAGGCCGATGATTACAATGACATGATCAATGATGCAATGATAATGGCCATTGGCACATGTGCAACAATTGTAACACCCCCACACCCAATACATACACACTACATACACCACAATGTAGTATACATGTATCGAATATAGGAATGCTATAGATTTTCTTAACATTCAAAACATTTTAAACTTGATACAATACTCTTATCGTTATATATTATAGAAAAGTAAATCATTTACTTATAAACAAAACATATTGGATATATATAAACATACATTTAAATATTACGCAGCGGAATATAGAAAACATTTACATATATGAAAGCATTTGAATACGTATTTACAATTATACATATATTTACATTATAACCCATATTTACAAAATATAAAAGAGTTATACATGATTGGCAAGTCTCCTCTGATCTTTAAGTTCCCAAAATCAACTCTTCACTGTCTACTCTCACTCGGTCTCGAAGAGCTCTCGGGTTCAACTCTATTACCTGCGCGATCAAACACTATCGCGCTAAGCTAAGGGCTTAGTAAGACAATTCATGCTAATGCTATGCTTTAGTGCAATGCAATGTTTCACATTTGTATTAATAAATCAACCTCAATGATACACACACAATTAGTAAAGATCATACTCAACAAACAATATTCCGTGAATAGTCCGTTTCATCATATAAGTAATATTAACATTTCATTACATTAGAACAACATTTATGTTATACATAAAACCTAGACACCTATGGGCCCATCAAGTACTTAATACGATATTCAGAATTCAGAGTTACTGCTTTGGTTCATAAACACCATTATCAAGCCCGTAGGCAACATATACATATATATATCTCTATCCATGGATAGCGTAACAGATCCGGTCTCTTGGATCATCAACTCATCTAACTCGAGGATATCCTCAACCCGGCAAGACTGTTACAAATCAAATATCTCATAATATCAATTATCATAGTGTAACAGACCCAGTCTCTTGGACCTCAATTCAACTCAATTTGAAGAGATCCTCAACCCGGCAAGACTGTTACCTTTCATTAAATAGGCATGCCTCCAAAAACCAGAACTCTGAAATTGAATATCATATTAAGCATACACTTATTTCATTATTCTCTTTATCAAACTCTTTCTCAATCTTTCTCATCAATTAGGCAAACATGCCATACATCATTCAATTATATCATCATAGCCAATCACAATGGCTCTATATTCCATTTCATCTTAATTCACAACATAACATTTCAATCTTTCATAAACACATTCATTTACATCATCATGTCATTCACATTATTCATATATATATATATCATCAGTGATATAAACATAACAATACACATTGCTCAAATAAATTAACAATGTAATAATGCCACATTTGAACTTACACACAATCATATAGGTTTTGTACTTACCTCAAAAACAAATCACACCACTCTTAACACTTCCTTGTTTAAGATCCTTCTACCTCTTAAATCAATGATTAATCACTATCTTCAAGACCTAAATCAAAAGTAATAGCATATACTTGTTTAGGGATACACAAGAGATAATCCAATTAGGAATTAATTAGGGCAAACCCTAACCCTGACACGCTCATGTTAGGAAATCATAGAGATCACTGCAAACAAAAACACGCAGCGGAAAAATATTTGATCTCTGATTTCCCACCAGGATCCATGCTGTTCGTTTAATTCGACAAAAGTGTTCAAAGAACTAACCTGTTGATGATTCGAAATCACAGTTTGGAAGAGATGCCTCGATCGTGAAACACCCTCTATCGCGTATCCACACGAATGCTACCGTTTGGAGTGCTAGCTCTCTGCAACGACGAAGGCTGGAAAAACGTTTTCTCTAAAAACGTATTAAGGTTACCTTTTTCGTTCCTCTTTGTTTTTATTGTTACCTCTGAGAAGACTTAACGTCTGGAGTGAATATAATCACTCCAGAATCCAATTCAAAATTGGATACGGAAAGTCAAATTCAGAATCCAAGTCTAATTAGGATTCTGAATACATTATCTAATAATATATATAATTGGATAAGGTAAGTCAAATTCAGAATCCAAATCTAATTAGGATTCTGAATATATTATCTAATAATATATATATATATAAATGAAAATAATAATAATAATAAATATTAATATCTAATATTAATATTATTAATATTATATCCAGCCCAAAACGCATTCTTGTGTGTGACCCGATAGGCCCATATTAATTGGCAGTCAATTTAATCTCTATTAAATCAACAAGTCATAATTGGCCTCTAGCAAGGCGTTACAACTACCCAATTAATATAAGGAATGTCCAATTTGCCTAATAATAGTATATGCATTAATCCCTTTGTCACACGATATCTAGCTTGAACATAAGTCATGGTCAACGTCATACTTATATTGTCCAAACTTATGATTACTCGATCTCCAAGTAGACTGATAAAAACAAATGAAATTGATCACACTATCAATTCATTTGAGCACGGCCATGCATTTCACAGTCTCACTTATCATTATGAACATAACCTTTATTACTATCCAGTTACGGATAATGTTTGATCATGTCAAAATATAATAGTCCTTATATTGGAAACTATGACAATCTCAAGTCAAAGAATTAATACATAACTATCATGAGATTTACTTATGACACTAACCCATGTAGTAATCTCATGATGGGTCTATCCAATACATTGTTCTCTAACAAGTATCTATGAAATTGATTTGTATCACTATACACATAACCATCTAATGATTATCAAATCAATGTTCATACTGGTTAAGAATTAATTTTTTTTATCTCTATAACAATAATAAACCAGGGACAAATATCAAAATTGTGTAACATGCAAACAAACAATAATGATAATAAAACCTCATTTATTAATAATGAATGTATAACATAAAGATCCAAATAAATGGCCTAGGGCACATACACTAACAGCTCACCCACACGGGCGTGTCCATGACCGTGCCCTAACTCCACAACACAGAAGTATTTACACGCTCAACAACATGGGCGTGTTTCTGGGCGTGTAAATTCTCAAATCTCACAGTAGCTATGACACGCTCAATAACACAGGCGTTCTACTGGTCGTGTCAAACCTATTGCCTCCAACACAATTGACACGCCTAAAGACCCTGGACGTGCTCATGGGCGTGTCCGACCACAAATCAAGATTCCGACCAAAACAACCAAACACTCAACAAAACACTTTTATCCAACAACATCCACTTCACACCATCTTAACAAAACATACTCAAAACTCATCTAAAACTTGCAACACACCAAAAACAAGCCAAGCACACATCAAGCACAAAACACAAAATCATCTCAAAACCCTCACCACATATACAACATCATCTCTTCCAACCACTTACTCTTTTCTTCAATCCATACTCAACATCCATCATCCAATCACTCAAACACTTCTCACATCTCAAAATCAACCAACACACTCTTAAAAATCTATCAAACTCAAATATCATTTCAAATAAACACAAAGATCACAAGAGAACTTACCAAAGTTATAAGACTTCTTGTATCATCCACTAGATCACTTCAATCTTCCATCAATTTGAGCTTAACACATCAAGATCTTCACTTTGTCTCTTGTTCTCCTTTGTCTATGAAGGAGCCGGCCACACAAAGAAGAAAGAAGAAATGAACCACAAAAATAAAGTCAACTCTTCTTTTAATCTCCACCAAGTATTCCAATTCAAACAATTACCAAAACACCCTTTTATCATTTGTTCTAGCTTTCTTTTTAATCCAATGCCCTTAATAGTCATTTCACCAATAACCAAATAAATATCTCTACCCCCTTGACTCTTCATTTGACCAATTTATATGTTATGTATATCATCATATACACAACATATACCATTCTCTCTAAACCCTATTTTCTTTCCCAATTTCTTTTCTCTTGCAATTAACACATATATACAATCCAATATAACAACAACAACAATAACAACAATAACAATAACATAATCAAAACTTCTAGACCATATATGAGGATATTACAAGAATTATGATGAAAGATAATGAAATATGATCATGACAAGATATGTTTATCATGACCCTTCCTTATCCGCTGACGTTCTGTTAAACCAGTAGAGCAACCAAAATGATAAAAGCAAGAAAAATGATTTAAATTCAAAATATTCAGTCAAGCCTTTTTACCTTTTGTGTTTTGTATTTATTCCTTTCAATTGTTTAAAGTATATAAATATATGTTCAAATCATTCTTTCATTTTATTGCAATGATTTAAGTACCCACTAAGCAATTGCTTAGCGAGTTTAGTTTCCCTCTAAACTCGTAGGTTAAACGAGGAAACGAGATTGCAGCATGTCCTGCGCAGCTGGCCTTGACTACTACTTTGGGTAGGAGTTTGGATATGATTGATTGTAGCAATATGGCATGTACATAAGCTTTTATGATCTAGCAAATAAATGTATTATACTGAAAAGCTAGAACACGTACACTGCTAGTAATTTAATAAATCTTATTTGGGTTTAGCACTTATGTATGCAAGTATAGAAGTGTGAATTCTTCTTGCAGGATTGTAGTTGAGGTTATAAGGGTGGATTATTTGGAGTGTGCTTGAGTTGAATTATGAAACAAAATGTCTTTCAAAATAAGAAAAATCAGTTTTGGCGACACTTGGGACCTCCATTTTTAGGGGAGGTTATGGCAAAATTTTTTTTAAAATCAGCACTTAAAATTGGCTAAGGAAAATATGAAGACACAACCACCATGAGTTAACAGTCCATCTTGGTCTATAAACGTAGGCTAAGATGGGGTGTTACATCATCTGCGGCAAATTTGGGACAGCCCAAATCGCCCCAAATTCGCCGCAGATAATTTTTGCGGCGAAATGGGCTGCCGCGCGACGCTTGCCGATCTGTCTGATTTTTTATTTTTTTATTTTTTTTATTATTATTAAAAATAACTATTAAATATTATTAGTAATTAAAATATTATTAAAATAAATAAAATACCACAAAAATTATTTTGGACTATCGGATTTGAATTGGTAAAAAATTAAGGGTCTACAGTTTGCCCCCTACTTGAACGATCTGAGACAACGGCAAAAGAGAGCAAAAAGCAATAAGATCTTTGACTGATTTTTGATGAGGATGGGTACTTAGATTTAATTTGGATACTTGGACCCGAGACTGAACTTGATTTGGGTACTTAGAATAGAGATTGGGTACTTGGGCCCAAGACTGAATTTGATCTGGCTACTTGGACCCGAGATTGGGTACTTAGATCCGATACTGAATTTGATTTGGATACTTGGATCCGAGATTGAACTTGATTTGGGTACTTGGACCCAAGATTGGGTACTTAGACCCTAGACTGAATTTGATTTGGGTACTTGGACCAGAGATTGGGTACTTGGACCCGATATTGAATTTGATTTGGGTACTTGGACCCGAGATTGGGTTTGATTTGGGTACTTGGACCTGAGACTGAATTTAATTTGGATACTTGGACACGGGATTGGGTACATGGATCTGATATTGGGTACTTGGACCTGAGATTGATTTGATTTGGGTACTTGGACCCGAGATTGGGTACTTGGACCCTAGACTGTATTTGACTAACCTTTTATTAGTTGAGAAGTCTGACTTCTCCAGCTGTTCTATGCATTGTGGTTCTTCATCCTCAAAATGAATCTTCATCGTTGGACCTTGGATTTTCATCTTTAGCATCTGATCTTCACCTTTGAAAATGGATCTTCATCCTTAGAGATCGGGTCGTCACCCTCGTAAATGGATCTTCATCCTTGGAGATCGGGTCTTCACCTTTGTAAATGGATCTTCATCCCTTGAGATCGGATCTTCACCCTTGAAAAATTTGATCTTCATCCTTTGGACATCGGGTCTTTACCCTTGAAAATGGATCTTCATCCTTTGGACTTCGGGTCTTCACCCTTTGAATTTGGATCTTCATCCTTGGACTTTGGGTCTTCACCCTTTGAAATTGGATCTTCATCCTTTGAATCAGGTCTTCACCTTTGAAAGTGGATCTTCATCCTTGAAAATTTGGTCTTCACCCTTGAAAAATGGATCTTCATCCTTTGGACTTTGGGTCTTCACCCTTAAACTATGGATCTTTATCCATTGGAGATCACGTCTTTACCCTTGAAACATGGATCTTTATCCATTGGAGATCGGGTCTTTACCCTTGAAACATGGATCTTTGTCCACTGGAGGTCGGATCTTTACCCTTGAAACATGGATCTTTATCCATTGGAGTTCAGGTCTTTACCCTTGAAACATGGATCTTTATCCACTGGAGGTCGGGTCTTTACCCTTGAAACATGGATCTTTATCCATTGGAGATCGGGTCTTTACCCTTGAAACATGGATCTTTATCCATTGGAGGTCGATTCTTTACCTTGGCTTCAACTCTTTTAGCTGGACTGATCTTTTGTCTTTTACATCTTCATGCTTTTGAGAATTCTAATTTTCTTCTTTTTTCATTCTTTCTTGTTCTTCCTTTGCACTTTTGCAAAAAATTCAGCCCTTTTAAGCTAGCCTTCATATCCTCTCCTTACCCCCCTGCGTGGTAAAAAATTAGAAGTGAGTCAAAATGTTTTGTTCATGCATAAATTTAAATATTGAAAAGGAGAAACTTTGCCCCCTGTGTAGGCTCAAACCCATGATTTTTCTTTGCGAGCTCTGATTGATGTTTTTGTTGTCTAATTCTTCGCAAAAGCACGCATTTCTTCTCTTTACAAAATTTCTGGAACTTTTTCAAGTAATGGGCTTTCCATGCCCCCCTGATTTGATATCTTCTTTTGATTGTTTACTTCACAGGGTGTTTGCTGTTCACTTTAATAAAGAATAGACAATACAAGATAATAAAGTGCGATATGATATGCATGAATGATACTTAAAGTCATTCTATTGACCCACAGACCGAGGTGTTCAGCAGAAGTGTTCTCATTGACTCATTTTAGATGCCCATTCATTTCTTGCACTAGAATGACAGGCTGCTTCACATATATGGCTTTTATCTTCAAGATGTTGAAAATATGAATAATGGAGGCCCCAAACAGTATAGATACATCCATTTTAAATTATGATTCAGCATGTCAGTTGGTTGCTTCTTCATAACCTTGCCAGTAATCATTTCCTTTGCCCAATGTGTTCTTCGAGGTTTGATAGTTCAACATACTCCCCTTAACTTGAAGGCTTCGTGTGATAAAAACATTTTTTATTTTTTGAATTTTTGATTTTGAAATCAAATGTTGGCTTTGCCAAATCAATGTCAATGTACCTCAGGACTTAATTTTTCCAAATTAACATATCTATAACATGACAACCCTAGCTATAGTACTAAACTCGGGAATCATTTCTATTTAAGCAAGAATTGTTGCACTTTAGATAGGCACATACACATTACTTGGCCAAAGGTCTCATTGAATCGTCTATCTCATATGTATGCTTATTCAAACTATCTCCACTAATAGACTCTACCTACCAAGAGAGATCAACAGGTCTTTGATAGGCTTGAAATGGGATCTATAAGGGATACAGGTTTAAGTGAAGGCCATTTTGAGACTGGAGCTGGTGTGACACAATGGACAAATCCTCACATTACAAATTTCTTGTTGGAACTTTAGGCAGTTGGGAGTAATCTTTCTAGACTCCAAATTCCTTCTATCTTCTTGGCATTAATCTGGATCTTGATTAGAATAGTTTTTTCCCTTGCAAAAAGTTTTTAAATCAAATTCGCTTCTTTTCTTCTTCTCCCTTTTCTTTCCTTTTATTTTTCTTACTCTTCCCTTTCTTTAAGCATTTTATCATTTTGTCCTTCTTCCTTGTAGGACTGTCAAGTACATAACTTTCAAGAGCTGGATGGTCTTCCTCCTTTTTTCTCCAATTTTGATTGAATCTTTGGTTGGTTTGGACCAATTCAAGTCAAAATGTCCTTATGAATAAAATGTTAGCCTTTTGCTGCTTTAGGTAAAAGAGAACTCAGTTGGATTTCTGAAGTGCCTTTTTAGGTTTTATCTTTTTTTTTTCTTTTCCTTTTTTATTTTGTCCTTTTTTTTCTTTTTTCTTTTGTCCTTTTTTCTTTTCTTCTTTCTTTTTTTTTTGGGTCTAGCTCTAAAAGAGTTGTCTTGTTTGTACCAACTTGGTTTCCATTAATGGATAAGTGTAGTGACATAAATCTTTTTTAACAGGGATAAATCATTAGTTACTCTGATGTTGTCTTGATATATTTGAGATATTAGGAAAACTTCAACTACCCTTATGGTCTTGATAACACCAACTATTTTTACAGTCTTGGCTATGCATTCCATTCCTTGATCTTCTTGCCTCTTCACCTTAGTGATCATAAGACTTGTCAAAAGTATCATAATAGCTCAGGGTAGGTTATTGGGGTTTGTTAGCCAATGAAAAGAAAGCTAAATTTTTATGAAGGCTCAAAGGGACAACTAGGAATTGATATTTAATAGGGTGGATACAAGTTGTTGGCTAGCCAAACAATGTCTATATCATTTTGCTCTTAAATAAGTAGAGCTCAATTTTGCCTCAAAAGTTTGCCTAAGCATGCTCTAAGACTGACTAGGACCTAGACAAAGGTAATTATACAGGAGCCCTCTTTAAGTAAGCATACACAACTCAATGCTATAGAGTAATTCCCTCACCTAGTAAAGTCATTCAAGTCATGATGCATGAATATATTAATTCATGAATTATCGAGCTAGATTCCTCATTGGTTGAGCACCAAAATGAATAAAGACCAACAAGATTTTTGATGAAAGTAATTTATTCAAATAAATTTGAAAAACAAGATTGTTCCAATTAAATATAAAAGAAAGCAAAATTGAAAAGCAACATTCAAGATAAGGAATGTTTGTTGAGTTAAGCTTCTTTTTCTTTCACATCTTCAACATTCCCATCTTGAAAATAGGATAAGACAAAATCTTCTTTCGATGCTTTTCCTACCATGAAGGTTGCTGGTGGTGACACCCTATTGAACCTTGGAAATGGATTACCTTTGGTATTGGGCTTATCCGGATAAGGCAACTTGCCATTATCAATTAAATTTTGGATCTCATGCCTCAACTTCATACAATTGTCCGTTTCATGTCTAGGCCTTTGATGGAACTGGCAAAATGCATTAGTATCAAAGTTAGGTGGAAGAGGATTAGGTAAAGGATGAGGAGTCAAAGGTTCTAACAATCCCTTCTTTTGCAGCTTCCCCAAATCTGAAAACTACCTTTTGTTTGCTTGAGCAGTTGCATTAACATCAACTTCTTTTTGCATGCTTTGATTGCCCGACTAGTAGTTCCCTTTCTCAATCCTTTTTATTGAAAAATGATTCTTCTCCCTTTCCCATTCTTCAATTTGCAGACCAGCTTGGAGAAGGTCTTTGAAATCACGGATGAGTGTATGAGACATCCTTTCATGAAGACTAGGCAGCACCCTCGCACAATCATCCTTATTTGATCAGATTCATCGGGCCTCTTCTTGAGCAAAGCAGCCTTATTTCTCCATCTTTTCACATAGTCCACAAAATTCTCATTTGGCCTTTGTCTAATGGACTCAACTTCCAATAAGGTAACTTCCAGCTCGACATTGTAACCATATTGCTGAATGAAAGACTTGTATAACATGTCCCAATCTTTTTGAGTACTTTCCTCTAAGGTGTTAAACCAATTTTGGAAAACAGGGTCCAATGAGAGCATGATGTACCTTAGAGTTTGAGCCTTAGTAGCTCGAGCAAATTGCATAGCAGTGATGTATTGCTTCACATGGAGATGAGGATTTCCAGTACCATTGTATCTAGCAAAGGATGGCATCTTGAATTTGTACAAAACTTCTTCGTCTTCTTCAAACAATTTGTCGATCTCGGACACCTCTTCAGTTTTCAATTTCTTCTCAAATTTCTTTTCTAGGTCAGCAATCATCTTTTCAACATCAGAAGTTTTGGTTTTCTCCATAGCTGATCTTTCAACAATCTTCGGTTCTTTCTTTTTATCTTGAGGATCTTGGAAATATTGAGCCCAATCATCATCATCATCAATGATCACCTTATCATCATCAAAAACCACTTCACCAACTTTAGTCTTCCCTTTGTCCTTTGGCTTCTTAGTGCTAGCAGATGCTTCAGCATGATTTTCTAAAATTACAGTCAATTGGTTCTTCATGGTCTCAGCTAGGGCCTCTTTTATTTCTTCCATCTTGGCATTGAGGGCATCATCCACCATTCTTTGAATTTTTTCGGGCTTCATTGCTTTTGGTGAAAAAGAGATTGAGTCGTTGCTAGATTTTTCCCTTCCGGCGTTGGTCGTATTGTCATAAGCTTTTAAATTGTCGTAATCCAGGGTTGTGAGCCAGAGATGATATGAGATGAAAATGTATGCATGTATGCATGTATGCATAAACAATCAATAAATCCACACACGAATGGCGAGTCTCTTTTCCTAGGTATATCGTTAACAAAATACCAACATGGGGTATCTTATTTTCGAATATTTCCCTCGGATGTTTCAACTAATAGTTATATTTTTGAAAATGGAAATCAATTCATAATAATTCCCATTAATTAGGTTTTAATCCATTGAATCTTAACTAAAATAGCTTTTATGCTATATTGGATTAAAACTAAATTAAGAGGTTTATTATAAATATATTTCTCACTTGAAAAAGTAACTAATGATTCATGCCAAAAACAAGCTCATGGTTAATTATTCTTAGTATAAACTAGGCTCACAATTGATTTTTTGTATTTCATAATTGACCTAAATAATTTGCAAGCTCTTTGTAAAAAAAATGTTGGATAAAAATAATTTTGTTTCTAAGCCCATTGTAAAAAGATTTTAGAAAAAATGGATTTTGAGCTTAGTATTTGGGTTGTGAGCAAAAGAGTTTTTGATTTATTTTTAGAAAAGCCGTATGTCAAAAGAACATCTTGAAAAGTTTTGAAAATAGCTTTAGTCTTTTGGACTTTAAAGAAAATTTTATTTTGAGCTTACAATGTACTTAGGTCATGTTAGAAAAAAAAAGCAAACCAAATAAGCCATGATTTAAGCTAAGATAAATTAACCATGGTCAAACAACATGCATTTGGGGTAAAATCCTAAGGAAAGTAACTAGGCAAATTACATGAGCTTCAGTCTTTGGGTAAAAAGGCTTAGGTTCCTATAGCAAGTATATGCCAAATGGTACGAGGCTATGAGTGGTTATACCATGCTCGACCTCCATACCTTGAGTGAAAGTATGGTATCCCTTACATAACACAACATGGATAACACGGGCATCCTAACTCACGCCCACGATGCAATCTAATATGATGCAATGGATAATATCATTATAAGAAAGAATAGAATAATATAAATACCAACGAAATCAACTTCTCTTATCCCCAGTGGAGTTGCCGCCGTGAGCATGGATTTTTGCCCCCACTCCCGGTGGAATGGTTCTTGTGACTTCGGCACTGTTTAGGCTCGGGGCGTTAGAGAACACGGGCCTAAGCCCGAAGAAAATGGATTCGCCAACCGGACGGGCAGGGAAAAAGAAAGGGGTGGATGACTCGATTCCTAAGGAATCTCCAACCCCCTAATGGGTTTGGAAAGTTAGGTACGTGTGGGGAAGGTGAGAAATGGCCCAGCACCCCACAACGCCTGGTTCATTGGAACCGGCCTCCTTTGCAGGCCCTAATATTATAAAATTCTTAAATATAACAATATTATCCATATTACATGCAACAATTAAGATAAAGCATCATTATATTAAAATCAAAGCAATGTCCAAACAAAACAAATAAATGGACACCCATCCGAGGATGGAAACATGTCCTTACATCGTTCATGTCTAAACTAAATAGGACACTCACCGAAAGGTGGAAAACATGTCCTTTACATTGTTCCAAAATATAAAAGTAATTTTAAATTACATAGAAATTAATTAATGAGGTACCCGCAAAGTGGAAACATACCTCTCACAATTTTAATACTAAAACAACCAAATAATAATCATAATAAGAAAGAGAATATCCATCCATGATAAATTAAATAAATCAAGCATTGAAATTAAATAAATCAACCATCAAAACATATAATAAACTACATAATCAAATCTAAAATTAAATAAAGTAATAAATATATAAATTTAGAATTTGCATCTTAGAATAGGGTTTTTGGAATTAGGGTTTTTGAAATTAGGATTTAAATTGAGGCTTCATCATTTAGGCTTTAGGGTTTTTCTGAGGTTGCTGGGATTATGAAATTTAGGGCTTAAGAAATTTTAAGGTTTCTATGAAACTAGGGTTTAGGAATTAAGTTATTGGAATTAGGGTTTAGGTCTAAGTTTGGGAATTAAGCAAGTGGAGTTTCTAGAATTAAAGGATCTTGACATTTTAGAATTTGATCAGGACTTTGGTCTTTTGAATTTTGGAAATAGATTTTATAAATTTAGGTTCGGAATTTACAAAAATTTTAGGATTTTGGGAATTAATAAAATGATTTAAGGTTTTGGAAAATTGGAAAGCATATTAGGGTTTTGGGAATTAATATAACGATTAAAGGTTTGGAAAATTGGGAAGCAGATTAGGGTTTTGGGAATTAATATAATGATTTAAGGTTTTGGAAAATTGGAAAACAGATTAGGGTTTTGGGAATTAATAAAATGATTCAAGGTTTTGAAAAATTGGAAAGCAGATTAGTGTTTATCAATTTGTACTATTGAATCAAAGTGATAAAAAAAATGAAAACCAATAAGAAAAAAAATGATATAACAATTGAATGTTTAAGCAAATTCAAGATTAAGACACAAAACCTGTGTTGAAGGTTCCTCTAAATTGTTTTCTGGATTAAAAATAACAAATGCAGTATTGCTGCCTTTGATGGATTGATTATTTAATGAGTGTTCGTTGTTGCTGCTTTCTTTTTTTTTTCCTCTCAATTGTCGCTCTCTACCTTTCCTTTTAGGGCTTTTCTTTTTTAATTTCTTCTTTAATGCTAGTATTTATAGGCAAGTATGAATTGTTTTGGAAAAATTAGGAAACTTTGTAAAACAAGGTTTGGTCAAAAATTCGACAGCACGTGGGAGGTCGGCCCCATGGGCTGTGCTGGCAGAAATTGCACTGGCAAAAACGGACGCAACCTTGCCAATTCGTGCCAGATGCCATTTGTGGTGAATTTGGGACAGCCCAATCGCCGTAGATAATTTCTGCAGCAAAATGGGCTGCAGCGCGATACTTGCCAATCCGTCTGATTTTTTATTTTTTTATTTTTACTTCTTTATATTTTTATTTTTATTAAAAATAACTATTAATTATTATTAGTAATTAAAATATTATTAAAATAAATAAAATACCACAAAATTTATTTTGGACTATCGAATTTGAATGGGTAAAAAATTAAGGGTCTACAAGGGTTTTAAATCAAACCAACTTATTTTAGACCAAACTTGATTTACAAAAGCAATAAACTAGGTTTTAAACATTTATAAATCAAATCAACTTATTTTTAGGCCTTGAAAAACCGAACCGACTCATTAAAAGCTATAATCTAGTTCTATGCTTTCTGGAGTCAGATCAAATATAGTTTGGCCTTTGTTAAATGGAACAAGACTAATGTAGGGCCAAAATTAAGAGTCTACAGTTTGTCTGCTGCTTGAATGATCTTGAGTTTATTCAGAGAGTTAAAAGCAACATGGTCTTGAGTTGATTTTAGACCAAGATTGGTTACGTACCCGAGGTTGAGTTCTAGACTCGAAAGTGATTTGGGTTCTAGACCCAATTTGAGTTCTGGAGTAAAAAATGATTTGGGTTCTAGACCTGAGGAAGTTTGGGTTCTAGACGCAGTTTGAGTTCTGGACTTGAAAATGATTTTGATTCTGGACCCGGTATGAGTTTTGGACTCAAAAAAGATTTGGGTTCTGGACCCGATTTGTTTAGGTTTTGGACTAGGTTTGAGTTCTAGACTGTAAAATGATTTGGATTCTGAGCCCAATGTGAGTTCTGAACTAAAAAAAGATTTGGGTTCTGGACCCGATTTGGTTTGGGTTCTAGACCCGGTTTGAGTTTTGGACTAAAAAATTATTTGGGTTTTGCACCCGAGGTACCTGCAAATTTTAATTATAGTCAATAAAGCATTTTGCAAAAAATCATTAAGCTATTTTTTACTATATCTATTTACTCTTGCCCCTGCATGTAAAAAACTATATTTTATTACTAAAAATAAATTTTTAGACATGCATATAATATCTATTACTATTTTAATTTTATCCTACATAAAAATTCAATTATAAGTCATCTATTATTGTAAAAGCTTTTAACTTACCTTTTGAATAATTGGATAAAACATATGTCATAGCTGTGAGTCTTGAATTTGTAGCAAAGTAACAAAAATGTATCATACCTCTTAGAAAAAGCATCGTTCCCATGCTTTTGGTTCTTATCCATTAGTTACCATCCAAAGAACATTCACTATTCCTTTCTTTTTCTTTTGCTTTTACTATTTGTACTTTTATATCAATGGTTTTTCTATTTAAACATTCAAATTCATTTGCAATTTATTTATTCAACTTTTGTCTTCTTCATTTTAAACTTTCAGTGTTCTCTAAAGCTTTTTCTTCTTTGCACATAATTCATCAATTACAGCTTGCAAATGGATAATGTGCAGCATGCTTGAATGGCCAGACCTCGATCTAATGCGAATCTGCTAGACTATATCCGAGCACATGAAAATGGAATAGTTGCCCTTTTAGCTGGGATTGATGTCCATTGTAGTACAATGGAACGGTCCGATGTAGGCATTATTTTACTGCAATCTAAATACTCATTTGTACAAAATTAATTTATATGATTTATTGACCAAGAAAATATGCATGAATTTAAAAAATAGGTAAGTATGCATAAATTTATATAAGTAAATAGACGTACTGAATTTATTATAGATTTAACATCATAGAATTTATTTAGCAAGTGCATAAATGTATAAAAGCAAAATTTGTACAAATATGAATTTATAAAGTAAATTTTTAATTTTTTTTTAGAATGATGAAAATAAATTTATAAAAATACATGCAACAAATGACGAGGATTGTAGCAAAAAGCAACAAGCAAGGAATTATAAATTGAAAATTAATTTAAATAAAGCAAAAAGTAGTAAAATTAGTATTTATGCATTAATTGAAAATTAATGCATAAATAGAGCAAAAGGTAGTAAAATTCACTTACCTTGTCTCACTTGCTTATCCTATTATAGCATGACCCATGTGTAGTTCTTGGTGGAGGGTGTGTCTATAAAGCCCGTAAGTGGTATAAACGAGTGCCACCTCCCTTGAAGAGGATGATTGGGGAATGTGGCTTCGAGGATTTTGTGTTGAAATTACCAACCAGGGTTTTCATATTGACAGGGCTGTGGTCCAAGCACTTGCAGAACGTTGGATGGACACCAATCATACTTTTCATATGCCTTTCTAAGAAATGATCATTGGCTCGGTCGACTTTGCTACTATAACAGGCCTGAGGTGTCATGGGGTTCTAGTCCCTTTGACTGATAGTATTTTAACATCGACTGAAATTTGATAATTGATTGGCGTGACACTCGAGTTTAAGGGATCATGTAAGATCAAATATGAGCCCATTCGGTATTACTGGATGAACTATACAAGGCCAGTAGAAGGTGTACTAGCTGAGCAATACACTCGAGGTTTCTTGTTACATTTATTGGCGTCTACCATTCTATGCAGTACTGAGGCTGCTATCCATCTGTCTATATTATGAGCCCTTTCCAATCTAGAGCGCGTGCCATTTTATAACTGTGGAGAAGCCAGTCCTGTATGTCTTTATCATGGTCTCGACAAACTATGCAGAAGGAAGGTATCTTTTACTAGCTTCATGGTCATTGTTGAGGTATAAATCTCCACAACTGATGATTCAAATAATGAGCAATGTGTATATGAGTTTGGCTTTTCATTGCTCTTGCAGGTTTAGGCATACGAGCATAACCTTGAGAGAGCAGGAACCTATGCTATTGCAATACCACAAGTGCACGGGTCGCTCAAGTAATAAAGTAGTGAGTGAGTTATTGTTCCACTGAGGACAAGGCTAAGCACTAGTGCAAATTTTAACCGTTGTTTAATGACTCAATAGTTTTGTGAAGTTTTGTAATTAAAGATAATTAACTTAATAAATGAAAATAGAGAGAAATTTAGAGTTGAATAAATTGATCGATGATGATGATACTATCCAGATA
Organism: Garcia nutans; assembly: GCA_947685225.1. Classification (NCBI taxonomy): domain Eukaryota; kingdom Viridiplantae; phylum Streptophyta; class Magnoliopsida; order Malpighiales; family Euphorbiaceae; genus Garcia; species Garcia nutans. Next base: position 18,028,972 of record CANTUV010000012.1, on the reverse strand, counting down.
TTGAATCCCCCTAGCCACAATTATATTTATGAAAATCAATTCAATTAAACCAAATGATAGAGTTGAATTGGTATTCCTCTATATTAGACTAAAACCTTTCTCAAGCGAATTAATCCCTAATCACTAAGTAGAATGCCAGAATCTCTTCTCAAATATAATTAAATAGATCTTGCATTAAGAATAAGGAATTATAAACCAAAGGATCTTGTAAGTGTATCTCTAGTACCTCCAATCAATCCTTAATTCTTATGAATATTCAATTCATATCAAGCTTTCTCAATTCAATAATATGAAAATTGCAACCAATCAATAAGCATGCTATTATTAATTGGAAATAAATCATTAAGCATCATAAGAATAAAACAACTCAATCAAATGATTCAATTTAATAAAATTATTCAATCCATACAATAAAGCTAGGGTTCATCAATATCTAGATAGAGAATAAATTAGTTCATGTTCAAAATAAAAAAACTAGAACAAGAGAAATAAGAAAAAGAATCCAAACAATCCATTGCGAATAATTCGTATATCTTCTCTTGAATCCTTGAATCTTGGTTTAGATCTTGTTTAAAATATGTCTTCACCCTCAATCTCAGCTCCAAAACTCTCCTTTTTGCTTTAGAAGTTGGCTCTAGGTTATAAAATATGAAATTCGGATCACTATTTCATGCTTCAGCGCAGCTTTTTTAGTGCAGATAATTTCGCCTGACACGCCCATGTCACTGGGCATGTCATTACCACTGGGATTTTGAATATAAGGCACGTCCAGTGACATGCCTGTCACAACTACTATGAAACATTGCAAAAGGCACGCTTGGTGACACTCATGTCACTTGGCGTGTCAATGCTTCTGTATGCAGCATCAAGCGCACGTCCATTGACACGCCCATGTCCATGGGCATGTCCACTGATGAATTTTGCTCTTTTCTTCTACTTGCATCCATAATTCCTCCAAAATGACCAAAAGCCTCAAAATACAGAGATTTCCTGAAATTAACCCTAAAATACACTTGAACAAACAAATTAAACTCAATTGGATAAAAATCATTTTAAGAAATAGGAATAAAATATCATCATTTGTGCAATTATCAAATTCCCCCACACTTGAGTTTTTGCTTGTTCTCAAGCAAACTAAATCACTGTAATAAGCAGAAGTGACAGACCTTGTAACGACCCCACCTGCATGGTCTTACGACAGCTGGTCTATTGGGTCTTTTCTCCCATAGGTGGACCGCAGTCCCAGCCCTCAACCCAGCAGGCGGCCTGTGAGTGGGGATTTTCGCCCCCACTCTCGGTGGAATGGTTCTTGCGACTTCGGCACTGTTTAGGCTCGGGGCCTTAGAGAACACGGACCTAAGTCTGGAGAAAATGGAGTCGCCGCCCGGACGGGCCGAGAAAAAGAAAGGGTTGGATGACTCGATTCCTAAGGAATCCCCAACCCCCTAATGGGTTCGGAAAGTTGGGTACGTGTGGGGAAGGTGAGAAATGGCCCAGCACCCCCACAACGCCCGGTTCATTGGAATCGGCCTCAGGTCTTAATATTATAAAATTCTTAAATATAATAACATTATCCATATTACACACAATAAAAAGAAAGCATCATTATATTAAAATCAAAGCAATGTCCAAACAAAACAAAACAAATAAATGGACACCCATCCAAAGATGGAAACATGTCCTTACATCACATGCCTAGATAGGACACCCACCAAAAGGTAGAAACATGCCCTTTACATAAGTTATAAAATAGAAAAGAAAATTAAATTACATGATGTTTAACTAATGAGGTACCCACCAAGTGGAAACATACCTCTGACATCTTTTGGAAGTCTAAATTGATTGATAAAAGTAAATATCCATTCATAATAAATAAATCATTCATCAAAGTTATTAACCAAAATATAAAACAAACATCCATCCATGATAAATTAAATAAATCAAGTATTAAAATTAAATAAATTAAAGCATAAGAAATAAATCAAGGTAAAAATAAATATGGAATTGAATAAAACAAATAAAAGTTCAAGTATAGCTACTATTTCTATTTAGGGTTATTTATCTCATGTGTTAAGGCTTTGGAAATTCTAAAGTTTAAGCTACTGTGACTTTTTAGGTAATTAAAATAGATTAGGTTTTATGTTTTTTAAAGGTTGGCACGACACTTTGATTAAACAAATTAATATTTGAATGATGAAAAAATAAAACTTGAGTTTTAGACACTTTTGAAATATTTTTAACTCATGATTTTAAATAATGACTTAAGCTACTGTGACTTTTTTGACTTTTTTATGTTTTTATGTTTTAAAGGGTTTAAAGTTTAGAAAAAGTTAGGGTTTAAGGTTTTAAAGGGTTAGGGTTCATTATTTTAGGTTTAAAAGATGATTTTTTGATTTTAGGCTTTGAAATTGGATTCTCGGCTAAAGTATAATTTTAGGGTTTTAAAAAAGCAATTTGATATTTTATGAGATTTTATGAATTTAAACACATGGATTGAAGTTTTTATAAGTAGAAAAGTTGTTTTTTTAAGGTTTTTTGAGTGAAAAAGAGCCTAATTTAAAATCTTAAATAAAACAGAATTTGATTTTGATTTTGTTGAAAAATATGTTCAATTAAAGTTTTAAGGTTTTTAAGAAGAAAAAATAACAATTTTGAGTCCAATTAGAAAAGAAAGTCACGTTTTTAATGTTCTAATCTTGGAAAAATTAAGTTAAAGCTCTAAGATTTTGATTTAAAAAACTTAAATTTTGTGGATTTTGCTATTGTAAAACATAAATCAAAAGAATTAAAACATACCTTCTTGTTGATTCTCCAAAAAATAACTCTTCTTGGATGAACTAGCTCCAAAGACAAGCTTTGATTCTCCTCCCTTCTCTTTTTCCGTGCTATTGCTGCTATTAATATCAATTGAATTGAGTTTTTCCTTTTCCTTCCTTGATTTGGTTTCAAATCCTAAAGTCACTATGTATTTTTTTTTCCTCCTTTGATTTGGTTTAATTAGTCCTTATTTATAGTGGTTTTTAGATTGTTTATTCTTAATTAATTAAGGTAAGTAATATTAATAAAAAAAAGAAATTAAAACCTAATTGGATTAGAATTCTAAAAATTGCATCAAAAAAATTTGCGCTGGCAAAAATTGTGCTGACGGGCCCGTGGGCGCGCCAACGTGCCAGCCCGCAGGAATTTCCTGCCGGAGGTTATTTCGCCCGCAGGAGCCTCATATGCCCTGCATTTGAACGATTTGCTTGGGTGGATCAATCACCGATGGTTTTGGCTTCTCTTCCATTGGCATCTTAATAGTCTCATATGCCCTGCATTTGAACGATTTGCTTGCTTCAAGAAAATAAAGCTGCTCCATTGCTTCTTGATCCTCAACATTTTCCTGCAATAAACACAACTCAAGTGGATTCTTGGAAACAATGTTAGGGTTTAGATCATTTTTGTACTTGTTTTTAGTATGATTTTTATGTTTTTTTAGTTAATGTTTCATTTGATTTTTGTTTAAAGTTTGTTTGAAGTGTTTGTTTTAGGTTAAAGTGCAAAAACTCCCTTGGAAGATCAAAACAGTGCAGGAAAAGTATGAATCAAGCAAGACATGGCCAAGCCAAATCAAGCTTGGCCATGTCACGTCAAAGGAAATGAAGGCAGAGCTTGACACACCCATGAGACACAGCCAAGCCACTGGCCGTGTCTCACTTAAAGACCAAAACCAATGAAACTAAGAAAGAAAAGAAAATAGGTAGTACTTGACACACTCACATGACATGGCCATGTCACTTGAAGCTTGGCCATGTCTGCTCGTCTTGGCCATGTCTTTGCCCATGTCTGATCGTCTTGGCCATGTCGCTTGAAGCTTGGCCATGTCTCATTGTCTTGGCTGTGTTTCATCCTAAGAAAATAAAATCATATGAAAATAGAAGCAGTGTTGAACACAAGCACCATCTTGGCCATGTCTCTGTCTATGTCACTCGAAGCTTGGCCATGTTGCTTGAAGCTTGGCCATGTCTAAGGAAAAATTGGTAGACATGGCTAAGTCACCCTTATCTTGGTCGTGTACCTCAAAGAAATTGAAGCAGTGAATGACACTGGAATGAGACACGCCCAAGCCATTGGCCGTGTCTCACATAAAGAGCAAAATCCAAAGAACAAAGAAAGAAAAGAAAAAAGGCAGAAGGTGACATTGGCAAGAGACATGGCCAAGCCACTGGCCATGTCACATGACACGGCCAGGAGCTTGGCCGTGTCACCACTTAAGAAAAAAGAAAAGAAAGAAGGCAGAAGGTGACACTGGCAAGAGACATGGCCAAGCCATTGGCCATGTCACATGACATGGCCAGGAGCTTGGCCGTGTCACCCTTGATCAACCTTGAATATTTGAATTATTTTGCATTAAGTGGGGGACAAAGACCAAAAGTAATATTAAAATAAGGAAAAAGGGTGCCTAATTGATGGAAATAAATATTTAACAAAGAGAAGGTGGGAGACAAGAGTGAGTGTGGTGAGTTGGCAAGCATGGGTTTGGAATTTTGAAGGAATTAAAAAGAGAAGGAGAGGAAAGAAAGAGCAACACGTTTTGGGGGAGAGAGTGACACTTTCCTTGGTTGTTCTTCAACTTCATCCTCCATTTCCGTCCTCTCCATCTTCTCCATATTCCATACACAAGATCTTTGATATTCTTTGGGGTAAATTGGGTTAAACAAGCTCTTAAAGGTTTGAAAAAGCTTCATTCCAAGGTTTGGTGACTTGAGAAAGCTCCATTCCATCTCTCAAAGGTAGAATCAATTGAAGGCTTAGTGACTTGAGAAAGCTCCATTTCGTATTGCAAAGGAGAATCACCATTAAAGAGAGTTTGAGTTCTTCATCATATATCAAAGTGGAGCTAGGAGGAAGACTAGTAATCCTACTCTTGGCATCTTCACAAGGGGTTTTTCTATTCTCTCTTTTAAATCATTTCTATATTGTTGTTGTTGTATTAAGAGAATTGATATTACAATGAACAATTTGTATTTGATTTATATTGAGTTGAATGATTGTTTTAAATTGATGATGTTGAGCTAAATACCCATGCCTAGGGTTTGTAGTATATTTGATTGAATGTCTTGATTTGATATTTTCATTGATGTTGATTGTATTGTATTGAATGTTATATTGATAGATTAGCTACCTATTAATCTTTGAATATTGGATGACGGACCGAGAGGTGAAATCCAATATCGAAACTATATAATCAACCACCCTATGAATGAATTAGAAATATAAGTTCTAGGGTTTTATTAATTTGGTATTGTAAAATATTTAGTTATTGTTAATTCATGAATGTGAGAACTAATGAATTGGTAATAGACTAATTAACCTTAAGGAACAAATTAATTACAAGTTTATTGTAGACCCTTAATTTTTGATCCAATCCGGTCCAATATGTTTTATTTAGTCTAAAATGATTTTTGTTGACTAATTGGTCCAAAATAATTTTTATTAAATAATTTTTGCTTTAGTATCTAATTTTTATTAATTAAAAAATAGAAATAAACAAATAAAAGTCAAAAAATAAAAATAAAAATCGGAGTCGAAAAAATCGGCGACGAAAAAATTGTCGTGCAGGCCCGTGGGCATTTTGCCCTCAGGAAATTCTTGCGGGCGAAATCACTGTGTTATTTTGCACGTAGAAATTTTCGGCCTGCGAAATAGCTATTTCGCATGCAAAAAATTTCTGCCAGCGAAATAGCTTACGGGCCCTCTCCACGCGCGCTGCCGCAGCCAGCTGCGGCAGATTTTTTTGCCAGCGTAGTTTTTCCGCAGTATTTTTTTTTTCGGCAGCGCAAATTTTCCGACGCAAATTTTTTGAAACCTAATCTAATTAGGTTTTGGTTTCTTTTTTTATTATTAATATTACTTACCTTAGCTAATTAGGAATATAAAATCTCAAACCACTATAAATAAGGACCAAAGGCAATTAATTTAAGGGAGGAAAAAATCCAAGAGTAGTTTGGAAAATTTGAAACCAAATCAAGGAAGGAAAAGAAAAAATTCAATTCAACTCTTTTCTGGAATAGTAGCAACACGATTTAGAGGATTCAAAGGCAAAAAAGGCTTGTCTTTGGAGCTAGTTCATCCAAGAAGAATTGTTTTTGGAGAAATCATCAAAAGAAGGTATGTGTTACTTAATTTTCTTTAATTGTTTTCTTTACACAGTAGCAAATTTATGAAATCAAAATTAAAAAACCTTTGAAATTTAATTTAGTTTTTCTAAAGCCAAAAAAACCTTATTTCATTAGTTTATCTTCCAAAAGGCTTAAAATTGTTATTTTTTTCTTCTTTAAAATCTTTAAACTCTAATTGAACATATTTTTCAACAAAACTATGATGTAAATTCTGCTTCTTTTAAAATTTTAAAGTAGGTTCTATTTCATTCAAAAATTCTTCTAAAACATCTTTTCTATTTATAAAAACTTTAATTTATTTATTTAAATTCATAAAACTTCATGAAATTATCAAATTGATTTTCAAATTCCTAAAAATTATTCACCACCCGTGACTCTACTTCCAAAATATCAAATCCAAATTCAACTTCCAAAATTCAAAATAATGAATACTAACCCTTTTAAAACCTTAAACCCTAATTTTTATGAACCCTAATCCTTTTAAAACATTAAAAAATATAAAAACATAAAAACCTAAATTTTACACAGTAGCTTAGGAACCCAATAACCAAAAATCACAAATTAAAGTATTTTAAAGTGTTTAAAACCCTAGTTTCATGATATCATCATTCAAACCTTAATTTTGTTAATCAAAGAGTCTTACCAACCCTTGAAAGCATAAAACCCTAATTTATTTTAATTCCATAAAAAGTCACAGTAGCCATAATTGGACTTTTATTTGCTTTATTCAATTCCATACTTGATTATGCTTTGATTTATTTCTTATGCTTTAATTTATTTAATTTCAATACTTGATTTATTTAATTTATCATGGATGGATGTTTATTTTCTATTTTGATTAATAGCTTTGATGAATGATTATTTACTTTTATCAATTAATTTAAATTTCCAAAAGTTGTAAGAGGTATGTTTCCACTTGGTGGGTACCTCATTGGTTAAACATCATGTAATTTAATTTGCTTTTCTATTTTAGAACCTATGTAAAAGGCATGTTTCTACCTTTTGGTAGGTGTCCTATTTAGGCATGTGATGTAAGGACATGTTTCCATCCTTGGATGGGTGTCCATTTATTTGCTTTATTTGGACATTGCTTTGATTTTAATATATTGATGCTTTCTTTGATTCTCCAATCTCACAGTAGCTATGACACGCTTAATAACACGGGAGTGTTACGGGTCATGTCAATCCTACTGCCACCAACACAATTGACACGCCTGAGAATCTGAACGTGCTCATGGGCGTGTCAGGCCAAAAACCCAGATTCCGGCCAAAACAACAAAACACTTCTTTTCACCAACATCCACTTCAAACAAACTTAACAAAACATACCCAAAAACCATCTTAAACTTACAAAAACACCAAAACAACTCCACACCTACATCAAACACAAATCACAAATATCATCACAAACCCTAAACACAAATACAACACTATCTTTTCCAACCAACTTACTCTTTTCTTCAATCCATCCTTAAAATCCATAATCAATCTAATCAAACACTCTTAAACATATCACAATCAAACAAAACACCCTTAAATAATCTATCAAACTCAAACACAACTTCAAATATGCAAAGAAATCAAAAGAGGACTTACCAAAGTAATGAAACTTCTTGAATCACCAACTTGATCACTTAGATCTTCCTTCAATTTGAGCTTAGAACATTAAAATCCTCTCTTGCTCTCTTGCTTTCTCTTGTCATTGGATGAGCCGGCCAACACAATGGAAAAGAAGAAAAGAACATAAAGGAACAAAGTCAAACTTCTCTTTAAATCCCCACCAAGTATTCCAAAACAAGGAATTACCTAAACACCCTCTTTTAATTAGTTTTAACTTCCTTTAAAACACTTGCCTTTTTTAATAATTTCACAAATCACAAATTAAAATATCTTCTTCCCTTGACCACCCATTTGACTTGAATATATGTTATATATATTGCCATATATACAACATATACATTCTCTCAATATACTTCTCTTCCTTTCCAATAACACATATACATTTGATTCAAATCAAACAACAATTATATCAAAACTTCTAGGGCAGACTTTGGGATATTACAACCTCAACTTGATTGCATCTTCAGAGACATTCTGTATCTTAAATGTGTCACATATTTCCAGAAAAGTTTCAATGTGTGCATTAGGGTCTTCATCTAGAAATCCATCAAACTGACAGGTCTACTGCACCATTTGAATGACATTTTTTTTATCTCGAATTTATTGGCAGTAATCACTGGTCTTTGTATACTTGATTCAGCCCCATTAAGAGTAGGCCTAGCAAACTCTTGCATTTTTCTTGGCTCATTTTCTGCCATTTATTATTCTAGGATGAGATCTTCAAAGTTTGGTTCCGTCTCTACCAGAACTATTTCCTCTTCTTCCTTTCTCCTTCTTCTCAATGTTCTCTCTAAGTCTTGATCTAATTCAAAAAGTTGGGAAGAGCTAGCTCGGGTCATAAACAGGAAGAAGTACCTAGAATGACAGTCAAAAAGCAAGAACTTATGTTAAAACAAAATAAAATAAAAACTAAATCAACAGTCTTAATTATATTACTAATATAGAAAACGGTTGTCCTCAGCAGCGGCGCCAAAAACTTGAGAGCAGGAACCTATGCTATCGCAATATCGCAAGTGCACTGGTCGCTCAAGTAATAAAGTAGTGAGTGAGTTATCGTTCCACTGAGGACAAGGCTAAGTACTAGTGAAAATTTTAACCGTTGTTTAGCGACTCAATAGTTTTGTGAAGTTTTGTAATTAAAGATAATTAACTTAATAAATAAAAATAGAGAGAAATTTAGAGTTGAATAAATTAATTGATGATGATGATACTATCCAGATATTGAATCCCCCTAGCCACAATTATATTTATGAAAATCAATTCAATTAAACCAAATGATAGAGTTGAATTGGTATTCCTCTATATTAGACTAAAACCTTTCTCAAGTGAATTAATCCCTAACACTAAGTAGAATGCCAGAATCTCTTCTCAAACATAATTAAATAGATCTTGCATTAAGAATAAGGAATTATAAACCAAAGGATTTTGTAAGTCTATCTCTAATACACCCAATCAATCCTCAATTCTTATGAATATTCAATTCATATCAAGCTTTCTCAATTCAATATTATGAAAATTGCAACCAATCAATAAGCATGCTATTATTAATTGGAAATAAATCATTAAGCATCATAAGAATAAAACAACTCAATCAAATGATTCAATTTAATAAAATTATTCAATCCATACAATAAAGCTAGGGTTCATCAATATCTAGATAGAGAATAAATTAGTTCATGTTCAAAATAAAAAAAACTAGAACAAGAGAAATAAGAAAAAGAATCCAAACAATCCATTGAGAATAATTCGTATATCTTCTCTTGAATCCTTGAATCTTGGTTTACATCTTGTTTAAAATATGTCTTCACCCTCAATCTCAGCTCCAAAACTCTCCATTTCGCTTTAGAAGTCGGCTCTATGTAATATCCTCATGTATGCCCTAGAAATTTTGTTGTTGTTGTTGTTGATTTAAAATGTGATTGAATGTATATATTAGGTGATAAGAAAAGGAATTGAGAAGTGAATGCTTATGTATATGTGTTTTGGGAAAGAAATAGGGTTTAGAGAAAAGTGTATATGTTGTTTATATGTTAATATATGCAACATATAAATTGGTCAAAGCAAGAAGATATTTTATTTGAGATTTGTGAAATTACATATTTGGGCATGCAAGGGACAAAAGCTAAATTAAGTGATGAGGGGTGTTTTGGTAATTGTCTTGTTAAAAACACTTGGTGGAGATTAAAAGGGAAATTTGACTTTGTTCTCTTCATGTTTTCTTCTTCTTTCTCCATTTGGCCGGCTCCTCCTTAGACAAAGGAAAGCAAAAGGTGAAGAGAGGTGTTTGAAGTTCTAAACTCAATTTGAAGGAAGATTGAAGTGATCAAGTGTTGATTCAAGAAGTTTTTAACTAAGGTAAGATCTTTCCTTTGATTTCTTTATTCTTTTGAAGTGAATTAGGGTTTGTTGGTTTGATGATAAGATGTGGTGGTGATGTGTTTTCAAGTGTTAATTTGGTTTTAAGTTAAGAGTTTGAATAGGTGTTGATGTTGGAAGTGGTGGATGTTGATTTTGGATGAAGGAGAAAGAGATTGGTTTTAGGGTTTTGAAAATGGTTTGTGTTTAAATTTAGTATGGATGTTTTGTGAAGTGTTTCTTGTGATGAATTTGTGTTTAGAACATTGTTTCCATTCATTTGAACTATGTTATATTGTGTATGATGAGTTTGTGATGTGCATAAGGTGTTAAAATGCATTTAGAAGAGTGTTGGTTTTTGGTTAGGGTTGTTTATGAGTGACACGGCCAAAACCAAAGAAGAGACACGGCCAAGACTTGATGTTTTGGAGAGACACGGCCAAGTCCATGGAATCTTGGCCGTGTGTGTGTGATTTTGGAGAGGACACGGCCGTGTCTCATGCCAGTGTCTGCTACTGCCAACTTGTTTTAGGAGACACGGCCACAAGCTTGGCTGTGTCCCTTGGGTGTGTTGGTTACTGTGTTTGGTTTTTGTTCTTCATACATGTTTGAGTTTGAACTTTCAATTGAAATGCATATGATACTACTTGAACTAGGGTTTGTACTATGCAATGTGAATTTTGTAAATGATAATGTGTAAGATGGATAATATATTTTTGAAATGCTATATGCATAATATGAATTGAAATGTGAAATGTGATGCAAAGCCATTGTGTTTGGCTATGATGATGCAATTGAAAGAAATAAGGCATGTTTGCCTAAATGTTGATGAGAATTGAGAATGGAAATGATGACTAAATAATAAATGAATTGTGTGGCTAATGTGTTATTCCATTTTCAGAGTTTGTTGTTGGTGGCATGCCTAATAAGTGTAACAATCTCTTGAAGTTAGGTTGGATTGAATCCTTGAAGCCTAATTGAGATGTTACCACCCTTGAAGCTAGGTTGTATTGGTTCTTGAAGCCAAGTTGGGTTGAGGCTTAGCATGCTTTGCTCCCCTTGAAGCTTGGTTGAATCTAATACTTGAAGCCTAGTTGGGTATATGATATTGATAAATTTGATAACAAAACCAAAGCATTAACTCTGAAAATTGAATGGCATATTAGTGTGTCTTGGGCCCATGCTTGTCTTTGTTTAGTGTTGTTCATGAATGGTTTAATGAGTAACTAATGAGGTATATGAAAAGATGTTGAAATGTGATATGTCTACATATGTTGAATTATGAAATGTAAAGGTATGTTGTTAGCTTTGCATATATAATGTTACATGTATAGTATGGATTGAGAATTGACATTGCATTGCATTAAAGCATGACATTAGCATGTTTTATCTTACTAAGCCCTTGGCTTAGCGCGATAATGTTTAATCGCGCAGGTAATAGAGTTGAACCCGAGAGTTCATCGAGACCGAGTGAGAGTAGACCTTGAAGAGTTTATTTTGGGAACTTAAAGATCAGAAGAGATTTGCCAATCATGTACTACTTCTTTTTAATTTTGTAAAGTAATAATTATAATGAAAATATATGCACATTTGTAAATATGGATTTAAATGTTTCATATATGTAAATATTTTATAAATTCCGCTGCGTATTAACTAAATGTATCTATATATGTATTTTGTTTTGTATTATAAGTAACTACCTATTTTTCTATAATGTATACAATTGAAAGATTATGGTATCGTTTAAAATGTTTTGAATGTTAAGAAAATCCGTAGCATCCCTATGTTTAGTGCATGTATACTACGTTGTGGTGTTTGTAGTGTGCATGTATTGAATGTAGGGGTGTTACACTCTAGGTTATAAAATATGAAATTTGGATCACTAATTCGTGCTTCAGCGTAGCTTTTATAGTGCAGATAATTTCGCTTGACACACCCATTGACAGGCCCATGTCACTGGCCGTGTCATTACCACTGGGATTTTGAATATAAGGCATGTCCAGTGACACGCCCATGTCACTGGGCGTGTCACAGCTACTGTGAAACATTGCAAAAGGCACACTTGGTGACACGCCCATGTCACTAGGCGTGTCAATGGTTCTTTATGCAGCATCAAGGGTGTTGTCCCAAGATGGCAACCAAGAGGGGGGGTGAATTGGTTTCCTCAAGAAATAATGACAATTAAAAAACTCAACAAAATAGAAGTGCGGAATTAAGAGATCGTTGAGTAATGGAAGAAAGAAAGAACACAAAAGATTTATAATGGTTCGGATTTACTTCAATCCTACATCCACTTCCTTAACAACTTGTCAAGGTTCCACTAATCTTTGAAATTTTTACAAGCTCACTTCCAACTTTGGTGTTTTCACAAGTTCACACCTAACTTCACAAGTGTTTTCTAAGGCTAACACTCAAGAACTTTTAAAGGAGTTTTTAAGGCTTATTCTCACAACCCAAACAAGAGTTTTACAAGGCTTACTCTAACAACCCAAACAAGAGTTTTACAAGGCTTACTCTAACAACCCAAGTGTTTCCCAAGCTCACACTCAAACTTATACAATGGTGTTTTCAATGCTAACACCTAACATTCATTACAATTCAAAATGTAAGTTTAAGTAAAAGAAAGATTGTTGCTTGGCTATCAAATTCTATTTTGCTTCACACACTCTATTTGTTTTCTCATGGAAACATTGTATTTATAGCCAATGTGGTCTTACTAGCCGTTATTGATAGTGAGATTAAAGTCTTGGCAGCTTAGACCTTCTTTACTTAAACTGTCCGAAGCATTTCGCAGTCGTCCTTCATACAAGGATGGTCGCGCTCATATCTCACACGGTCGTCCTTGGACAAGGAGCGGTCGCTGCATTTTAAAATTACTTTAAATACTTCAACTGTCAAATTATAGTGCGTTACAGTAGGAATCTTGCCCATGCTGTGATTGTCTGGACGGTCGCGCCTAGCCAAGGTGCGGTCGCCCTTTTTGAATGTTGAAGTGGATTTTTAACGGTCATGTCACGTGGCATTCTCTGACAGGGCAGAAGAGATGTCTGCCAAAATTTGAATATCGCGGTCGCCCTAGGTAGTATCTCGCGGTCAAATTGAGGTTCTCGCGTCGAACTTCTGGACGCACCTGAGGACGCGAACACTACTGTCTCTTTAAGCAAATTCTTCTTGAATTGGTGGAGCGGTCGCGAATATATATGGGCGGTCGCTACAGCAGCAAGTGAGACCGTGTCATTCACCGTTCTTGTCACCACGAACCTTACTGTGATTAGAATGATTCGAGGCCGTTGAGTAGCGGTCGTCCAGAACTTGGGACGATCGCTCTTCTTGAAGTGCGGTCGCGACTTAGGTCGGGCTTCTGACCACGAAACCTACTGTGATAAGGTTTCATCTTTCAATTGCATGGTGCGGTCGTATGCATGTAGGGTGCGACCGCTAGAAGTGCTTTGTTCAGTCTTTTTGAAGCAACCTAATCCTGCAACAAGATTCTTCAAACACATGTTAAATGGATCATTCAATTTGAGTTGTCAAGGATCAAAATTGAGATCTTTTGTCTAACAATCTCCCCCATTTTAACTTTGACAATTCAAATGGAATGATGAGAAAAATAATAAGTTTAAAATACTACCCCTTAACATATGCATGAATTATGATTAAGAGCATTGTGATTATTAGATTATCTTGGATCAAATGTTATTGTTTGATGCAAACATTTCTCCCCCATTGTCAATAAACATACCTTGGTGCAAAGCAAATGTTCAACAATCATTCCAAGTTATTTCATTTCTCCCCCATTGTCATAGGCAAAATGTTTACCTAGTTTAAATATAGTTTGATGATTTAAGAGAAGTGAACATTATGTTTATTAAAATATAGAGAAAAATACAAGGAGATAGTAAACAAAAACAGCAACAAAACAAAGCAAGACAAAACACAAAATGTAAGTATAAAAATTATCTAATCAGATTCATCATCCTCATTTATCTCTTCTTCTACTAGAGGAGCTATTCCTTTATCAAGAGGAGCAATAGAGGCAGAGCTAGTGCTAATGGACTCTTCTTCTTCAGGAAGGCTTTGGGTATGATCACTTATATCCCAATCTTCAAGGTTGCATTGAGGCAAGTCCAGTTTGCCTTGCATATCATATAGATCATGATGCATGTGAGATATAAGGTCAATTCTCTTATTCAAGTGCTTGAATCTTTTGGAGACACTCTTCTTGAACTTAGAGAGTTTCCTGGAGAGAGATTTGATAGCATGGAGGATGAGTTGAGTAGAGGATGAGGTAGTTTCTTGAATAGCATTGGATGAAGCAGCTTTTGGAGGTAATTCTACTGCAACTTCTACAAAGTCTCCCTCTTCCTCAATTGTGTACCTTGGCCTTTTTTTCTGTCTATCAACAACTCCTTTCTTGCCAAAGTAGTACACATATGAGCCTTCAATCTTCCTCACACATCCAGCATGCTCTAAGTAGTCAATAGTAATGGCACTAGAGGCAAGATTGAAAGGGTTTCTCAAGGTAGCTAAATTCAAATCATTTAGCAAGTTTAGGTGCCTAGCTATTTGAGTAATTTGTGAGGATAGGAAAAAGGTACCAGTTCTTGTAACAACATGATGATAGAGGGTGTCAATCAAGAACTTGGTTGTGTTCATTTTGATGTTATGGGTGAAAGCATATAAAAAGATGAGGTCTCTCTTGGTTACTTTCTCATTCTCATCTGCTCTTTGATGGATGGTGTAGGTGATAATCCTATGGAGCATCCAATGGGTGAGAGTTTTTATGTGTCTGGCTTTAGATTCTTTTTCAAAGGAAGTTTCAATAGAAATTTCTTGCCAGAAATCAGAAAGAGTTTGGTTTGAGAAGATTTGGTCATTGTAAGAGGTTATCCCATCAGTAGGGAAGTTCCAAATGCTGCCAAAATCTTCTAGGGTTAAGGATTGGTATTGATCAAAGAGTTTAAACCTAACTCCATACCATCCTGGTGCAGAGTTTGCACTCTTTTCTATTTGGAGAGACATTAGAAACTCCTTGCTCAGACTGGAATAACCTACCTCTTCTGGAAATACGAATTTTCTCCATCCAAGGACATCTAGCAATCTCTCAATCTCGTCCTTGATATTTAGGGCAGAGAGCATCCCACCAAAAGGAGATTTGGTTCCCTCAACCTTCTTTTTCTTTAGCATGGCATACCTAATATCTTCTTTAGAAGTTTGGTGGTGAGGTTTGTGAATTTTCTCACCTCTTCTAGATTTTGGAGGAGATGGAGGATCAACTATTGGTTCTCTAATCGTGATTCCTGGAACTCTCTTTGCTTGTCCTTTGATTTTGGAAGTGGTTTTCTTTTTGGGAGCCATCAGAAAGACAGAATAGAAAAGAACTTGAAAAATAGAGGGTGATGGAGAAACTGATGATTTTGAGAAGTTTTTAGAGATTTAGAGGGAATTTTGTGTGTTTTAATAAGCAAAATATCAAAGAAACTGATGTAACATACACTTAAATAGATGGAATTAAGAAAATAGCCGTTTATGACTGTTGAAAGTTAAGAGTTGCGACCTGTCACACAGCCAACGGTTATAAAATTTTGAGCAGAGTGTACAGAGTGTGGTCGCATATTCAACAAGGTGCGATCGCGATAATCAATCTAGCGACCATTAGTAAGATAGGTATGCTCGCGAGGGATGAAACTGTCTGTAACGGTCGAAACTATTCAAATTGGTGCGTCCGCGCACAAAATTTCTCGACCGCGCACAGAGTTTTTTGTGTGAATGAATCTGGCAGACAAGATAGCGATCGCGAAAGGATACTGGAGCGAACGCGACTGTCTTAAATTTGAAAGAATCAAGGAAAGATGGAGGAATTTTCTAATGTTTAGGCAAAAATATACATATATGCACAAAGAAACTTTATTAATAGGTAAAACTTTTAATTAATTCAAAGTGATTCCATCAATCATTCCCAAATTGAGTTTAATGAAGTTAAGTCTATCTTCATTCAAAGGTTTTGTAAAGATATCAGCAAGTTGATTTTGTGTATCTATAAATTCTAGGATTATATTCTTATTTTGCACATTTTCTCTTAAGAAATGATGTCTAATATCTATATGTTTAGATCTAGAGTGTTGGATAGGATTCTTAGACAAATTGATAGCACTAGTGTTGTCACATTTAATGGAGATATTGTTAAACACTTTACCATAGTCAAGTAATTGTTGTTTCATCCATAATACTTGTGTGCAACAAAGACATGCTGCAACATATTCAGCTTCCGTTGTGGATAAGGCAACCGATGCTTGTTTCTTACTATGCTAAGAAACTAGACAATTACCAAGAAAGTGACATGCTCCTGTTGTGCTTTTCCTATCTAAGATACTACCAGCATAATCTGCATCTGAAAAGCCTATGATATGAAATGATGTATTCTTAGGATACCAAAGTCCTAAATGCATTGTACCACTCAAATATTTCAAGATTCTCTTAGTGGCATTCAAGTGTGATTCTTTAGGACTAGTTTGAAATCTAGCACAAAGACATACACTATACATTATATCAGGCCTAGAAGCGGTTAAGTAAAGTAGTGATCCAATGATACCTCAATATTTCTTCTCATCTACTACTTTACCATTTTCATCTTTACCTAATTTCAATGATGTGCTCATGGGAGTTTTGCTAGTTTTGTAGCCATCCATTCCAAATTTCTTGATGAGTTCTTTTGTATATTTGGATTGGTTGATGAAGATCCCATCTTCACATTGCTTGACTTGCAGTCCAAGGAAGAACTTGAGTTCACCCATCATGCTCATTTCAAATGCCCTAGTCATACAAGAAGCAAATTCTTTGCACAAGGCTTCATTAGTAGCTCCAAATATTATGTCATCCACATAAATTTGTACAATCAAAATGTTATGCTTATCCTTTTTAACAAAAAGAGTTGTGTCTACTTTTCCTTTTGAGAAACCATTTTCAAGCAAATATGCACTAAGTTTATCATACCAAGCTCTAGGTGCTTGTTTCAATCCATATAAAGCTTTGGTAAGTTCGAAAACATGATCAGGAAATTTGTAGTTTTCAAAACCAGGAGGTTGTTCTACATAAACTTCTTCGTTTATAAGTCCGTTTAGAAATGCACTTTTGACATCCATTTGAAAAAGCTTAAAGTTCATATGACATGCAAAAGCAAGTAATATTTTAATAGCTTCTAATCTAGCTACGGGGGCAAAGGTTTCATCATAGTCAATACCTTCTTCTTGATTATAACCTTTGGCTACCAATCTTGCTTTATTTCTAATGATGTGACCATTTTCATCAAGCTTATTCCTATAGACCCATTTGCATCCTATTATAGAATGATCTGTAAGTCTAGGAGTAAGTTGCCAAAAATTATTTCTTTCAAATTGATTAAGTTCATCTTGCATTGCAGTTATCCAATTTTCATCATTTAAGGCTTCCTCAACAGTTTTTGGTTCCATTTGAGAAACAAAAGCAAAATTAACATCAACATGATTAATTTTAGATCTAGTAATTACTCCCTTAAATGTTTCTCCAATGATGAGTTCCTTAGGATGATTTTTCTTGTATTGCCAATCCTTAGGTAGATCTTGAGTCCTTTCTTCAAGTTGATTGATCTTTGGAGCATCAATAGATTCAAGAGGTTCAAGAGTACCTGCAGGGTCATTGAAAGTAATACCTTTCTTTTGATCAAGTTTAGATGATTCATCAAATACAACATGCATTGATTCTTCTATAACTAGAGTTTTCATGTTAAATACTCTATATGCTTTGCTATATGATGAATATCCTAAGAATATGCCTTCATCTGATTTGGATGAAAATTTTCCAAGATTATCCTTGGTATTCAATATGAAACATTTGCATCCGAATACTCTAAAATATCCAATTCTGGGTATTCTTCCATTCCATAGCTCATAAGAAGTTTTATTAGTTAAATGCCTTTTGTAAACACGATTTGCAATGTAACAAGCTATATTAACGGCTTCCGCCCTAAAATAAGATGGTAAATCATATTCATTGAGCATTGTCCTAGCCATTTCGATTAAAGTTCTATTTTTCCTTTCAACTACACCATTTTGCTGTGGAGTTCTAGGAGCAGAAAAATTATGTGAAATGCCAAGTTCATTGCAAAAGCCTTCAAAGTTTTCATTCTCAAATTCTTTGCCATGATCACTTCTAATAGATGTGATCACATATCCTTTTTCATTTTGAACTCTTTTTGCAAACGTTTTGAAGTAATTAAAGGCTTCATTCTTTTGAGCTAAGAAATTAACCCATGTGAATCTAGAGTAGTCATCAACAAGAACAAATGCATATGATTTGCCTCCTAAGCTTGTAACTCTATTTGGTCCAAACAAATCCAAATGAATGAGCTCTAAAGGTCTAGAGGTGCTTATAACACTCTTTGTTTTAAATGAGCTTTTGTGTTGCTTACCATGTTGACAAGGTTCACAAATCCTATCTTTATCATATTTTATCTTAGGTAAGCCATCAACTAAGTTTTCATTGCAGATATATTTCAATTGATCCATACCAGCATGTCCTAGTCTTCTATGCCATAACCATGCATCATTATTAGTGGACATTAAACATGTATGATTTGAATGTATGTTGACATTATAAGTGTTGTTTGTTCTAGTACCTTTAAATATGATAACATCATTTGAATTTGTGATTTTGCATTCCTTGGAATCAAAATTGACAAAGTATGCTTTATCACAAAGTTGACTAACACTTAGCAAGTTATGTTTCAAACCATCAACAAGCCATATATCTTCTATTAAATCCTTACCAATAGAACCAATGGAGCCAACAGCAAGAATTTTACCTTTAGCAATGTTTCCAAAAGTTACATTACCTCCATGTCTATAGGTAATGCTTGTAAAAAGCTTTGCATTTCCAGTCATATGCCTTGAGCATCCACTATCTACAAGCCATGTGCTTTCGTTGATAGTAGATTTTAGGCATACCTACAAGGCAATAGTGATCATCTTCTTTTAGGTACCCACATGAAGTTGGGTCCTTGATGGTTAGTAGTAAAAGTGCCTTCTAACTTGAGATGAGCTTTTCTTATATAACAATAGAAATTTTTGTGTCCGAATTTCATGCAATATGTGCATTGCCATGGCATTCTATACTTTTGCATTTTTCTTTTTGTATTTAACGTTTTATGCATGCAGCTACAAGTATGTGATTTCTTTTGTGCAAGTTTAGTGAACAACAATGCATAATTATTTTTAGCTTTTTCTCCTAGCAAACCATAAGTACTTTTGGTACTTTTAGACTTGGTGCAAGCATCTTTGATATGATCATCAGAAATTTCAATTGTAGATGCTTTTACAAATGTTGGTTTACTTGGTGCAATGTTGTTTGAGCCATTGAATCCTAATCCATACTTTAAGGAAGGTGATCTTTGGTTATTAATTAATGTATTTAATGCTTCCTTTCCTTTATGAAATTTGGAAATTGATTCTTTTAGTTCTTTTAGCTCATGCTTCAATGTTTCATTTTCTTTAATCACTTTTTCCAAGTCATGTGAGTTTTTATTTAACTCTCCTATCATATTCATCAAGTGTTCATTTGAGGTTTTCAATTCTAAGGTAGAGTTCTTTAAGCATATAAAATCTTTTTCTAACTTAGAGTTTTTCTCTTTATAAAGCATCATTTTAGAAAAATATTTTTCTATTTTAAAGTTCATGTGCTCAATCAAATCACTATCATCTATATCATTTGTATCATTATGTGCTACTAAATCAAAGGATTGAGTACTTACCTCATTGGAGTCATCTTCAATAGCCATGAGACAAAGATTTGCAATTCCTTCTTCTTCTTCTTCTTCACTTGAGGAAGAGTCATCCCATGTGGCTTTGAGAGACTTTTTCTTTTCTTTATCCCATTTCTTTTTGTTCTTTAATTTGAAGCAATTTGATTTAATGTGACCAGTTTTTCCACATTCATAGCATTTTACCTCATTTTTCTTTTCTTTATCTTTGAAGGAGAATTTTGGAGGTGTGCCTTTGTTTGCTTGTAATCTTTTCTTCCTTTTCCATTCATTGATTCTTTTTGAGAACATTGCCATTTCATCTTCATCATCAGTACCTTCATTGCTTGAGCTCTCAACTTCTTTTATTGCTTTGAGTGCAATTGGTTTTCTCTTTTCTTTCTCACCTTGATCTTCTTCTTTCTCACTGTGTAGCTCAAATGTGAGTAACTTTCCAACTAGCTCGTCAGTTCTTAATGTGCTGAGATCATGATTTTACTGTTTACATCACCTTGATCATATACCTTGCCATACTTCTTTAGTTCATTAACAATAGCAAGCAAGCGATTGGTCATGTCGGTGACATTTTCATTTGGTTTCATTTTGAATAGCTCATACTCATGGACATGCATTTGTTTTTTGGTGAATCTCACTTGAGTTGTACCTTCATGGTAGTTTTCAAGTGTTTTCCAAATGCAATGTGCACAAGTTAAATGTTGAACTCTTCCACCTTCTTCTCTTGAAATGGAATTCATCAAGATGGAAGCAGCTCTATTGTTCTTGAATCGATCTCTGATATTGCTAGTTGACCATTGAGCTTTGGGAAGTGGAACTTGAATACCATCAACTTCATAAGTGGGAGATTTCCACTCACTTTCCACGAAATCCCATAGTTCAATCCCTTCACTGTCTAGAAACAAATACATTTTGTGTTTCCAGTATGAATAGTCAGTTGCATCAAAGTAGGGTCTAAGAATAGTGTTAAGATTTCCATGAGAGCTTGATGAAGAAGAAGTTGCCATAGTGGATCAAATTTCACAATTAAGTTTAAGAAATTTCACGCTCTGATACCAATTGTTGTCCCAAGATGGCAACCAAGAGGGGGGGGGGTGAATTGGTTTCGTCAAGAAATAATGACAATTAAAAAACTCAACAAAATAGAAGTGCAGAATTAAGAGATCATTGAGTAATGGAAGAAAGAAAGAACACACAAGATTTATAGTGGTTCGGATTTACTTCAATCCTACATCCACTTCCTTAACAACTTGTCAAGGTTCCACTAATCTTTGAAGTTTTTACAAGCTCACTTCCAACTTTGGTGTTTTCATAAGTTCACACCTAACTTCACAAGTGTTTTCTAAGGCTAACACTCAAGAACCTTTAAAGGAGTTTTTAAGGCTTACTCTCACAACCCAAACAAGAGTTTTACAAGGCTTACTCTCACAACCCAAACAAGAGTTTTACAAGGCTTACTCTAACAACCCAAGTGTTTCCCAAGCTCACACTCAAACTTATACAATGGTGTTTTCAATGCTAACACCCAACATTCATTACAATTCAAAATGTAAGTTTAAGTAAAAGAAAGATTGTTGCTTGGCTATCAAATTCTATTTTGCTTCACACACTCTATTTGTTTTCTCATGGAAACATTGTATTTATAGCCAATATGGTCTTACTAGCCATTATTGATAGTGAGATTAAAGTCTTGGCAGCTTAGACCTTCTTTACTTAAACTGTCTGAAGCATTTCGCGGTCGTCCTTCATACAAGGATGGTCGCGCTCATATCTCACGAGGTCGTCCTTGGACAAGGAGCGGTCGCTGCATTTTAAAATTACTTTAAATACTTCAACGGTCGAATTATAGTGCGTTGCAGCAGGAATCTTGCCCATGCTGTGATTGTCTGGACGGTCGTGCCTAGCCAAGGTGCAGTCGCCCTTTTTGAATGTTGAAGTGGATTTTTAACGGTCATGTCACGTGGCATTCTCTGATAGGGCAGAAGAGATGTCTGCCAAAATTTGAATATCGCGGTCGCCCTAGGTAGTATCTCGCGGTCGAATTGAGGTTCTCGCGTCGAACTTCTGGACGCACCTGAGGACGTGAACACTACTGTCTCTTTAAGCAAATTCTTCTTGAATTGGTGGAGCGGTCGCGAATATATATGGGTGGTCGATACAGCAGCAAGTGAGACCGTGTCATTCACCGTTCTTGTCACCGTGAACCTTACTGTGATTAGAATGATTCGAGGCCGTTGAGTAGCGGTCGTCCAGAACTTGGGACGGTCGCTCTTCTTGAAGTGCGGTCGCGACTTAGGTTAGGCTTCTGACCGCGAAACCTACTGTGATAAGGTTTCATCTTTCAATTGCATGGTGTGTTCGTATGCATGTAGGGTGCGACCGCTAGAAGTGCTTTGTTCAGTCTTTTTGAAGCAACCTAATCCTACAATAAGAATCTTCAAACACATGTTAAATGGATCATTCAATTTGAGTTGTCAAGGATCAAAATTGAGATCTTTTGTCTAACAAAGGGCATGTCCATTGACACGCCCATGCCCATGGGCATGTCCATTGATGAATGTTGCTCTATTCTTCTACTTTCATCCATAATTCCTCTGAAATGACCATAAGCCTCAAAATACAGAGAATTCCTGAAATTAACCCTAAAATACACTTGAACAAACAAATTAAACTCAATTGGATAATAATCATATTAAGAAATAGAAATAAAATATCATCAATTGTGCACTTATCACCTTGTGAGGGTGCCCACATTCGATGGACCTAGAGTCGGATATCTGAGTTTGAATTTTTAGCTATCAGGACATAGGGAAGTGCCGGGCAGCCACCATGTGCATACTCAATGGTATCACTTGAGTCATCTAACCTGGGACAAGGTAAGAAATGAAATTAGTATTTAAAATTTATAAAATGGATAACTTACCTCTTTGCCAATTGTGCAAGTGGATGTTGCTTGGTTGAGAAATGATGAGAGGACTGGATGGATCCCTGTCATGAGTGTTGCACTGCCTTTGAAAAATTCTCGACAAGTCTTAGTGGGACCAATTTCTAGTGGCTGGTATCTTAGTGAGCAAGTATATATATGGTTCCTTGGTCCTGATCAATGGAGAGTTCCTACAAATATCCCTACATACATTGTGGTTATTACTACCATGCCAAATGATTCTTGGAGGCGTGCACAAAATGGATACCAGATTGACCCTTTATTGTTTCCACCAGATATATCGTAATACCCAATTTATCCAAAATCAACTTCTAAATTTTTAAGTTTCTATTATCGGGGTTGAGGGTATGGGAGAACAAGATTATGAAGAATATGATGAAGAAGAAGAAGAAGAGAGAGAAGGAGATAGTGAAGATGACGGTAAAGATGTAATACCCTAATTTTTATGTACTTTAAAATAGTAAATATGGGAGAGTAAATAGTTATGATTGATAGAGAAAATATAAGATGAATATGTATGATAGGTGTAATATATATGTGTGTATGTTATATATATTTACAATATATTTAAAATAAACATGACATATATAAGGCATATACATATATTCAACATATACACCACATATACATGAGGAATAATTGGTTGTAGGGAAAGATGATTTTAATTACTTAATTAATTAATAATAAATATAATAATAATAATAAAGGTGAAGCACAAAGTCAAAAGAAGGAAAAAGATGAGTGGTGGAGAATTCAAGTTGAAATTATTTATAATATTTTATTTATATAAAGATAAGGATGAGAAAAGAAGAGATAAGTTCTTCTTCTTCTTCTTCTTCTTCTTCTTCTTCTTCAACATGAGATAGAGAGATAGTGGGAAGAGTGAACTTTTTATGCTATATATCAAATTTTGCAAGAGATTCAAGAGGGATTAATGAAAATAGTCAAGATTTGGCAAGCAATTGAAGTGCTTTCTTCTTGAGCTTATTTTATGGATTACATATATATGTATGATATAGTTAGTGAGAGAAAGTGATGATTAATTGAATAATATGATGACAATGATATATTAAAGTAAATATATATGTTGAATTGATGCATAGATGAAGTAAATATGATTAGATGTTAGGAATAAAGATGAGTAGTTGGAAGTGAGGATAAGAGTAAGGGTTTTGTAGAACTGAGTTGGGGATTGAGTGAATTGATATATGGATGATTATGTGTTTAGATTAACAAGAAGTAAGTAAAGAAGAGTAAGCTTTGAATAACCAAAGGTTTGTACATATAACTTCTTTGGTTTGTATATATGATCTTGAGTTTATATATATAATCTTGAGGTTGTACATATTTGATTTAACATGATTTGGAGTTACTTATATAATATGTGGGTATTGTATTGATGAAAATGGAGTGAAAGAGTGTTTTTGCGATGTCATAGGCATACCAGAAATTTAGCCAGACATGCCCATCGGCATGCCCCTATAACTGGGCATGTCATAGATATTGTAATGTAGGATGAATGACAGGTGCAGTGACACGCCCATGTCATTGGGCATGTCAAACCTTCTGTAAGGCATTATTAATGACATGTACAGTGACACGCCTATGTCACTGGGCATTTCAAAGCTTTTGTAAGGTGGGCAATTGACATGGTCATTGACACGCCCATGTCATTGGGCGTGTCAATTGTAGAATTTGTCCAAAATAGCTCTTTACCTTGTCTTTCAACCATGATTTCGGCCTAAATGACCATAAGGCCTTAAAGTATAAATATGTGATTATAAAGTAAAGGATTATGATAAAATATGTTGATTATGCAAAATATTGGTATGTTGATAAGTCACATGGTGATGTGGGTTATGCTTGCTTGATGAAAGTATGAAATAGGAAAATATGGTTGGACGTCAAGTGTGAATTATAAATGAATAATAATTATAGTAAAGATATGAGGAATATGATATTATTGTAGTTTGGCACTTAATATAGTATTAGTTAATGAGAAACTCCAAAGTTTAGAGTATTGAATTAAGTGTTATGAGTTGAGAAGGAAAGAGAGGATTTGAGTGGTATAATTGAGATATATAGATTGATGTTATTAATAACTTGATTATTCATAACTTGATTAGAAGATCAAATTATGAAGAGTTACAGGAAGTAAAGATTTAAAGAGTTGGCTTGAGTTTGGGTTATGTTGCATTACATTGGGCTTAACGCATTTTTGGATGGGAAAATGTGTTAAGCGATTTGCTATAATGAACAATGTACTATTATATGTGATTTGTCATATATGCATTAAATGCATTGTGAAAAGCCAATGATAATGGCTAAATTGAGTAAAAAGTAAAATTATCTGCAATATGTGAAATGACCCAAAGTGTTTGGGTAATGTAGTTTGTTGTGTATGCATTAAAGACATTGTGAAAAGTCATTGGCAATGGCTGGATTGCATAAGTATGTGAATTATACGAAGATACTAAAAAAATTTGGATAATGTGCTTTAATATAAAATGATATGCATTGTGATGATCTGATGAGAAATGATGAAATAAAATGATATGACTTTGAAATGATGAAATGATATGATATTGAAATGAATGAGAAAAATGAGAAATGAGGTAATGTGCCTCAATGATGATGAGAAATAGGCAATGTGCCTAAATGATAATAAGAAATGAGGCAATGTGCCTAGATGATAATGAGAAAAGAGGCAATGTGCCTTGTTAAATGTGAGAAAATATGAAAGAAATGGATAATGGAAAATATGAAATAATTGTGTGCCTAGTATGTTATTCAATTTCTAGAGTTCTATGTTTGGTGGCATGCCTATGAGGTTATCCTCATTATTTACCTTTGGGGCTAGCTTTTGAGCAATTATTTAATTTTCCTTCGGGCTAGACATTGGACTTCACTTGCCTTCGGGCTAGATGTTGGGCATCACCTGCCTTCGGGTAGACGCTGGGTGTTAATATGGACCAAAATAGTAACAATGGGATTTGAATAATACATTAAATTATTTGGGCCCATGCATGTGTTTATTTCATATGAATTGCAAGATGATTGAAAATATATTTAAAATGAAATAGTAGGTCACATTGTGACATGATGTACATAAGCATTGTGCATTAGCATTGCATGTAAATTGGTAAATGATGAAAGAATATGATGACAAATGATGCTAGTGTTGTGAATGTGATTTTTTGTAATGTATGTATATGCTATTTATAAGTACCACTAAGCTTTTGATCTTAGCGCGGTTGTGTGAATCTCATAGGCGAGTAGATTGCTGATTCGAGAATTGGAGAGAGATGCTACAAGAGAACTAAGGATATTATGAGACCAACTAGAAAGGTGGTGCATGCTTGTACAATGAGTTATGTTGTATTTTGATCATATGTATATGTATAAAAGTGAACTTTGCTAAGACAATGCATAAATGTATATATGTACTTAAATGGAAAGTTTAATAATTTTTAAAATGTTAGTTTTATAATAATGTGATTTGATATTTTAAAATGTTCTTTTACAAAATATATAATTGATGTGGAATTAAGGTAAGAGTTTAAATAATACTATAATGTGACATCCGTATATTTTATATGTGTATGGTATGTATACGGGATATATGTATGGCACGTAAATAAGGTATAGTGTGTTACAATTATTTTGGTATCAGTTCCAAGTTTGAGATTCTTAGTCTAAGTGAGTTTTAAAAAAAGAAATGGAAATTTTGGAAAAGTGAAGTGAGCTATGATACAGGTATATCGTTGACACCTAGGTTGGTCTCAGATGTTGCATTATGTGGTTTATGATGTGAAGTGATCAAATAATATGAGTTAGATGATAGTGTGGAAAATGAAGTTCCATATGAGAGGAAAACTAAATAAAGAAATGATGTGGGAAAAGTTATATAAGTTTAATTTATGAATTAAAGAAATGGAGTTTTACTTAAGTAAAACTAATTTTGAAATTATTGATTATTGGAAGGTGTTTGTGAAATAAGTTATAAGAGAATGAATTTGAGAATAATGTTAGAATTGTGTTATAGGATTATAAAAGAAAATGAAATATTTATGATTGAGTAAAATTATATGTGATATGGTGTTAATTTAAATGAATCATGTTGGTTATAGTCTATTGTGATAAAAATATGTACAAGTAAGAGATTGTAAGGAAAATAAAACTATAATGAAAAGAGTATGTAAGTGGAAAAGTTAGTTTGACTAGAGAGGAATGAAAGTTGAGTTAATGAAATTTAATGCAAGCACATTGGGTGTTATTTCATAAAATTTTTATGAGAAAGGAATGAATGAGAATTTTTATAAGAGATATATTGGAAATGGAGTAATAAATAGAGAAGTAAGATTTTAATATGGTGTATATTTATACACGTGATTTAAGTATTACATGGTATGTTAATTATTTAATTTGAGCTGAAATGCATTGTTAGAATGAAATGATTAATTGGGTATAAAAATTTTAAAGATATGAAAATATTTATTCAATTATAATGAGTGCATGAGTAGTTATATGGTATATTAAAGAGTAAGTTTGAGTTAAGTGAATGATGTAATCAATGAGGAAAATTGGCATGGAACTAATTGAATTCTTGTTAAGAATGTAAATTTATCAATTGTGTTAATAGATAGAAAGAAAATCATAATGGTTGAATTTTTTTGGTATGACTTCAGAGGATATGTAATTGTGTTGCAAAGTGATGAGAAAATTTATTTAAAGTAGAAGAGATTTATTATACATAGATCTGTTAATTAAATTAACACAGCCATATGACTTGTTTTGTGTATTGGCAGATTAGTTTTGTTGTCCACTGGTGTGGACCAGGGATAAAATGGTCGTGGGATAGTTTTGATAAGATTGATGGTTTTGTTTTTGGAACTCATAATCTTGAGTAGAAATTTATTTATAACAATAGAAAGTGTGAAAGAGAAAAGAATTGCTAAAATATTATGAGTTATAGAAAGTGGAATGTGACTAAGAGTCATGTTGAATGTGAAATGCTAGTATGGTGAGATCACATACAGTGATGATCACGGAAAAGTATAGAGTAATGGGTATGTGATAATAAAATGTTAAGTGATGCTTTATATATATATATATATATATATATGTAGCCTATACAATTACTTGTTCGGTAATGTTGAGATTGATTGGATATGCATATGCATGAGAGGTCTTGAGCAGAGCTAGGACTAGAGATGCATATATTGATAGACTTGAGCAGGGCGCTAGGTCTTAACCTGAGCAGTGCTAGGTCATGTGATTGAAATAAGTGATGGTTCCAAGTAGAACTGGACCATGAAACTGTGTTAACCAGACATGTTGATTGTGTAGAAGTGTTGTTGTAAGCAGGGATTTTTGCCCCCCACTCCCATGTGGAATGGTTCTTGAGACTTCGACACTATTAAGCTCAAGGCCTTAGAGAAAATGGGCCTAAACCCAGAGAAAATGGGCCTAAACCCAAAGAAAATGGAGTCGCCACATGGATGGGTTGGGAAAAAAGAAAGGGGTGGATGACTCAATTCCTAAGGAATCCCCAACCCCCTAATGGGTTTGGAAAGTTGAGCACATGTGGAGAAGGTGAAAATGACCCAACACCCCCACAATGTCCCGTTCATTGGAACTAGTCTCCTTTTCAGGTCTAAATATTATAGAATTCTTAATTATTATGATATAATCCATACCACATACAATAATTAAAATAAAAGCATCATTGTATTAAAATCAAAGTAATGTTCAAACAAAACAAATAAATGGGCACCCATCCGAGGATGAAAACATGTCATTACATTGTCTGATGTCTAAAACTAAATAGGACACCCACCAAAATGGTGGAAACGTGTTCTTTACATTAATCCCAAAATATGAAAATAATTTAAATTACATTATGCTTAACTAATGAGGTACCCACAAAGTGAAAACATACCTGTTACATTAAGATTAACAAATAATAATAATAATAATAATAAAGAAAACATCCATCCATGATAAATTAAACAAATCAAATATCGGAATCAAATAAATCAATCATCAAAACATATAATAAACTATATAATCAAAACTAAAACAAAATAAAGCAATAAAAGTTTAGGGCTTACATCTTAAATTAGGGTTTTAGAATTTTAATAACTAAATTAGGGTTTTAAATAAAGTTAAGCACAAAGACTTATAATACACAAATAAATATTGACCCCTTCAAAGAACCCATACGGCGGTCTCGCTAGCCGGTTAGGTTGAATAATATATTAGATTATTTGGACCCATGGTTGTGTTTGTTTCATATGAATTGTAAGATGATTGAAAAATATACCTAAAATGAAATAGTAGATCACATAGTGACATGATGTACATAAGCATTGTGCATTAGCATTGCATGTAAATTGGTAAATGATGAAAGAATATGATGACAAATGATGTTAGTGATGTGAATGTGATTTTTTGTAATGTATGTATATGCTATTTATAGTACTGCTAAGCTTTTGGGCTTAGCGTGGTTGTGTGAATAAAGCAGGTGAGTAGATTGCTGATCCGAGAATTGGAATGTGGTGCTACAAGAGAACTAAGGGTATTACGAGACCAACTACAAGGTGGTGCATGCTTGTACAATGTGTTATGTTATATTTTGATCATATGCGTATGTATATAAATGAATTTTTGTAAGACAATGTATAAAAGTATATATGTAATTAAATGAAAAGTTTAATGATTTTGGAAATGTTACTTTTATAAGAATGAGATTTGATATTTTAAAATGTTCTTTTACAAAATATATAATTGATGTGGAATTAAGGTAAGAGTTTAAACAATATTATAACATGACATCCGTATATTTTATATGCATATGATATGTATATGGGGTATATGTATGGTACATATATATGGTATAGGGTGTTATAGAAGATGATGAGGAGGGTGAAGATGAGGGTGATGGCAAGGGTGAAGATGCCACTGTTATTTCTTTGCAGGTTTATCAAATATGTTCTCTTGTTTATTCAGGATCATTTTTCGTGGGACTTTTCTAATCATGAATTTTTGCAGGTGGTAGATAAATCAAGTAGTCCTCATCATGATGGGGCCAGTCCATCTCTTGTTGTTCCGCCCAAGCCATATATGTCCTGTGTTTATGATACGTTCCATCCACAGTGCCTTATGCTAATCCATCCTTCGGGCTTGAGGGCTTTGATATGAATTACCTGGTTTGGATTCTTTTTTTATGACGTATGTTGTATGTATGCATGAAAATTTATGAACTTACTTTTTTCTTATCTAGCTCACAGCAAATGCTCTAAGAATAGAACCAGAAGCTACAAAAAGAAATGCTTGCCGGCCGCTAGCGTGCTACTTATCTTGAAGGACTATGTCATTAGTCAGAACAAAGTTTTCGAGACTTTTGATTTCAAGGCATGAGAGACCCCAATGCTTCTTCTTCTAAGTGGCTCGGACTAGCAACCACGATACACCTCACCCTTTTTTATCTGATGACTGTTACAGACTAATGGCAAATCTATGATATCCCAGTATTACCGTAAGTGCACGGGTTGCACGAGTAATAAAATGGTGAGTAAGATATTGTTCCACTGGGACAATGTCAAGTACTAGTGCAAATTTCAACTATTATTTAGCAAATCAATAGTTTTGTGATGATTAAAATAAAAGATGAATTACTTAATAATTTAAAATAAGGAAACATTGAATATTGTGCAAAAAGAGTTGATGATGAAAATACTATCAAGATTTTGAATCCCCTTAGCAATAAAAATATTTATGAATATCAATTAAATTAAATCAAATAATAGAGCTGAATTGGCATTCCTCTAAATTACATCAAAACCTCTCTCGAGTGAATTAATCCATAATCACTAAGTAAAATGCTAGGAATCTCTTCTCAAGCATAGTTAAATAGATCTTGCAATAAGAACAAGAAAATTTGAACCAAAGGGTCTTGTAAGTCAATCTCTAGCACTCCAATTAACCCTCAATCCTAATGAAAATTCTATTCATATCAAGCTTTCTCAAGTCAATAATATAAAATTTGGAACCAATCAATAACCATGCTATTATCAATTGTAACTAAGAAATTAAGAATAAAAAGGATAAACCAATTCAATCAAATGATTTAATTTAATAAAAACTATTCAATCCATACAACAAGGCTAGGGTTCATCAATATCTTGATAGAAACACTTTAGCTCATGTTCATAACTAGAAAACCAAAACAAAAGAAATAAGTAAAAGAATTCAAAAAATCCATAATGAATAATTTGTGCTTCTTCATTTCAATCCTTGAATCTTGAGTTAAATCTCGTATAAATTGGATCTTCACCTTCACTCTCAACTGCCAAAACTCTCTTTTTCTCAGGAAGTTGGCTCTAATAATAAAACTGGATCCCTAATTCGCACTTTAGCTTAGATTTTATAACCTAAAAATTTTTCTTGACACGCCCATTGACACGAGTGTGTCTGTAGATGTGCCAATAGTGTTGTTTCCAACTTTAATACATGGGCAGTGACATGCCCAGTTCCTTGGGCATGTCATTATTATTGCAATGCTAAGTTAGGGACACAGTTAATGACACACATGTGTTTCTGGGCATGTCACAACTTCTGTAAGGCAGGATCAATGGCATGTTTAGTGACACGCCCATGTTTCTGGGTGTGTCAAGGCTTCTATAAAGTAGTTGAATGACATGGCCATTGACAATGGAAAATTTTGCCCAAAATAGCTCTTTTTCTTATCTTTTCATCCATGATTTCGACCTAAATAACCCTGAGGTCCCAACATGTCAAATGTTCCTAGAATCAACCCTAATAAATACTCGAGCAAACAAATTAAACTCAATTTAACAATAAATATACTAAGAAATAGGGGCAAAAATATCAACTAAACACTTATCAAATTCCCCCACACTTGAGTTTTTTCTTGTCCTCAAGCAAACCAAATCACTATAATAAGTAGAAATGAAGGACCCCTCTATATCCAAATAAAATAAAAGTTTTACAATACTCGAATCAGAAAACCCAACATTCTCAACCAAAAACTAAATCTCAAACATGATAGTTGAATTAAGAAGTATCAAAACAAAAATCTCACAGATCTAAAATTTAAAAAAGTAAGAAAGTTCTTTGACCCTTTCATAAAATGCATTACGTGAAACATTTTTTTTAAAGAAGCCCGGCTTGTTTGAACTGATACTAACATTTTGACCTGAAGGTAAACATTTATGATGCCGACTCTCGGTTACTTAGTTAGAATCACCATTCAAATGGCTACTATAACTATTCATGATTCCCTATCATTTATTTCAATTCAAGAATTAAAATCAGTGAAATAGGAATAAATTTACAAAGCTCCTGAAAAATTATTTTAATTTATTATATTTATTTTTTAATTTTTTTAAGGAAAGTGGTCAGGAACTTAAGATAATAAAGATTTCATACTAAGTTCAACTTAAGCATCTAAGGAATTAGGACATGCTAAAAAAAGTAACTAAGATTTTAAACTTCAGATGTGCAACTATCATCAATCAATTGCCTAATTCAAACTATTACATTTAGTCTTTAGCAAATAATTAAGAAAATTGAGTCAGCATCTACAAGATATTGTCATTCATTAAATCAACCATTAATTTAATTAAAAAAAAACCATTTCACTTCATATTATTGTAGCAATCTAGTTTACTTAAACCCAAAAATAAAATTGAAGAAACTAAATGAGACAAATGCATCAAATGGCAAGAAAGAAAACAAAAGCTCAATCTAAAAAATATACCTCTCCCCCACACTTAAGATTCACATTGTCCCCAATGTGTGTAAAATAAGAAAAAGAACAAGAGAGAGAGAGAGAACTTCCCTAACATATCCATGAATCGACATATATGAATATGGTTCCAAAAGCATTACAAAGTCGAATTAGCTATAGGACAAAAATGGACATGCAAAATTGTAAAGGTTCAAAGATATATATATAAATAATAATAATAATAATAATAAAGATAGAAATATAGAATTAAACATATAGTCATCAAAAAGAGAACAAAAAGAAAATAAAAAGAAAATAATGAAGTAAAGAAAAAGTGTCACCGGCACTAGCATCATCACTAGCACTGTCATTCAAAAAATCGACACGGGGTACTGGGGGCTAGTATGGTGGAGGCAGTGGTTATGAAGGGCTAAACCCCTATGACCTTCAAAACTCGAGCATGAACTGCTCGAGCCATTGTCTCCTCAGTATCTCGTGATCCAGTTATGCTTGGAAGGAAGAGTAGTGCTGCTCCATGGAATGTTGGATATGGTCCTGCTGAGTCAATAATTTGCTCTGGTTCAACTCAATGTTTCCTATTTTTCCTTCAATCCTACAGATTTACCTCTCAAAATTAGTGGGTTTCTTATTATCATCCTACTCAACATCAACCAAATGGTGCCAGTCTCGAAAGGTAGGGGTTGGGGTAAAAGATGGGCCAGTCGAAGAAGAAGGTCCAACAATAGTGGACGGGCCGGGGACGTCTATCGATGGAGGTGGAGGAATGTCGAAAGTGGGAGCAGGAGGAACTGGCTCAGAATGAGTTGGAAGAACTAGCTCATAATCTGTAGGTGGTGCCTGCAGGCCTACTACCTTCTCCCAGTCTAATCTCTTTAAGGTGTCCATAACCAAAAGCTTTGGGAACCCATCCATCGTCATCGGTAGGCACCCATCCAACACACCCAATCTACGAGCCAATCTTGTGACATACATGCCACCATATAAATTACCCGGTACTCCTTTCTTGGACTGCTCATAGAAGAAATGTGTGATGGAATGAGCTACATTGCATCGAATCTTCTAAACCATGCAGTTCAGGAAGAATAAATCTGGCAAGCTAACTACCCTTATACTATTTTTCCAAGCTGTAAGAGTATGAACTAAAAGATTAAGTACCACCCGGCAAGGAAAAGAGTCAAAATTGGATGCCTTGGACACCTTAGGCTGATATTTATCCAAATTGGTTGCAAATGTCCTCCAAACTTGAGGAGGAATAACATCATACTCCTCAAAGTCCACCTTAAAGTTAAGGTACTCAACCGTCTGCACATCCTCCACAGTAAATAAACCTAAATGCACACCAAGGTCATTGATGCTCAAGTGGCATCGCTGACCTCCTGCAGACCCTTAATTTTTGACCAAGTTCAGTCTAATATTTTAAAATAAGTCTAAAATTATTTTTGTGGTATTTATCTTTTATTTTAGTATTTATTATTTATTTTAATACTTATTTTAATATTTGTTATTTATTTTATTTATTTTTAAATATATATATAATAAAAAATAATAAAAAATCAGATGGACCAATCGGTGAGCGGCACGAGGGAAGCCAGTTCGCCACAGGCCAAAAGGCGACAAATTGGCTTGGGCCAATTCACCGCAGGTGTAAGCTGCTGTGAATTAGCCTGCCCCAATTTGTCTTAGGCTTGAATTGGGCTGCACATCACCCAAGCTCGCAGGTGCTCACTTGTTGCTTGCATCCCAGCAGCCCAGCCTCGTTGCTCGCTTGTTGCTCGGGTCCTAGCAGCTCGTGCCAGCGCATTGGTCATTTTTTGCCAAAATTCTATTTTTACTCAAAAACTCAAATTAATTTCTTAAACAATTTTAATTTCCTTAAAATATTAGGTTTTTTTTAGAATTCCTATAAATAATAGTTTTAGACATAGAAATAGGGACGGCAAAAATTACTCAAGAATTATTATCAGACTCTTGATCTTTGAAGCAACCTGAAGTAACCAAAAACAAAAAAGAACACTCCAATTCATAAGGCAACAAGGCTATGTTTTCTTGAATCAAGATCTCCCAGAATTCCAATGGTGCAATTGTGGTGGAGCTAACAAATGACAGTATTTTCTTAATCAATTCATTATAACATGCTTTTGATAGTTTTAACGTGGAACATGGATGATCTTTATTTAAAATTGAATCTAGTAGCCTATTAACATAACTTCTTCCAAATTGAATCTAGTAGTCAGCATGCTAATAGCTTTGTTTAAAGTTTTCGTGATGTCACTTAATTTTTCTCAAATATTATTAACAGTAACCTGTTTATTCCAAATTCAAAGCTTTGATCATTATTTTTTCCAAAACCCTAATTTATAAATTCCAAAACCCTAATTACATAACATGAGCCCTAATTCCTAATTAATTTTATTTTCCAAAATCTTTACGGTAGCCTAATACTTAAAAAATAATTATAATAATATTAGTTTTTCCAAACCCTAAAACCCTAGTTTTTGAATATAAACCCTAAAACTTTAGAAACCCTAAACCCTAATTGTATTTTCCTAAACCATAATTCATAAAATCCTAGCTTGTATATTTAGTCTTTAATTGTTATTTGAATCATGCTTTACATAGTGTATTCTTAGTTTATATCTTCTTATCTTGATCTTTATTTGACTTATATTGAATGGTTTTACTTTTATGTTGAATGGTTGAATGTCTTTTATTGGTTTACTTTATTTTTCATTATGTAAGGGGTATGTTTCCACCTTGTGGGCACCTCTTTAATTAAGCTTCATGTAATTTAAATTATTTTCATATTTTGGGATTAATGTAAAGGATAAGTTTCTACCTTTTAGTGGGTATTCTATTTAGTTTTAGACATTTTGACAATGTAAGGGCATGTTTCCATCCTCGGATGGGTGCCCATTTATTCATTTTGTTTGGACATTGCTATGATTTTTAATAAAGTATTTATTTTTATGATCGCATGTAGTATGGATAATATCATTATATTTAAGAATTTTATAATATTAAGACATGAAAAGGAGGCTAGTTTCAATGAACCAAGCGCTGTGGGCATGCTGGGCCATTTCTCACCTTCCCTGCGCATACCCAACTTTTTGAACCCACTAGGGTGTTGGGGATTCCTTAGGAATCGAGTCATCCACCCCTTTCTTTTTTTTGGCCCATCAGGGTAGCGACTCCATTTTCTCCCGGTTTAGGCCCGTGTTCTCTAAGACCCTGAACCTAACAGTGTCAAAGTAGCAAAAAACATTCCACCGGGAGTGGGGATGAAAATCTCCACTCACAGTGGTGACTCCAGTGGGGATAAGAGAAGTTGATTTAGTTAGTCATTTTATTATTTTATTCTTTTTTATTATGATATTATCCATTGCATCATTTAGATTGCATCGTGTGCGTGAGTTAGGACTCTCGTGTTACCTGTGTTGTGCTATGTAAGGGATACCATACTTTCATTCAAGGTATGGAGATCGAGCATGGCATAACCACTCATAGCCTTGTATCTTTTGGTATATACTTGCTATGGGAACCTAAGCCTTTCAACCCAAAGACTAAAGCTCATGTAATTAGCCTAGTTACTTTCCTTAGGTTTTACCCCTAAATGCTTATTGTTTGACTATGGTTAATTTATCTGGGTTTAAATCATGGCTTATTTGGTTTGTTCTTTTTCTAATATGACCTAATTACATTGTGAGCACAAATAATTTTTTCCTTTAAATCCAAAAGACCAAAGCTATTTTTAAAATTTTTAAAATGGTCTTTAGATATAAAACTTTTCCAAAACAAGTCAAAAATTCTTTTCTCATGACCTAAAAACAAAGCCCAAAATCCATTTTTTCTAAAATCTTTTTACAATGGGCTTAGAAAAAAAAATTATTTTTACAACCATTTGAAAGAGCTTACAAATATTTATGTCAATTATGGAAATACAAAAAATAAATTATGAGCCTAGTTTATGCTAAGAATTATTAATTATGGGCTTATTTTTGGCATAAATTATTATTTACTTTTTCAAGTTAGAAATATATTTATAATAAACCACTTAATTTAGTTTTAATCCAATATAGCATAAAAGCTACTTTAGTTGATTAGATGGATTAAAACCTAGTTAATGGAAATTATCATGAACTGATTTTCATGTTTGAAAATATAACTATTGGTTGAAATATTCGAGAGAATTATTCAAAAACAAGATACCCCATATTGATATTTTATTAACCATACTGTAGACACTTAATTTTTGACCAAGTTGAGTCCCATATTTTAAAATCAGTCCAAAATAATTTTTGTGGTATTTATTATTTATTTTATTTAATATTTAATATTTATTTATTATTCATTTTATTTGTTTTTTTTAAATTATAAATATATTTAAAAATTAAAAAATAAAAAATTGGACGAACCAATAGGTGAGCGACATGTGGCAAGACAATTCGCCGCAGGCACCGCCAATTCGCCGCAGTTGCATTCTGCGTTGAATTGGGCAGTGCCTCACGGGCGCTCTCCCAATTGTTCGCGTCCCAGCCTATTGCTCGCTCGTTGCACACATCTCAGCAGCCCGTGCTAGTGTATTGGCTGATTTTTTCAAAAATTCTATTTTTACTCGGAAGCTCAAATTAATTTCCTAAACAGTTTTAATTTCCTTAACATATTAGGTTTTGTTTGAAATTCCTATAAATAATAGTTTTAGACACAGAAAGAGAGATGACATAATTATTCAAGAATTATTCAGAGACTTTTGATTTTTTGAGAGAATTAAATAGAAAGGACTCTTGGCAATTACTCTCGGACCTTTGAATTTTGAAAAAGAGAAAACAACCTTAAGCAATCAAAAACAAAAGAATAAGATAACAAGGTTGTGTTGTCTTGATCAAGCTCATCCAGAATCTTTTCAACAAATTTTAGTGGATCCTTCAAACGTAGGTACATTTATTTAATCTTGTTTGTCAAAAATCATCTTCATCCGGTAGCAACTAATTCATTAAGACCATAGTTAATTCCTTTTTACTTAATTATCACAGTAGCTTAAATCTTTTAAAAATAATGATAATGTTAGTTTTTTAAATTAAAACCCTAGAATCTAAAGTTTTAAACTAAAAATCCCAAAACCCTATTTTCTAAATCTTAAACCGTAAATCTTAATTTTCAACACAAAAACCTACAACCTTTTGGTATGTATTTGCTATGGGAACCTAAGCCTTTCAACCCAAAGACTAAAGCTCATGTAATTGGACTAGTTACTTTCCTTAGGTTTTACCCCAAATGCATGTTGTTTGACTATAGTTAACTTATCTTGGTTTAAATCATGGCTTATTTGGTTTTTTCTTTTTTCAAATATGACCTAATTATATTGTGAGCTCAAAAAATATTTTCCTTTAAATCCAAAAGAACAAAACTATTTTCAAAATTTTCCAAATGGTTTGTGGACATAAAACTTTTCCAAAATAAGTCAAGGATTTTTTTTTCATGACTCAAATACAAAAGCCTAAAATCCAATTTCAATGGGCTTATAAACAAAATTATTTTCACAACCTTTTTAAAGAGCTTACAAATATTTAGTTCAATTATGGAAATATCAAAAATCAATTGTGAGCCTAGTTTATACTAAGAATTATTTACTAATCATGGCCTTGCTTTTGGCATGAATCATTAGTTACTTTTTCAAGTGAGAAATATATCTATAATAAACCTCTTAATTTAGTTTTAATCCAATATAGAATAAAAGCTGCTTTAGTTGATTGGATGGATTAAAGCCTAATTAACGAAAATTATTATGAACTGATTTCCATGTTCAAAAATATGGCTATTGATTAAAATCATCCCAAGGAATTAATTTGAAAACAAGGTACCCCATGTTGGTATTTTATTAACCATATACCTAGGAAAAGAGACTTGCCATTCATGTGTGGAAGTTATAAGGTTGGAAGGGACATCCTAACTATCTTTGTTTATTGTTTGCGCATACATGTATACATAAATTTGTATCTCATATCATTGATCCTCTCTAGCTCATAGCCCTGGATTACAATAGTTCAAAAGCCTATGACAATCCAATCTATGCCGGTGACGAAGAATCCAGCAGCAACTTAATTTGCTTCTCACCAAAAGCAATGGAACCTAAGCAGATTCAAAAGATGTTGGATGATGCCCTTGAAGTCAAGATGCAAGAACTAAAGGGGGCCCTAAACGAGATCATGAAGGGTCAAATGGCTGCAATGTTTGGGAACACTGCTGAAGCATCTGCAACCATTAAGAAAGACAAAGGAAAGGCTAAATTTGGTGAAGTAGCTTTTGATGATGACAAAGTAGTCATTGATGATGATAACGACTGGGCTCAATACTTTTAAGTCCCTCAAGACAAGAAGAAGGAGCTGAAGGTTGTTGAAAGATCAGCCGTGGAAAAGACTGAAATATCAGATGTTGAGAAGTTGATCGCTGACCTGGAATAGAAGTTTGAAAAGAAGCAAAAAATTTAAGAAATGTCTGAGGTCGACAAGTTGTTTGAGCTAGATGAAGAGGTCCCTTACAAGTTCAAAATGCCTTCCTTCACTATGTAAAATGATACAGTAAATTCTCACTTGCATGTTAAGCAGTATATCATTACTATACAGTCTGCCCGAGCTACAAAGGATCAAACTCTAAGGTACTTTATGCTCTCATTAGACCCTGTTGTCCAAAACTGGTTCAACACCTTGGAGGATGACACTCAAAAGAGCTGGGATTTGCTATACAAGGCTTTCATTCAACAGTATGGGTACAATGTCAAGATGGAAGTTACCTTGATGGAGGTGGAAACCATTAGGCGAAGAACAAATGAGAATTATGTGGACTATGTGAAAAGATGGAGAAATAAGGTTGCACTTCTCAAAAGGAGGCCTGATGAGTTAGACCAAATCAGGATGATAGAGGCGTCCTGCCCAATCTCTGTGAGAGGCTATCTCACACCCTTATAAGGGATTTCAGAGATCTCCAAGCGGGATTGCAAGTAGAAGAGTGAGAAAGAGAGAAGAACCATTTTTTTGCAAAATAGAATTATCAGCCTAGCAATCAAAATACACAAAAGGAAGTTGATGTTAATGCCACTGGTCAAGGAAAAATGAGGCAGTTTTCAAAATTGGGGAAGCTGCTATCTTTGGTTCTCAATAAGATATAAAAGAAGATATTGTTACAACCCTTGACTCCTCGTCCTCTGCCTAATCCTCTTCCACTTAACTTTGATACTAAGGCATTTTTCCAATTCCATCAAAGGCCTGGACACAAAATGAACAGCTGTATGAAGTTGAGGCATGAGATCCAGAATTTAATTGATAGTGGAAAGTTGCCTGAGCCTAATAAGCCCAATACCAAGAGTAATCCTTTGCCTAAATTTGGAAGAGTATCTCCGCCAGCAACCTTCATGGTAGGAGAAGGAGTGGAGGAAGATTTTGTCTTTCAAGACGGGAATGTTGAAGATGCATAATGAGGAGAAATTTTATTCAACAAAGTTCCCTTAGCTTGGAGTGTTGCTCTATTTATTTTACTTTCTTTAATATTGGAACAATTATGTTTTTTCAAATTATATTTATTTGAATAAATTATTTTCATCAAAATTTTCATGGTCTTTGTTCATTATGGTGCTCAACCGATCATGAATTTAGCTTGATATTTATAAATTAGCATATCTATGCATTGTAATTTGAATGACTTTACTAGGTGAGGGAATTGTTCTATAGCACTGAGTTATGTATGTTTACTTAGAGAGGGCTCCTGCATAATGACCTTTGTCTAGATCCTAGTCAGTCTTAGAATGTGCTTTGATGAACTTTCAAGGCGAAATTAAACTCTGCTTATTTTAAGGAGAGATGATCAAGGCATTGTTTGGTAAGCCAACAACTAGTATCCACCCAATTAAATATCAATCCCTAGTTGTCCCTTTGAGCCTTATGAGATTTTATCTTTCTCTTTATTAACTTATAAGCCCAATGACCTACCTTGAGCTGTTGTTACACTTTTGACAAATTTAATGATCACTAAGGTGAATAGGCAAGATGATAAAAGAAAGGAATGCATAGTCAAGACCATATGGATAGTTGAAGTTCCTAAGACCATAAGGGTAGTTGAAGTTCACCCAATATTAGACCTAATATCTCTAATTTATTAAGATGACGTCAGGACAACAAATGATTTATCCTTATAGAAATAAGACTCGCTCTACTTCACTCATCCATAAACAAAAGTATAGAATGGTGCAAGCGAGATAATCCTTTTGGAGCTAAGACCCAACATAAAAAAACAAAACAAAAAAAAGAATAAAAGAAAAGGAAAAGAGAAAAAGAGAAAAAGCAAAATAGCAAAAAAGAAAGAAAAAATGAGTCCTGAGTTTGTGCATAATCAAAAGAAAAAGAAAATATAAATGGCAGTCCAAAAAGCCAACCATGTTTTCCTTTACCTAAAGCAGTAGAAGACAAAGACAGTTTGACTTAAATTGGTCCAACCCAACTAGAAATTCAACCAAAAGTAGAGAGATAGAAGAAAGGTCATCTAGTGCTTGAAATTCCTATACTTGACAGTCCCACAGGAAAGAAGGACAAAATGATAAAGAAGCTAAAAAAGAAATAAAAAAAAGTGGAAAAAAAGAGAAAGAAAATGGAAAAGAAGAAGCAGAAAGGAATATGGGTACCAAACTTTTCACAAAGGAGAAGACTATCCTAATCAAGATCCAGATTCATGCCAAGAAGAAAGAAGAATGTTCACAGCTTTCATGCTTCCAACTATCTAAACAAGAAGTTAGTAGTGTGAGGGTTTGCCCATACTGTCATAACGGCTCCAACCTAAAAATGGTCTTTATTTAAACAGTGTCCCTTATAGACCCTATTTCAAGCCTGTCAAAGACCAGTTGTTCTCTCATGGTAGGTAGAGTCTATTAGTGGAGATAGTTTGAATAAGCATGCATGTGAGATAGACAATACTTAAACTTGATGAGACCTTTGGCTAAGTAATGTGTATGTGCCTATCTGAAGTGCAATAGTTCTTGCTTAAATAGAAATGATTCCCGAGTTCAGTACGGCAATTAGGGTTGCCATGTTATAGATATGTTAATTTAAAAAATCGAGTCCTGAGGTAAATTGACATTGATTTGACAAAGCAAACATTTAATTTTGAAATCAAATTTCAAAAAGAAAAAACAAAAAAAAAATTATACAAAGCCTTCAAGTTAAGGGAAGTATGTCAAACCATCAAACCTCGAAGGACATATTGGAAAGTTCATCGGGACCCTCCGCTACTTAGGACCAAGGAATTATTCATATACCCTTTATCTGAGAATTCAACCACTAGACACCGGACTAGCAATGATTCGGCGGGAGTGTTGTTGCTGGTAAGGCAATGCCACATTCATAAAAGGAGTCCAATTTGCCTGCTCTTCGACTTTCTACCAAGCCAAGTCGACCTGTAGGATGACATAAGGTAAGTAAACTTTCTACATAAA
This sequence comes from Garcia nutans, assembly GCA_947685225.1. NCBI lineage: Eukaryota > Viridiplantae > Streptophyta > Magnoliopsida > Malpighiales > Euphorbiaceae > Garcia > Garcia nutans. The sequence goes on along the minus strand of CANTUV010000012.1, from coordinate 17,986,855 downwards.
CTCTAAAGTTTACTAATGCTATTTTACCTTGTCCCATGTTAGGCAACTCAAGTGATAATGCTGGGTGTGAACATGATGAGAGCTGACAACTACTGTGCGATCGGGCAACCAAAAACCTATCCTTAGATATCCGACTATCTCTCAAGAAATATCAGGCACCCTCATAAGATTATGCTCATAAGCCCATACTTGTGATAACAAAGGAAATCAAATTCATGCAAATATATGAGTTGAATTAGCAATGACAGGAGATAGTACCTCGGCAATCACTATAAAGCCAATGAAAGACTTCTTATTCCTGCAAATCTTGTCTAGGCCATGATAGAGACAAGAAAGGCCAGCTTCATGTAATATCCCAAAATGCGCCCTAGAAGTTTTGGGTATAATTATTGTTATAATTGGATTTAATGTATATGTGTATTGGAAAGAAAAAAAAAAGGAAAAGAAGAGAGAGTGTATATGTTGTATATATAGCAATATATACAACATATACAAGTCAAGTTGGTGGAAGTCAAGATGATTAGTTAATGATTTTAATTAATTAAGTTAATTAATGGAAATGGAAAATTAAGTGAGTGGAATGAGATATTTGGATTATTTTAATATATATGCTTGGAGGAGAGGATTTTGAGGAAAGTGGTTGAGATTTGACTTTTGCTTTCTATCTTTTCTTCCTTCTTTCTTTCTTTCTGCGTGGTTCCCTTTCCTTCCTTTCCTTTTCTTTCATTTGGCCGGCTATCAAAGGAACAAGAGAGCAAGAGAGAGTTTTGAATATCCAAACTCAAGAGTGAAGGAAGATTCAAGTAATCAAGTTGGAAATTTAAGAGTTTCTTCATCCTTGGTAAGTTTCCTCTTGATACCTTGATTTTCTTTTAAGATGTGTTTGAGTTTGTTGATTGTTTGTTTATGGTATGTGAATATGTTGGTTAAGATGTGTTTAAGAGTATTTGGTTCAAGTGATTTTGGGATTTTGGGGTGGATTGAAGGAAAGAGTAAGTTGTTGGAAGTGGAAATATTGTGGTTGTGTTTTGGGTTTGTGGTGATGATCTTGATTTGTGTTTGATGTATGTTTTGAGTTGTTGTGGTATTTTTGCTAGTTTGTTATGGTTCTTGGGTATGTTGAGCTAAGTTTGTTTGAAGTGGATTTTGGTGAAAAGAAGTGATTTGTTGGATTAGGTGTTGTTGTGGCAGGAATCTGGATTTTTGGCCTGACACGCCCATGAGCACGACCAGATTTCTAGGCATGTCGATGGTTCTGTGTCCTTGGATGGGTGAAACGAGCAGTGACACGCCCATGTCACTGAGCGTGTCACAGCTTCTGTGATGTAGTAGCATTTACACGTCTAGTGACACGTCCATGTCACTGAGCGTGTCATAGCTACTGTAATGTTGGTGGATTGACACGGCCATGAACACGCCTATGTTGTTGGACGTGTCAATGTTTCTGTGAGACAGAATGTATTACATGTTCAGTGACACGCCCGTGGTTCTGAGCGTGTCAAAGCTTCTGTGTTGTGAGTTTAGGGCACGGTCAGGGACACGCCCGTGTTAGTGAGCGTGTCATGTGTAGGGTTTGCCCTAGTTGGTTCTTAGTCTTATTATCTCATGTGTGTCTCTAAGTGAGTATGTATTATCACCTTTGGTTTAGGTATTGAAGAGGTTGAATTGCCTAACCTAGGTGGTGGAGAATTCTTGAAAGAGAAAGGTTGTAGAGTGGTGTGAGTTGTTCCAAAGGTAAGTACAAACTACATTGTTGCATACATTCATATGATTTGATACTTAATATATTTGATTATACATATGCTAAACAATTGATTACAGGGTTAAAACATTCTATGAAATATGAAAGGTATGTTAATGAAATTGATATTGTATATTATCTTGATAAGATATGAAGCCATGGTTGTTGGCTATAATGATGCTAATGAGATGATTGAGGCATGGTTGCCTATTGTGATTATGAGATATGAAGCCATGGTTGTTGGCTATAATGATGATAATGAAATGAGAAATGAATTGAGAAAAAAATGTAAAAAGATTTTGAGTCTAATGTGTTATTCAACCTTCAGAGTTCTGGGTTTGGCGGCTTGCCTATAAAATACTAGATAGGTGAAAAGACCGGGTCGTAAGCCGATTCCAGTTAAATAATGTGAAATGTAAATTAAAGTAACAGTCTATCCGGGTTGAGGATCTCCTCGGATTTATCCGGGTTGATGGTCCAAGAGACTAAGTCTGTCACAAGTAACAGTCTAGCCGGGTTGAGGATCTCCTCGAGTTTAGCCGAGTTGATGGTCCAAGAGACTGGGTCTGTTACGCTATCCATGGATAGAGATATATGTGTATCGCCTACGGGGCTTGAGTATTATGAATATAGACCAAAGCAGTAACTCTGAACTTTGAATAACATATTAGTGTCGTTTGGGCCCATACTTGTCTTTGTGTCAATGTAAATCATGAGTAATGAAAGAATTGCATAAAATGATGAAATGTAATCTTATGATTTATATAAAGATATCAATTGTGAATATTGTCTTAATTGATGAAATGTGTGACATTGGCATTGCATAGAAGTATAATATTATTATAGTTTGTACCACTAAGTCGTTGGCTTAGCGCGATTGTAATTCATCTCGCAGGTGACAGGGAAGAACTGGAGAGTTCCTCTAGACCTAGTAGAGTCTAGATTTTGAGGCGTTGATAGTGGAGCTTAAAGATCAAAGACATACTGCCAAACATGTATATGTTTTATGTTTTGTAAAACTTGAGTTTTAATGTATAAGTATTTGTAAATATTTGTTATATTTTCCGTTGCTTTTAAATAAACACTTTATTTATTGTGTCTTTATTTTCTTTTAAATGATTTAAATTTGTTCATGTTTTTAAAAGGGATGAGTCATTTGTTTAAGTATACCGTGGCATTTCTATATTTAGTATACGTATATTACGATCGTATTAGCATGCTGTGTACATATACGGGATATAGGGGTGTTACAATTATTTTGGTATCAGAGCCTAGGTTTGAGATTCTCAACCTAGGTCAACTATAAGAAAAAGGAAATTTTGAGTTTTTTTTAAATATGGTTTTTACATAAGATACATGTTTTGGTATGGCAGTCTTTGATCTTAATGAGGTATATTCTGCTGTGTTTGCAGATATAGGTAGTGATGGCGTCTCAGTCACGTCAGTCTGTAGAAGGTAGTGCTGAGAGTGTAGCTCCTGAAGAGGGTAGAGTTGGAGCGAGAGTTGATAGAATTAGTGAGGCCCCTGCTTCTGTGCCAGGGAGATCCGATGCTGATGAGGTACCGCCTGGTTGGCTTAGGCATGTAATAGAACTATTGAGGCCAGCTCCAGTGCAGCCACCACCGCCGCCACAACCTCAAGTGTCAGTAAGACATTATGATAAGTTGAGAAAATTTGGAGCTGGAGATTTCTTAGGCACTACCGACCCTGCAGTGGCTGAGCAGTGGTTGGATAAAGAGCAGAGGATATTCATTCAGTTGCAAGCTACTTCGGATGAGAAGTTTGACTATGCAAGATCCCTTCTGCAGAAAGATGCGTATGATTGGTGGAAGACAGTTCCTCATGCCATGGATGATCCACCTACTCTGTCTTATAGGGATTTTCTGAGGGAGTTCGAGCAGAAATATACTCTGAGGGAGTATAAAGATATTAAGAAGATGGAATTCCTGAGTTTGAGGCAAGATGACCGGACGGTAACAGAGTATGAAGTTGAGTACACCCGGTTGAGTCATTATGCCGGTGGGATTATCTCGGACGAGATTGATCGATGCAGAAGATTTGAGGAGGGATTGAGGCCCTCCATTATGTGCATCGTGGCTGGTTCTCGATACCAGGATTTCTCTCAGCTAGTTGCAGCAGCTAGGAGTGTTGAGAGAGCACAAGGTATTGCAGCAGCTGCTACTGAGGAGGAAACTAGGGTAAGGAGACCCTAGTTTGAGGCAGGGTCTTCATCTGTGAAGAGAGGTAGAGGAAGTTTTGTTCCGAGAATCAGTAGAAGTCAGAGACAGTCGGGTAGGTCGGTGCAATATCAGAGGCAGAGATCGAGACCTACATCTTCTGTAACCAGTGCTCCGATTCCAGTGATTCAGAGGTCTACTCTACCTGTATGTGATCAGTGTGGTAGAAATCATGTGGGTGTTTGCAGGATGATGGGTAGATCAGCTGTGTGTTTCAGGTGTGGATCGCCTGACAATTTTATTAGGGAGTGTCCTGAGATGCAGGAGCATAGACAGACTGAGTCTGCAGCTTCTCGACCTAGTGTTAGCAGGGGGGGGCAGAGGTTTCAGTAGAGGTGGTCGGCCCGGGTTTAGTCAGAGAGGAGGATCGACATCTGGAGGCAGTAGGCTAGCTGAGGCCGGATCTTCTCAGAGAGTTTATGTGATGCAGAGGCAGGCGGATGCTTCAGCAGCTATAGCGGGTACATTCTCTTTATTTGGCATTTCCGTTCTTGCTTTGATTGATCCGGGATCTACTCATTCATACATAAGTGCATTCATTTTGCCTGTGTCTGAATTGCATTCAGAGTCCTTAGGATTTGATGTCTTGGTGACAAATCCGTTAGGACATAGTGTTGTGGTGAGTAAGGTTCATCGTGATAGTGCAGTAGTAGTGCAAGGAGAGGAGTTTCTTGGGGATTTAATTGAATTGCCTTTTAAGGAGTATGATTTAATCTTAGGCATGGATTGGTTGTCTAAGCATGGAGTAGTGGTAGATTGTCAAAAGAAGTGTGTCACTTTGAGAACCGGTGATGGTAAAAGTGTAATGGTGTCTAGTGAGCAGAGACAACTTGCATCCTTGTTTGTTTCAGCTGTAACAGCTAGGAAGTTGATTAGAAAAGGGTGTGATGCTTATCTTGCTCATGTTGTGGATACTAGAGTAGTGGGTTCCCAACTTGATAGTATACCCACGGTTGCAGATTTTCCAGACGTGTTTCCTGAGGAGTTGCCAGGATTACCTCCTGAGATAGAGGTTGAGTTTGGTATCGAATTGTTGCCTGGTACCACTCCCATTTCTATTACTCCTTATCGAATGGCACCCGTTGAGTTGAGAGAATTGAAAGTGCAATTACAGGAGTTATTGGATAAAGGGTTTATTCGCCCTAGTGTTTCTCCATGGGGAGCTCCTGTTTTGTTTGTGAAAAAGAAGGATGGTACTATGAGGTTATGTATCAATTATAGGCAATTAAATAAGATGACTATTAAGAATAAGTATCCTTTGCCTAGAATTGATGATCTCTTTGATCAATTAAAGGGAGCAGCAGTGTTTTCCAAGATTGATTTGAGATCAGGGTACCATCAGTTGAGAGTTAGAGTTGAAGATGTTCCTAAGTCAGCTTTCCGCACAAGGTATGGGCATTATGAGTTCTTGGTGATGCCTTTTGGGTTAACGAATGCACCTGCAGCTTTCATGGATTTGGTAAATAGGGTGTTTAGACCCTATCTAGATCAGTTTGTAGTGGTCTTCATTGATGATATTTTGGTGTATTTGCGTAATGAAGAGGAACATGACAAGCATTTGTGGATTGTATTACAGATTTTGAGAGAAAAGCAATTGTATGCCAAGCTGTCGAAGTGTGAGTTTTGGCTTGATCAAGTGACTTTTCTTGGTCATATAGTTTCAGCAGATGGTATTAGAGTTGATCCAAGTAAAGTTGAAGCTATCTTGAATTGGAGTCCACCAAGGTCGGTGACTGAAGTTAGAAGTTTTCTGGGTTTGGCAGGCTATTATCGACGCTTTGTGAAAGGTTTTTCTTTAATAGCTACTCCACTCACCAGATTACTTCGAAAAGGAGTTAGATTTGTGTGGACAGATCAGTGTCAAGCTAGTTTTGAGCAGTTGAAAAAGATGTTGACTCAAGCGCCTGTTCTTACTTTGCCTGTGGAAGATAAACCTTATGTGATTTATAGTGATGCTTCACATAATGGTTTAGGATGTGTATTGATGCAAGAGGGTAAAGTTGTAGCTTATGCTTCTCGGCAGTTGAAGCCGCATGAGCTTAATTATCCGACTCATGATTTAGAGTTGGCGGCTATAGTGTTTGCTTTGAAGATTTGGCGACACTATTTGTATGGGGAAAAGTGTTTTATCTATACAGATCATAAGAGCTTAAAATATTTGGGAGTTCAAAGAGAGCTTAATCTTCGGCAGAGGCGTTGGTTAGAGTTGATTAAATACTACGACTATTTGATTGATTATCATCCTGGTAAGGCGAATGTTGTTGCGGATGCCTTGAGTCGGAAGTCTTTGGCAAGCTTAACTGTGTATTCGTTCTCGTTGCTTGTTGAGTTGTGAGCATTGCATGCTAGTTTTGAACCATGCGATGATGGTGCACTGTTGGCTCAATTGCAGTTGAGACCGGTATTATTGGACCAGATTAGAGAGGCTCAATTGGCTGATGAGAAAATTCAGAAGATTGTTTCAGATTGCCAACATGGAGAAAATAGAGATTTCCATGTGAGAAATGATGGTAGCCTTTGGTTTCAAGATAGGTTGTGTATTCCTGATGATACTAGTTTGAGAAAGATTATTTTAGAAGAAGCACATCAATCAATTTTTACGATGCATCCGGGAAGTACAAAGATGTACAATGATTTGAAACAACATTACTGGTGGTCAGGTATGAAGAGAGACATAGCGGAGTTTGTGTCCAAAAGTCTCACTTGTCAGAGGGTGAAAGCTGAACATCAAGTTCCAACAGGGTTGCTTCAACCTTTATCAGTGCCTGAATGGAAATGGAAGAGAGTAACAATGGATTTTGTATCTGGTTTGCCTTTGACTCAGAAAAAGTATGATGCTATTTGGGTGATTGTAGATCGGTTGGCAAAGACAGCTCATTTTCTTCCAGTTAGAATGGACTATTCTCTTGAGAGACTGGCCGAGCTGTATATCGGTGAGATAGTGAAATTGTATGGAGTCTCGATTTCTTTAGTGTCAGATCGAGATCCCCGGTTTACTTCGAGGTTTTAGAAGAGTTTACATGGTGCTTTGGGTTCTCGATTACACTTTAGTACTGCTTTTCATCCACAGACAGATGGACAGTCAGAGAGAGTGATACAGATTATAGAAGATATGTTGAGAAGTTGTCATTGATTTCTCTGGAAGTTGGGACAGATTTTTGCCACTGGTGGAATTTGCTTATAACAACAGTCATCAATCCAGTATTGGTATGGCACCATTTGAAGCATTGTATGGTAGACGATGTAGGACGCCACTGTGTTGGAATGAACTTGGAGAAGGCAAGTTAGTGGGTCCTGATTTGGTTAAAGAGACTGAAGAGAAAGTGAAGATAATTCGGGATCGATTAAAAGCAGCTTCAGATCGATAGAAATCTTATGCGGATTTAAAGAGGAGAGACATAGAGTTTAATATTGGAGATAAAGTATTTTTGAAAGTGTCTCCTTGGAAAAAGATTTTAAAATTTGGTCGTAAAGGAAAACTGAGTCCTCATTTTATTGGACCTTACGAGGTATTGGAAAGAGTTGGACCAGTTGCGTATCGACTTGCTTTGCCGCCTGAGTTGGATAGAATTCACAATGTCTTCCATGTTTCTATGCTTAGGAGGTACAGATATTACCCATCTCATGTTTTACCAGTTGAATCTATTGAGGTGAGTTCAGATCTGACATTTGAAGAAGAACCAGTTGCTATTTTGGCATATGGAATGAAAGAGTTGAGACATAAGAAAGTGCCAATTGTGAAGATTCTTTGGAAGAATCATGGTAGAGAAGAGTCAACTTGGGAGAATGAGCAAGCGATGCAAGATCAATATCCTCAGTTCTTTCAAACTTGATATCAGGTAATTTCGAGGATGAAATTTCTTTTTAGAGAGGGAGAATTGTAATATCCCAAAAAAGTTTTGGGTATAATTATTGTTATAATTGGATTTAATGTATATGTGTATTGGAAAGAAAAAATAAAGGAAAAGAAGAGAGAGTGTATATGTTGTATATATAGCAATATATACAACATATACAAGTCAAGTTGGTGGAAGTCAAGATGATTAGTTAATTATTTTAATTAATTAAGTTAATTAATGGAAATGGAAAATTAAGTGAGTGGAATGAGATATTTGGATTATTTTAATATATATGCTTGGAGGAGAGGATTTTGAGGAAAATGGTTGAGATTTGACTTTTGCTTTCTATCTTTTCTTCCTTCTTTCTTTCTTTCTGCGTGGTTCCCTTTCCTTCTTTTCCTTTTCTTTCATTTGGCCGGCTATCAAAGGAACAAGAGAGCAAGAGAGAGTTTTGAATATCCAAACTCAAGAGTGAAGGAAGATTCAAGTAATCAAGTTGGAAATTTAAGAGTTTCTTCATCCTTGGTAAGTTTCCTCTTGATACCTTGATTTTCTTTTAAGATGTGTTTGAGTTTGTTGATTGTTTGTTTATGGTATGTGAATATGTTGGTTAAGATGTGTTTAAGAGTATTTGGTTCAAGTGATTTTGGGATTTTGGGGTGGATTGAAGGAAAGAGTAAGTTGTTGGAAGTGGAAATATTGTGGTTGTGTTTTGGGTTTGTGGTGATGATCTTGATTTGTGTTTGATGTATGTTTTGAGTTGTTGTGGTATTTTTGCTAGTTTGTTATGGTTCTTGGGTATGTTGAGCTAAGTTTGTTTGAAGTGGATTTTGGTGAAAAGAAGTGATTTGTTGGATTAGGTGTTGTTGTGGCCGGAATCTGGATTTTTGGCCTGACACGCCCATGAGCACGACCAGGTTTCTAGGCATGTCGATGGTTCTGTGTCCTTGGATAGGTGACACGAGCAGTGACACGCCCATGTCACTGAGTGTGTCACAGCTTCTATGATGTAGTAGCATTTACACGTCCAGTGACACGTCCATGTCACTGAGTGTGTCATAGCTACTGTAATGTTGGTGGATTGACACGGCCATGAACACGCCTATGTTGTTGGACGTGTCAATGTTTTTGTGAGACAGAATGTATTACACGTTCAGTGACACGCCCGTGGTTCTGAGCGTGTCAAAGCTTCTGTGTTGTGAGTTTAGGGCACGGTCAGGGACACGCCCGTGTTATTGAGCGTGTCATGTGTAGGGTTTGCCCTAGTTGGTTCTTAGCCTTATTATCTTATGTGTGTCTCTAAGTGAGTATGTATTATCACCTTTGGTTTAGGTATTGAAGAGGTTGAATTGTCCTAACCTAGGTGGTGGAGAATTCTTGAAAGAGAAAGGTTGTAGAGTGGTGTGAGTTGTTCCAAAGCTAAGTACAAACTACATTGTTGCATACATTCATATGATTTGATACTTAATATATTTGATTATACATATGCTAAACAATTGATTACAGGGTTAAAACATTTGATGAAATATGAAAGGTATGTTAATGAAATTGATATTGTATATTATCTTGATAAGATATGAAGCCATGGTTGTTGGCTATAATGATGCTAATGAGATGATTGAGGCATGGTTGCTTATTGTGATTATGAGATATGAAGCCATGGTTGTTGGCTATAATGATGATAATGAAATGAGAAATGAATTGAGAAATAAATGTAAAAAGATTTTGAGTCTAATGTGTTATTCAACCTTCAGAGTTTTGGGTTTGGCGGCATGCCTATAAAATACTGGATAGGTGAAAAGACCGGGTCGTAAGCCGATTCCAGTTGAATAATGTGAAATGTAAATTAAAGTAACAGTCTAGCCGGGTTGAGGATCTCCTCGGATTTATCCGGGTTGATGGTCCAAGAGACTGGGTCTGTTACAAGTAACAGTCTAGCCGGGTTGAGGATCTCCTCGAGTTTAGCCGAGTTGATGGTCCAAGAGACTGGGTCTGTTATGCTATCCATGGATAGAGATATATGTGTATCGCCTACGGGGCTTGAGTATTATGAATATAGACCAAAGCAGTAACTCTGAACTTTGAATAACATATTAGTGTCGTTTGGGCCCATACTTGTCTTTGTGTCAATGTAAATCATGAGTAATGAAAGAATTGCATAAAATGATGAAATGTAATCTTATGATTTATATAAAGATATCAATTGTGAATATTGTCTTAATTGATGAAATGTGTGACATTGGCATTGCATAGAAGTATAATATTATTATAGTTTGTACCACTAAGCCGTTGGCTTAGCGCGATTGTAATTCCTCTAGACAGGGAAGAACCGGAGAGTTCCTCTAGACCTAGTAGAGTCTAGATTTTGAGGCGTTGATAGTGGAGCTTAAAGATCAAAGACATACTGCCAAACATGTATATGTTTTATGTTTTGTAAAACTTGAGTTTAATGTATAAGTATTTGTAAATATTTGCTATATTTTCCGCTGCTTTTAAATAAACACTTTATTTATTGTGTCTTTATTTTCTTTTAAATGATTTAAATTTGTTCATGTTTTTAAAAGGGATGAGTCATTTGTTTAAGTATACCGTGGCATTTCTATATTCAGTATACGTATATTACGATCGTATTAGCATGCTGTGTACATATACGGGGTATAGGGGTGTTACACTTCACCCTAGCTATAAATCGGTACCATATCAATTTCAACAAGGGCCCTCAACACCGACAAAAGGATGGAGATTCGGTGTTGCAGAAAATAGCTGACCCAAGCAAATACAGTAAAAATCTTTAAGCATATTGTTTGGTTGTTTCTCCATGAACCTGTCCATCATGGCTCATCCAATAACTCCAAATCGGCTCAATTTTTATCTTAAAGGGCTCTTTGAGTGACAGTTCCATACTGATTAATTGTTGAATTTTTTTCGTATGTTAGGATATCATTGGTAAGAGAAATCAGAAGGCCATGATACTGGATACCAGTTATGGTTGAAAAATTGACTAGGCCAATAGTCATTTCTCCCACAGGTAGGTGGAAAGTATGGGCCGTGTCCATCCACCACTCTGATAGCACTTGAACTATGCTACGATCTATTGGACATTCCTTAGATGGTAATTACAGAATAAAGCTTTCAAAACCGCACTCTCGGATGATCCATTTTACCTGAAAAGCTGCTACGTCATACCATTGCTGGGCTTTATAGACACACCCTCTGCCCTGGACAACATAGCAATCACACTAACACCGAACAAGGTAAGCCAATACAAGGTAAGTAAATCATCTCGCAACTCCTATCGCTTTAAAGTCTGAAATTACTCATTACTATATTTATTTATTTTAATATTTTCTACTATTCATTCAATATTATATTGAATTATAACTAAAAATAAAAATAATAAATAATAATAAAATAAAATAATGAATATTTGTGCTTCTAAAGTTGCAGTGTTACCTCAGTCTTTAGATTAGAACTGTGATGCAATCACATTCCAGCTAGTGGATTGACAGTTCCATGTTCATGTTGTCGAATAAATTCTAGCAACTCAGCATTAGATCGAGGTACGGATCTTGAAGCATGCCTTCCTTCCATGGCTAAAATCTCTATTCTCAAATCTATAAGTTATAATTGAATGAAAGTGAATGAAATGATGGAGGAAACCAAAAGCCTTTATATAGGCAAATGGCAAGACAAAAAGAAATAGTAATTTCGTGAACTAAAAAGAAAAAAAAAAGAAAAAAGGAAAAAAATCATTGTTGGTAAATAGCGAGAAATAGTAATCAACAATTTTTAAATAGTGTATAAATAGTAAATTCAAATCATTCTATTCAATTATTCAACTATTTGCGTGTCTAAAATTATTTTTTGTACTTTTAAAAATTATTTTTCCATGCAGGGGGCAAGAGGATATAAGTATGGTAAAAAATAGCTAAATTTTTTGCAATTTTGTGGGCTTTTTATTAATACCCTATTAACTACAATTATCTTTTGCAGCCATCGGGTCCAAAACTCAACTTATTTTTTAGTCTAGAACTCGCCAATGGGTCTAAGTACACAAATCAAATTTAGTCTCAGGTCCAAGTATCCAAATCAAATTCAGTCTCGGGTCCAAGTACCCAGTCTCAGGTTCAAGAACCCAAAACAAATTCGATCTCGGGTCCAAGTATCCAGTCTCAGGTCCAAGTATCCAAATTAAATTCAGTCTCAGGTCCAAGTAACCAAATCAAATTCAATCTCAAGTCCAAGTATGCAGTCTCGGGTCCAAGTACTCAAATCAAATTCAGCCTCGGGTCTAAGTACCCAATCTCAGGTCCAAGTATCCAAATCAAATCCAGTCTCGGGTCTAAGGACCTAAATCAAATTTAGCCTCGGGTCCAAGTACCAGTCTCAGGTTCAAGTACCCAAATCAAATTTAGCCTCAGGTCTAAGTACCCAAATTAAATTCAGTCTCAGGTCCAAATATCCAGTCTCGGGTCCAAGTACCCAAATCAAATTCAATGCTGAGTCTAGAACCCAAATTATTTTTCAGTCCAGAACTCACCACCGGGTCCAGAACCCATCCTTATCTGCACAAAGTCATATTGCTTTTTACTCTCTTCTACTAAAAGTATCAAATCATTCAAGCACGGGGCAAACTATAGACCCTTAATTTTTAACCAAGTTCAGTCCCGTATTTTATAATCAGTCTGAAATAATTTTTGCGATATTTATTATTTATTTTATTTTATTTAATATTTATTTTATTATTTAATATTTATTTTATTTTATTTTTAAATAATATATATATATTTAAAAAGAAAAAATAATAAAAAATTAGATAGACCAATCAGTGAGCGACACATGGTAAGGCAATTCGCCACAGTTGCATTCTGCGATGATTGAGCAGTGCCTCATAGGCCCTCGCCCAATTGTTCATGTCCCAGCCCATTGCTCGCCTGTTGCTCTCATCTCAGTAGCCCGTGCCAGCGCGTTGGCTGATTTTTGCAAAAATTCTATTTTTACTCGGAAACTCGAATTAATTTCCTAAACAGGTTTAATTTCCTTAGCATATTAGGTTTTGTTTGAAATTCCTATAAATAATAGTTTTAGACACAAAAAGAGGGACGGCAGAATTATTCAAGAATTATTTAGAGACTTTTGATTTGTTGAGAAAATTAAATAGAAAGGACTCTTGGCAATTACTCTCGGACATTTGAATTTTAAAAAAGATAAAGCAACCTTAAGCAATCAAAAACAAAAAGAACAAGGCAACAAGGTTGTGTTGTCTTGATCAAGCTCATCCAGAATCTTATCAACAAATTTTGGTGGAGCCTTCAAATGTAGGTACATTTATTTAATCTTGTTTTTCAAAAATAATCCTCATCCAGTAGCAACTAATTCATTAAAACCCTAGTTAATTCCTTTTTACTTAATTATCACAGTAGCTTGAATCTTTTAAAAATAATGATAATGTTAGTTTTTTAAATTAAAACCCTAGAATCTAAAGTTTTAAACTAAAATCCCAAAAACCTATTTTCTAAATCTTAAACCCTAAATCTTAATTTTCAACACCAAAACCTACAACCTTAAGCAGGATAGCCGTATGGGCTGGTCAAAGGGGTCAATATTCATTTGTGTATTATGAGTCTGTGTATTTAACTTTCTTTTTTTCCAAAGCCCTAATTTAATAATTAAAATTCTAAAACCCTATTTTAAGTTACAAACCCTAAATTTATATATTTATTGCTTTATTTAATTTTAGATTTGATTATGTAGTTTATTATATGTTTTAATGATTGATTTATTTGATTTTGATGTTTGATTGGTTTAATTTATCATGGATGGATATTTTCTTTATTATTATGATTATTATTTGTTTATTTTTGTATTAACATTGTAGTAGGTATGTTTTCATTATTGGATACCTCATTAATTAATTTTCATGTGATTTAAATTATTTTTATATTTTGGAATTAATGTAAAGGACATGTTTCCACCTTTTGTGGGGTGTCCTATTTAGTTTTAAACATGGATGATGTAAGGACATGTTTCCATCCTTGGATGGGTGTCCATTTATTTGTTTTGTTTGGACATTGTTGTGATTTTAATAAAATATTTATTTATTCTTATGATCACATGTAGTATGGATAATATCATTATATTTAAGAATTTTATAATATTAAGACCTGCAAAGGAGGCCAGTTCCTACAAACTGGGCATTGTGGGGGTACTGGGTCATTTCTTACCTTGCCCACACATACCCAACTTTTCGAACCCATTAGGGGGTTGGGATTCCTTAGAAATTGAGTCAGCCACCTCTTTCTTTTTCCCGGCTCGTCCGGGTGGTGACTCTATTTTCTCCGAGTTTAGGCCCGTGTTCTCTAAGGCCCTGAGCTTAACAATGCCGAAGTCACAAGAACTATTCCACCTGGAGTGGGGGTGAAAATCCCCGCTCACAACACCACCAACCAATGATAAAAGAATTTAAAATCAATGAAACAAACTAAAAACATGAAAATTAAAGAAACAAATATAAAAATCAAATAAAATAGTGAGTTATCTCCCATCCAACACTTCTTTAACGTCCTATTAGTTGGGCATTCGGGATTAGTTCATCCCTAGTCTTGGAGGTATAAAACCTCCTTCTAGTCATTCAAGTCTCTAACCTAAATATAGTTTAAGTCTTTGCCCATTAACCTTAAGATTCCCTTTTTCTGGATGAGTAATTTTGATTGTCCCATAGGGAAAAACTTCTTTGACCGTAAACAGACCATACCATCTTGATTTTAACTTACTTGGAAAAAGTCGAAGCCTCAAATTATACAATAATACCTGATCTCCAACTTGAAACTCTTTTCATTCCATAATGTGAGCATCATGCTATCTCTTAGTCCGCTCCTTATACATCCTTGCATTGTCATAAGCTTGTAATCTCCATTCATCCAACTCATTGTTCAGCAATTTTCTCCTTTCACATGCACTAGCTAGATCAAGGTTTATCTATTTTATATCCCAATAAGCATTATGTTCAATTTCCACAGGTAAATGACAAGCCTTTCATACACTAGCCTAAATGGCATAGTACCCAGTGGAGTTTTGAATGCAGTCCTAAAGGCCCATAGAGCATTGTCTAATTTCTCAGACCAATCCTTTCAGGATCGTTCTACAGTTTTTTTAAGAAACCTTTTTATTTCTCTATTTGTGTTCTCAACTTAGCCACTCATTTGGGGATGGTAAGGAGTAGAAAACCTATGTGTAACACCTAGCCTTTTCAAAACTTTCTCAAGCTGAGCATTACAAAAGTGAGTATCCCTATCACTTATGATCGCTTTTGGTGTACCAAATTGAGAAAACAACTTTTTCAAAAAGCTCATCACTACCTTGGCATCATTCGTTGCTAAAGCTTGGGCTTCAGGCCATTTAGAGACATAGTCTATAGCTTTGAGAATATATTTGTTACCAAAAAGAACTAGGAAATGGTCCCATAAATCGATTCCCCATACATCAAAGACATCACACACTAGAATTCCATTTTGGGGTGTAACACCCCCTATATAGTCCTTACACTTACCTACATAGGAGATGTCACCTAACATTCACAATAGTTCTATATATATATCTATGTATGTACTAAAGAAATAAAGTCATAATATCTTTAAGCAATAATACCACTGTTAAGTTCTCTATATTACACACATATTTTTATATATTTATAAGATCTCTTAATAAAAACTTAGATTTTTATAAGTATTCTCAAACTACACTCAAACTAGTACAACTGTCATATAAAATTATAAAGATTTACTATGTGAACCATAATGAGTACAATATTTACAATATTCTTCATTGAACCTTGATGATGCAGTTGTCTAAGAACGTAAGTCTCTTACTCTGCGGTTTCAACTCTCCTTGTTTGATCTGCACGTCAGAAAACAATTCCAACACGCTAAGCAAAGCTTGTGGTGTTTATGTATTTATCCTCCCTTTTGGCTAGCCATTCAATCCCAAGCTAGATCTAAAATCAGTATGATTAGGGCAATTCATTAAGTTGTGTTGATACTGAATTATATATATATCATTTTTATGAAACAATACTTTCATTAACATTTGATATTCTATACATTTATCACAAATTCAATGTTTATCACTCTTTTTCATACTTTGAACACTTACAAAACACAAAAGTAATAAATATAAACATAATAGCCTCATAATAGGCCCGTATATCACAAAATACAAGTAAAAAACATCATTTAGGTACCCCACGACCGTGGCAACTCAACCCCATGCACGTGGGATACCAAAGGAAGCTGTAAAATGATGTTGAAGAGCCCCACGGTCGTGGCCTTTCAAGGCCACGGTCACGGCATATGAAACCCCTCTGTTTTATGGCATTTTTTTCAAGAAACAGCATCATTTTCAATCCCACGGTCGTGGCAGCTCAGGGCCACGACCGTGGCATTGATTTTGGGACTGTTTTTGAAGTAATTCTTCATCCAACACTCTGAACTTTGATCCCACACTATGGAACCTTAAAACCACTCCCTTGGCATCTTAAAATCATGTCTTTTACACTTGTAATTTCATAAAACAAAAATATAATGAAGATCAAAGATAAAAATGAATCAACATCAAAGTTTTGACATGAAAAGAATTTATATCTAATATCTTACTAAAACTTTAATTAATCAAGTATTTAACAAATGATCTATTCATCAACTTTCACAATCATCATTCAAAATGAAGAAAAAACAACATTAACAACTTCAATTTCTACTTATCTCACACAATAATTCATTTATCCAATATTTAGCACATATCTCCTCTAAATGATTCAATAAACTAATTTAAACATGAAACTCAAAGAAACATAAATATTTGTAAATTCAAATACATAAACACATACCTCTTTAACTCTTCTTTTCTCTACTGACTTATTAATAATTTCAATTATCTATCTTAATCTTCTCAAAACTTGTAACTAAACATTGTTTGTTCTTTGTTTTTGATCAAAACCTTAGAAGTTAGGAAGTAAGAAGGAGTTTTGCTGAGGAAGGTGGTGCTGAACGTGAATGATGAAGAAAGAAATGAAGTTTCTACACTCTTACACCTGTCCACACACACACACACACACACATATATTCAGTCTCAATCTAGTGTGGCCAATCTCATCTTAGTTATGGTGCAGCCTCTTTCTTAACCGTTGATTCTAATTCGATTTTAACTCTCATAAGACCGTAAAAATAATTAATTGCTTCGGTAAATTTTTGACATCCACTATTTACATTAATTATCCATATCATTTATATCTCAATTCCCTATTAATTATCACTATTCATTTAAAAGTTTAGTATCTAACATTTTAAACATTACAATTCTCCCCCTCTAAAGAAATTTCGTCCTCGAAATTTACCTGTTATAGACGCTTGAAATAGTTGAGGATATTGTTGTCTCATTATCTCTTCGCTTTCCCAAGTGGCTTCCTCCATAGAATGATTCCTCCATAACACTTTTACTAAAGGAATGCGCTTATTACGCAACTCCTTTATTTCATGAGCTAAGATAGCTACTGGTTCTTCTTCATAATTCAAATCTGGCTGAATTTCAATAGATTCTACCTGAATCACATGCGTAGGATCTGATCCACAGCGCCTAAGCATCGACACATGAAATACATTATGAATTTTAGCCAATTCTGGAGGCAAAGCTAGTCGATAAGCTTCTGGACCTACACATTCCAGTATTTCATATGGTCCAATGAACCTAGGACTTAATTTACCTTTCTTTCCAAAGCGAAGAACTTTCTTCCATGGTGATACTTTTAAAAACACTTTATCCCCCACATTATACTCAATATCACGCCGTTTCAAATCTGCATAAGTTTTTTGTCTGTCCATCGCAATTTGTAATTGATCCTTTATAAGCTTTACTTTGTCTTCAGTTTGTTTTATAAGATCAGGCCCTACAAGTTTGCTCTCATTCAATTCCACCCAACACAATGGAGTTCTACACTTCCTTCCATGGAGTGCCTCATATGGAGCCATTCCAATACTCATTTGATAACTATTGTTATAGGCAAATTCTACTAAAGCTAGATATTTATCCCAGCTACCTTCAAAATCGATTACACAACTTTGAAGCATATCCTCAAGTATTTGTATCACCCTTTCTGATTGACCATCTGTTTGGGGATGAAATGCAGTACTAAAATGAAGTCGAGTGCCCAATGCTTTCTGTAAACTATCCCAAAATCTGGATGTAAAGCGAGGGTCTCAATCTGAGATAATAGACATTAGTACTCCATGAAGCCTGACTATCTCATTAATATACAACTCTGCAAGTTTATTCATTGAATAATCAACTCGAATGGGAAGGAAATGAGTTGATTTAGTTAATCCATAGTGATTTTATCCCACTTCTATTCTGGTATGGATATAGGTTGCAAAAGACCCGATGGAACTTGATGTTCTGCTTTGACTTGTTGACATACTAAACATCGAGTCACATATTCAGTAATATCTCTTTTCATACCAGGCCACCAATAATGAGATTTCAAGTCCTGATACATCTTATTGCTTCCTGGATGTACTGTATACATAGCATTGTGAGCTTCACCAGGAATACATTCCTTTAGTTCCTTCACATCAGGTACACACAATCGATCTCTATAATACACTCCACCATCTTTTGAGACAACATAATCTGGCTTTTCCCCATCCTGCACTTGTTTCAATAGTTCTAACAATTTTTGATTTTGTTTATGAGCTTCTATCACTTTTTGCTAATGGTTGGTTCAACCCTCAATTCTGCTAACATAACACATGATATCATTTAGTTTATGTAATATATATATATAATGTTAAAATATTCTATATACAACATACCTGCTAAAGTCTTTCGACTTAAAGCATCGGCTACCACATTAGCTTTTCCAGGATGATAGTCGATGATACAATCATAATCCTTGATCAATTCCATCCATCTTCTCTGCCTTAAATTCAATTCTTTTTGTGTTGGAAAATATTTTAAACTTTTATGATCAGTGAAAATATAACACCGTTCACCAGACAAATAATGTTGCCAAATTTTAAGAGCAAATACAATAGCAGCTAACTCCAAATCATGTGTAGGGTAATTCAATTCATGAGATTTTAATTGCCTAGAAGCATAAGCAATTACCTTACCCTCTTGCATCAATACATAACCAAGTCCTTGATGAGAAGCATCACTATAAATAACATAGTCTTTACCTAGAATTGGTTGAGTTAAGACAGGCGCTTCAGTCAATATCGCCTTCAATTGTTCAAAACTAGCTTGACACTGAGCATTCCACTCAAATTTAATTTCTTTTCTAAGGAGTTTCGTTAAGGGAAGTGCTATCTTCGAAAACCCTTGCACAAATCTTCTATAATATCCAGCCAACCCAAGGAAACTTCGGTCTTCAGTTATATTCTTTGGTGGCTGCCAATTCAAAATAGTCTCAATTTTACTTGGATCCACACGAATACCATCAGCTGATACTACATGTCCTAGAAATGCCACTTCCGTCAACCAAAAATCACACTTCGATAATTTAGCATACAATTGATTCTCTCTGAGTGTTTGTAATACAATTCTCAAATGCTTATCATGATCTTCCCTATTTTTAGAATAAACCAGTATATCATCAATAAAACAACTACAAACTGGTCCAAATAGGGTTTAAAGACTCGATTCATCAAGTCCATAAAAGCTGCTAGAGCATTAGTTAAACCAAAGGGCGTCACCAAAAATTCATAATGTCCATATCGAGTTCTAAAAGCTATCTTTGGAATATCTACTTCTTTAATTTTCATCTGATAATAACCCGATTTAAGATCAATTTTTGAGAAATCACCCGCTCCTCTCAACTGATCAAATAAGTCATCAATCCTAGGTAACGGGTACTTATTCTTAATAGTCACTTTATTCAACTGTCGATAATCTATACATAATCTTAAGGTACCATCCTTCTTCTTTACAAACAAAACTGGTGCACCCCAAGGTGACACACTAGGTTTTATAAATCCTTTGTCAAGCAATTCTTGGAGTTGCACCTTTAATTCTTTTAATTCTGGAGGTGCCATTCTATAAGGTGGAATAGAAATTGGTGTTGTACCTGGAACTACATCAATAATAACAAATTCTACCTCTCTCTCTGATGGTACTCCAGGTAATTCTTCCGAAAAAACATCCGAAAACTCACTCACTGTAGGTATGTCTCCCAAAACCTTGCTTGAATGTCGTGTATCATTAACATAAGCAAGGTAAGCTTCACATCTCTTTCTAATTAACCTTCTAGCTTTAGCTGCAGAAATCAAACTAGAAGGATAAAATTGTTTTTCTCCTTGGACTACAATTTCACCATAACCCGGACTCTTACAAGTTACAGCTTTCCTACAGCAGTCCATAACTACTTGATGTCGGAACAACCAATCCATTCCCAAGATTACATCAAAATCATGGAATGGTAGTTCAATCAAATCAGCAGAAAGCTCTACATCATGAACTCTAAGTGGACAATTTCGATATACTCTATTTACCTTCACACTATGTCCTAAGGGATTTGTAACTTCTATCTCATAATCCAGTTTACATTTTTCTTCCTGAAGCTATAGTTGTACAAATATAAGAATGTGTAGAACCAGGATCTAACAATGCATACACATCAAGACCAAGTAAAGAAAATTTACCAACTACAACATCAGGAGCATCCTGGTCTTCCACAGCTTTCATGGCATAAGCCCTAGCTGGAGCATTGCCTCGAGTCTGAGGTCTATCCACTGTTTCAGATCCTCTCTGCTGACTACCACTGAGTCGACCACCTCTACCTGCCCTACGATTTGATTGAGACCTCTGTACAGAACTTTGTCCTTCCACCACTTCTAATTCTTTTATTATTGGACAATCTTTAATTTTATGCTCCAAAGAACCACATTTCAAACAAGCCCCCTTTTGAAACCAACAATCTTCACTTGCATGACCCTTACCACAATATTGACAAGGTGTAGTAACAATTCTTGAAGAAGAGCCTAAAGCCACTCCAAACCTCCCACCTCTAGATTTCTGAAAACTAGCTCCACTTCCTCTACTAAACCCCTGAGTTTGGGCTTGAATCTTTCTCTGTCTTTTCTGGCTACCTTGTTGTTGTTCAATAGCAATTCCCTTCTTGAATTGTTGTTTTCTTCCCTGCACTGGTTTAATCTCATTTTCTATAGCGACTGCCGCATTAACAAGAGTAGAAAACTCCTTAATCCTCATTGCTATTAAATACACCCGAATCTGATTATTCAAACCTTGTTCAAACTGCTTACACTTCTCTTCCTCAGATACAACCAACTCTGGAAAATATTTACTGAGGCGAACAAACTGCCTCTCATATTCAGACACAGATAATTGCCTTTGCTTAAGATACAAAAATTCTCGACGCTTCTCCTCCAAATAGATCTCACTAATATATTCCTTTTTGAATTCTTCTTGGAAAAATTCCCAAGCAAGTCTATCTGCAGGTATACCTTTCTACTTTGTATCCCACCAGGCAAAAGCTTGTTCTTGCAATAAGGAAACTGCATATTCTAATCTTTCCTCATCAGTACAATGCAGCATATCAAAAACTCTCACAATCCTCTCCATCCAAAACTCTGCTACTGAAGACTCATCAGTGTCACGAGCTTTAAAATCTTCTGCTCCAAATTTTCAAATTCTCTCCAAAGGAGATCTATGGAGTACTGGCGGTGGAGGTTGTGCAGGAGGA
The DNA here is from genome assembly GCA_947685225.1 of Garcia nutans. NCBI lineage: Eukaryota > Viridiplantae > Streptophyta > Magnoliopsida > Malpighiales > Euphorbiaceae > Garcia > Garcia nutans. The sequence goes on along the minus strand of CANTUV010000012.1, from coordinate 17,965,288 downwards.
GTAATGCTCACAATTTGCCTAAGAATTTCCCCCATATTTCTCACAAATTGAGGATCTAATGGAATTTGTTCCGCAGAAGGTTCCGATGGCTGCTGATTTCCCACACTAGCTTGACTGTGTGAGGATGCAGCTTGATCCTCGGCACCTTTATGGGATTCAGAGGCCATCTCATACCTTTAAACATAAAAAAAATATCAACTGCATCAAACATTTGTTCAATTATATAGTTCACATAGCAATGATAGTTGTACTTTTCTTTTCTTTTAACCCACAACTTAGAACCGTCTAAACCTGCTTTGATACCACTAATTGTAACACCCCCTATATAGTCCTTACACTTACCTACATAGGAGATGTCACCTAACATTCACAATTGTTCTATATATATATATATATATCTATGTATGTACTAAAGAAATAAAGTCATAATATCTTTAAGCAATAATACCACTGTTAAGTTCTCTATATTACACACATATTTTTATATATTTATAAGATCTCTTAATAAAAACTTACATTATTATAAGTATTCTCAAACTACACTCAAACTAGTACAACTATCATACAAAATTATAAAGATTTACTCTGTGAACCATAATGAGTACAATATTTACAATATTGTTCATTGAACCTTGATGATGCAGTTGTCCAAGAACGTAAGTCTCTTACTCTGCAGTTTCAACTCTCCTTGTTTGATATGCGCGTCAGAAAACAATTCCAACACACTAAGCAAAGCTTAGTGGTGTTTATGTATTTATAATATACAAGAAAATTTAAAGAAAAGAGATATAGCAATAAAAGAGATATAACAATTAAATAATTTAGAAACATCGACTTGCAAACTAAATTCATTATACATTGAAATTCTAAATACAATTAGGTTCAAAATTGTCTAATTTATCAACATTGAAGAATACATTATTTTCATTCTAGATAACTATTTTTAATTATGCCCAAACACACTGAACTCAGATTCTAGATTTGGATAACGAGTCACTGATGGCAATTGAATGCCGCTGTATAGAATTTTGGCCAATGGCCCACTATGGCAAGAATGCCCACTGAATATGATGACACCGTGTGTCTATTAATGGCACGGAGTGCCCACTAACACTTTGGATATCCTCCCTTTTGGCTAGCCATTCAATCCCAAGCTAGATCTAAAATCAGTATGATTAGGGCAATTCATTAAGTTGTGTTGATACTGAATTATATATATATCATTTTTATGAAACAATACTTTCATTAACATTTGGTATTCTATACATTTATCAAAAATTCAAAGTTTATCACTCTTTTTCATACTTTGAACACTTACACAACACAAAAGTAATAAATATAAACATAATAGCCTCATACTAGGCCCGTATATCACAAAATACAAGTCAAAAACATCATTTAGGTACCCCACGGCCATGGCAACTCAACCCCATGCTCGTGGGATACCAAAGGAAGCTGTAAAATGATGTTGAAGAGCCCCACGGTCGTGGCCTTTCAAGGCCACGGTCGTGCCATATGAAACTCCTCGGTTTTATGGCATTTTTTTCAAGAAACAGCATCATTTTCAATCCCACGGTCGTGGCAGCTCAGGGCCACGGCCGTGGCATTGATTTTGGGACTGTTTTTGGAGTAATTCTTCATCCAACACTCTGAACTTTGATCCCACACTCATGGAACCTTAAAACCACTCCCTTGGCATCTTAAAACCATGTCTTTTACACTTGTAATTTCATAAAACAAAAATATAATGAAGATCAAAGATAAAAATGAATCAACATCAAAGTTTTGACATGAAAAAAAATTATTTCTAATATCTTACTAAAACTTTAATTAATCAAGTATTTAACAAATGATCTATTCATCAACTTTCACAATCATCATTCAAAATGAAGAAAAAACAACATTAACAACTTCAATTTCTACTTATCTCACGCAATAATTCATTTATCCAATATTTAGCACATATCTCCTCTAAATGATTCATAAACTAATTTAAACATGAAACTCAAAGAAACATAAATATTTGTAAATTCAAATACATAAACACATACCTCTTTAACTCTTCTTTTCTCTACTTATTAATAATCTCAATTTTCTATCTTAATCTTCTCAAAACTTGTAACTAAACATTGTTTGTTCTTTGTTTTTTTATCAAAACCTTAGAAGTTAGGAAGCAAGAAGGAGTTTTGCTGAGGAAGGTGGTGCTGAACGTGAATGATGAAGAAAGAAATGAAGTTTCTACACTCTTACACCTGTCCACACACACACACACATATATATTCAGCTCAATCTAGTGTGGCCAATCTCATCTTAGTTATGGTGCGGCCTCTTTCTTAACCGTTGATTCTAATTCAATTTTAACTCTCATAAGACCGTAAAAATAATTAATTGCTTCGGTAAATTTTTGACATCCACTATTTACATTACTTATCCATATCATTTATATCACAATTCCCTATTAATTATCACTATTCATTTAAAAGCTTAGTATCTAACATTTTAAACATTACATGGGGCATCTCATCACAAGATGAGATGCTTCCAGTTCTTTGATAACGATCACAACATTTCACAAAATCATAGCTATCCCTAAACAGAGTGGGCCAATAAAATCCTGATTCTAGCACCTTTTGAGCAGTCCCATTGGCTTCCATATGACTACCAGCTGGTCCAGCATGACAATGATGAAGAATATTCATCGTTTTGGGCCATGCCATGCAATGTCAGATCATGTGGTCTTTACATAACCTAAACAAGAAATGATCTTCCCAAAAGTAATATTTCAATTCAAAAAAGAATTTCTTCTTTTCTTGATAAGCCATATGTTTAGGGAGTTCCCTAGCAGCCAAGTAATTAGCAAAATCTACAAACTAAGGCACTTCAAAAGTTGAACCACTTACCTCACTTACCATGGCATAAAGCTTCTCATCGAGGAAATGATCATCAATGTTCCCTTCTTTGAACTTCTCTAAGGTTGGGTTCTCCAAGAGAGAAAGGTGATATGCTGTCATATTTTCAGCTCCCTTAATAACTTGAATCTTCAAATCAAATTCCTGTAATAACAAAACCCAATGAATTAGCCTAGGCTTTGCATCAATTTTGGCAAATAAATACCTCAAAGTCGAGTGGTCCGTATATACAGTCACTTTGGACAAGATCAGATATGATCTAAACTTGTTAAAAGCAAAAATCACAACTATAAGTTCTTTCTCTGTAGTTGTGTAATTGGCCTAGGCTGCGTTCAGTGCCTTGCTTGTATAATAGGTAGGCTGAAAATGCTTCTCTTTATGTTGACCCAAAATTGCCCCCACTGCAATATCACTTGCATCACACATTAGTTTGAATGGTAAATTGCAATCGAGAGCCACAATAATTGGAGCATGGGTTAATTTCTCCTTAAGAGTTGTGAAAGATCTTAAACATTCTTTGTCAAACACAAAATCAATATCCTTCTCAAGGAGTCTTGTTAGAGGATGAGCTATCTTAGAAAAGTCGCATATAAACCTCCGATAGAAGCTTGCATGTCCCAAAAAGCTTCTGATGGCCTTGACTGATGTGGGGGTAGTAGTTTTTCAATGGTTTCCACCTTAGTCTAGCCCACCTCAATACCCTTCCTTGAAATCTTGTGTCCTAACACTATTCCTTCTTGAACCATGAAATGACATTTTTCCCAATTAAGTACCAGGTTTGTTTCCTTACATCTTATCAAGACCCTCTTAAGGTTTTCCAAACATCCTTCGAACAAGCTACCATAAATCAAGAAATCATCGATGAACGCCTCCATAATATCCTTAATAAGCTCATCAAAGATTGCCACCATGCACAGTTGAAAAGTCATAGGTGCGTTGCATAATCCAAATGGCATCCTTTGATATGCGAATATCCCATGTGGATAGGTGAATGTAGTTTTCTCTTGTTCTTCTGGTGCAATAGGAATTTGGAAGTAGCCTAAAAGGCCATCCAAAAAGCAATAGTACTCATGCCCGGACAATCTCTCCAACATTTGATCAATGAAGGGCAAAGGAAAATGGTCCTTCCTAGTTGCATCATTCAACTTTTGGTCGTCAATGCAAAAACCTCCAACCGGTAACTATTCTTGTTGGAATTAGCTCATTATTTTCATTGGGAATCACCATCGTCCCTCCTTTCCTTGGTACTACCTGAACTCCCAAGAGCTATCCAAAATCGATTATATAATTCCCGCATCAAGTAGCTTGATTACTTCGGCTATAACTACTTCTTTCATCTTAGGGTTTAGTCTCTATTATGGTTGCATCATTGGCTTGAATTCATCCTCTATCAATATTTTGTGAGTGCAATAGGATGGACTAGTACCCTTGATGTTTGCTATCTTCCAAGATATAACTTGCTTATGCTTTTGTAACAACTTCATGAGTTTTACCTTCTGTTCAGAAGATAGGTAGGAACTCAAAATAATTAGCAATTTATTCTTCTCTCCCAAGAATCCACGCTCAAGATGATCTAAAAGGATCTTAAGTTCTAAATTGGGTGGATCAATCACAGATGGCCGCGGCTTCTACTCTTTTGGAATTTCAATAGTTTCATATGCCCGACTATTAAATGATTTGCATGATACAAGATAAGAAAGCTGCTCCAGTGCTTCATGATCCTCAACATTATACTACAATAAACATAACTCAAGGGGATCCTTGGAAACAATGTTAGTAACACAATTTAAGATTTCATGCTCAATGATATCATTACATGAATCCACCTCATTGAGTGTAAGTGGGTGCTTAATAGCATAATGTATATTAAAAATAACTTTCTCGCTTCCCACTCTTAAGGTCAATGTGCCATCATGGACATCGATAAGGGTACGGTTGTATTAAAAAATGGCCTACCAAGGATAAGTGAAACATCTGCATTCTCATCTACATCAATGACAATAAAATCAATGGGGAAAATGAAATCCTCAACTTTTACCAACACATCCTCTATAATACAACGGGGATGAATTACTGACTTATCAACAAGTTGAATGGTCATGAGTGTTGCTTTAGGTTCTCTGACACCAAACTCTTTAAACATCTTCTAGTGCATAACACTTATGTTAGCCCCCAAATCAGCCAATGCACTTTGAACTTCAAGATTACCTCTCAAACATGGAATAGTAAAACTACCAGGATCTTTTAATTTCTTAGGTAACCTCTTCTACAAAATTACTGAACTCTTTTTCGATAATTGCACCAAAGATACTTCCTCAAGTTTACTTTTGTTAGAAAGGATATCTTTCAAAAATTTAACATATTTGGGCTTCTACAATAAACCTTCAGCAAATGGAATATTAATATGTAGTTGTTTAAAGAGTTTAAGAAACTTATCGAATTGAGTATCCATCTTGTCCTTGTTCAACCTTGATGGATATAGCACTCAAGGTCAGTATTCCTTCACTATTGGATTGGGTTCTTGTGGTTGATTCCCTTTGTCAATTTACACTGCAGCCTTCTCACCCAAAGTGACAGTAGGGTTAACTTCTTTTTATTGTGTCTCAACCTCTTTTTCTTGTGTCTCAGCCTCTTTTTCAACCACGCCACCCTTAATTTCCTTTCCACTCCTTGGAGTAATTGCCTTCAAATGCTCCTTCAGGTTTGCATAAGTATTGTTAGGTAAGCTCCCTTATGGTCATTCACTGAGTAAATAGGCAATTTGCCCCACTTGATTTTCCAAATTTTGAATGGAGGCTTGCTGATTTCTAAGGGTGGTTTTTGTTGATTGAAATCTGGTTTCTGAAGCTGCTATAAACTTCTCCATCATGTTCTCTAAATTGGACTTTCTTGGAGGGGCAGGTTATTGATGTTGAGGCTACTAAAATCTAGAGGGAGGCCTTAGATTATTCTGATTACTCCAGGAGAAATTAGGATGATTTCTCCACCCCGGATTATATGTGTTGTTGTAGGGGTTGTTATAATGTTGCCTAGGCATATTTTCAACATAATTTGCCTGCTCCTGTCTAGCAAACATATTGCAACTTTGACAATCTTGACTTTGATTTCCACCCCCACACCATTCATAAGACATCACTTGCATTGATTTCTTCGAAGATGAAGCTAAAAAATTAAACTTTTTATTCATTGCTTCCAACTGTGCTGTCAAAGCCACCATGGGATCCAATTGATGTAAACCAGTGACCCTTGTTCCCTTGGAGTTTGCCACTAATAATTGGTAAGGGCCATATCTTCAATCAAATCCCTTGCTTGTTCATGTGTCTTATTATTTATGGTACCCCCGCTAGCTGCATTAATGGATTGCTTGCTTGCATAATTCAAACCATTGTAGAAAGTTTGAATTTGGAGCCACGGCAGAAGCCCATGATGAGGAAACCTTCTCAATAAATCTTTAAACCTCTCCCAAGCATCATAAAGAGTCTCACCATCTAGTTGGAGAAAAGATGAAATATCATTCCTCAACTTGGTAGTCTTGGACTGTGGGAAATATTTTTCTAAGAATTTTGCTACCAATTAACCCCATGTGGTGAAAGTGTTTGGGGGGAAAGATTTTAGCCATTTCTTCAGTCGATCTCTAAGTGTGAATGGGAACAACCTCAGCCTAATTGCATCTTCGAAGACATTCTGTATCTTGAATGTATCACATATTTCCAGAAAAGTCTCAATATGTGCATTAGGATCTTCATCTGGGAACCCATCAAACTAGCAAGTCTGTTGCATCATTTGAATTACATTTTTCTTTATCTAAAATTTGTTTGCAGTAACTGTCGGCCTCTGTATGCTCGAATTAGCCCCATTAAGTGTGGACTTAGCAAATTCCTGCATTGTCCTTGGCTCATTTCCTGCAATAACTTCAAGTTCTTCTTCTGAGCTTGAATCTTCCACGTTTGGTTCCATTTCTGCCAGAACTACTTCCCTTTCTTCCTTTCACTTTCTCCTCAATGTTCTCTCTAGCTCTAAATCTAATTCAAGTAATTGGGAAGATCTAGCTTGTGTCATAAATGGGAAGAAGTACCTAAAATAACAATCAACAAGCAAGAACTAATGTTAAAAAAAAATAAAAATAGAAACTAAATCAACATTCTTGATTATATTACTAATATTGAAAACCGTTGTCCCCGTCAACGGCGCCAAAACCTTAGTGGTGAACCGCAAGTGCACGAGTCGAGCAAGCAATAAACTAGTGAGTGAGATATAGTTCCACTAGGGACAAGGTCAAGTACTAGTGCAAATTTCAACAGTTGTTTAGCAAATCAATAGTTTTTGTGATGATTAAAATAAAAGATGAATTATTTAATAAATTAAAGTAAAGAAAAATTGAATATTGTGCATAAAGAGTTAATGATGAAAATACTATCTAGATATTGAATCCCCCTAGCCATAAAAATATTTATGAATATTAATTCAATTAAATCAAATAAAAGAGCTGAATTGGCATTCCTCTAAATTAGATCGAAACCTCTCTCGAGTGATGTAATCCCTAATCACTAAGTAGAATGCTAGGAATCTCTTCTCAAGCATAATTAAATAGATCTTACAATAAGAATAAGGAAATTTGAACCAAAGGGTCTTGTAAGTCTATCTCTAGGACTCCAATCAACCCTCAATCTCAATGAGAATTCTATTCATATCAAGCTTTCTCAAGTCAATAATATGAAAATTGCAACCAATCAATAAGCATGTCATTATCAATTGGAAATAAGAAATTAAGAATCAAAAGGATAAAACAACTCAATCAAGTGATTTAATTTAATAAGAACTATTCAATCCATACAACAAGGCTAGGGTTCATTAATATTAATAGAGTGAAAATATAGTTATTGTTTTATGCAATTTTAACTCTGATTTTTAAATATTCTCCAATTGAATTTGATGAGTTTGATTATTTGAGTTAGAAATACACTTTGTGAGCATGGAAGACAAGGCTAAAGGTTTTTGATGATTATTAAGGCAAAAATTTAAGAAAAATAAGCAAAAATGAAGGCAAAACATAGGCCACGACCGTGGGATCCATTTCGCCACTGTCTGAGCTAAGAACAAGAAGAAAATAAGTTTGGCAGCTTCATTTCAAAGGCCACGACCGTGGCCCACCAGGCAGACCTGGACAGCTGAAAAGTTTGACGAAACAGGCAGAATTCACACAGGCCACGACCGTGGCACTCCAAAAGCCACGACCGTGGCCCTTAATTTATGATTTGTGAGTTGCAAATGTTGAAGATGAACTCACCAACCAAGTCTTGTTTAAACCTATTTCAGTTTTTCTCCACTAAAGAAGTTTCCAAGCACTCTATATAAACACATTTCATCCAAGGATTCAAAAGAGGATGAATTAAGAGGATATTTAATAGATTAGATTAGATTCATCCAAATAAATTTAGTTTAGAAGTGTAAAATTCTGCTTCAAGGAGGAGCTCAAGATCCAAATCAAGATCTTCTTCAAAGAAATAGAGTTTGATCTTTCTTGTTCCTTTTAAATTATGTTTTCATTTAGCATTTTGAATATTTGTAATGTATTTATTTCAATAATGAAGAACTAATCCTTTTTAGGGTTGGTCCCTTTAATTGAATTTATCATGGAGCTATAAATGTCTATTTGGTTAATTTAGTTATCCTTTGATTATTTTGTTGTCTTTAATCTTAATGCTTTGATTATTTGGCCAATGATTAATTGATTTGAGATGTTGTGTGATGGAGCGAGAGTGGAAGCATGACATTAGTCCAAGGAGATAACAATCTTAAGTAAGTTTCTCACTTAGAGATAAGGTTAAACCCTTAAGAGGTTGATTCAAGATTCTCATAAAACTTAATGAATTGATTTAATTATTTATGATCATGAGAGTAGACGTAAGGATTAAAGTTGATATTAGTTCTAGTACTTGAGAGAGACTTGAACTTAATTTAGGAGAATCCAACCATTAATCAAAAGGATGACTGAATAAAATTGATACCTTAGAAAATCCATGATAAATCAATAAAGGTGACCAAACTCTAAGTTTTAAATTATTATAAATTTATTCTTGATTTATTGTCATCATAAAATTAAATTTGATTATCCAAATAATAATCAGTTTAATTGTTTGGTACTTAGAATTAACCTCCTCGTGGGAACGATACTCTACTCATCATTATATTACTTGTTAATGATCTATGGACTTGCAGATAGGAGAGGGGCTTATATGATGACTTGCAGCAGTTGGAACAGATTAATAGCAACCTTGCAAAGATTTTGAGTCTTCATCCCTCGGCTGCTTCATCATCACATCCTCCTTCACCTTAGATCTTTGGAGAGATTTTCCTTATTTTCTTGTGTTTAGCATATTTGTGTTTGTATTTTTCATTTTTGTTTTTAATTTTAACATTTTATATTTTGGATATTTTATTTTTATTTATTTTATTTTGTTTGTTTTTGAACATTTGTGTTTTTGCTGAAAAGTTAGGGATTTTGCCTCACCAGGGTACGATGGAAGACAGGTTGTACTTAACTCTTTCTCTTTATTATTCTTGTGTTCCATTGAGGAGAATGTAAATTCTAAAGTGTGGGGTAATCTTTTAGCTTTTCTTTAATTTTTGTTTTGTTTGTCTTGGTGTTTTTTATTATGTGTTGTGCATGGCATAATTGTTGAAAACTTATTGATCTTTTCTGTGATTCTAGCATTATAGTTGAGACTTTAGTATCAGCATAGAGATTAGCATTTGAATTCATTCAGGATCAATTTTCACATTCTGCAATTCATGACATATAAATTTTTGAGAACCCACCTTTGTGAGTTTTGAGCCTTATAGATTGAATATTAGTGTCAATTGATTTTCTTTTCTTAAGTGTGCACCTTCATGATTTTGCATCTCTAGAGCTTGCTTTTGCATACTAATTGAACTCACATTATGATTTAATCTCAAGTTTTAAAATGATGAAGGCAAATTAAGTTAGCCCTTTAGCTTAAAAAGACCTCCCTTAATATTGAATTCCTTAGTGAGCCAAGTTGAGCCTTTAACCTTTTCTAATTCACAACTCAACTTTCTCTTATTATAATCATACCTGCATTAAGGAATGGAGTTTCTTATGATATGACAATAGGGTGGTTTGATTCAAAAGCGTGGGGTAAGCAATTAAAAATAAAATAAAATGTATTGCTATTTGGGGGTTGAAATGCATACTTTGCACATTGTATTTGCTAAGAGTTGGTTATTCTTTTCCTCTTCATTTTAAGCTAGATGTTCCATGCAATTTTATATTTTGTATATATATATTAAAAAAAAGAGAAATATATAAAAAATATATGAATGATAAAAAAAAGGGGTAAAGAAAATAAAAAAGAAAATATATATATATATATATACAAAATTCATATATGTTCTAGCATTGGTCATTAAAAGAGGAATGTTGACTCATTGCTTTTCTTTAAGTATGCAAGTATGTGAAAGTATCAAAGGTTGGTGATTATGTCATTTGAGGGAGTTTGAGTTTCTTAGCAAGAGTATTGTCTAATTTAGATACTCCATTTCTTGATGCTCCAGCTTAAATGTCTTTTATCACACCTTCACCTTAGCCCCATTACATCCAAATGAAAGACCTTCGGATTATTGCTTGAGAAAATCAGTGAGGGAGATTGGATAATTAAGCAAGTTTATGGTAGTATGCAGTCATGAGTGGTGTGAGTGAATTAACCTTTGAATCGAGTGAAACACTTAGATGAGAGATGAGATTTGTATGTCTGGATTAATTAATGAGTTAAGAAAATCCTTGATTGAAGTAAAATGCAATTATTTATGGCTGAGTCTTAAAGGATTTCATCTTATATACTAGAATTATTGTTAAGGTTGTTTGAGTTTTTAATTTATGCCATGTGAATTTGCTTGAGGACAAGCAAAGTTTTAAGTGTGGGGTAGTTGTTTTATTAGTTTTTGTTATAGATTTGTGTCTTATTTATTATGATAATTATTGTTTTCTTTAGGTATTTTGGTAGTTTCAATCGGTTTATTTAGTGTTTTTAATAATTTTGGTAGTTTGAATTTATTTCAGTGTTTTTATTATTTTTGTCCTAGTTTTTAGTGTGGTGTTTATGTTTTGTGGTTAATATTTATTTACTTCTTGTTTAAAGTTTGTTTCAAGTTTTGTTTTAGGTTAAAAAGCCAAGGAACCGAGAAGAAGGAAAAATTGGACAGTGGCTGACACATGCAGAGGACACGGCCAAGCTTGTGGTCGTGTCCCATACCAAGCTAAAGAGAAGCCACAAGACACAGAAGGTGACACATGCAAGGGACACGGCCAATCTTGTGGCCGTGTCCCACCAAAATTGTTCAACACGGCCAAGCTTCCTCCAAACTGGTCGTGTCACTCAACCACTCCAAAGAAGAAAAGAAGAAACTCTCACAGAAGTGAACACAAGAAAGAGACACGGCCAAGCTTGTGGCCGTGTCCCTCCAAAGAAGCTCAAACACGGCCAAGTTGTGTTAGCTTGGCCGTGTCTCACTCAGGTCCAAAGAAAAAGGAAGAAAATCAAGCAGTAGAAGACACAAGCAAGGGACATGGCCAAGCTTGTGGCGGTGTCCCTCCAATGCACCTCCAACACAGCCGTGTCTCATCCAACTTGGCCATGTCTCTCATGGACCAAAGGCAACGCGGATTTTTTTTTAAGCGGAGGTTTCGTATAAATATTAAAAGTTAGGGTTTTGAGAGGGGGTTGAAAGTTTGAGTTTGTTTTCAGCTGTCAAAGAGAGTTTTAGGGTTTTATAACTTGTTTTCTTTGATTTTGATTACACTTTGGATTAAACTAGCTTAGATTAGATTTGTTCTTGCCATTGATACATTCTTCGAGCAAGTTCTGAACAAGAGATTCTTCAAGAGCTAAGAAGTTTGTAATTTGGTTTTGTTCTCGAACTTTATCTCTTTAATTTCATTGGAATCGTATTTATGGATATTATCATGGCTAATTTGATTTCTTTGAATTTTAATGAGATGAGTATGTTTGTTAGCATTATGAACTAATTTGATCTAGTCTAGGGTTTGTATGGATTTACTATGATTGTATAAATTAGTTAAGAGGAATAATCGTTCATACATATAAGTAGTAGAGAAGTGCAAACCCTAGACCTTTCTATTAAGTGAATCAAATTATCAGCTCAATTTACTTTTATTGTTCTAAATTCCAATCGATCTGTCTTCATTAGTTAGCAATTTAAATTTATTCATTACTTGTTATTTATAATCTGATAATCAATTAGCTACTTTAGCTTCCTTGTGAGACGACCTTTGGGCAATCACCTTTGCTACAGCTACCTCGTATACTTGCGAGTGACGCTTTGTGGTAGAGTTAATTCGAGCATAACAAGTTTTTGGCGCCGCTGCCGGGGAAGGTTGTCGCAGTAGTAGTAGTTTGATTTTTATTTTCAATTTAATTGTTTGTTTATTTTCTGTGAATTGTTTGTTTGTTTAGTTTTATTTTCTTTCAATTTAATTGTTTTTAAGTTGCTAAGTGCCTTGTGTAAATATGCAATTTTCAAGGTACACAGGGGTTTACGATGATAACCCTAACTCTGACATGGCATGGCAGTTAGCAGAATTAACGAACCAACTTAAGATGCTAAATGCAAGAGGACAAACACCTATGCCTACTCGTGAAGTATGTTCGGCATGTGGCATTGCAGGACATAGCACAAACATGTGTTCATTTGGTTATGGACAATATCAAGAGAGGCAAGAGGAAGAATATGCCTATGAAAGTTTCCAGCAAAGGGATAGAAGTAACCCATATTCCAATCCTTGTAATCCAAATTAGAGAAACTACCCAAATTTTTCTTGGGAAAACCAGCAGCACATTCCATCTCCAAATTTTTTTCAACCTTACCAAAGAAGTTCTTACTCTCAAGAACAATATTCAAATCAAGAGTACCTTAAGCCACCCACATTAGAAGATAGTTTGAATGCCTTCATTCCAACTAGCACACGAAACCAAGATCACCTTAAGGAACCCACCTTAGAAGATAGTTTGAATGCCTTCATTCAAATTAGCGCGCAAAATCAAAGTAAACTTAAGGAACCCACTTTGGAAGATATTTTGAATGCCTTCATTCAAATTAGCTCACAAAACCATGAAAAATTCGAGAAATCCACAGTGGAAGATGATTTGAATGCTTACCTTCAAATTAGCACAGAAATTCAGGAAGGAAGCAATGAGAGGTTTGATTCTTTGGAGGAATCATTGAAGTGGGTGGAAATGCAACTTGGGCAACTGGCACATCAACTCCAAGCACACCAAGAGGAGGAATTTCCTAGCCAATTGGAGCAAATAGAGGTAATCACAAATTTTAAGAATGAACAGGTGGTATATAACGATTTTTGTGATTCCTTTGATGCAGGAACTAACAACGAAGAAGATGGCGAGGAAATGCAATCAGACATAGAGGAGTTAATTCAATCAAAGGAGGAGGAGAATTTGGAAGCATCGACTTCGACAAAATTGCATGAACCTCCAAATCCTTGTATGCCATCAATCCCATTCCCAAGTAAGCTGAATGCAGAGAAACAAGGTATGCAACTTTCTGAACTCCGTGACATGCCCTATAGTGAAGATAGTGTAGATAAGCTTGAGGTGGCCATGACCATAGAAGTAGAGCCTAATTCTTCCAAATTAGAAATTGATGAGGGCAATTTACTAGTGAATAATGAGATTGTTGAGGGAGAATTTCAAATTGCTAAAGAGAATGTATAACACATTCAACCAAACTTGGTTGTACCTAAAAAGACCCCAGGAATTTTGAAAGATGTTTTAGTCGGGGAATGCAGTATGCAACAAATTATCATCTCTCCCACTCTTGGTGGTGAGAACGAGCATAAACCATATAAAACCATGTTGCAAACTGAAAAAGGTTCTTACTACGTCCCTATAGCATTAAAATATCAAGCTAAGACAACCCTCACACGTTCTTTTTGGACAATTGCTCCCCTAAGAATGCTACCTAAGCTTTTCAATATATTGGGCACTTTTCAAAGTTGCATGGTGTTCATCCTCTCGGTCATGGGCTCCAATTGCATTATGGGTGGAAGGAGCCCCACACATCGTATATGGGAACGATGGAAATCAGGTATCATCTAAACTTTCTCTGTAGTATGCATGCTCACGTTGAGGACAATGTGAATTTTTAAGTGTGGGGTGCATTTGGTGTTTTATGTTTTTACTTTTAATTGCATTTTGTGTTTTTTGTGTTTTTACCTTTAATTTGTTTTTGTTTAAGTTTTAGTTAATGTTCTTAATGTTTTTCTTTGAATAAATGAATTTTGAAAAGTTCAATTGTTATAAAATTGTTGATTGAAGACCTTTGAATTTTTGAAGCATGAATTTGAGAATTGAGTAGAATTGGTGCTTATTGTCATTTTTTTTTTGGTTTTTCCCTTGCATTGCCATTAACCTAGTGAGGAATTGAGCCATCAACTTATTATTCTTGTTGTGGGTGAACATCTTTGATTGATGAATTACGAGAACTTGCTTTGAAATGCTTTTTAAGACTACATGAAAATTTCAATTTGGCATCAAGATGATTAAGGCAATTAGGTGAACCACTTTGGCTTAAAACGACCAACCCTATATTCAACCTTAGTTATCCAATTTTGAGCTTATTTTATTTTTCCTTTTCTTTCTTTTGCACAACGCCATTAGCTTGAACCTTGTTGTTTAACTCTTACCCTTTCATTAGGTCAAGAGCATTTTAAGAGCGTTTATAACCGAGTGTTGTGTTGAATTAAGTGTGGGGTTAAATTTAGTAGGTTTAAGATTGCAAAGCAAAATAAAGAATAAAATATAAAATATAAAATATAAATAAAAAAGAAAAAATATATATATAATAATAAGAATAATTGTTGTTCTTGTTGAAAGGGTTGGAATGTATCATTGCAAGATTTAATAAGTGAGTTCCCTTGAAAAGCTCTTTAATGTCAAGGGGTAGATGAGAGAAAGGTGTTTTGGGATTGTTGGGTTATGTATATGATCGGGTACTTCATTCTTAAAGTGCTCTTGAACTTAATGATTTAACTCACATTTCCTAAATGCCATGCCTTTACCTTAGCCCCATTACAACCCAATAAAGACCTTTCGATTGATGCTTGATTGTTATTTGTGGTGGAGATTTGATTGATAAGCAAGCTTATGGTAATAATCTTTCATTGATTGTTATGAGTGTAAACACCACCATGATCAAACACTTGTAAGAGTTGGTGAAGGTGCGATAACATAGGGTATGCATGGTAAAACCATTTAATTGCATGGGCGTCGATTTTGTTTGTTTCGATATTGATTGCGGATTTAGGGATAAGGAAGTCTTGATACATATTTATAACTCTTGAACTTAACAAAATTTATCTTGTTAGTGTGTTTTGATTTTAGCCTTGCTTGGGGACAAGCAAGGAATTAAGTGTGGGGTAGTTGTTTAGATCATTTTTGTACTTGTTTTTAGTATGATTTTATGTGTGTTTTAGTTAATGTTTTGATTGATTTTTTGTTTTAAGTTTGTTTAAATTGTTTGTTTTAGGTTTAAGTGCAAAAACTCCCTTGGATGATCAAAACAATCAAGAAAAATGAAGAAAGAGCATGAATCAAGCAAGACATGGCCAAGCCAAAGCAAGCTTGGCCATGTCCCTCAAAAGAATTCCAAGACAGTAGCTGACACATCCAAGAGACACGGCCAAGCCACTGGCCGTGTCTCACCCAAGGAAAAGAAACCAAGAAAGAAATAAAATAGAGGCAGTGCTTGACACACTCACAGACATGGCCATGTCTGTGAGTGTGTCTGATCGACATGGCCATGTCACTTGAAGCTTGGCCATGTCTCAATGTCTTGGCTGTGTTTCATCCTAAAATAGAGGTCTTGGCCGTGTTTCATCCTAAAATAGAGGCAGTGCTTGACACACTCACAGACATGACCATGTCTGTGAGTGTGTCTGATCGACATGGCCATGTCACTTGAAGCTTGGCCATGTCTCATTGTCTTGGCCGTGTCCCTCATCAAAAGAAGAAGAAACCAAAGAAAATTATGTGACACAGCCAAGCTATACATGTCTTGGCCGTGTCTCTCATCAAAAGTGAAGAAATTGAAGAAAATTAAGTGACACAGCCAAGCTAAACATGTCTTGGCCGTGTCTCTCATCAAAAGTGAAGAAATTGAAGAAAAACAAGTGACACGCCAAGCTCCACATGTCCTGGCCGTGTCCCTCAAGAAATCAAGTCCAGAAGCGAACACGGTTATGAGACACGGCCAAGCCACTGGCCGTGTCTCACCAAAAGTACAAAGAAAAGAAAGAAACAAAGAAGAAGGCAGTGAAGGACACGGCCAGCAAGCTTGGCCGTGTCCCAAAGAAAAATGAGAGACACGGCCAAGCCAAATCAAGCTTGGCCGTGTCACTCTTAATATCTATTTAAGTTCTTTCGCACGACAGAGAAAAGAGGAGGACGGCTAGGGTTTTAGAAAGAAAGAAAAGAAAAGAGAAGAGGGAGCAAATACACTAGGGGATGAGGAGAGAGTGACACTCTCCTTGTCCCTCATCTTCATCCCCCATCTTCATCTTCTCCATCTTCCATTGACAAGATCTTTGAGGTTCTTTGGGATAATTTGGGTTAACAAGCTCTCAAAGGTTGAAGAAGCTTCATTGAAAGGATTGGTGACTTGAAAAAGCTCCTTTCTATCTTCCAAAGGCACAATCAATTGAAGGGTTGGTGACTTGAGAAAGCTCCATTACATATTGCAAAAGTGAAATCAACCATTGAAGAGGGCTTGAGTTCTTCATCAAACATCAAAGTGGAGCTAGGAGGAAGACTAGTAATCCTACTCTTGGCATCTTCACAAGGGGTTTTTCTATTCTCTCTTTTAATTCATTTCAATATTGTTTTTTTCGTATTAAGAGAATTGATATTACAATGAACAATTTGTATTTGATTTATATTGAGTTGAATGAATGTTTTAAATTGATGATGTTGAGCTAAAAACCCATGTTTAGGGTTTGTAGTATATTTGATTGAATGCTTTGATTTGATATTTCCATTGATGTACCTTGTTGTTGGTTGATTGCATTGGATTGTGTGCTAGGTTAATAGATTAGCTACCTATTGATCTCTAGATATTGAATGAAGGACCGAGAGGTGAAATTTGATATCGGAATTATGCAATCGACTACCCTATGAATGAATTAGAAATATAAGTTCTAGGGTTTCATTAATTTGCAAATGTAAAATAAATTGTTATTGCTATTTCATGAATGTGAGAACTAATGAGTTGGTAATTGACTAATTAATCTTAAGGAACAAATTAATTTACAAGGTTATGTTAATGGATAATTGAGAATTGAGCTTTGATTGAATGGACCAATAACCCTAGGCATATTCCCAAGAATCGATTTGATCTTGTACAACCTTCATACATAAACCCTACACTTCTTAATCTTAGGTTCAAATTGTTCTTTTACATTCCAACACAACAAACTTCCGCATTTAAATACTTGTCAATCAAACTATTACGAACCACACCTTCTTGGGGAAACAACCTTGGGGAGATCACCTTTGCTACAGCTACCTCGTATACTTGCGAGTGACGCTTGTAGTAGTACTTAATTCGAGCGCAACAAGTTTTTGAGATTCCCGCCGTGTTTTTGAGCGCAACAAGTTGTGCCTAGGGATATAGGTACATTCAATCAAAACTCAATTCTCAATTATCCATTAACATAACCTTGTAAATTAATTTGTTCCTTAAGATTAATTAGTCATTTACCAATTCATTAGTTCTCACATTCATGAATTAACAATGACCAATTCTTTTACATTTGCAAATTAATAAACCCTAGAACTTATATTTCTAATTCATTCATAGGGTAGTCGATTGCATAATTTCGATATCGAATTTCACCTCTCGGTCCTTCATTCAATATCTAGAGATCAATAGGTAGCTAATCTATCAACCTAGCATGCAATCCAATGCAATCAACCAACCCAAGATACATCAATGGAAATATCAAATCAAAGCATTCAATCAAATATACTACAAACCCTAGGCATGGGTATTTAGTTCAACATCATCAATTTAAAACATTCATTCAACTCAATATAAATCAAATACAAATTGTTCATTGCAATATCAATTCTCTTAATACAACAAAAACAATATTGAAATGAATTAAAAGAGAGAATAGAAAAACCCCTTGTGAAGATGCCAAGAGTAGGATTGCTAGTCTTCCTCCTAGCTCCAATTTGATGTTTGATGAAGAACTCAAGCCCTCTTCAATGGTTGATTCCCCTTTTGCAATGTGGAATGGAGCTTTCTCAAGTCTCCAAACCTTGGAATGGATCTTGCCTTTGGTAAATGGAATGGAGCTTTCTCAAGTCACCAAACCTTTCAATGAAGCTCTTCGACCTTCAAGAGCTTGTAACTCAATTTTTCCCAAAGAACCTCAAAGATCTTGTCAATGGAAGATGGAGAAGATGAAGATGGAGGATGAAGATGAAGGGACAAGGAGAGTGTCACTCTCTCCTCATCCCAAAATGGTGTTTTGCTCCCTCCTTCTCTTTTCTTTTCTTTCTTTCTAAAACCTAGCCGTCCTCCTCTTTTCTCTGTTGTGCGAAAGAACTTAAATAGATATAAAGAGTGACACGGCCAAGCTTGATTTGGCTTGGCCGTGTCTCTCATTTTTCTTTGGGACACGGCCAAGCTTGCTGGTCATGTCCTTCACTACCTTCTTCTTTGTTTCTTTCTTTTCTTTGTTCTTTTGGTGAGACACGGCCAGTGGCTTGGCCGTGTCTCATAACCGTGTTCGATTCTGGACTTGATTTCTTGAGGGACACGGCCAAGACATGTGGAGCTTGGCCGTGTCACTTGTTTTTCTTCAATTTCTTCACTTTTGATGAGAGACACGGCCAAGACATGTTTAGCTTGGCCTTGTCACTTAATTTTCTTCAATTTCTTCACTTTTGATGAGAGACACAGCCAAGACATGTCTAGCTTAGCCGTGTCACATAATTTTCTTTGGTTTCTTCTTCTTTTGATGAGGGACACGGCCAAGACAATGAGACATGGCCAAGCTTCAAGTGACATGGCTATGTCGATCAGACACACTCACAGACATGGCCATGTCTGTTAGTGTGTCAAGCACTGCCTCTATTTTATTTCTTTCTTGGTTTCTTTTCCTAGGGTGAGACATAGCCAGTGGCCTGGCCGTGTCTCTTGGGTGTGTCAGCTACTGTCTTGGAATTCTTTTGAGGGACATGGCCAAGCTTGCTTTGGCTTGGCCATGTCTTGCTTGATTCATGCTCTTTCTTCATTTTTCTTGATTGTTTTGATCATCCAAGGGAGTTTTTGCACTTAAACCTAAAACAAACAATTTAAACAAACTTAAATCAAAAATCAATCAAAACATTAACTAAAACACACATAATATCATACTAAAAACAAGTACAAAAATGATCTAAACACGTACCATTTCTACTCAGACGACGGGCCTCAGTGAACATTTCAACACTTTCTTTGCTCAATTTGGACTGCACTACCCGCCTCCACAGCAACTACCTTTGCTTGGTGATGACCCTGATACAGGCATCCACTGAGACAGTGTGATTAAAGTTTGGGGGAGTTTTCTGAATTATTGTTTAATCTTATGCACAATTTGGTTATTTTTTATATTTTGTTTAATTTGGTTACTTTTATATTTTGTTTAATTATTGAATTTTATATTTTTTATTTTTATGGTACTTTTATGTTTTATTTCAATTTTAAACTCTGCTTTTGGTTACTTATGGTTTAATTTTTGTTTAGTATTTTTATTTCTTTATATGTTCTTTTATATGTTAAAATTTGATTCGGTTAAGTTTTATTTCTTAAAGTTAAAATTCGGTGGAATAATAATACCTTATGAATTTTAATATTCCAAATGAGCTCTTCAACGCAATTAAAAGTGGTTCATTATTGAATTTTAGATTGAGTTTATATTTTTTTACCTAGGCCTAGAACATGTTTAAAAGAGCTTTTAAGGCGAAAAAGAATCAAGCTAGATAAAAGGGAAAAATGATTTAGGCATTGTTTGAAAAGCCACATCCTTATATCCACCATATTTGAACATTTCCTCTAGTTGTCCATTTTGAGCCTAAATCAATATTTTAGCTTGAGAATTTCTTAACAAGCAACAAAAACCACCCTTTTTAAGGTTAACTATCTTTTGAAAAATTACTATGAGGATACAAGTTAAAAATAAGAAGCTCCTAAAGTTTAAAGTTTGGGGGAGTTTTACATATATAAAAACAAAAATGATATATAAATATGATAAAATAAATTATACTCCCTAAAAAGAAAGAAAGGAGCAAAGCATTCAAAACTCCTCTACAAAAGTAAAAAAAAAAATGGAAGATACTTAACCTATTTTTTTATCTAAACCTTATTTTAGCCTATACCTTTTAGACCTCATTACAAGCCTATTAAAGACCTTTTGATTTCCCTTAATCTAGTGTGGTCTATTAGTGGAGAAGGCTCGATTAAGCATGCATATCAGACTAGGATATATATATATATATATATATAATTATAAAAAAAATAATTTTTTCTTATCTAAAATTTGATGATTGATTGCAATTAATTAAGTTCTTGAGTAAAGGAGGAAAAGAATGAAGCAAGGTAAAATTATGAAGCTAATTGCAACTTAATGTTTTAAAACTTGGATTGTTTAAAATTTTGCATATAAACTAACATATAGAGAAATATATAACTCTAAATTGCTTGAGGACAAGCAATAATTCAAGTTTGGGGGAATTTGATAGAATGAAAATATAGTTATTGTTTTATGCAATTTTAACTTTGATTTTTAAATATTCTCCAATTGAATTTAATGAGTTTGATTATTTGAGTTAGAATTACACTTTGTGAGCATGGAAGACAAGGCTAAAGGTTTTTGATGATTAGCAAGGCAAAAATTCAAGAAAAACAAGCAAAAATGAAGGCAAAACATAGGCCACGACCGTGGCCACCCAAAGGCCACGACCGTGGGATCCATATCACCACTGTCTGAGCTAAGAACAAGAAGAAAATAAGTTTGGCAGCTTCATTTCAAAAGCCACGATCGTCGCCTCCCAAAGGCCATGACCATGGCCCACCAGGCCAACCTGGGCACCTGAAAAGTTTGACAAAACAGGCAGAATTCACACAGGCCACGACCGTGGTACTCCAAAAGCCACGACCGCGGCCCTTATTTTATGATTTGTGAGCTGCAAATGTTGAAGATGAACTCACCAACCAAGTCTTGTTTAAACCTATTTCAGTTTTTCTCCACTAAAGAAGTTTCCAAGAACTTTATATAAACACATTTCCTCCAAGGATTCAAGAGAGGATGAATTAAGAGGATATGTAATAGATTAGATTAGATTCATCCAAATAAATTTAATTTAGAAGTGTAAAATTCTGCTTCAAGGAGGAGCTTAAGATCCAAGTCAAGATCTTCTTCAAAGAAACAGAGTTTGATCTTTCTTGTTCCTTTTAAATTATGTTTTCATTTACCATTTTGAATATTTGTAATGTTTTTATTTCAGTAATGAAGAACTAATCCTTTTTAGGGTTGGTCCCTTTAATTGAATTTATCATGGAGCTATAAATGTCTATTTGTTTAATTTAGTTATCCTTTGATTATTTTGTTGTCTTTAATCTTAATGCTTTGATTATTTGGCCAATGATTAATTGATTTGAGATGTTGTGTGATGGAGCGAGAGTGGAAGCATGACATTAGTCCAAGGAGATAACAATCTTAAGTAAGCTTCTCACTTAGATATAAGGTTAAACCCTTAAGAGGTTGATTCAAGATTCTCATAAAACTTAATGAATTGATTTAATTACTTATGATCACAAGAGTAGACGTAAGGATTAAAGTTGATATTAGTTCTAGTACTTGAGAGAGACTTGAACTTAATTTAGGAGAATCCAACCATTAATCAAAAGGATGACTGAATAAAATCGATACCTTAGAAAATCCATGATAAATCAATAAAGGTGACCAAACTCTAAGTTTTAAATTATTATAAATTTATTCTTGATTTATTGTCATCATAAAATTAAATTTGATTATCCAAATATTAATCAATTTAATTGTTTATTACTTAGAATTAACCTTCTCGTGGGAACGATACTCTACTCATCATTATATTACTTGTTAACGATCTGTGCACTTGCATCTAGTGAGGCTAAGGCCGCAACAAGTTTTTGAATGGTACTTTTCTGTTTTATTTCAATTTTAAACTCTGCTTTTGGTTACTTATTGTTTAATTTTTGTTTCATATTTTTATTTCTTTATATGTTAAAATTTGATTCGGTTAAGTTTTATTTCTTAAAGTTAAAATTCGGTGGAATAATAATACCTTATGAATTTTAATATATCAAATGAGCTCTTCAACGCAATTAAAAGTGGTTCGTTATTGAATTTTAGATTGAGTTTATATTTTTATACCTAGGCCTAGAACATGTTTAAAAGAGCTTTTGAGGCGAAAAAGAATCAAGCTAGATAAAAGGGAAAAATGATTTAGGAATTGTTTGAAAAGCCAAATCCTTATATCCACCATATTTGAACATTGCCTCTAGTTGTCCCTTTTGAGCCTAAATCAATATTTTAGCTTGGGAATTTCTTGACAAGCAACAAAAACCACCCTTTTCAAGGTTAACTATATTTAGAAAAATTACTATGAGGATACAAGTTAAAAATAAGAAGCTCCTGAAGTTTAAAGTTTGGGGGAGTTTTACATATATAAAAACAAAAATGATATATAAATATGATAAAATAAATTATACTCCCTAAAAAGAAAGAAAGGAGCAAAGCTTTCAAAAATCCTCTACAAAAGTAAAAAAAAAAATTGGAAGATACTTAACCTACTTTTTTTTATCTAAACCTTATTTTAGCCTATACCTTTTAGACCTCATTACAAGCCTATTAAAGACCTTTTGATTTCCCTTAATCTAGTGTGGTCTATTAGTGGAGAAGGCTCGATTAAGCATGCATATCAGACTAGGATATATATATATAATAATAATAATAAAATAATAATTTTTGCTTATCTAAAATTTGATGATTGATTGCAATTAATTAAGTTCTTGAGTAAAGGTGGAAAAGAATGAAGCAAGGTAAATTATGAAGCTAATTGTAACTTAAGGTTTTAAAACTTGGATTGTTTAAAATTTTGCATATAAACTAACATATAGAAAAATATATAACTCTAAATTGCTTGAGGACAAGCAATAATTCAAGTTTGGGGGAATTTGATAGAGTGAAAATATAGTTATTGTTTTATGCAATTTTAACTCTAATTTTTAAATATTCTCCAATTGAATTTGATGAGTTTGATTATTTGAGTTAGAATTACACTTTGTGAGCATGGAAGAGAAGGATAAAGGTTTTTGATGATTAGTAAGGCAAAAATTCAATAAAAACAAGCAAAAATGAAGGCAAAACATAGGCCACGACTGTGGCCTCCCAAAGGCCACGACCGTGGGATCCATTTCGCCACTGTCTGAGCTAAGAACAAGAAGAAAATAAGTTTGGCAGCTTCATTTCAAAACCCATGACCGTGGCCTCCCAAAGGCCACGACCGTGGCCCACCAGGCTGACCTGGGCAGCTGAAAAGTTTGACGAAACAGGCAGAATTCACACTGGCCACAACCGTGGCACTCCGAAAGACACGTCCGTGGCCCTTATTTTATGATTTGTGAGCTGCAAATGTTGAAGATGAACTCACCAACCAAGTCTTGTTTAAACCTATTTCAGTTTTTCTCCACTAAAGAAGTTTCCAAGCACTCTATATAAACACATTTCCTCCAAGGATTCAAAAGAGGATGAATTAAGAGGATATGTAATAGATTAGATTAGATTCATCCAAATAAATTTAGTTTAGAAGTGTAAAATTCTGCTTCAAGGAGGAGCTCAAGATCCATGTCAAGATCTTCTTCAAAGAAATAGAGTTTGATCTTTCTTGTTCCTTTTAAATTATGTTTTCATTTACCATTTTGATTATTTGTAATGTTTTTATTTCAGTAATGAAGAACTAATCCTTTTTAGGGTTGGTCCCTTTAATTGAATTTATCATGGAGCTATAAATGTCTATTTGGTTAATTTAGTTATCCTCTAATTATTTTGTTGTCTTTAATCTTAATGCTTTGATTATTTGGCCAATGATTAATTGATTTGAGATGTTGTTTGATGGAGCGAGAGTGGAAGCATGACATTAGTCCAAGGAGATAACAATCTTAAGTAAGCTTCTCACTTAGAGATAAGGTTAAACCCTTAAGAGGTTGATTCAAGATTCTCATAAAACTTAATGAATTGATTTAATTACTTATGATCATGAGAGTAGACGTAAGGATTAAAGTTGATATTAGTTCAAGTACTTGAGAGAGACGTGAGCTTAATTTAGGAGAATCCAACCATTAATCAAAAGGATGACTGAATAAAATCGATACCTTAGAAAATCCATGATAAATCAATAAAGGTGACCAAACCATAAGTTTTAAATTACTATAAATTTATTCTTGATTTATTGTCATCATAAAATTAAATTTGATTATCCAAATATTAATCAGTTTAATTGTTTGGTACTTAGAATTAACCTTCTCGTGGGAACGATACTCTACTCATCATTATATTACTTGTTAACGATCTGTGCACTTGCATCTAGTGAGGCTAAGGCCGCAACAAGTTTTTGAATGGTACTTTTCTGTTTTATTTCAATTTTAAACTCTGCTTTTGGTTACTTATTGTTTAATTTTTGTTTCATATTTTTATTTCTTTATATGTTAAAATTTGATTCGGTTAAGTTTTATTTCTTAAAGTTAAAATTCGGTGGAATAATAATACCTTATGAATTTTAATATATCAAATGAGCTCTTCAATGCAATTAAAAGTGGTTCGTTATTGAATTTTAGATTGAGTTTATATTTTTATACCTAGGCCTAGAACATGTTTAAAAGAGCTTTTGAGGCGAAAAAGAATCAAGCTAGATAAAAGGGAAAAATGATTTAGGAATTGTTTGAAAAGCCAAATCCTTATATCCACCATATTTGAACATTGCCTCTAGTTGTCCCTTTTGAGCCTAAATCAATATTTTAGCTTGGGAATTTCTTGACAAGCAACAAAAACCACCCTTTTCAAGGTTAACTATATTTAGAAAAATTACTATGAGGATACAAGTTAAAAATAAGAAGCTCCTGAAGTTTAAAGTTTGGGGGAGTTTTACATATATATTAACAAAAATGATATATAAATATGATAAAATAAATTATACTCCCTAAAAAGAAAGAAAGGAGCAAAGCTTTCAAAACTCCTCTACAAAAGTAAAAAAAAAAATTGGAAGATACTTATCCTATTTTTTTTTATCTAAACCTTATTTTAGCCTATACCTTTTAGACCTCATTACAAGCCAATTAAAGACCTTTTGATTTCCCTTAATCTAGTGTGGTCTATTAGTGGAGAAGGCTCGATTAAGCATGCATATGAGACTAGGATACATATATATATATATAATAATAATAAAATAATATTTTTTTCTTATCTAAAATTTGATGATTGATTGCAATTAATTAAGTTCTTGAGTAAAGGTGGAAAAGAATGAAGCAAGGTAAAATTATGAAGCTAATTGTAACTTAAGGTTTTAAAACTTGGATTGTTTAAAATTTTGCATATAAACTAACATATAGAGAAATATATAACTCTAAATTGCTTGAGGACAAGCAATAATTCAAGTTTGGGGGAATTTGATAGAGTGAAAATATAGTTATTGTTTTATGCAATTTTAACTCTAATTTTTAAATATTCTCCAATTGAATTTGATGAGTTTGATTATTTGAGTTAGAATTACACTTTGTGAGCATGGAAGAGAAGGCTAAAGGTTTTTGATGATTAGTAAGGCAAAAATTCAATAAAAACAAGCAAAAATGAAGGCAAAACATAGGCCACGACTGTGGCCTCCCAAAGGCCACGACCGTGGGATCCATTTCGCCACTGTCTGAGCTAAGAACAAGAAGAAAATAAGTTTGGCAGCTTCATTTCAAAACCCACGACCGTGACCTCCCAAAGGCCACGACCGTGGCCCACCAGGCCGACCTGGGCAGCTGAAAAGTTTGACGAAACAGGCAGAATTCACACTGGCCACAACCGTGGCACTCCGAAAGACACGTCCGTGGCCCTTATTTTATGATTTGTGAGCTGCAAATGTTGAAGATGAACTCACCAACCAAGTCTTGTTTAAACCTATTTCAGTTTTTCTCCACTAAAGAAGTTTCCAAGCACTCTATATAAACACATTTCCTCCAAGGATTCAAAAGAGGATGAATTAAGAGGATATGTAATAGATTAGATTAGATTCATCCAAATAAATTTAGTTTAGAAGTGTAAAATTCTGCTTCAAGGAGGAGCTCAAGATCCAAGTCAAGATCTTCTTCAAAGAAATAGAGTTTGATCTTTCTTCTTCCTTTTAAATTATGTTTTCATTTACCATTTTGAATATTTGTAATGTTTTTATTTTAGTAATGAAGAACTAATCCTTTTTAGGGTTGGTCCCTTTAATTGAATTTATCATGGAGCTATAAATAACTATTTGGTTAATTTAGTTATCCTCTGATTATTTTGTTGTCTTTAATCTTAATGCTTTGATTATTTGGCCAATGATTAATTTATTTGAGATGTTGTTTGATGGAGCGAGAGTGGAAGCATGACATTAGTCCAAGGAGATAACAATCTTAAGTAAGCTTCTCACTTAGAGATAAGGTTAAACCCTTAAGAGGTTGATTCAAGATTCTCATAAAACTTAATGAATTGATTTAATTACTTATGATCACGAGAGTAGACGTAAGGATTAAAGTTGATATTAGTTCTAGTACTTGAGAGAGACTTGAACTTAATTTAGGAGAATCCAACCATTAATCAAAAGGATGACTAAATAAAATCGATACCTTTGAAAATCCATGATAAATTAATAAAGGTGACCAAACTCTAAGTTTTAAATTATTATAAATTTATTCTTGATTTATTGTCATCATAAAATTAAATTTGATTATCCAAATATTAATCGGTTTAATTGTTTGGTACTTAGAATTAACCTCCTCGTGGGAACGATACTCTACTCATCATTATATTACTTGTTAACGATTTGTGCACTTGCAGATAGTGAGGCTAAGGCCGGAACAAATATCTAGATAGAAACAATTTAGCTCATATTCATAACCAAAAAACTAAAACAAAAGAAATAAGTAAAATAATTCTCCATAATGAACGATTTATGTTTCTTCACTTCAATCCTTGAATCTCGATTTAAATCTCACACGAATTGGATCTTCACCTTCACTCTTAGCTGCCAAAAATACTCTTTTTCTCAGGAAGTCAGCTCTCAAAATAAAACTTTAATCCCTAATTCACACTTTAGTTCAGATTTTATAGCCCAAAAAGTTTTGCCTGACACGCCCATTGACATAGGCGTGTCAACGATGTTGTTTCAAAATTTAATGATATGGGCAAGGACACGCCTATGTCCTTGGGCATGTCATTGCTACTACAATGCTGAGTTAGGGACACGGTCAGCGACACACCCATGTTAGTGGGCGTGTCACAGCTTTTGTAAGGCAGGATTAATGGCACATTCAGTGACACTCGAATGTCTCCGGGCATGTTGAAGCTTCTGTAAAGTAGTTAAATGATACGGCCACTGACACGTCCACGTCACTGGGTGTGTCAATTGAAGAATTTGCCCAACATAGCTCCTTTCCTTATCTTTCGTCCTTGATTCCAGCCTAAATAACCTTACGGTCCCAACGTGTCAAAGGTTCCTGGAATCAACCCTAATTAAACTCAATTTGACAATAAATATATTAAGAAATAGGGGAAAAATATTATGAATTATACATTTATTAGCTGGCAGGGCTACTATACAGATTTTTGTGCTCCAATACTACTTGGCCAAGGGAGTTTCACACGGCAGTTCCTCCTTTTGAGCAGATGGCTGGCTAGTATGGTCTTTCTTCTGCGCTTCTAAGTCATCTCATAATGTTCCAAACCATTCCTTTGGGGCCTCTTATGTTGTATTCACTACCCTTAAGGAAGTTTTTAGTCCATTAACCTTACTTTACTATTTTATGGCTTTGAAAAAGAAAATAAATCAAACCAAAAGACTCAACAGTTCTCATTATAGGGTTTATCCATTGTTTAAATCAATTGGTTAAAATTGAATGCTAACACCCAGCCAATCCTACTGATAGCAAGCATCTTGAAAGGAGGGAAGAAGGATCTAAGGCAAGATTCTAGAGGATCCTCAAATATGGTTCTAGCATTAGGCCTAAGATGATTATTCGCCACTCTCTCAGCAACGATATGTGGGACCCTCCAGAAGATACCTCAATGCCTCATGGATGGAGACTAGTTATCCTTGAAAGCACCCCTGAAGCAGCTTGAGTACTAAAATGATGAGACAATTCTAAGTTAAGATTAAAAAGAAAATCATGATGCAAAAGGAAATGGAAAAAGAAGAAGGTGAAGCCAGTATACCATAGAGAACTCCATATCATTGAGATAATTCTATAGCCAATTCACATCATGCTCACACCCTATGATTGGCATTCCACCTGCTTAACCGAGAGTACTCCTTGTGTAATATCCTTAATTTTGATATACATTTAAATAATTAAATGGAGAGTTAATTAGTATGTTGGAAGAGGGAAGCATAATATATACCTAAAGTATACATAATATCTATGTTGTATATATACATAATATATGCTCAAGTTATACCTAAGATATACACAAATGAGATGTATATATACACATATGTTGAAAAAAAAAAAAAAGAGGAATGGGTAACATATAAAACATAGAAAAGGAAAAAGAAATGAAAAGTCAAAAGTAAGATGGGAAATTATTTATGGATAGTATTTAAAGAAGATAAAAATATCTAATTATTTAATTATTTTAAGTATATAAGAGATAAGGATGTAAAATTAAAATTAAAATATCATCTTCTTCTTCTTCATCCACTATAGCCAATTTTAAAGATAGAGAGAGGGGGGGAATTTTCTTCATCAACTACACATCAAATTTCATCAAAAATCTAAGTGTTTTGAATGGATTTTGAAGATTAAATAAAGAATCAAGTAAGTTTTCAATCCTTAAGCTTATTTTTTTTAAGATTATGTATAAAATGGTTAGAGAGAGAATTTGGTTTTTAATTGACAAAGTGGATAGTTATGAAGAGATTATGATGTATATGTGATGAATTAGTGATTAAATGGTTGAAGAGAACTTGAATCATAAAGTTAGGGTTTATGGAAGTTTTGGAAGCTAGCGTGTTTGATAAGGTTTATCTACTTAGTTAGCAGTTATTTTTAGTAATTTAAGTATACAAATTATTTTAACTGAGGAATTGAACTTGTTATTAGCTTATGTGTGGTTAGGTCTAATAATTACAAGAGGCAAAGCTAAGGGATTTTTGAATCTGAAGCTTTGAAAGTGGCTTTGGGTTGATTTGGGAGCAAAGGGAGGTTTGTACATATTTTGATAGCATTTACTTAAAGTTTTCATGTTTGACATAATCTATGTTGGTAGTTTTAAAGAATATTGTTTTTATTTTAAATAAAATTATTTATTAATCCTATATGTTTGTATTAAAATGTGATTTAAATATTGTTTTGAATTTTAAAAATCAATATGTTATGGTGATGGGAAATATTTAAAAGAGACATGTTATTATTACTATAGGAATAATGTGAAATATGAAAGTGATAAAGGAATGCGATGAAATGTGAAAGTGATCATGGAATGAGTTGATCACGTAAACATGTGGAATATGAAGATTATGGGAAAAATATGGGAAATTGATAAATGAGAAGAGAATATAAAAAATGTGATATGTCACTGTGTGAATGGTTGCCCTGGATAATTACTTATTCCAAAATATTGAGATTGATACTATCAAGTTGGAATACCAACATAAGGCACTTACATGGTAAAGCAGATAGCCTTTGGGTTATATATGACAATTTGTCTTGGGTATCAAAAGATGATAGCCTTATGGTTATATTTGACACTTTGTCTCCGATATCGAAAGAAGATGGCCTTCGAGTTATATATGACATTTTATCCCCGATGTCGAAAGGGGACAACCTTTAGGTAATGTGTGACACTTTGTCACCGGTGTCGGACCCTTAGGTCGTGATAGGCCAAATCAATTTTTCTAGAACCTAAATATTGTGTAGAAAATTGTAAGGCCCAATATGTGTTGATGTTTTATGTTTTTGAAATTTATGAGAATATGAATTATTTAATTGAGTAATGCATTCTATGTTAGGATAAATTTATTTTAAGTAATAAAGGTGATACATTGTCCTAGTGTGTGCTAATGTGATAAGTTTATAGGAATTATAGGATTATAAATATTGATTGAGTACTTCATTGTAGTTAGAATAAAGGCATAATGTGCTAATGTAATATGTTTATATGATGTATGAGGCTATCTCTTCTGATTTGAGCATTACCTATGCATTCAAAGATGAATGCATTATATATAAATAAAGGAATGATTGATTTAAATATATTATGTTATCAAAGTATGTACCACTAAACTTTTACCTTAGCCATTATATTTAATCGTGCAGATGATAGGGTAGAGAAAAGAACACCTAATTAATCTAAGTTGATATATATTTGAGACTATGTAGACCCTTTATTAATCAAATTTGGTTCTAATGAAAGGCCCTAATCAAATCTAGTTCAATTAAAAGGCCCTAATCAAATCTAATACCAATTATAAAGCCAAAACCAAGTTCGATTTGATTTAAAAAGCTAAAAATTACTAAACTGGCCCAAGAATTATGACTAATTGACCTGCTTCATTTGCAACTT
This sequence comes from Garcia nutans, assembly GCA_947685225.1. Taxonomy (NCBI): domain Eukaryota; kingdom Viridiplantae; phylum Streptophyta; class Magnoliopsida; order Malpighiales; family Euphorbiaceae; genus Garcia; species Garcia nutans. The sequence goes on along the minus strand of CANTUV010000012.1, from coordinate 17,934,445 downwards.
GCCATGAGCCTTGGTCCAAGGCCTAATAGCAATCCTATTTCTACTTAAACTCAAATTAACTAGGGCTTTCTTGATTTAATTGGGATTGTTTAACTAAAATATGGTAGGATGTTTCCCTAATGTTGCCTATAAAAGGCAATTAACAAGAGCAATTAAGGGGAAGCCACAATCAAGAATTAAATAGCAACATTTAGCAATCAGAAAACAAATAATTAGCAATTAAGTAGCAACCCAGAAACAAAAAGAAAAAAGAGACAAAGAGCAATCAAGAGACAATGGCCAATTTGTGAGAAATAGTAAACAATCTCTGGATTGTTTAAACTCAGCCAAGAACGCTAGTTGATCCAGACATTCTAAAGCAATTGTACAATTCAATCAACCAAGCTTGATTAAACAAAATCATCTTGGTGGAGCCAACAATGTAGGTATGGCTTTTATTATCTAATTCTATTTAGTTCTTGTAATATCCCGATGCATGCCCCAGAAGTTTTGTATGTTGTTGTTGTTGTTGTTATTGTTGTTGGTTTAAATTGAGAAAAGAACATATATGTATATGTGCTTTGGAGAAATTTAGGGTTTAGAGACAAGTTTATATGTTGTGTATATGGTGATATATATAACATATAAGATGGTCAAAGAGAAAGAGTCAATGCAAGAGGAGATATTTTTATATGGCATGTGGAATTACTTAATTGGGTTCATAAGAGACAAAAGCTAAGTTAAGTGATAAGGGGTATATGAGTAATTGCTTGAAATGAAATGCTTGGTGGAGGATTTTTGGTAATTAGTAATTATATTATTATTATTATTATTATTATTATTATTATTATTATTATTATTATTATTATTATTATATACATATATGTGGCTATCGTGGAAGAGGAAAAAGAAAGGAAGATATTCTCTTCTTCTTCTTCTTCTCCTTTTGGTTCTTGCACGAGAGAGAGAGAGAGAGAGAGGTAGAGAGATGAGTTGATCTTCACCAAAACCTTAGGGTTTTAAGAGAATTGAAGGAAGAATCAAAGGATTAAGTGGAGATTTGGTGGAATTCATCAATTGAGGTAAGTACTTACTTGTTTTCCCTTGTTAAGGTTTGAGATAGGTTGTGATGGATTGATTTCATGATTTAGTGTGTTATATATGTGTTTACAAGTATTGAAATTGATTACAAGCTAAAGGATTGGATTGGTGTTGGTTTTGTTGGAAAGATGGTAAGTATTCTCTTGTTTTCTTTACTTAATTGGAAGTTGTGTTGGAAGTGAAGTAAGGTTTGATGATTTTGTAATTTGGTGGATTTGAGATGTGTTGTGTTGTGTGTTCAAGTGTTAAATTGATTTTAAGTTATGAGTTTAATTAGTGGTTGTTGTTGGAAATGGTGGAGATGTTGATTTTAGGGTTTTGAGTTGAGATGTGTTTAATTGTTATATTAATGTGTTGTGAAGTAATTCTTGTGATGAATATGTGTTTAAAACATTGATTATATTCATTTGAAGCATGTTATATGATGAATATTGTGTTTGAGTGCAATTAGAAGAGAATTGGTTTTGGTTATGGGTGACACGGCCATAGGCATTGAAGAGACACGGGCGTGTTCATCAATTGAGTTGGGCGTGTCAATTGTTTGAATTGGCTACTGCCTCTTTTGTTGTTAGTGACACGGGCGTGTTCATCAATTGAGTTGGGCGTGTCAATTGTTTGAATTGGCTACTGCCTCTTTTGTTGTTAGTGACACGGGCGTGTCCATCAAAGGTGCTGGGCGTGTCAATTGTTTGAATTGGCTACTGCCTCTTTTGTTGTTAGTGACACGGGCGTGTTCCATCAAATGGGTTGGGCGTGTCCTACAAATGAATTACATATTGCTTTATACTTTGTTTCTTTTTACATTGTTTTGATTCTTCAAAGGTTCCATTGTTTCTAAACTTAAACATGAACATTATAAATATGTTTTAAACACAAGAATGATCTAATCAAAGGAATGTGGAAGATCATAAAGCTATGAATCATATCAATTGTGTTTTGCCCTAATTGCATTGTTGAGATTTAGCAATGTTATGTTATGCACTTTGAATGATATGTTTGCCTAGTTAATGTAATTGATGTTGTATATATATATATACATCAATGAGGCTATATGTAAAATGTGAAAAAGAGGATGAAGTGATTGATTATGGATAGCTTGGTGGGAGTAACTCTTGAGGGTGAAAGAGATGAGGATCATCCAAAAAGGTATGTATAATGCAATTTATAATGATGTGAATGATATGTTTACCTAGTTAATGTAATTGATGTTGTATATATATATATATCAATGATGGAATATGACATGTAAAGGATATGATGAGGTAAATGATTATGTATGTAAAAGATGAATTGCTATAATGTGGATTGAAATGTGATGTGAAGCCATTGTGATTGGCTATGTTAACTCAAATGTGATGTGAAGCCATTGTGATTGGCTATGATGATTCAATTGAAAGAAACAAGGCATGTTGCCTAGATGATGATGAGAATTGAAAATGATATTAATGATGAAATAATCAACGAATTGTGTAGCTAATGTGTTATTCTATTCTCAGAGTTTGTTGTTGGTGGCATGCCTAATATTAGTAACAATCTCTTGAAGTTAGGTTGGGCTTGATCCTTGAAGCCTAGTTGGGTTGAAGTTTAACATGTTTTACTCCCCTTGAAGCTTGGTTGGGTCTAGTCCTTGAAGCCTAATTGAGATGTTACAACCCTTGAAGCTAGGTTGGATTGGTTCCTGAAGCCAAGTTGGGTTGATACTTAGCATGCTTTGTTCCCCTTGAAGCTTGGTTGAACCTAATCCTTGAAGCCTAGTTGGGTCAATGATAATGATAAATGTGAAAACAAAACCAAAGCATTAACTCTGAAAATAGAATAGCATATTAGTGTCTGTTGGGCCCGAGTCTGTCTTTGATGTCCATGTGATATACAAATGTTGAATTAGATGAATAATGAGATCTATGATTGACTTTGTTGACAATGTGACTTATGATTGGTGAATTGTGAATTAAACAATGTTATGAGGTATGATATGTAATGTGTATGTATTGATATGTTGATTGTGAGTATTGGTGATGGATTGTGGTTGGTGTTAATGATTGACTTGTTGGAAATGTTATTCATGATTGGTAAATGGTGAATAAAATAATGTTATGAAGTATGTTGTGGAATGTGGGTATTGAAATATGATTTAGTTGAGATATATGAAAGGTACAATCTAAAAGAAAAGATATGATAAGCTAAAGTTACATGGAATTGATATATCATTATATGCTAATATTTTTATAATGTATGTGTATATTATATATTTGTACTACTAAGCTCTCGGGCTTAGCGCGGTTGTTTGATCGCGCAGGTGACCAGATGAAAGATATAAAGTCTTGCGTCATGCCACGAGAAGAGTAAGAGTTTGTCGAGACCAACTAGAGGGTGATGCATACATGTATAATTTAATTATGATGTACTTTTATCAAGAATGTAATCATTTGTATAAATGATGTTTCGAGAAAGATAAGATTATTGTATATTTATAAGATTATTAAAAGTATATCGATTTTGTAAATGTTCTTTAAATTAATGTATTGTGGTTTGAGCTATGTTAAAGGTTTTTAAATTGTAACGAAATGTGACATCTTTATACTTTATATATTTACTGTACGTATGCCAGGTATATGTGTAGTACTTATATGGAGTATCGGGGTGTTACAATTATTTTGGTATCAGAGCTTAGGTTCGAGATTCTCGGCCTAAGTGAAATTAAAAGAAAAAGTTTTGAAACGCATAAAATGAACCAAAAAGAAGAGTTTTGAAATGCAATTGGTAATACATGCATATGCATTGACACCTAGGTTGGTCTCGGATGTGGCATTATATGATTGTAGAATATTTGTGTTATATGAGATGTTTAACATAATTAATGATATATGTGTATACCATTTTGATGTGATAAGAAACCATGATTGTTGGCAATAATGTTGGAAATGAATTATAATTGAGGCATAGTGCCTAATTGATTATGAGAAACTAATTGTGAAATGTAATGTGATATATGTATATTGATGATGCATATGGAAATGTCATGTTGTGTGCAATATGGAGTGTAATGTTGATGTTTATGAGTAATATGATGTGGGACATAATATGAATTCAAACATAAAGAGTATAGACTTGAAAATGAGTTGAAAACAAATTAAGATAAGAGTATGTACTCTTTCTTCTACACTTTGAACCTCTTTATATTAAGGTTTATGTTGGGGTTAATAGACAAAGGAAATATTGCTGGATTGTTATTATTGAAAGATATGTTACAAAAATGAGGAAAGAATGGTGGGATATTGAATGAGTTGGTTATTATAGACAAAGTGTGACTATCTAAAGTTTGAAGTATGTACATATATAAAGTTAAGGTTTTGTTTAAAGGAAAAGAGATGAGATTGGTTAAGTAAGAGTAAGTTGATATTGTTATTTTAATGTAAACATTGTGAATGCAACGTTAGAAATGTGAGATGCTTGGATATTGTGAAAGCTCATAGTAATGATGGTAATATGTGATATTTGAGATTTCTGAAATGAGCTTAATAATTGGAGAAATTATATGTTTTGACTTTGCTTTGTGATATATATACATAAGATGTTTCTAAAGTGATATTAAGAAAAGATGAGTTTGGCAAATTGAAGTTTAAGCAAAGTAGTAAATTGGAAAGTTAAAGTCTTAGTGGAAAGTGATAAATATTAAATTTGTATTGAATGTGTGAAAAAGAAACATAAAATAAGAATATCTAAGTAAGGGTATACATGTATATGATATGTGAATTGATTTTCAATATGAATGAAATTATGATATATAAACAAATGTGTGAATCACATTATGAAGGTGACCTATGAATATGTATGTGGTATAATTATGGAATAAGTGATATGGAAATGATGCAATATGTATTAGTGGACCTAAGAGATATTAGGTTTTGAACTGTGTAAAGCGGAATGGATTATGAGATGGAAGTGAGTATAGAATGGACTTGAATAATATTGGACAGTGAAAATTGTTATAGTGAGCATTGAATTTGATGATCATATGATATTTAGAGTTCTAAAGTGCTCACATATGGAAATTTCATGTAATTATATATTATAAGAGATTGTAAATGGATTCGAAATGAAGTGACGAAAAGAAATTTTATAGAAATTACATATGGTTAAATATGTATATATTAATATTGTTGAAACGTGAATTAAGTTGAGATAGACATTATAATCGAGTGCAAAGTGGTTTGAAATGGAGTTGGAATGTATTAACTTTTGTTATAGCAATAGTGTAAAGAAGAAATATGTAATTCTTGAGATACACCTTAGTCTTGTATTTGTAAATTGAGAATAAAATTGTGAAAGAACAGAATTGATTTGAGAGTTCCAGGCTTGAATATTAACCTCTTAAGCCATGTGTTTTGTTCGGTATATTTGTTTGATTAATTTGTTATCCATGGATTTGGGTCTTAGATATAATGATTGTAATACAGATTTGATGAGATTGAAATTATGATGAAAAGTATAGTTAAACGTTATGATGGATAAAGTTGTATCTTATCAATTTGATGTTAAGCATTTGGTTATATTTATGATAGTTAAGAGAGAAAAGGAAATTATGGAAATGTCTTGAGTTATGAATATTATGGCAAAGAGGTAATCAAAATAAGTATAACAAAGAAATGAAATGTGAGGAGATGTTAAAAAGGGAGAAATACAAATGTGATTGAAAGTTATACTAAACATGTTTATGATATGTGATGAATAAATGAATAAATTTGAGGTTTAAGTGAATGAGCTATAGATAGTAAATATGGTATAAAATTTTTATGAGAATTGGTTGGAAATTATATTAAGATAATTTGAAGTGATTGGTTATCATGATAATTTGATTGAATATAGATCGGAAGAGATCAGGAATTGAATGTAAGTTTACCCTAATGGAATTAAGTTATATAAATACATATATGAATATTGTGAAATTTTATGATAAGTTTGAATAAATAAATTGTTGGTTGGAATTGAGCAAGATTGGAACGTGGATATATTGTGATAAATAGATCAATGGATCTGAATTGGCTAAGATTATGAATCATTATTGAGATTTGACATGTATAGTTGTGTTAAGAGTATATTTGTTTGCATGATAAAGTATATGATGTAAATTTCAAAGTGTGAGTGAACGTGAATAAAGGGAGTTATTATAGTTATAAATCATGATAAAAAAGGAAAAGATTGATTATTTATGAAATAAGTTGAAAGGTAATGTATTAAGATGTAATTTAAATAAAAAGCGTGCTAAAGAAATAACTCCATTTGTGAAAAATAAAGATTTTGTTATCCATTGAGGTTTGATAAATGTCTATTTAGACGGTGATTGTAATGACGGGATAATTAATGCTAAAATATAAACCAATGATTTTTAAGGATAAAATTAAAAGAGTAATTACAAAGAAGTGAAGGAATAGAATATATTGAATATAAAGATTGGATGAAGTATAAGTGTATTATATAATGATCTAATTCTTGTATAAAGACATTGATAAAAGATGTAATGAGTTCTTTTGAATGTTTGATCAAGAAAGTAAAAAGATATCTAATCATATAGAATGATGAGTTATGAAATTTAAAGAAGGCGGTTGATTTGAAAGGGAAGAGTTAAAATTATATGATTTGATGACACTATGACTTGAGCATATAATTAACTTCATATGAAAGTTGAGATAGTATTTTGTTAAGAATGAATCGTTACGGTATTGATAATTTCGAGGACGAAATTATTTAAGGGGGAGAGAATTGTAATATCCCGATGCATGCCCCAGAAGTTTTGTATGTTGTTGTTGTTGTTATTGTTGTTGGTTTAAATTGAGAAAAGAACATATATGTATATGTGTTTTGGAGAAATTTAGGGTTTAGAGACAAGTTTATATGTTGTGTATATGGTGATATATATAACATATAAGATGGTCAAAGAGAAAGAGTCAATGCAAGAGGAGATATTTTTATATGGCATGTGGAATTACTTAATTGGGTTCATAAGAGACAAAAGCTAAGTTAAGTGATAAGGGGTATATGAGTAATTGCTTGAAATGAAATGCTTGGTGGAGGATTTTTGGTAATTAGTAATTATATTATTATTATTATTATTATTATTATTATTATATACATATATGTGGCTATCGTGGAAGAGGAAAAAGAAAGGAAGATATTCTCTTCTTCTTCTTCTTCTCCTTTTGGTTCTTGCACGAGAGAGAGAGAGAGAGAGAGGTAGAGAGATGAGTTGATCTTCACCAAAACCTTAGGGTTTTAAGAGAATTGAAGGAAGAATCAAAGGATTAAGTGGAGATTTGGTGGAATTCATCAATTGAGGTAAGTACTTACTTGTTTTCCCTTGTTAAGGTTTGAGATAGGTTGTGATGGATTGATTTCATGATTTAGTGTGTTATATATGTGTTTACAAGTATTGAAATTGATTACAAGCTAAAGGATTGGATTGGTGTTGGTTTTGTTGGAAAGATGGTAAGTATTCTCTTGTTTTCTTTACTTAATTGGAAGTTGTGTTGGAAGTGAAGTAAGGTTTGATGATTTTGTAATTTGGTGGATTTGAGATGTGTTGTGTTGTGTGTTCAAGTGTTAAATTGATTTTAAGTTATGAGTTTAATTAGTGGTTGTTGTTGGAAATGGTGGAGATGTTGATTTTAGGGTTTTGAGTTGAGATGTGTTTAATTGTTATATTAATGTGTTGTGAAGTAATTCTTGTGATGAATATGTGTTTAAAACATTGATTATATTCATTTGAAGCATGTTATATGATGAATATTGTGTTTGAGTGCAATTAGAAGAGAATTGGTTTTGGTTATGGGTGACACGGCCATAGGCATTGAAGAGACACGGGCGTGTTCATCAATTGAGTTGGGCGTGTCAATTGTTTGAATTGGCTACTGCCTCTTTTGTTGTTAGTGACACGGGCGTGTTCATCAATTGAGTTGGGCGTGTCAATTGTTTGAATTGGCTACTGCCTCTTTTGTTGTTAGTGACACGGGCGTGTCCATCAAAGGTGCTGGGCGTGTCAATTGTTTGAATTGGCTACTGCCTCTTTTGTTGTTAGTGACACGGGCGTGTTCCATCAAATGGGTTGGGCGTGTCCTACAAATGAATTACATATTGCTTTATACTTTGTTTCTTTTTACATTGTTTTGATTCTTCAAAGGTTCCATTGTTTCTAAACTTAAACATGAACATTATAAATATGTTTTAAACACAAGAATGATCTAATCAAAGGAATGTGGAAGATCATAAAGCTATGAATCATATCAATTGTGTTTTGCCCTAATTGCATTGTTGAGATTTAGCAATGTTATGTTATGCACTTTGAATGATATGTTTGCCTAGTTAATGTAATTGATGTTGTATATATATATATACATCAATGAGGCTATATGTAAAATGTGAAAAAGAGGATGAAGTGATTGATTATGGATAGCTTGGTGGGAGTAACTCTTGAGGGTGAAAGAGATGAGGATCATCCAAAAAGGTATGTATAATGCAATTTATAATGATGTGAATGATATGTTTACCTAGTTAATGTAATTGATGTTGTATATATATATATATATCAATGATGGAATATGACATGTAAATGATATGATGAGGTAAATGATTATGTATGTAAAAGATGAATTGCTATAATGTGGATTGAAATGTGATGTGAAGCCATTGTGATTGGCTATGTTAACTCAAATGTGATGTGAAGCCATTGTGATTGGCTATGATGATTCAATTGAAAGAAACAAGGCATGTTGCCTATATGATGATGAGAATTGAAAATGATATTAATGATGAAATAATCAACGAATTGTGTAGCTAATGTGTTATTCTATTCTCAGAGTTTTTTGTTGGTGGCATGCCTAATATTAGTAACAATCTCTTGAAGTTAGGTTGGGCTTGATCCTTGAAGCCAAGTTGGGTTGAAGTTTAACATGTTTTACTCCCCTTGAAGCTTGGTTGGGTCTAGTCCTTGAAGCCTAATTGAGATGTTACAACCCTTGAAGCTAGGTTGGATTGGTTCCTGAAGCCAAGTTGGGTTGATACTTAGCATGCTTTGTTCCCCTTGAAGCTTGGTTGAACCTAATCCTTGAAGCCTAGTTGGGTCAATGATAATGATAAATGTGAAAACAAAACCAAAGCATTAACTCTGAAAATAGAATAGCATATTAGTGTCTGTTGGGCCCGAGTCTGTCTTTGATGTCCATGTGATATACAAATGTTGAATTAGATGAATAATGAGATCTATGATTGACTTTGTTGACAATGTGACTTATGATTGGTGAATTGTGAATTAAACAATGTTATGAGGTATGATATGTAATGTGTATGTATTGATATGTTGATTGTGAGTATTGGTGATGGATTGTGGTTGGTGTTAATGATTGACTTTTTGGAAATGTTATTCATGATTGGTAAATGGTGAATAAAATAATGTTATGAAGTATGTTGTGGAATGTGGGTATTGAAATATGATTTAGTTGAGATATATGAAAGGTACAATCTAAAAGAAAAGATATGATAAGCTAAAGTTACATGGAATTGATATATCATTATATGCTAATATTTTTATAATGTATGTGTATATTATATATTTGTACTACTAAGCTCTCGGGCTTAGCGCGGTTGTTTGATCGCGCAGGTGACCAGATGAAAGATATAAAGTCTTGCGTCATGCCACGAGAAGAGTAAGAGTTTGTCGAGACCAACTAGAGGGTGATGCATACATGTATAATTTAATTATGATGTACTTTTATCAAGAATGTAATCATTTGTATAAATGATGTTTCGAGAAAGATAAGATTATTGTATATTTATAAGATTATTAAAAGTATATCGATTTTGTAAATGTTCTTTAAATTAATGTATTGTGGTTTGAGCTATGTTAAAGGTTTTTAAATTGTAACGAAATGTGACATCTTTATACTTTATATATTTACTGTACGTATGCCAGGTATATGTGTAGTACTTATATGGAGTATCGGGGTGTTACAGTTCTAATTGATCATCTTCATTGTTTAGTTTATTGTTCTTTTTAAATTATGGGTTTGATTTTGAAATCCCATCTATTAAGCCATAGCCTTAGGATTAAGTCTAATTGAAACCCTAATTGCATGTTAGTTTTGTAATTTGAAACCCTAATTTTGAATATTTAAAGTTAGTTTTAGCATTAGACCCAAATTTTGTATATTGAACCTTAGTTTTAGGATTAAACCTTAATTTCTTATGTTAAACCCTAGTTTTAGAATTAAAACCCTAATTTTGCATATTAACCCCTAGTTTTAGGATTAAAATCCTAGTTTTGTATTTTAACCCCATTTTTATAATTAAAACTCTAATTTTGCATATAAAACCCTAATTTTGCATAAAACCCTAATTGTATTGCAAAAACCCTAACTTCATTTAATTAAACCCTAAATTTATGGTTCTTTGAATGATGATCAATTATATGTTTGATTATTTGCTTCAATGGTGGAATTGCATTTATTTATTATTTGGATTTTAAGGAAGATGTAAAAGGCATGTTTTCCATTTGTGGGTGCCTTATTTATTGAGTTTGTATAATTTAATTTATTTTGAGGACTTTGAGACAATTGTGAGGGACACATTTTCACCTTTTCGTGGGTGCTCTATTATATATTTTTTTATGGGTTTTGGACATTTATAAGGGCATGTTTCCATCTCGTATGAGTGCCCATTTTATTTAAATTGTTTGATTTATAATATGATGTTGATTTATTTTTATGATGTTTCTAGTATGAGTGATATCATAATAATTTAATAATTTCATAATATTTAGACCTAAAAAGGATGCCGGTTCTAATGAACCGAGCGTTATAGGGGTGTTGGGCCACTTCTCACATTCCCATATGCACCTAACTTTTCAAACCCAGAAGGGGTTGGGAATTCCTTAGGAATCGAGTCATCCACTTCCTTTGTATCTTCCCAACCCGTCCGAGTGGTGATTCCTATTCTCTAGATTTAGGCTCGTATTCTTTAAGGCCTAGAGCCTAATAGTGTCAAAGTCGGAAGAACCATTCCACAGGAAGTGGGAGCAAAAGTTCTCACTTACATTACTTATATTGAAGATAGAGAGGCCTGCCACGAGACCCATTTGCTGGTGCAATGCTATATTGCATTTAAAGTCTGCTCCTAATGTATTTTGAATTTGGTACATTACAATGATTATGTAAAAATGTGTTTTGGTTACAAGGTTTTATAATGCTATGTAGTATATAAATTGACATTATTCATATGTTATAATCTTAGTTGTGAACTAAAGCATTTTGATTATGAAATGGAGAAATAGTGAATTTGTGAAAATATGAATTTTGGGAGTGATATTTTATGCTTGTTGAGTTATTTATTATTTTGGAATTTATTAAAAATATAGACAAAACTTTGACAAAATATTTTTAGATAATTTTATTATATAAAATAACCAATTACACTTTAGGTATATTTATTTAATTGCAAAATACATATTTATTTTCTTATATTATGTTTAGATTTTTATGTCAATTATTATTATTTTTTTGTATCATATATAAGAGTTTGTATAGATAAATATTGTGGTACTCTTGTATTTTATATATGTATTTTACATATGCAGAGTGGCTATATTGTATATATATAGGGCATAAGAGTGGTATATTTATTTTAGCATTAGATCCTAGGTTGAGATTCTCAATCTAGATGTGTTTAAAAAAAAAGAATAAAGAGTTTAAATTATGATATGAATTATGATTCATGCATATGCATTAGCATCTATGTTGGTCTCTAATATAGCAATATTTATATGTTGTAACAGATACGGATTGAGATAATTTCTAGGCAAACTCATTTCATATATTAGTGCATTTGTTATGCCTATTAGTGATATGCATTTGCGTCTTTAGTGTATGATGCGTTAACTAATCCTTTGGGACATAGTGCAGTAGTTAGTAAAGTGTACCAAGACTATTTTATAGTAATTCATAATGTTGAACTTTTGGGTAATTTGATTGAGATGCCATCTCAAAATTAGATTTGTGTGATCATATTAGAGTTGTACAAGAGTGAGCTCTGAAATTTTGAAAGATGATTTAGGAGGTTCATAAGGGGGATAGTTAGATTTCTTAGTTAGAGATTATGGAAGTTTATGGCATCAAAACTAATTGTGTGGTTGATTTTTCAGTAAGTTGTGATCGATATATGCCTCTAGTTAAATTTGCTTACTATAATAGATAATTAAGAGGATGAAATTCTTTAAGGGGGATAGAATTGTAATATTCATCAAGAGAATTATAATAGGACAAAATTCCTTAATATGAAGGCTTAATTAGTATGATAGAAGAGGTGTGCATAATATATATCTATAGTATAGTTAATATATATGTTGTGTAGTAACTCATTTTTTTTATATATACAATCAAGATAACATTCAAATAAATTAACAAAATTAAAAATAAACAAATTTAACTAATCAAAATACAATATTCCTATAGTAACTCAATCCAAATACAAAAGGACAAATTGAAAGTAATAAAAAATGTATAGTTCATGTCAGATTTTTGGCTAGTAGAAAGCATGCTCCTGCAAAACATAAAAAAAAGGAAAATTAAGGACTAAGAAGAATTCAAACCTAGAAAATGAAAATTTCTTCCACTATAAATAGAGGAAAATAACAATAGAGGAGGGGACCAAAAAAATACACATAAAAATATATAGAAAATTTTAAAAAGAAAACAAAAAGAGTAAAAATAGAGAGAGTCTTGTAATTCTCCGGTAGAGGAAACTCAAGATTTTTTTAAATACATGAGTGTATTTAATAAAATATTAGAATTTAAAATAATAGAGAGTATGAGGGATAAATTTCCTGGCTAAGAAAATTAGTAAGTTGGGGTACATGAGATATACTTTATAAAAGCAAGCAATTAAAATTCCACCCAATACAGGTAGTGTATTTGGTGAACAATGAAAATCGCATATCAAACTCTCAGCAGAAACATTTACTTGTCAGGTAACACTCAAACCATGATTTTCTACTGTGGTTTAAATACTAGTAAGTACTTATGTGACGCAATAAAAAAAAGAAAATATGTAGTCACTAAATTGTAAAGAGGAACACAAAAACCCAAATTACATAAGACATTCATAAGTTCACATATTCATAAAAGCATATATATATATATATTTAATTATCATCACCTAAAAATACAAAAAAAAAAAAGACAGAGTGAGGATTGATAGTAAAAATTCTTAGATCAGTTTCCTAGTACATAGGAAATTGTTAAAAAAAAATTGAGCTTCTTTAAGTGCTGGAACCGACTTAGTACATCCTAGAGATTTAGAAAATAGCCACTTTCAACAATGAGAGAATTTATACACCCACTAAACTAACTTTAATTTTTATATTATAATTATTTATTTTCTGATGTGTTTCAAAGCAAGTTGCATGTAACCAGGAAGTGATTGCATTATTAAGAAGAGCAATGAAATACTCAAAGTAGACACAAACAATGGTAAAATACAAAAAAAAAATCCAATTTCATTCAAGATCAAAGTATGATATGAAAAAAAAAATAAAATCAATAAAAGATAAAAAATAAATAAAAATAAAAATAAAAATAACTAAACAAATATAAATAAATGATATAGTGAAATTATGATCAACATTTTATGTAATTCTAACCATGATTTTAATTGTTTTCGAATTGAATTTAATGGATTTTATTTGTTTGAGTTAGAATTATATTCTTTTAAGAATTATATTCTTTTAACTTCAAAAGGCAAGATTCAAGGTATTTAAAGGATAGTAGTGAAAAAATCAAGAAAAGTAAGCAAAAATGAAGAAAATGCAAGTTCCATGCCTATGTTCAAGGCCATGACCCTGGGATTTAAATTGAGTCTAACAAATCAAAAATTGAAGGAAAACAAAAGTTCTAGAAGCATACTCAATCCCACGACTGTGGCATTGTATAGCCATGCCCATGTGATTGATTTCTCTACTACTTGAGCCAAGAAAAGGAAGAAAAATCAGAATTGGCAGCCTCCATTCAAAAACCACGACCATGGCATTCAAAGGGACATGGTCGTGGCCTACTTAGCCGCGATTTACAGCTGAAAAATAGCTCAAAACAGTCCATTCCAACCTAGGCCACGACTGTGGCATCCATATTCCATGACCATAGAGCTGAAATCTATGACTTTGAGCCAAAAAGGTTGAAATTTAAAGATTCAAACAACTGTAGAACGTTGTGTTCATGCACCTACCAGCCTTTCATCATTAAGAAGCTTCCAATCACTCTATATAAACACCTTTTCTCCAAGAATTCAAGTATGCAAGTTAGTTTGAAGAAAAAGTGAGTTAATAAACAAGTGAGAGTTAGATACAAGTGAGAGTGTAGTAAGATTAAATATTTTTTTCTTAAACTTGTATCAATGGTGTACTAGTTTTTCTTTTAAGAGAAGAGTGAATTAGAGTTCCAAGGAAGAGATTCAAAGAATCCAAGTGGAGTTCTTCTTCTATTCAAAGAACTAGAGTTTGATCTTTCTTGTTATTATGTTTTCAATTCATAATTGTTTTGTTTTTATCTCAATTATGAGGAACTAATCTTTATTTAGGGTTGGTCCCTTATATTGAATTTACTATGGAATAACATATGCCTATTTGATTTGGTTAAGTTATACCTTTGATTATTTTGTTATCTTTGATCATAATGCTTTGATTAGCTGGCTAATAATTAATTAGATCGAGATATTGTGTGAAGGTGCGAGAGTGGAAGCATAACATTTGTTCATAAAGATAACAACTTAAGGAAGTTTTTCACTTAGAAATAAGGTTAAACCCCTTAAGTGGTTGAATCAAGATTCTCACAAAATCTAAAGAACTGATTTAATTTTTTATAATCACGAGAATAGATATAAGGATTAAATTGATATTAGTTTTAGTACTTAAGAGAGACTAAGACTTAACTAAGGAGAATTTAACCATTAATCGAAAGGGAAACTAAATTAAATCAATACTCTAGAAAATCCATAATAATCAATAAAGGTGACTAAACCCTAAGCTTTGTATCATTAAATTGGATTTCAAAGCAATTCAATTTTAAGTTTATGATTAATTAAAAATCATATTATGTCATCAAAATAATAATAAGTTTAATTGTTTAGTACTTAGAACAACCCTCCTCATGGGAACAGTAATCTACTTATCACTTTATTACTTGATATGAACTATGCACTTGCAGATAGCTAGGCTCAAGTCCTAACAAGTTTTTAATGTCGTTGTCAGAGAGGTGACCATTCTAATATTAATAATATTAAACTATTACTGCTTTGGATTTTTATTTTCTATTTTTACTTTTTACTTTTAATTGAAAAGTTTTTAGTTTATATACGAAGAAATCCAAAATAAAACTTGAGCCATATAATCCGAAAATTGAAAGAAAAATAAGAAAGAGAGGAAAGCAAAACAAACAGTGAAAGTAACTTCAATAGCAACTCTTAAGATCGATAATCCTACCGATTCATCTAACAAAGAACCAATCATGGTGGATCCTCAAAATATGACTCTTAAGCAATATGTTATGCCTTTTGCATAACCGAGATCCAGCATAGTTAAACCACTTGTGCAAGCCAATACTTTTGATCTTAAGCCAGCCCTTATCAATTTAGTTCAATAATTAATTTTTCATGGCTTACCACAAGAGGATGCTTATGCTCATATTTCAAATATCTTAGAAAAGTGTGATACTTTTAAAATTAATAGTGTATCTGACGATGATATTCATTTGCAACTTTTTCATGTTTCTCTAAAGCATCAAGCAAGGGATTGGCTCACTTCTAAACCACCAGGCATGTTTACAACATGGGATCAATTAGCTGTAGCTTTTCTTGTAAAGTATTTCCCACCAACAAAAATGGCTAAGTTAAGAAATGATATCACAAGCTTTATTCAACTTGATAGAGAAAGTTTGTATGAAGCTTGGGAACATTTGAAAATTTTAGAAAGAAAAAGTCCCCCCCCCCCCTATGGAGTACCTGAATGGCTTTTAATTCAAATTTTCTATAATGGTCTTCATCCAAATATCAAAGGAATAATTGATGCACCAATGGGTGGTGCAATTATGAATAAAGATCCTTCAGAAGCAAATGATTTGATTGATGAAATGGTAGTAAATAACTACCATTGGACTTTAGAATAAGGTATGCATAAAAGAGTTGCAGGTTTACTTGAAATTGATAATTTCTTTTCTTGCAGCTAAGGTAGATACAATTGCTAAAAAGTTGGAGCATATCAACCTATCATCATCTCCTCTAGCCTATAAAGGATGTGGAGGAAATCATGACACATTATATTGCAGAATTATGGAGCAAGTACAATTTTTGGGAAATCAAAATAAGGGTTAGAACTTTTAAGGAAACACTTATAAGCCAACATGGAGGAATCATCCAAATTTATCATGGGGAAATCAAAATAATCAAAAAGCACCTTATCAACCACCATACCTAAAGAACCAGAATCAAGGATCTACTTCTTTAGAAAAGTTAAGTTATGAATTTGCTTTTGAAAAAATTCATCGGAGCGACTTCAGAGAGATTTGATAAAATTGAAAAGCAATATGACAAACTTGAGCAGAAAATTGAACGTCTCTCAATACAAAATAGAAATCTTGAACCTCATGTAGGTCAAATTACGGGTTCACTCAATACTCACAATCAAAGATCTCTTCCTAGCCAAATAGAGGTTAATCCAAGAAACATTGCAAAGTTGTTACTTTGAGAAGTGGCTTACAACTGAAAGATCCTCAATAACACAAAACTCCAGACTTAGATAAGGAAAAGGAGAAAGAAAAAGAAGATGAAATTAAAGAACAAGAAGCATCAAAAGAAACTATTAAGCCTTATATGCCTCCTATTCCTTTTCCTCAATGATTAAAGAAACAAAAATTAGATAAGCAATATGAAAAATTCTTAGAAGTTTTTAAACAATTTCATATTAATATTTTTTTTGCTGAAGCTCTTGCACAGATGCCGACATATGTGAAGTTTCTCAAATAATTGATATTTAATAAAAGGAAGTTGGAGGACAATGCAAAAATTGCACTAACAGAAAAGTACAGTGTGGTGATTCAAAATAAACTTCTTTCAAAATTAAAAGATCCAGGGGGTTTTTTATACCTTGTACCATTGGCGAAGTTGATTTTTATAAAGTATTATGTAATTTAGGAGTTAGTGTTAGTCTAATGCCTAGTTCTATTTATAGGAAACTTGGCTTCACACAATTACAACCAACAAAAATGTCTCTCCAGTTAGCTAATCATTCAATAAAATATCATGTTGGAGTAGTTGAAGATGTTCTTATCAAAGTAGATAAACTCTACATTCTAGTAGATTTTGTAATTCTTGAAATGGATGAGGATGTAGAAATTTCGCTTATATTAGGGAGGCCATTCTTGGATACAACTAGAGCAATGATCAACGTTCGAGGAGGGAAGCTTACTTTTCAAGTTGGAGAGGAGTAGAATTTAACTTAATAAAAGCAGCTAGACACCCAACATTTCTTGATTATTGTTTTCTAATTAATGTTATAGATGAATGTGTGCATCAAACATGTGAACAAATAGTTGATGGTTCTTTATAAACATGTATTGTACAAAGTTCTACATCAAATGATGAAAATAAGGAGGTAGTTGCTTATGCTTCAGTATTACAACAAACTCCACTCATGTACTTTTAGAAATTTAAACCTCTTGGAAAAGGTAAAACCCTACCTCCTCCTTCTATTGAAAAGCTCTGAAATTAGAATTAAAACTTCTTCCAAATCATCTCAGGTATGTGTATCTTGGATCCAATAATACTTTGCCTATTATTGTTAGTGCTAATTTGTCAAAAATTCAATTAAGTCAAACCTTAGATTTAATTAGAAAATATTAAAAAGCAATAGGTTGGACTATATCTGATATTAAGGAAACTAACCCTTTAATATGTATGCATAGGATATTATTGGAAGAAAATTCTAAACCTATGATAAACCAACAGAGAAGTTTAAATCCAAATATGAAAGAGGTAGTGAAAACAGAAGTGACTAAGCTCTTAAATTCAGGAATCATTTATCTCATTTCTGATAATTCTCGGGCAAGTCATGTACATATAGTTCCAAAGAAGGGAGGAATGACTGTGATAACAAATGAAAATAATCAATTAATTCCTTCAAGGATAGTCACAGGATGGTGTGTTTGTATAGACTATAGGAAATTGAACAAAGCTACTCGCAATTTCTCTTTACTATTTATTGTTCAAATGCTTGAAAGACTTATAAGTAATGCTTATTTTTATTTATTAGATGGATATTCAGGTTATTTTCAAATTCCCATAGCACTAAAAGATTAAGTAAAAAACAACATTCACATGTCCATATGGCACTTTTGCTTATCGTAGAATGCCTTTTGGACTATGCAATGCACCAGTAACCTTCCAAAGATGCACGATGGCCATATTTTTAGATATTGTGGAATTAATTATTGATTTTACTATTTATGGCACAACTTTTGATGCTTATTTACAACATTTGGAACAGGTAATTAAATAATGTGAAGAAATAACTCTTGTTCTTAATTGAAAAAAATATCATTTTATGGTAGAAGAAGGCATTATTCTTGGACACAAAGTTTCTAGAGCAAAGATCAAAGTTATTGAAAAAATACCACCACTAATCAATGTAAAGGGAGTTCATAGTTTTTTAGGACATGTAGGGTTTTACAGGCATTTTATAAAAGATTTTTCAATAATTGTTAAACCTTTGTGTGAGTTATTGAATAAGGATGTTGTTTTTAATTTTTCTAATGATTGTTTAACTGCTTTTAATAGGTTAAAAGTAGCACTTATAACAACTCCTATTATTTCACCATCAGATTGGTCTTTACCATTCGAGCTCATGTGTGATGCTAGTGACTATGCCATTGGAGCTGTATTGAGTCAAAAGAAAGATAAGAAAAGTCATGTCATTTATTATTGAAGCAGAACCCTTAATGATACTCAAATTAATTACGCTACAATAGAAAAAGAAATGTTTGCTATAGTTTTTGCTCTTGAAAAATTTAGATCTTATCTTTTAGGCTATAAAGTTATTATTTATACTAACCATGCGACAATTAAATATCTTATAAGTAAGAATGAAGCCAAACCAAGGTTGATTAGGTGGATTTTGTTTTTCAAGAATTTGATCTTGAAATAAAAGATAGAAAGGGCACAGAGAATTTAGTAGTGGATCATCTTTCAAGATTGGAGAAGCAAATGGACAAGGATATTCATCCTATTAATGAATCATTCCCTAATGAACAACTTTTCTCTATTAAAACTTATATTCCCTAGTACACTGACTTTGTGAATTATTTGGCAGGTGGTGTTCTTCCATCAGAAATAACTTATGCTCAAAAGAAGAAATTTCTTGTTGACGTTAAACACTACTTGTGGTAGGAACCTTTATTATTTAAACATTATGGGGATGGAATGATTTGTATATGTGTCCCAGAAGAGGAGATGAAAAGCATTCTAGAATTCTATCATTCAAAAGAATGTGGAGGTCATTCTAGCACATCTAAGAAAGCTGCTAAAATTTAGCAATCTGGATTTTTCTGGCCAAAACTTTTATTCAATCATGTAATAAATGTCAACGGGTAGGAAATATTTCAAAAAGATAAGATATGACGCTCAACATGATCCTTGAAGTTGAATTGTTTGATGTTTGGGGAATTATTTTTATGGGACCATTTCCACCATGATTTAATAATCAATACATTTTAGTGGCTGTAGATTATGTTTTAAAATGGGCCTAAGCATTAGCAAGTCCAACAAATGATTCAAAGGTTGTAACTAAGTTTGTTAAAAAGAATATTTTTTTCACTAGATTTGGCATTCCTAGGGCTATAATTAGTGATGGAGGTACTCTTTTTTGTAATAAGAGTTTTGATGCTATTCTTAAGAAATATGGAGTACACCATAAGATGGCAACACCTTATCACCCTCATACTAGTGGACAAGTGAAAATTTCTAATAGGAAAATTAAATGGATTTTGGAGAAAATAGTTAGTAATTCAAGGAAAGTTTGGTCTACTAAGTTGGATGATGCACTTTGGGCTTATAGACAAGTATATAAAAATCTGATTGGTATGTCACCATATAGACTTGTCTTTAGGAAAGCATGTCACTTACCGGTTGAGCTAGAACATAAGACATATTGGGCTATAAAATAACTGAACATGGACTTGAATAAGGCTGGATAAAAACATCTTTTACAGTTGAGTGAATTAGATGAAATTAGGTTTCAAGCTTATGAGAATGCCAAAATTATAAAGAAAGAACCAAGGCATGGCATGATAAATTGATCAAATTTAAGCAATTCCATAAAGGACAACAAGTTTTGTTGTACAATTCTAGATTAAAACTCTTTCTTGAAAAGCTTAAGTCTCATTGGTCGGGATCTTTTAAGGTTGTGAAGGTTAATCCTTATGGTGCAGTTGATATACAAAATCAAAAAGGTGAAATCTTTAAAGTAAATGGCCAATGATTGAAACCTTATTTTATTGGTGATCCAATAGATGTTGGGAGCTTCTATCACTTCAGTAAATGGACATTCAACCAGAGAATGTTGAGTTACCCAATTTCTTTTACATTTTGTTCATTTTAATTCATTTTCTTTTCAAATATTTGATTGATGTTGTTTAAATTTTTTCGTATGAACTTTGAAGCACCAAACCAAAAGGAACTTAAGGAATAAGGGTACCACAACCATGGTTTATCATCCCTAGGATTGAGGGGATCAACTAAAAGATGTGAAAATGCACAAGGAAAAAAATTATGAAGTTTTAGTGAAGAATTTCAACCCACGACCTTGGTTTTCCAAAGGGCCAGGGTCATGGGATTGATGATTACTTTTCCCAACAAG
Source organism: Garcia nutans (assembly GCA_947685225.1). Taxonomy (NCBI): domain Eukaryota; kingdom Viridiplantae; phylum Streptophyta; class Magnoliopsida; order Malpighiales; family Euphorbiaceae; genus Garcia; species Garcia nutans. The sequence continues at coordinate 17,913,426 of CANTUV010000012.1, read as the reverse complement.
GTAGCATGACAAAATAAAGGAGGTAGAAGCAAAACTAAACCCATGATCATGGCTATCCTAATTTCCATGGCCATGGGATTGATGTTTGATCTGCTAAAAACTAGAAGCATGTGGAAGAGATAATGGCAGAAGTAAACTCAAACCCATAACCGTAGCTTTACAAGAGCCACGGCCGTGACTTTCCATGTAAACCTTCCTTTGACTGGTAAAAATGTGTCCCATGACCGTGGCACTCCGAACCTATATATTCATCTCGCTTTCTATCTCTCTTCACATTTTGCAATCCCTAGCCGCCCATATTTGAAATCCATGACTTTTACCTCTCACCCCTTGACCAAAACTATAATTTTCACCCAAATTTCTTCAAATCTTCTTCAATTTCATCAAATTAAACACAAAATTGCCTAGAAGTAAAACCTTTGACAACAAATGAAAGGGTGAAGGATCCAAAAAGAGGCTACAAGAGGTATCATCATCTTCCTTAACACCTTCTCCACCTTCATCTCCACCACCTCAACGACTAAATATATATCCAAGAATTCGCTTATGTGATGAGGTGCAACAAAAAAGGTGCCATGACTTCAATTCATGTAAAATTTTTCCTTCTACATTCATTAATGGAAATATCATTAGAAAACTAAGATGAAATGGTTATTGCTTAAAATGTTTACTGATTTGCAATGGATCTTATTTGTTAGTATGTGTTACCCTACTTATGCAGAATTGACCCTTGAATTTTTAAGTAGTTTTTGGTTCATTCCACTAGATAGCAATGCTGCCCATAATGGTAGAGTAGAGTTTATGTTAGCCAATCACAATTATAATTGGCTCATAGTTGAATTTGGGCATGCTCTTGGACTAGTAGAATTGCAAGGTAATCATGGGTGAACTGAAGGTTTTGATGAAAAAGAAACATGGACTAGATTAGGGGGCATAAGGAGATTTAATAGCAAGATATCAAAAGCCTCTAATTTTACAAATATGTTATATTGATACATCCATTTTGTTTTGGCAAATACAATTTTTGGGAGAGGGGAGAGCCAAGGCACTGTTAACTCTAAAGAATTGCATTTCTTTTATTGTGCCATAAAAGAGAAAGTTTTTAATTTTGGTTTTTGGTTTGGTAAAAGGTGTGAGGAAGTAGTTAAGCAGGCCAGTAATATTGTTATAGGGGAATGATTACAAAAATTGTTGAATATCTTAATATAGATTTTGATCACCTTGCACCCATCCCGGGTAAGACTACAATTACCCATCCTAGCTATGATGTTAGAAACAAAGAGAGGGAACCAGTATTTAGTCTTAGGACCACTGGATGCCGATATTAATATTGATGAGGATGAATTATTTGGAGAGGGAGGTAATTTTGAGGAGCCAGAAGATCAACAACAACCTCCTCCACCTCTACCTTCTAAGGTCAATCCATATACTCTACAACTAAACACATTTGATTTTATTGCTAACAGACTTTATTCCTTTGAAAATGAGATGAACTGCATGAATGAACCTTGGGAGCAGAGATTTGACAATATGGAGAAGCAGTTTGGAGGAGTTGAGCATGAGGTTCAGACTATTTCTACTTAGATGACCGGACTCAGTGAGCAGTTCAATTCACTTTTTGCCCTGTTCAGACTCTACTACCCACCTCCACAGTAGCCCCCTTCACCCGGTGATGATCCTGATGTTAAAGACCACTGAGGATAGTGGTGTTTATAGTTTGGGGGAGTTTTTCCCTCAATTTGTTGGTTTTATGAACCTTGTGGTACTTTAAAATTGTGGTACTTTGAGTTTATGTTGTTTTATTATGCTTGTTTTTGAATATTTATAGTTTTATTTTATGTTATTATGCTTGGTTTAATTTATGAATTATTTATGGTTTTAAGTTTGGATAATTATTATATATTGAGTGTGGTTTAATATAGTTATGTGTATTCTTTTAGAAATTTATCATTATATTGTGATAGAAATAAATTGGAGTTACATTTGATTTCTTATATGTGATTTTATGTGTTTAAATTTTTTCTTTTAAAATTTATTGAATTTTAGAATAAGTTTATATTCTTTCACATTATTATTTGCCTAGGGCTAGAAAATGTTTAAAAGAGCTTTTGAGGCCAAATTGTATCTTGCTAAATAAAGAGAAAAATGATTTAGGCATTGCTTGTGGAAATAAATTCTTATACCTATCAATTTTAACATTGCCCCTAGATGTCCGTTTTGAGCCTAAAATAAATCTTAGCTTGAGTTTTTCTTGATTTAATAGCCACATAAACTACACTTTTCAATGTTAATGATCTTTTGAAAACAATTTCTCAAAATCAAATTGTTCAATTATGAGGATCAAATATTTTTAAAAAAAAAACTTCTTCCTTTACAATCTATAAAAGTCTCCTAAGTTTAAAGTTTGGGGTAGTTACATCTATTTGATTTAAATATATATATATATATATATCCACTAAAGGAGAGAAATGAGTCAAGAAAGGAACAAACATCCAAGGATCCTCTACAAGCTACATGGTATGAGAAATTTTGAAAGATAATTAACCATTTTTATTTAAGCTTTATGTTAGCCTTCACCTTTATAGACCCCATTACAAGCCAATCAAAGTCCTTTTAATTTCCCTTAAATTAGTGTGGTCTATTAATGGAGAAAGCTCAATTAAGCTTGCATATGAGACTAGGTTAATTTTAAAAAGAATATTTGCTTATCTAAAGTTTGATAATTGATTGCAATTAATTAAATTTTTTAGTACAGGAGGTGATAAGAGCATTTTTATACTTGTTTTTAGTATGATTTCTATGTGTTTTTAGTTAATGTTTCATTTGATTTTTGTTTAAAGTTTGTTTTAAGTGTTTGTTTTAGGTTAAAGTGCAAAAAACTCCCTTGGATGATCAAAACAACAAAGAAAGAGCATGAATCAAGCAAGACATGGCCAAGCCAAAGCAAGCTTGGCCGTGTCCCTCAAATGAATTCCAAGACAGTAGCTGACACACCCAAGAGACACGGCCAAGCCAGTGGCCGTGTCTCACCCAAGGAACAAAACCAAGAAAGGAAAGAAATGAAGTAGAAGCTGACACACCCAGGTGACTCGCCCAAGCTAGTGGCCATGTCACATGACACGGCCACAAGCTTGGCCGTGTCACCCATGGAAACAAAGAGAAAATGTTGACAAAGCTAAAAGCAAAAAGTGACACACCCACATGACACGGCCAAGCCACTGGCCGTGTCACATGACACGACCAGGAGCTTGGCCGTGTCTCCTAGAAGAAAAGAAGGAAAGAAAGGGCAGAAGGAGACACGGCCAGCAAGCTTGGCTGTGTCCTAAGCAAAGTGAGAGACATGGCCAGCAAGCTTGGTCGTGTCACCTAGGGCAACTTTGAAATATTCAAATTCTTTTGCAGACAAGTGGGGAACAAAGTCTAGCTTTTGCCAAAAGTAATATTAAACAAAAGAAAAGCTTGCCTAATTTGAGGAAAAGAAAGATTAAACAAAGGGAATGTGGGAGACAAGGAAGATTGGTGTGAGTTGGAAGGCATGAGTGAGCTTTGAAGAGAGTTAAAAGGAGAAGAAAATGGAGAGGAAGGGAGCTTAGACATGGAGGCTGAAACAAGGGAGAAGGAGCCAACTGCTGGAGCAAAGAGGAGAGTCTAAAGCTGAGTTTGAAGAAGGAGATACATCCTATACAAGACCTAAACCAAGAATCAATGATTGAAGTGAAGAAATACAAATTATTCGCCATGGATTGTTTGGTGTCTTTTACTCATTTCTCTTGTTCTATTTTTCTGGTTTTGAACATGAACTAATTGCTTCTCTATCTAGATATTGATGAACCCTAGCTTATTTGTATGGATTGAATAATTATATTTAGTTGAATCATTTGATTGACTTGTTTTATTCTTATGATGCTTAATGATTTATTTCCAATTGATAATAGCATGCTTATTGATTGATTGCAATTTTCATATTATTGACTTGAGAAAGCTTAATATGAATTGAATACTCATAAGGGTTGAGGGTTGATTGCAGTGCTAGAGATAGACTTACAAGATCCTTTGGTTTATAGTTCCTTGTTCTTAATGCAAGATCTATTTAATTGTGTTTGAGAAGAGATTCCGGCACTCTACTTAGTGATTAGGGATTAATTCAGTCGAGAGAGGTTTTAGTCTAAGTTAGAGGAATGCCAACTCAACTCTATTATGTGATTTAACTGAAATGATGTTCATAAATATCATTGAGGCTAAGGGGATTCAATATCTGGATAGTATTATTATTATCAATCCTTTTTTCACAACATTTAATTTCCCTTTACTTTCAGTTATTAAATTAATTATTTTTACTTGCAAAACATCACAAAACTATTGATTTGTTAAACAACGGTTAAGATTTGCACTAGTACTTGACCTTGTCCTCAGTGGAACGATAACTCACTCACTACTTTATTACTTGGGTGACCCGTGCATTTGCGGTATTGCTATATCACTGCCGCTGCCGGGGAACAACGGTTTCAATATTAGTAATATAATTAAGACTGTTGATTTAGTTTTATTTTCATTTGTTTTTAACATTGGTTCTTGCTTATTTACTATCATTTTAGGTGTTTCTTCCCATTTATGACCAGAGCTAGCTCATCCCAACTGCTTGAATTAAACCCAGAGCTAGAGAGAACGTTGAGGAGGAAGCGAAAGGAAGAAGGGGAGGCACTTTTGGAAGACACATAAATAGAAATAAATCAGGAAATAGAACAAGAAGAAGTATTTGAAGTGATGGAAGAAACTGGACCAAGAACAATGCAGGAGTTTGCTAAGCCCAATCTAACTGGAGCTGACTCTAGTATCCGGAGGCCGACAGTTGCTGCGAACAACTTTGAAATAAAAGCAAATGTAATTCAAATGGTGCAGCAGACTTGTCAATTCGATGGGTTTCCTGATGAAGATCGTAATGCACATATTGAGAATTTTCTGGAGATATGTGACACATTCAAGATAAATAATGTCTCAGATGATGCAATTAGGCTGAGGTTGTTCCCATTCTCCCTTAGAGATAGACCAAAGAAGTGGCTGAAATCTTTTCCTCCAGGAACCTTCACTACATGGGTTCAGTTGGCAGAGAAATTCCTAGAAAAATACTTCCCACCGTCCAAAACTGCTAAGTTGAGGAATGATATCTCATCCTTTCTGCAGCAAGATGGTGAGACCCTTTATGATGCCTGGAAAGATTTAAAGATTTGTTGAGAAGGTATCCTCATCATGGACTTCCACTATGGCTTCAAATTCAAACGTTTTACAATGGGTTGAATTACATAAGTAAGCAATCCATTAATGCAGCAGCTGGTGGTACCATAAACAACATGTAACACCCCTATACCCCGTATACATACACAGCATGCTTATACGATCGTAATATACATATACTGAATATAGAAAATGCCACAGCTTATAAAATACACAAGTCATAACTCGAAAAGAAATAAAATAAATATCAAAGGTTTAGAAGAAATTCATAAAACATAATAGATAAAAACATTTATTAATACGCAGCGGAAATTATAACAAATACTTACAAGTACATATACATTAAAAATCAAAATTTACAAAACATGAAATATATACATGATTGGCAGCTTGACTCTCTGATCTTTAAGCTCTAGGCCAACTCTTCAAGCATAAACTCAACTAGGTCTAGAGGAATCTTCAGTCTCAACCCTATCACCTGCGCGATAAATCACAATCGCGCTAAGCCAACGGCTTAGTGGTACAAACCATAATGATATTATGCAATGTCAATATCAATGTCATACATTCAATATTAATAACATAGACATACATGGGCCCAACAAGTATTTAATATGATATTCAAAGTTCAGAGTTACTGCTTTGGTCTATAATCACAATGATCAAGCCCATAGGCAATATATCTCATATCTCTATCCATGGATAGTGTAACAGACCCAGTCTCTTGGACCATCAACCCAATAAACTTGAGGAGATCCTCAACCCGGCAAGTTTGTTACTAGTAACAGACCCAGTCTCTTGGACCATCAACCCGATTGAAATCGAGGAGATCCTCAACCCGGCAAGACTGTTACTTTTCATATATTTAATATTCATAATTCATATAGTGTAACAAACCCAGTCTCTTGGACCTCAATTCAACTCAAAGTGAAGAGATCCTCAACCCGGCAAGACTGTTACCTTTCAGATGCATGCCACCAAACCCAGCACTCTGAAAATTGAATAACATATTAGGTATACAATCAATTCATTTACCTCTTTACCATTCTCTTTCTCAATTCATGTCTTATAAACAATTAGGCAATCATGCCTCCAACATCATTTACAATATCATAGCCAACCACAAGGGCTTCACATTTCATTCTATTTCAATTCATATTCAAATACTCATAATCAATATACATATATCATATTGCATTTCACAAAGTTCACATTGTATAAAACATAACATTATTTATATGCATCAACAATGCAATAAGTTACTTAGCACATTTATAACCAAATGTGTTAAGTCTCAAGATCATATAATGTATGCAATAATGTATGGTTTGTACTTACCTCAAAACAACTCACACAACTCTATTGACTTCCTCTTCCAAAATCCTTCACTTCTTAAATTATGGCAAATCACCTTCTTCACAACCTATTCCAAAAGAATGATGAAACCCATATGAGATCATAAGGCTAAGAACCAACTAGGGCAAACTCTAAACATGACACGCTCAACCACACGGGCGTGTCCCTAACCGTGCCCTAACTCCACAACACAGAAGCTTTTACATGCTCAGAACCACGGGCATGTAATACATTCTGCCTCTCAGAAATATTAACACGTCCAACAACATGAGCGTGCTCATGGCCTTGTCAATTCCCCAAAAACACAGTGGCTATGACACGTTCAATAACACGGGCGTGTTACTAGTCGTGTCAAACCTACTGCCACACAGAACAATTGACACGCCTAAAAACCTGAACGTGCTCGTGGGCGTGTCAGGTCAAAAACCCAGATTCCGGCCAAAACAACAAAACACCCAACAAATCACTTCTTCCACCAACATCCACTTCAAACAAACTCAACTACACACATCCAAAAACCATCTTAAACTTGTAAAAACATCAAAACAAGACAAAATATACATTAACCACAAATCACCAATCTCATCAAAAACCCTAAACACACCTTCAACACTATCTCTTACAACACACTTACTCTTTCCTTCAATCCACCCTCAAAATCCATAATCAATTAACCAAACACTCTTAAACATATCACAATCAAACAACACACTCTTACAATCAACAATAATCTATCAAATCAAACACAACTTCAATAAAATCAAGAGAAATCAAGAGAAAACTTACCAAGGATGAAGAAACTCTTAAATCTCCAACTTGATCTCTTGAAAACTTCCTTCAATCATGAACTTGGAAGACCAAATCTCTCTCTTGCTCTCTTGTTTCTTAGATGGCCGGACAACAAAAGGAAAGGAAAAGAGAAGGAGAAGAAATGAAAGAAAGCCACGAAGGAAGAAGAAAAGAAAGAAAACCCAAAGAAAACAAAGTCAACTCTTTTCCTTAAAACCCTCTCAACCAAGCATTTAATATAAAATAATCAAAATATCATCTTCCACTAACTCTAATCCCACTTAATTAATTAATTCCTTAAACACAATTAATAATAATTACTCTCTTCCTTTGACTTTCCATTTTGACCAACATATATGTTATATATCTTGCCATATACACAACATATACATTCTCTCTATACATTTCTTTCCTTTCCAATTACACATATGCATATGATACAAATAAGACAACCATCATCTCAAAACTTCTAGGCACACTTTTGGGATATTACACAACAAGACACCTAAACAAGCAAGGGATTTAATTGAAGACATGGCTATCACCAATTATCAGTAGCAAGCCCCAAGGGAGCAAGGAAAGTTGAAGGTCATGGGTTCACATCAATTAGATCCTGTGGTGGCTTTGACAGCCCAATTGGAAGCATTGAATAAAAAATTTGATTCTTTGGCCTCTTCTTCTGGGAAAGCAATGCAAGTGATGTCTTGTGAATGGTGTGGGGGTGGACATCAAAGTCAAGATTGCCAAAGTGGAAACATGTTTGCTAGGCAAGAGCAAGTAGATTATGTGGGAAATATGCCAAGGCAACAACAAAATAACCCCTACAGCAACACATACAATCCAGGGTGGAGAAATCATCCAAATTTCTCATGGAATAATCAAAATAATCCAAGACCTCCCCCTAGATTCCAGCAGCCCCAACATCAACAAGCTACCCCGCCAAGAAAGAGTAGTTTGGAGGACATGATGGAAAAATTTATAGCAGCTTCTGAAACTAGGTTCCAATCAACTGAAACCACCCTATGAAATCAGCAAGCCTCTATTCATAATTTGGACAATCAGGTGGGGCAAATTGCCAAGTTGCTTAGTGAGAGACCACAAGGAAGTTTGCCTAGCAACACTGAGGCAAATTCTGAAGAGCAGCTTAAGGCAATTACACTGAGGAGTGGAAAAGAGATCAAGGGTAATGTGGTTGAGAAAAGAGGAGAAGTGGCAGAGAAAAGGACTGAAGTACAAGAAAAAGAAAAAGACAACAATCCTCCTCTCACTTTGGGAGAGAAAGCTGCACTAGAAAGTGAGAAAGAGAAGCAGCCGCAAGAAACCAGCCCCATACTGAAGGAATACCGACCTAGAGTACCCTATCCGGCAAGGTTGAACAAGGACAAGATTGATGCTCAGTTCGATAAGTTTCTTGAACTTTTTAAACAACTGCACATTAATATTCCATTTGCTAAAGCTTTGTCACAAATGCCTAAGTATGCTAAATTTTTGAAAGATATCCTTTCTAACAAAAGGAAACTTGAGGAAGTGTCTTTAGTGCATTTATCTGAAAAGAGTTCGGCAATTTTCAAAGAAGGTTACCTAAGAAGTTAAAAGATCCAGGTAGTTTTACCATTCCATGTTTGATAGGTAACCTTGAGGTTAAAAGTGCATTAGCTGATTTGGGGGCTAGCATAAATGTTATTTGTAAACCTAAACCAACACTCTTGACCATCCAACTTATTGATAAGTCAGTAATCCACCCTCGTGGCATTATAGAAGATGTGTTGGTAAAAGTTGGGGATTTCATTTTCCCCAATGATTTTGTTGTCATTGATATTGATGAGGATGTGGATGTTTCACTTATTCTTGGTAGGCCATTTTTAAATACAGCTCGTGTCGTTATCGATGTTCATGATGGCACATTAACTTTGAGAGTGGATGATGAGAAAGTTATTTTTAGGATACATGATGCCATGAAACATTCACTTTCAATTGATGAGGCGGAATCATGCACTGATGTTGTTGAGCATGAGACCGTAAATTGTGTTACTAACATTGTTTCCAAGGATCCCCTTGAGTTGTGTTTATTGCAGGAAAATGTTGAGGATTAAGAAGCAATGGAGTAGCTTGCTTTTCTTGAAGCAAGCAAATCGTTCAAATGCAGGGCATATGAGACTATTGAGATGCCAAAGGAAGAAAAGTCAAAACCATCGGTGATTGATCCACCCAATTTGGAACTGAAACCTCTTTCAGATCACCTTGAGTATGGATTTCTAGCGGAGAAAAAGAAACTGCCAATAATTATGAGTTCTCACCTATCTTTTGAGCAGAAGGAGAAGCTTATCCAGTTGTTGCAGAAACATAAGCAAGTGATAGCTTGGAAGATAGCAGACATCAAGGGTATCACTCCATCCTATTGCACTTACAAGATACTGATGGAAGATGAATTCAAACCAGTAGTGCAACCACAATGGAGACTAAACCCAAAGATGAAAGATGTAGTGAAGACTGAAGTGATAAAACTACTAGATGCAGGGATATCTATCCGATCTCAGATAGCTCTTGGGTGAGCCCAGTTCAGGTAGTACCAAAGAAAGGAGGGATGACAGTGGTCCCTAATGAAAATGATGAGCTGATTCCAACAAGAACAGTTACCGCTTGGAGGGTTTGCATTGACTATAGAAAATTGAATGATGCAACTAAAAAGGATCATTTTCCTTTACCATTCATTGATCAGATGTTGGAGAGGTTATCCGGCCATGAGTACTACTGCTTTTTGGATGGTCTTTTAGGCTATCTCCAAATTCTTATTACCCCGGAAGACCAAGAGAAAACTACATTCACCTGCCCATATGGGACATTCGCATATCGAAGAATGCCATTCGGGTTGTGCAATGCACCTGCGACTTTCCAAAGGTGCATGGTAGCAATTTTTTATGAGCTTATAGAGGATATTATGGAGGTGTTTATGGATGATTTCTCAGTCTATGGCAGCTCATTTGAAAGATGTTTGGAAAACCTTGAAAGAGTCTTGATGAGATGTGAGGAAACCAATCTAGTGCTTAATTGGGAAAAGTGTCATTTCATGGTTCAAGAGGGAATTGTGTTGGGACACAAAATTTCAAACAAGGCCATTGAGGTGGATCAGGCTAAGGTAGACACCATTGAGAAGTTACCACCACCCACATCTGTGAAGGCCATCATAAGTTTTCTAGGACATGCGGGTTTTTATCGGAGGTTCATTCGAGATTTTTCTAAGATAGCCCGTCCATTGACAAGACTCCTTGAGAAGGATGTGGATTTTATTTTTTGATGAGGAATGTCTGAGAGCATTCACAACCCTTAAAGAGAAATTAACACATGCTCCAATCATGGTAGCTCCTAATTGGAATCTACCATTTGAATTAATGTGCGATGCAAGTGACTTTGGGAGTAGTTTTGGGTCAACGCAAGGAGAAATACTTTCAGCCTATCTACTATGCTAGCAAGACCTTGAACACAGCTCAAGCTAATTACACAACTACAGAGAAAGAGCTGCTAGCTGTGGTTTTTGCTTTTGACAAGTTTAGATCATTATCTAATTTTGTCAATCTAAACTTGTCAAAGGTGATTGTTTATATAGACCATTCGGCTTTGAGGTACTTATTTGCAAAAAATTGATGCAAAGCCTAGGCTAATCCGTTGGGTCTTATTACTGCAGGAATTCGACTTGACGATTCAAGACAAGAAGGGAGCTAAAAATCTGGCAGCAGATCATCTTTCTCTCTTAGAGAATCCAACCTTGTAGAGGTTTGAAGTAGGGGACATCGATGATCACTTCCCCAATGAGCAGCTGTACGCCATGGTAAGTGAGGTAAGTAACTTAAATTTTGAAACACCTTGGTTTGCAGATTTTGCTAACTATTTAGTTGTTAGGGAACTTCTTAAGGACTTAACTTATCAATAAAAGAAGAAATTCTTTTCTAATTTAAAATATTATTTTTGGGAGGATCCCTTTTTATTTAAATTATGTAAGGATCACATGATCCGACGATGTGTGGCATGGCCCGAAACAATGAACATTCTTAGTCAATACCATGCTGGACCAGCTGGTGGTCATATGGGAGCCAATAGGACTGCTCAAAAGGTACTAGAATCAGGATTTTATTGGCCCACTTTATTTAGGGATAGCTACGAATATATAAATCATTGTGATCGTTGCCAAAGAACTGGAAACATTTCATCTCGTGATGAGATGCCCCAAAATGGGATTTTAGTGTGTGAGATCTTTGATGTATGGGGGATCGATTTTATGGGACCCTTTCCAAATTCCTTTGGTAACAAATATATTCTTGTAGCTATAGACTATGTATCTAAATGGCCTGAAGCCCAACCCTTGGCAACCAATGATGAAAGGGTTGTTGTGAAGTTTTTAAAGAAGTTGTTTTCTCAATTTGGTACACCAAAAGCAATTATAAGTGATAGGGGTACTCACTTTTGTAACTTTCAACTTGCGAAAGTTTTCAAAAGATTAGGAGTTACACATAGGTTTGCTACTTATTATCATCCCCAAACTAGTGGCCAAGTTGAGAACACGAATAGGGAGATTAAAAGAATTATGGAAAAAACTATAGAGCGGTCCCGAAAGGATTGGTCCGAGAAATTGGACAACGCTCTATGGGCTTTTAGGACTGCATTCAAAACTCCCTTAGGCACTACACCATTTAGGTTGGTATATGGAAAAACTTGCCACTTACCTGTTGCAATTGAACATAATGCATATTGGGCTATAAAACATATTAACCTTGATCTAGCTTGTGCAGGTGAAAGGCAAAAATTGCAGGTAAGCGAGTTGGACGAGTGGAGATTGCAAGCTTATGACAATGTGAGAATGTATAAGGAACGTACCAAGAGAAGGCATGATGCTCACATTAAGCAACGGAAAGAGTTTCAAGCGGAAGACCAGGTATTATTGTACAATTCAAGGCTTCGACTCTTCCTAGGTAAGTTGAAATCTCGATGGTCTGGTCCTTTTACTGTCAAGGAAGTTTTCCCCTATGGAGTGGTTGAAATAACTCACCCAAAAAAAGGAGATTTTAATGTCAATGGGCACATGCTCAAATTTTATTTTGGAGGGTAAATACAGGACTTAAAGGAGGTTTTACACCTCCAAGACTAGGGACATTTGCCCTGAACGTCCAACTAATACGACGTTAAAGAAGTGCTAGGTGGGAGGCAACCCACCATTTTATTCGTTCTTTAATTTTTATGTCTTTAATTCCTGTATTTTGGTTTTAAGAAAAAAAATATGTTTCATCTAAACTCTCTCTATTAGTTTATGCATGCTCACATTGAGGACAATGTGAATCTTTAAGAGTGGGGTGCATTTTGTGTGTTTACTTTTACTTGTTTTAGTTTAAGTTTAGTTAATATTTCTCTTGTTTTTCTTTGAATAAATCAATTTTGGAAAGTTCAATTGTTATAAATGCTTAATTGATGACCTTTGAACTTTAGAAGCATGAATTTGAGAATTGAGTAGAATTGGTGCTTATTGTCAATTTTGTTGGTTTTTCTTTGCATCACCATCAACCTAGTGAGGAATTGAGCCATCAACTAATTATTCTTGCTATGGGTGAACATCTTTGGTTGATGACTTGCTAGAACTTGCTTTGATATGCATTTTAAGATTACATAAAAATTTCAATTAGGCATCAAGATGATTAAGGCAATTATGTGAACCCACTTTGGCTTAAAAAGACCAACCCTATATTTAACATATTTAACCTTAGTTAGCCAATTTTGAGCTTATTTTATTTTCCCTTTATTTCTTTTTCATAACACCATTAGCTTGAACCTTGTTGTTTTAACTCTTACCCTCTCATTAGGTCAAGAGCAATTTAAGAACGTTTATGACCAAGTGTTGTGTTGAATTAAGTGTGGGGTTAAATATAGTAGGTTTAATATTGCAAAGCAAAAAAAAATAAATCAAATAAAAATAAATCAAATAAAAAGAAGAAAAATAAGAATAATTGTTGTTCTTGTTGAAAGGGTTGGAATATGTTTTAGAATAATCATTAAAAGATGTAATAAGTGAGTTCCCTTGAAAAGTTCTTTAAGTGTCAACGGTAGATAAGAGGAAGATGTTTTGGGATCGTTGGGTTATACATATGATCGGTTACTTCATTCTTGAAGTGCTCTTGAACTTAATGATTAAGCTCACATTTCCTAAATGCCATGCCTCTTCCTTAGCCCCATTACAACCCAAAGAAAGACCTTTTGATTGATGCTTGATTATGATTAAGTGGTGAAGATTTGATAGATAAGCAAGCCTATGGCGATAATCTTTCATTGATTGTTATGAGTGTAAACACCACCTTGATCAAACACTTTCTAAGAGTTGGTGAGGGAATGACAACATAGGTTATGCAGGAAAAGCCACTTAATTGCATTAGTTTCAATTTTGTTCGATTTGATATTGATTGCGGATTTAGGGATAGGGAAGTCTTGATGCATTTTTATAACTCTTGAACTTGATCAAATGTTCTTGTTTAGCTTGTTTTAATTTTAGCCTTGCTTGGGGACAAGCAAGGAATTAAGTGTAGGGTATTTGATAAGAGCATTTTTTATACTTGTTTTTAGCATGATTTCTATGTGTTTTTAGTTAATGTTTCATTTGATTTTTGTTTAAAGTTTTTTTTAAGTGTTTATTTTAGGTTAAAGTGCAAAAAACTCCCTTGGATGATCAAAACAATGAAGAAAGAGCATGAATCAAGCAAGATGGTGCGTCGTGCCTAGTGCTATAGCAATACCGCAAGTGCACGGGTCTCCCAAGTAATAAAGTAGTGAGTGAGTTATCGTTCCACTGAGGACAAGGCCAAGTACTAGAGCAAATCTTAACTGTTGTTTAGCAAATCAATATTTTTGTAAAGTTTTGTAATTAAAGACAACTAACTTAAATAAATGAAAGTAAAGATAAATTGATTGTTGTATAAAAAGGTTTGATGATAATGATACTATCCAGATATTGAATCCCCCTAGCCGCAATTACATCACATAATAGAGTTGAATTGGCATTCCTCTAACTTAGACTAAAACCTCTCTCGAGTGAATTAATCCCTAATCACTAAGTAGAGTACCGAAATTTCTTCTCAAACACAATTAAATAGATCTTGCATTAAGGACAAGGAACTATAAACCAAAGGATCTTGTAAGTCTATCTCTAGTACTCCAATCAATCCTCAACCCTTATGAGTATTCACTTCATATCAAGCATTCTCAAGTTAATAATATGAAAATTTCAACCAACTAATAAGCATGCTATTATCAATTGGAAATAAATCATTAAGCATCATAAGAATAAAACAACTCCATCAATTAAAATTATTCAATCATACAAAAAAACTAGGGTTTATCAATATCTAGATAGAGAACGATTTAGTTCATGTTCAATACACTTACTACAACAACAACAACAACAATAACATTAAAATGAATTAAAAGGAGAAAAGTAGAAAAACCCCTTTCAATGTAGCTTCTTCAATCTTCAAGAGCTGCCAATGTAAAATGGAGATGGTGGAGAGGATAGAAATGGAGGATGAAGATGAAGAGTCATGGAGAGTGTCACTCCCTCCTTGCCCAAAATGTGTATGCCCAAGCCTCCTCCTCTCAAACCTCTGTTCTCTATTTTTTGCAAAAATATGCAGAACTTAGAAGCCTCCTTCTTCTTCCTCTTCTTCTCTTTTTATGTCCCTCCAAAACTCAAGCCCATGCTTTCCAACTCACACCACTCTCCCTTGTTCCCCACATTCTCCTTGTTTAATATTTCTTTCCATCAATTAGGCAAGCTTTTCTCTTCTTTAATGGCAAAAGCAAAGTCCTTGTTCACCACTTGTCTCCCAATTCGTGCAAAAGAATCAAGGTTTTCATAGGTGACACGGCCAAGCCATGAGTGGCTTGGCTGTGTCTCTTTTTTTTCTTTGGGACACGGCCAAGCTAGTTGGCCGTGTCCATCACTGCCCTTTCTTTCTTTCTTTGTTTTCTTTGTTCTTCAAGGAGTGACATGGCCAAGCTTGTGGCCGTGTCATGTGACACGGCCAGTGGCTTGGCCGTGTCATGTGACACGGCCTTCTGCTTCTTTTCCTTCCTTCTTTGCTTGGTTCTTTGGCTAGGGATGGGACACGGCCACTGGCTTGGCCGTGTCACTTGCCAGTGTCTTCTTCTGCCAAGTTTTCCTTCCTTTCTTGGTCTCTTTGATTTTTGCTCTTTGGGTGAGACACGGCCAGTGGCTTGGTCGTGCTCCTGCCCGTGTCAGCTACTGTCTTGCTCTTCTTTTGAGTGACATGGCCAAGTTTGCTTTGGCTTGGCCATGTCTTGCTTGATTCATGCTCTTTCTTCATTGTTTTGACCATCCAAGGGAGTTTTTCCACTTTAACCTAAAACAAACTTTAAACAAAAATCAAATGAAACATTAACTATAAACACATTAAAATCATACTAAAAACAAGTATAAAAATGCTCTTATCAAATACCCCACACTTAATTCCTTGCTTGTCCTCGAGCAAGGCTAAAATCAAAACAAACTAAACGCAAAAATTTTGTCAAGTTCAAGAGTTATAAAAATGCATCAGGACTTCCCTATCCCTAAATCCGCAATCAATATCAAATCGAACAAAATTGATACCAATGCAATTAAGTGGCTTTCCATGCATGACCTATGTTGTCACTCCCTCACCAACTCTTAGAAAGTGTTTGATCATGGTGGTGTTTACATTCATAACAATCAATGAAAGATTATCGCCATAGGCTTGCTTATCTATCAAATCTCCACCACTTAATTACAATCAAGCATCAATCAAAAGGTCTTTTATTGGGTTGTAATGGGATTAAGGTAACCGATCATTTAGGAAATGTGAGCTTAATCATTAAGTTCAAGAGCACTTCAAGAATGAAGTAACCGATCATATGTATAACCCAACGATCCCAAAACACCTTCCTCTTATCTACCCCTTGACATTGAAAGAACTTTTCAAGGGAACTCACTTATTACATCTTGTAACATATTCCAACCCTTTTAACAAGAACAACAATTATTCTTATTATTTTTCTTCTTTTTATTTGATTTCTTTATTTTTTTTTCCTTTGCAATCTTAAACCTACTAAATTTAACCCACACTTAATTCAACACAACACTTGGTCATAACGATCTTAAAATCCTCTTTGACCTAATGAGAGGGTAAGAGTTAAAACAACAAGGTTCAAGCTAATGATGTTGTGAAAAAGAAAGAAAAGGAAAAACGAAATAGGCTCAAAATTGGCTAACTAAGGTTAAAAATAGGGTTGGTCTTTTTAAGCCAAAGTGGGTTCACCTAATTGCCTTAATCATCTTGATGCCTAATTGAAATTTTTATGTAATCTTAAAATGCATATCAAAGTAAGTTCTAGCAAGTCATTAATCAAAAATGTTCACCCATAACAAGAATAATCAGTTGATGGCTCAATTCCTCACTAGGTTGATGGTGATGCAAAGAAAAACCAACAAAATTGATAATAAGCACCAATTCTACTCAATTCTCAAATTCATGCTTCAATAATTCAAAGGTCATCTATCAACAATTTATAACAATTGAACTTTCCAAAATTCATTTATTCAAAGAAAAACAAGAAAAAAATTAACTGAATTTAAACTAAAACAAGTAAAAGTAAAAACACAAAATACAAAATGCACCCCACACTTAAAATTTCACATTGTCCTCAATGTGAGCATGCATACACTAAAAGAGAGTTTAGAGGAAACCTGATTTCCATCGTTCCCATATACGATGTGTAGGGCTCCTTCCACCCATTATTTAATTGCAGCCCATGACTGAGAGGATGAATAACATGTAACATTGAAGTGTGCCCAATGTATGGAAACCCCTAAATATTATTCCTTGAAGAGAAATTGTCCTAAAGGGACATGTGAAGGTTGCCTCGGGGTGATCCTCCAGTACTATAGGAACTTGGTAATAAGTTGTCTTTGTGCAACATGGGCATATCAGATTTCTGCTCTTCCTTACCACCAAAAGTATAAGGGATGATTTTTCGGGACTCTTGAAATTCAACCAAGGTTGGTGGAATCACTTCTTTGTCCACTTTAACAATGTCATGTCCCCTCTCAACAACCTCAGCATCTAAAATTGGCTTACACTCCTCAAGTTCTAAATTGGGCATTTCATGTTCTTCTTCTAAGGGCATACCCATCTCAAACTTATTTTCAATATCTCCTTGGGAGTACATGTCATAGATGTCAGAAAGTTGCATACCTTGCTTCTCGTCCTTCAAGTTACTTGGAAATGGACTTGATGGCCTATAAGGATTAGAAGTTTCATGCAACTTGGGTGAGGTTGATGCCTCCAAATTTTCCTCCTCCATTGATTGGCTTGGCTCCTCCATGTTGGGTAGTATCTCCTCGACATTGTCTTCCTGATTAGTCCCTACATCAAAGGAATCACAAAAATTGTTATATATCACCTGTTCACTCCTCAAATTTGTGATTACCTAAATTTGCTCCAATTGGCTATGAGACTCCTTCTTTTGGTGTGCTTGGGGTTGATGCGCCAGCTGCTCAACTTGAGCTTCCAACCTCTTCCATGTTTCTTGCAAAGATTCAGACCTCAACTTATCTTCCACTATGTATTGCTTGAATTGAGATTGAAATTTCTCATTATGTTGAATGAAGGCATTCAATCTTTCCTCCAAAGTGGGTTCATTAAGGTAATCTTGATTCAACATGTGTTTTTTATTATAGGCATTTAGCTTATCCTCCAATGTGGGTTGCTTAAGGTGGTTTTGGTTTGAAAATTGTTCTTGAAAGTAAGAACTTCCTTGGTAAGGCTGAAAGAATTGTTGAGGTGGAATGTACTGCTGGTTTTCCCAAGAAAAATTTTGGTGGCTTTCCCAGCTTGGATTATAAGAATTGGAATATAGGCCATTACCTCCCATTTGTTGGAAACTTTGGTAGTCATATTCTTCCTCGTGCCATTCTTGGTATCGTTCGAAACCAAATGAACATGTATTGGCACTATGTCCTGCATTGCCACATGCTGCACATACCATGTTAGAATTATAGTCCCTATCATAAACTCCCCCGTACTGTGAAAACTGCATCTTTACAATAAAAAGAACACTTAACAATTTAAAGAAAAACACACAAACAATTAAAAAGAAACAAATTCAAACACAACAAACAAACAAATTTACAGAAAACAAACAAACAATTCAAAGGAAAACACACAAACAATTCAAAGAAAACAAACAAACATTCTTCATAAAAAAAATAAAACTGAATCAACAGTCTTAATTATATTACTAGTATTGAAACCATTGTCCTCGGCAGCGGCGCCAAAAACTTGGTGCGTCGCGCCTAGTGCTATAGCAATACCGCAAGTGCACGGGTCACCCAAGTAATAAAGTAGTGAGTGAGTTATCGTTCCACTGATGACAAGGCCAAGTACTAGTGTAAGCTTTCTCAAGTCAATAATATGAAAATTGCAACCAATCAAAAAGCGTACTATTATCAATTGAAAATAAATCATTAAGCATCATAAGAATAAAACAACTCCATCAATTAAATTTTTCAATCATACAAAATAAACTAGGGTTTATCAATATCTAGATAGAGAACAATTTAGTTCATGTTCAATACACTTAATACAACAACAACAACAATAACATTAAAATGAATTAAAAGGAGAAAAGTAGAAAAACCCCTTTCAATGTAGCTTCTTCAATCTCCAGGAGCTACCAATGGAAGATGGAGATGGTGGAGAGGATAGAAATGGAGGATGAAGATGAAGAGTCAAGGAGAGTGTCACTCCCTCCTTGCCCAAAATGTGTATGCCCAAGCCTCCTCCTCTCAAACCTCTGTTCTCTGTCTCTGTTCTCTGTTTTCTACAAAAATCTGCATAACTTAGAAGCCTCCTTCTTCTTCCTCTTCTTCTATTTTCATTTCCCTCCAAAGCTCAAGCCCATGCTTTCCAACTCACACCACTCTCCCTTGTTCCCCACATTCTCCTTGTTTAATATTTCTTTCCATCAATTAGGCAAGCTTTTCTCTTCTTTAATGGCAAAAGCAAAGTCCTTGTCCCCCACTTGTCTCCCAATTCGTGCAAAAGAATCAAGGTTTTCATAGGTGACACGGCCAAGCCATGAGTGGCTTGGCCATGTCTCTTGTTTTTCTTTGGGACACGGCCAAGCTAGTTGGCCCTGTCCATCACTGCCCTTTCTTTCTTTCTTTGTTTTCTTTGTTCTTCAAGGAGTGACACGACCAAGCTTGTGGCTGTATCATGTGACACGGCCAGTGGCTTGGCCGTGTCATGTGGGTGTGTCACCTTCTGCTTCTTTTCTTTCCTTCTTTGCTTGGTTCTTTGGCTAGGGATGGGACACGGCCAAGCTTGTGGTCGTGTCATGTGACACGGCCACTGGCTTGGCCATGTCACTTGCCAGTGTCTTCTTCTGCCAAATTTTCCTTCCTTTCATGGTCTCTTTGATTTTTACTCTTTGGGTGAGACACGGCCAGTGGCTTGGCCTTGTCTCCTGCCCATGTCAACTACTGTCTTGCTCTTCTTTTGAGTGACACGGCTAAGCTTGCTTTGGCTTGGCCATGTCTTGCTTGATTCATGCTCTTTCTTCATTGTTTTGACCATCCAAGGGAGTTTTTCCAATTTAACCTAAAATAAACTTTAAACAAAAATCAAATGAAACATTAACTAAAAACACATTAAAATCATACTAAAAACAAGTATAAAAATGCTCTTATCACAAGACATGGCCAAGCCAAAGCAAGCTTGGCCGTGTCCCTCAATTGAATTCCAAGACAGTAGCTAACACACCCAAGAGACACGGCCAAGCCAGTGGCCGTGTCTCACCCAAGGAACAAAACCAAGAAAGGAAAGAAATGAAGCAGAAGCTGACACACCCAGGTGACACGCCCAAGCCAATGGCCGTGTCACATGACATGGCCACAAGCTTGGCCGTGTCACCCTTAGAAACAAAGAGAAAATGTTGAAAGCAGAAAGTGACACATCCATATAACACGGCCAAGCCACTGGCCGTGTCACATGACATGGCCAGGAGCTTGGCCGTGTCACCTAGAAGAAAAGAAGGAAAGAAAGGGCAGAAGGAGACATGGCCAGTAAGCTTGGCCGTGTCCCAAGCAAAGTGAGAGACACGGCCAGCAATCTTGGCCGTGTCACCTAGGGCAACTTTGAAATATTCAAATTCTTTTGCAGACAAGTGGGGAACAAAGACTAGCTTTTTCCAAAAGTAATATTAAACAAAAGAAAAGCTTGCCTAATTTGAGGAAAAGAAAGATTAAACAAAGGGAATGTGGGAGACAAGGAAGATTGGTGTGAGTTGGAAGGCATGAGTGAGCTTTGAAGAGAGTTAAAAGGAGAAGAAAATGGAGAGGAAGGGAGCTTGGACGTGGAGGCTAAAACAAGGGAGAAGGAGCCAACTGCTGGAGCAAAGAGGAGAGTCTAGAGCTGAGTTTGAAGAAGGAGATACATCCTATACAAGACCTAAACCAAGAATCAAGGATTGAAGTGAAGAAATACAAATTATTCACCATGGATTGTTTGGATTCTTTTACTCATTTCTCTTGTTCTATTTTTCTTGTTTTGAACATGAACTAATTCCTTCTCTATCTAGATATTGATGAACCCTAGCTTATTTGTATGGATTGAATAATTATATTTAGTTGAATCATTTGATTGACTTGTTTTATTCTTATGATGCTTAATGATTTATTTCCAATTGATAATAGCATGCTTATTGATTGGTTGCAATTTTCATATTATTGACTTGAGAAAGCTTAATATGAATTAAATACTCATAAGGGTTGAGGGTTGATTGCAGTGCTAGAGATAGACTTACAAGATCCTTTGGTTTATAGTTCCTTGTTCTTAATGCAAGATCTATTTAATTGTGTTTGAGAAGAGATTCTGGCACTCTACTTAGTGATTAGGGATTAATTCACTTGAGAGAGGTTTTAGTCTAAGTTAGAGGAATGCCAACTCAACTCTATTATATGATTTAACTGAAATGATGTTCATAAATATCATTGAGGCTAGGGGGATTCAATATCTGGATAGTATTATTATTATCAATCCTTTTTGCACAACATTTAATTTCCCTTTACTTTCAGTTATTAAATTAATTATTTTCACTTGCAAAACATCACAAAACTATTGATTTGCTAAACAACGATTAAGATTCTCACTAGTACTTGACCTTGTCTTCAATGGAATGATAACTCACTCACTACTTTATTACTTGGGCGACCCGTGTACTTGCGGTATTGCTATAGCACTAGGCGCAACACACCAGGAGGTAAGAATGAAGTTAAATTGCAACTTAAATTTTGAATTTTAATTGTTTATTTTTTGCATATAAACTCAACATATAAAGAAATTTATGGTACAAAACTTCAATTGCTTGAGGACAAGCAATGGTTTAAATTTGTGGAGTTTGATAGAGTAGCATTATGATCAATATTTTATGTAATTCTAACCATAATTTTAATTGTTTTCCAATTGAATTTAATGGATTTTGTTTGTTTGAGTCAGAATTTTATTATTTTAGCTTGGAAAGGCAAGATTCAAGGTATTTAAAGGATAGTAGTGAAAAATTCGAGAAAAGTAAGCAAAAATGAAGAAAATGCAAGTTTCACGCCCATAGCCCTTCAAGGCCATGACCCTAGGATTCAAATGAGTCTGCCACATCAAAAATTAAAGGAAAATAAAAGTTCCAAAAGCATACTCAATCCCACGACCGTGGCATTGTATAGCCATGCATGGGCGATTCATTTCTCTACTACCTAAGCCAAGAAAAGGAAGAAAAGTTAGAATTGGGAGCCTCCATTCAAAAGCCACGACCGTGGCATTCAAAGGGGCACAACCGTGGCCCACTTAGCCACCATTTATAGCTGAAAAATGGCTCAAAACTATCCATTCCAACCATGGAGTTGAAATCTATGACTTTTAGCCAGAAACATTAAAATTTGAAGATTCAAATAGCTGTAGAATGTTGTGTTCATGCACCTGCCAACCTTTCATCATCAAGAAGCTTCCAATCACTCTACATAAACACATTTTCTCTAAGAATTCAAGTATGCAAGTTAGATTGAAGAAAAAATGAGTTAATAAATAAGTGTAGGTTAGATACAAGTGAAAGTGTAATAAGATTAAATATTTGTTCTTAAACTTGTATCAATTGAGTACTAATCTTTCTTTTGAGAGAATAGTGAATTAGGGTTTCAAGGAAGAGATTTAAAGAACCCAAGTGGAATTCTTCTTCAATTCAAAGAACTAAAGTTTGCTCTTTCTTTTTATTATGTTTTCAATTCATAATTATTTTGTTTTCATCACAATTATGAGGAATTAATCTCTATTTAGGATTGGCCTCTTATATTGTATTTACTATGGAATAACATATGTATATTTGATTTAGTAAAGTTCTACCTCTGATTATTTTATTATCTTTCAGCTTAATGCTTTGATTATTTGGCTAATAATTAATTGAATTGAGATGTTGTGTGAAGGAGTGAGAGTGGAAGTATAACATTTGTACGTGAAGATAACAATCTTATGGAAGTTTTTCACTTAGAAATAAGGTTAAACCCTTTAAGAGGTTGATTCAAGATTCTCACAAAACCTAAAGAAATGATTTAATTTCTTATAATCACGACAGTAGATATAAGGATTAAATTGATATTAGTTTTAGTACTTGAGAGAGACTAAGACTTAACTAAGGAGAATTCATCCATTAATCGAAAGGGAAACTAAACTGAATCAATACTTTAGAAAATTCATAATAAATCAATGGTGCGCTCGAGCTGCGCTATAGCAATACCGCAAGTGCATGAGTCACCCAAGTAATAAAGTAGTGAGTGAGTTATTGTTCCACTGGGGACAAGGCCAAGCACTAATGCAAACCTTAACTGTTGTTTAGCAATTTAATATTTTTGTGATGTTTTGTAATTAAAGACAATTAACTTAAATAAATGAAATCAAAGATAAATTGTGTGTTGTGTAAAAAGGATTGATGATAATGATACTATCTAGATATTGAATCCCCCTAGCCTCAATTACATTACATGATAGAGTTAAATTGGCATTCCTCTAACTTAGACTAAAACCTCTCTCGAGTGAATTAATCCCTAATCACTAAGTAGAGTGCCAGAATCTCTTCTCAAAACGCAATTAAATAGATCTTGCATTAAGAGCAAGGAACTATAAACCAAAGGATCTTGTAGGTCTATCTCTAGCACCCCAATCAATCCTCAACCCTTATGAGTAATCAATTCAAATCAAGCTTTCTCAAGTCAATAATATGAAAATGGCAACCAATCAATAAGCATGCTATCATCAATTGGCAATAATCATTAAGCATCATAAGAATAAAACAACTCAATCAATTAAAATCATTTAATCATACAAATAAGCTAGGGTTCTTCAATATCTAGATAGAGAATGATTTAGTTCATGTTCAAAACACTTAATACAACAACAACAACAATAACATTAAAATACATAAAAGGAGAAAATAGAAAAACCCCTTTCAATGTAGCTTCTTGAATCTCCAAGAGCTGCCAATGAAAGATGGAGATGCTGGAAAGGATGGAAATGGAGGATAAAGATGAAGAGTCAAGGAAAGTATCACTCCCTCCGCGCTCAAAACGTGTATGCACAGCCTCCTCCTCTCAAACCTCTCTTCTCTGCTTCTGTTCTCTATTTTCTGCACAAAACCTCCAGCCCTCTCTGCAGAAGCCTCCTTTCTTTCTTCCTCTTCTTCTCTTTTTATTTCCCTTCAAAGCTCAAGCTCATGCTTCCAACTCACACCACTCTCCATTGTCTCCCATATTCTCTTTGTTTAATCTTTCTTTCCATCAATTAGGCAGGGTTTTCCTTTCTTTTTTTTCTTTCTTTTGACAAAAGCAATTGGTTTGTCTCCCACTTGTTCCTCAATCCGTGCAAAAGAATCAAGGTTTTTATAGGTGACACGGCCAAGCTTTGAGTGGCTTGGCCATGTCTCTCATTTTCCTTTGAGACACGGCCAAGCCACTTGGTCGTATCCATCACTGCCTCTTCTTTCTTTCTTTTCTTTTCTTTTGTTCTCAAGAAGTGACACGGCCACTGGCTTGGCCGTGTCACTTGGGTGTGTCACCTTCTGCTTGTTTCTTTTCTTCTTTTGTTCTTTGGCTAGGCATGGGACACGGCCACTAGCTTGGGCGTGTCAGCTGCTAGTGTTAGCTTCTGTTCTTCATTTTTCCTTCTTTGCTTAGTTCTTTGGTTTCTGTTCTTTGGGTGAGACACGGCCAATGACTTGGGTGTGTCACCTGGCCATGTCATCTACTGCCTTAAAGAAATTTTGAGGGACACGGCCAAGCTTGCTTTGGCTTGGCCATGTCTTGCTTGCTTCATGCTTTTTCTTCATTGTTTTGATCCTCCAAGGGAGTTTTTCCACTTTAACCTAAAACAAACACTTAAAACAAACTTTAAACAAAAATCAAATGAAACATTAGCTAAAAACACATAGAAATCATACTAAAAACTAGTATAAAATTACTCTTATCAAATACCTCACACTTAAATCTTTGCTTGTCCCCAAGCAAGGCTAAAATTAAAACAAACTAAACACAAAAATTTTGTCAAGTTCAAGAGTTATAAAAATGTATCAAGACTTCCCTATTCCTAAATCCGCAATCAATATCAAATCGAACAAAATTGATACCAATGCTATTAAGTAGCTTTCCATGCATAACCTACATTGTCACTCCCTCACCAACTCTTGGAAAGTGTTTGATCAAGGTGGTATTTACACTCATAACAATCAATGAAAGATTATTGCCATAGGCTTGCTTATCTATCAAATCTCCACTACTTAATTAATCTACCCCTTGACATTAAAGGACTTTTCAAGGGAACTCACTTATTACATCTTGTAACATATTCCAACCCTTTTTTTTTTCAAGAACAACAATTATTTTTATTATTTTTCTTCTTTTTTTATTTGATTTATCTATATATATATATATATATATTATATTTTTTGCAATCTTAAACCTACTAAATTTAACCCCACACTTAATTCAACACAACACTTGGTCATAAACGTTCTTAAAATGCTCTTGACCTAATGAAAGGATAAGAGTTAAAACAACAAGGTTCAAGGTTGGTAGTGTTACGAAAAATAAAGAAAAGGAAAAATGAAATAGGCTCAAAATTGGTTAACTAATGTTAAAAATAGGGTTGGTCTTTTTAAGCCAAAGTGGGTTCACCTAATAGCCTTAATCATCTTGATGCTAAATTAAAATTTTTATGTAATCTTAAAATGCATGTCAAAGCAAGTTCTAACACGTCATCAATCAAAGATGTTTTCCACAAAAAGAATATTAAGTTGATGGCTTAATTTCTCATTAGGTTAATGGTAATGCAAGGAAAAACTAACAAAATTGACAATAAGCACCAATTCTACTCAATTCTCAAATTCATGCTTCAAAAATTCAAAGGTCATCTATCAACAATGTTTATAACAATTGAACTTTCCAAAATTTATTTATTCAAAGAAAACATAAAAAGCATTAAATAAACTAACACAAAAATAAATTAAAATTAAAAACACAAAACGCAAAATTAAAAACACAAAACACAATATGCACCCCACACTTAAAATTTCACATTGTCCTCAATGTGAGCATGCATAAACTAAAAGAGAGTTCAAATGAAACCTGATTTCCACCACTCCCATATGTGATATGTAGGGCTCCTTCCACCCATAATGCAATTAGAGCTCATGACTGTGAGGATGAACAATAGGGAACATTGAAGTGCGCCCAATGTATGGCAACCCCTATATATTATTCCTTGAAGAGAAATTGTCCCAAAGGGACATGTGAAGGTTGCCTCGGGGTGATCCTCCAGTACTATAGGAACTTGGTAAATAGTTTTATCTTTGTGCAACATGGGCATATTAGATTTCTGCTCTTCCTTACCACCAAAAGCAGAAGGGATGACTTTTCCGGATTCTTGAAATTCAATCAAAGTTGGTTGGGTGACTTTTTCTTCTATTTTAACAATGTCAAGTCCCCTCTCGACAACCTCAGCATCTAAAATTGGTTTACTCTCCCCAAGTTCTAAATTGGGTATGTCATGTTCTTCTTCTAAGGGCATACCCATCTCAAGCTTATTTTCATTATCTCCTTATGAGTGCATGTCATAGATGTCAAAAGTTACGTACCTTGCTTCTCATCTTTAAAATTATTTGGAAGTGGATCTAATGGCCTATAAGGATCAAAAGTTTCATGCAACTTGGGTGAAGTTGATGCCTCCAAATTTTCCTCCTCCATTGATAAGTTTGGCTCCTCCATGTTGGGTAGTATCTCCTCGCCATTGTCTTCCTGATTAGTCTCTGCATCAAATAAATCACAAAAATTGTTAAATATTACCTGTTCATTTCTCAAATTTGTGATTACCTCAATTTGCTCCAATTGGCTAGGAAATTCTTCCTTTTGATGTGCTTGGATTTGATGTGTCAGCTGCCCAGTTAGAGTCAAACCTCTTCTGTGTTTCTTGCAAAAATTCAGACCCCAACTTATCTTCCACTATGTATTGATCGCATTGAAAATTTTTGGTATCTTGAATGAAGGCATTCACTCTCTCCTCCAAAGTAAGTTTCTTAGGTTGATCTACATTTTGTAGGCTATTTTGAATGAATGCATTCAATCTTTCCTCCAAAGTGGGTTCCTTAAGGTGATCTTGATTCAATGTGTGTCTTTGAATATAGGCATTTAACTTATCCTCCAATGTAGGTTCCTTAAGGTGGTCTTGGTTTGAAAATTGTTCTTGAAAGTAAGAACTTCTTTGGCAAGGCTGAAAAAATTGTTGAGGTGGAATGTACTGCTGATTTTCCCGAGAAAAATTTTGGTGGCTTTCCCAGCTTGGATTATAAGAATTGAAATATGTGTCAATACCACCCATTTGCTGGAAACTTTGGTAGCCATATTCTTCCTCGTGCCAATCTTGGTATCGTTTGAAACCAAATGAACATCATATTCTTCCTCGTGCCAATCTTGGTATCGTTTGAAACCAAATGAACATGTATTGGCACTATGTCCTGCATTGCCACATGTTGCACATACCATGTTAGAATTATAGTCCCTATCATAAACTCCCTCGTGCCTTGAAAACTATATCTTTACAAAAGGCACTCCAGCAATTTAAAGAAAACAAACAAACAAATTCAAACACAACAAACAAATAAATTTACAGAAAACAAACAAACAATTCAAAGAAAAACACACAAACAATTTACAGAAAATAAATAAACATTCTTGATAAAAATAAAACTAAATCAATAGTCTTAATTATATTACTAGTATTGGAACCATTGTCCCCGGCAGCGACACCAAAAACTTGGTGCGCACGAGCTGCGCTATAGCAATACCGCAAGTGCACGGGTTGCCCAAGTAATAAAGTAGTGAGTGAGTTATCGTTCCACTGGGGACAAGGCCAAGCACTAATGCAAACCTTAACTGTTGTTTAGCAATTTAATATTTTTGTGATGTTTTGTAATTAAAGACAATTAACTTAAATAAATGAAATCAAAGATAAATTGTGTGTTGTGTAAAAAGGATTGATGATAATGATACTATCCAGATATTGAATCCCCCTAGCCTCAATTACATTACATGATAGAGTTGAATTGGCATTCCTCTAACTTAGACTAAAACCTCTCTCGAGTGAATTAATCCCTAATCACTAAGTAGAGTACCGGAATCTCTTCTCAAAACACAATTAAATAGATCTTGCATTAAGAGCAAGGAACTATAAACCAAAGGATCTTGTAGGTCTATCTCTAGCACCCCAATCAATCCTCAACCCTTATGAGTAATCAATTCATATCAAGCTTTCTCAAGTCAATAATATGAAAATGGCAACCAATCAATAAGCATGCTATCATCAATTGGCAATAATCATTAAGCATCATAAGAATAAAACAACTCAATCAATTAAAATCATTCAATCATACAAATAAGCTAGGGTTCTTCAATATCTAGATAGAGAATGATTTAGTTCATGTTCAAAACACTTAATACAACAACAACAACAATAAAATTAAAATACATAAAAGGAGAAAATAGAAAAACCTCTTTCAATGTAGCTTCTTGAATCTTCAGGAGCTGCCAATGAAAGATGGAGATGCTGAAGAGGATGGAAATGGAGGATGAAGATGAAGAATCAAGGAAAGTGTCACTCCCCCCTTGTTCAAAACGTGTATGCACAGCCTCCTCCTCTCAAACCTCTCTTCTCTGCCTCTGTTCTCTGTTTTCTGCACAAAACCTCCAACCCTCTCTGCAGAAGCCTCCTTTCTTTCTTCCTCTTCTTCTCTTTTTATTTCCCTCCAAAGCTCAAGCTCATGCTTCCAACTCACACCACTCTCCATTGTCTCCCATATTCTCTTTGTTTAATCTTTCTTTCCATCAATTAGGCAGGTTTTTCCTTTCTTTTTTCTTTCTTTTGACAAAAGCAATTGGTTTGTCTCCCACTTGTTCCTCAATCCGTGCAAAAGAATCAAGGTTTTTATAGGTGACACGGCCAAACTTTGAGTGGCTTGGTTGTGTCTCTCATTTTCCTTTGTGACACGGCCAAGCCACTTGGCCATGTCCATCACTGCCTCTTCTTTCTTTCTTTCTTTTCTTTTGTTCTCAAGGAGTGACACGGCCAAGCTTGTTGCCGTGTCACTTGGGTGTGTCACCTTCTGCTTGTTTCTTTTCTTCTTTTGTTCTTTGGCTAGGCATGGGATACGGCCAAGCTTGTGGTCGTGTCATGTGACACGGCCACTAGCTTGGGCGTGTCACCTGCCAGTGTCGGCTTCTGTTCTTCATTTTTCCTTCTTTGCTTGGTTCTTTGGTTTATGTTCTTTGGGTGAGACATGGCCAATGACTTGGGCGTGTCACCTGGCCGTGTCATCTATTGCCTTGAAGAAATTTTGAGGGACACGGCCAAGCTTGCTTTGGCTTGGCCATGTCTTGCTTGCTTCATGCTTTTTCTTCATTGTTTTGATCCTCCAATGGAGTTTTTCCACTTTAACCTAAAAACAAACTTTAAACAAAAATCAAATGAAACATTAGCTAAGAACACATAGAAATCATACTAAAAACTAGTATAAAATTACTCTTATCAATCAATAAATGTGGCCAAACCCTATGCTTTATATCATCAAATTTAATTTCAAAGCAATTCAAGTTTAAGTTTAACTACAAATCGAATTCTATCATCTAAATAATAATAAGTTTAATTGTTTAGTACTCAGAACAACCCTCCTCATGGGAACGATGCTCTACTTATCACTTTATTACTTGATACGATCTGTGCACTTGTAGATAGCTAGGCTCGAGTCCTAATAATAAACTTGAGTTAATAGAAAAGTTTAATAAAAATAAAAAGAATGATGATTTAAGAGATATAAAAATTAAATAAATATTAGAAAAGTAATATGAAAAAGAGATTAAAAGAAAGTTTGGCTTCATATAAATTTAAATTGGGTGTTGAGAATTAATTTTCTACCAATATAGAGGAACATAAAATATCACAAAAATATCGATAGAAACTTAAAATCAAATGAAGAAAGTGAACCTCTAGAAAATTAAAAAAAAAAACATAGTCTTAGATCCTTGATGAAGAATTATAAAAATCATAATTAATATAAAAATTGAAATAAAAAATAAAAAAATTCATGTACTAAAAATTTAACATGTAAAGGAATAATTTTTTAGAGGAAACGAATTAATACTAATAGCACTGCAGATTCAACATAAAACAAATATCAATTGGGTAAATTGTTCTTCTGTCATTTTCGGTGAATGAAAAATAAAAATAATTCATCCCTGATAAAAATCATAAAAAAAATGTAGAAACACAACAAAAAAAGAGTAAAAAGAAATTTGTAACTTTACCCTATTGATACGCAACAAAATCAAAATTTTCCAGGCCAATGTTGAAGGCACGAATCTGAACTAAAGGAAGTATGAGTATATGTGAAATAGAAGTGGATTATTTTTCTTAAGAAAAAGGGAAAACAAGGTTAAGAGAGATGAACGACGCAAGAGACATCTAGATAAAAATTAAAGAAATATATAGTTAGGGTTAAAAGATATTTTGTCTTTGTTAGGAGGAAATGGTGTGTTTTGCAGGCAAAGAAATCACTTATGTTTTTTAGGTAAGAGGAAGAATGCACGGATAGATATTGCAACCAGTAAAACCCTTTTTTATTTTATTTTAATATGTGCATACATATGAATATAAAATATTATCTTTTTTGTACTATGACCGACAAACATCACTTAATTATTGACTATTGAGTAGCTCCGTATAAATGACATCTTTAATATATATATATACACTTTAGAATATGTTTAATCAATTATACATTTTTATTCTTTTTTAATTATTCATTCTTGAATAAAATAATAGAGATATATTATATATGTTTAACGAACTCAATCACTCTTTTTTTTTTTTTCTAGAGTGACATGTTGTTACAGTGAATTCTAAATAATAAACCCATTATCAAATTCCCAATTTACTGATTAAGTCTTTTTTTTTATTCATTTTTTTAATCTCAGAAATAAAGGTGTTTTATTTGTTAACATAGTCAATTATTCAGATATAATGTAAATATTATATTATTGACAAAAACCAGATATAAATATCAAGATTAAATGATGGAGAGTATTTAAAATTTATATCTAGAAAATAGATGTATATAATAAGATGACATTAATAAAAATCCAATAATTATATCCATACAGTGGATTTAGTTATAAAAAATAATATGAAAATAAAGTGGCATATTGAAAATAGATCTACAAATATAAACAAGAAATAAGTATAATTATGTCCATAAAGTGGACACCACCACAACAACAACGACAAAAATATTGAACTACGAAGACTTTAATTCTGTCAAGCATATACATAGACGATCAAAATCAAGTTTTGAATTTAGGTGCACCTTAATTAAAAAATACATTTCGCTAAAAATATATTACAAAAGTATATATATAATATTTATTAGAAATATAAAACTAGAATAATCATGTCCTAGGAGTGAACATAATAATAATAATAATAATAATAATAATAATAATAATAATAATAATAATAATAATAATAATAATAATTTAACAAATATCAAATTATTTAATAGTATAAATTTATTGCATTCAAGAAGTGAATATGAGAATTAAGTTATAAATAAAATATATGTCCACAAGGGTAATAAATTTATTAAAAATAATTAAATAAAATAATTAAATTTAAAAAATATATATTTAAATTCAGACAATACATACAATAGTCAAAAAAGATAAAAAAAATAGAAAATATAATTAGAATTTATATTCAGACAATAAATATAATTTTTCTTACAGATAAAAATATAAATAATAAATCATCACAATAATTATAGTATCAATATTTGGGCGTTGTAGGGTGTTTTTCCATTCCTACACGTAATCAACCCCTGAATCTAGAAATGTGGACCACTATTAGGTATCTAATCAAACTTTATAATTAATTGGTGGCGACTTCTAACACATGAAAATAATAACAATAAAACATTAACCAATAAAAAAATAATTAAATTTTATATCCCACCAGTCGCGTCGCCCCTTGTGCGACATGTTGGATATACAAAATATATACTCAAGATATACTTGATATATACATACATGATATATATATATATATACCTAATTTGAAAAAAAAAATAAAAAAGAGGAATGAATAACATATAAAATGTGGAAAATGAAAAAGAAAGGAAAAAAAGAAATTAAAAGTTAAAATTAAGATGAGCAATTATTTATGGATAGTATTTAAAGAATATAAAAATATCTAATTGTCTAATTATTTGATTATTTAAATTAATTATTTAAGTATATCAGAGATAAGGATGAAAAATAAAATTAAAATATCATCTTCTTCCTCATCCACCATAACCAATTTTCGAGAGAGAGAGAGAGGGAGATTTTCTTCATCAACTACACATCAAATTTCACCAAAAGTCTAAGTGATTTAAGTGGTTTTTGAAGATTAAATAAGGAATCAAGTAAGTTTTCAATCCTTAAGCTTATTTTTATGAATTTTTAAAACTATGTAAACAATGGATAGAGAGAGAAATTGATTTTTAATTAAGAAAGTGGATAGTTATGAAGAGAATATTATGTATATGTATTGAATTAGTAATTAAATGGTTGAAGTGAACTTGAATTATGAAGTTAGAGTTTATGAAAGTTTTGGAAGTTAAGGGCTGTGATGGGGTTTGGCTAAAATTAGTATAGTTAGTGGTTATTTTGAACAATTTAATCATAAATATGATTTTAATTGAGGAATTGAACTTGTTGTTGGCTTAGGTGTGGTTAGGTCTAATTGTTACAAGAGATAAAGATAAGGGAT
Organism: Garcia nutans; assembly: GCA_947685225.1. NCBI lineage: Eukaryota > Viridiplantae > Streptophyta > Magnoliopsida > Malpighiales > Euphorbiaceae > Garcia > Garcia nutans. The sequence goes on along the minus strand of CANTUV010000012.1, from coordinate 17,880,595 downwards.
TTTTGAATTTAAAGCTTGGAAAGTGGCTTTGGGTTGATTTTGGAGCAAAGAGAGGTTTGTACATATTTTGCTAGCATTTGCTTAAAGTTTTCATGTTTGACATAATCTATGTTGGCAGTTTTAAAAAATATTATTTTTTAAATGAAATTATTTATTAATCTTATATGTTGTATCAAATTGTGATCTAAATATTGTTTTAAATTTTAAAAATCAACATGTTATGGTGATGGAAAATATTTAAAAGAGGCATATTATTATTATGGGAATAATGTGAAATGTGAAAGTGATAAAGAAATGTGATGAAATGTGAAAGTGAGCATGATATGAGTTGATCACGTGAAACATATGGAATATGAAGATCATGCAAAAAATATAGGAAATTGATAAATGAGAAGAGAATATAAAAATGTGATATGTCAATGTGTGAATTGTTACCCTGCACAATTACTTGTTCCAGAATATTGAGATTGATATTATCGAGTTTGTATAACAATGATATGTCATGATATTTTGCACGCTATTGAGCGAGGCACGCTGGTGTCAGGCATTTTTGTAGTGAAGGAGATGACCTTCAAGTGATATCTGACACTTTGTCTCCGGTGTTGGAAGGGGACAACCTTCAGATGATAGATGAGACTTTATCCCCGGTGTCGAAAGGGGACAGCCTTCGAGTGATATATAACATTTTGTCTCCAGTGTCAGACCTTTGGGTCGAGATAGGCCAAATTAATTTTTTTGAAACCTAAATATTATGTTTATAAGATTATAAATATTGATTGAGTATTTTATTGTAGTGAGAACTAAAGGCATAATGTGCTAATGTAATATGTTTATATGATATATTAGACTATCGCTTGTGATTTAAGCATTGTGTATACATTCAAAGATGAATGCATTTTATATAAATAAATGAATGACTGTTTTAAATATATTATGTTATCAAAGTATGTACCACTAAGCTTTTAGCTTAACACGGTTTGATTTAACCACGTAAGTGATAGAGCGGTGAAAGAATGTCCTGATTAATCTAAGTAGGTATAGATTTGAGATTGATACTGAAGTTAGAGAAACCTACCATGAGACCCATTTGTTGGTGCAATACTGCATTGCATGTAAAGATTACTTCTAATGTATTTTGGATTTGGTATATTACAATCATTATGTAAAAATGTGTTTTGGTTACAAGGTTTTATAATGCTATGTAATATATAAATTGATCATTATTCATAAATTATAAAATTGGTTGCAAACTAAAGCATTTTGGTTATAAAATGGAGAAATGGTGGATTTGTAAAAGTATGAACTTCAGGACTGTTATTTTATGCAAGTTGAGTTATTTGTGATTTTGAAATTTATTGAAAATATAGACAAAACTCTTGCAAAATTTTTTTAGATATTTTTATTATATAAAATAACAAACTACACGTTAGTTATATTTATTTAATTGAAAAAAAACATATTTATTTACTTATATTATATTTATATTTTTACGTCAATTATAATTATTTTTTTGTATCATATATGAGGATTTCTATAAAAAAATATTGTGCCACTCTTCTATATATGTATTTTACTGTACAAGATATATGTATTTTATGGATATAGGGTATAATGGTGTTATACCCTATTCACAAAATCGAGCATAATAGGCTTTGGGGCAAGCCCCTACTCATAAGCCCAGACTTTTTGTTAGAGAATATCAAATAAAAGAACATAAAGAAGCAAGAAAGAGCAAAAATGAAATGTAAAGATACTATGACATACCTCAATCACTATGGCAAAGCCCTGCCGGGTCTTAGTCCCTCTGCAACACCAATCCATGCCTAAGCAGAGCATGCCTAAAGTTTGGAATGTGATTATAGCAAAGAGTGTGCATCTTAGGAGGACTAGTAGAAAGTTCCATGTCATCTAACCAATCACCATATGGGTCAAAGGCTTGACCAAATAAGACCCAATTATCTATAATGTTGGTGTGGATGATGCTATTACTTCCCTTCAACGAAGGGAAGAATCTGAGAAGAGACTCTATGTACTCTTAGCATGGACCAGATAGAAGAGGCAGTCATAAAAAACTATCCTATTATTACGTCATACGATCCATGCGACAATTGCAAATTTGATCCATGTGATGGTCTCCTCACTATATGGAAGATGGAAGGTGTGGGGTATGTCAAACCATTCTCCAATAAGGCGTAATATTCACACATGTTGCCCTTTCATTGGGAAGCTGAAAGAGACTTCAAGAAATGCTGGAATGGAGTGATAAGAATATGATTCTTTACCTCCTCAGGAAAAGTAGCATGAACTGCCCAAACATTGGAAATGTCACCTCCCCTCTTGACTTCAGCACCACCCTGAGAAGGTGTAGAAAGGAAAAATGTCAATTAAAAATGAAGAAAAGGTGTGAAGGAAAGAAAGCTGCGAGAAATAAATAATACTGATATAGTACTTCCGCGTGGAATGATAGACCTTTCCCATGTAACTTATGTAAGCGAACTGTATGGATGTTTCGAAGACCTTCCATATGGAAAGAGGAACCTCCATTCGAAATTTCTGCAATAGAGTCCAATTATGAGATGGCCCAAACAATGAAGATAACATATTCAAGAGCATTATCACTAATCTAATCATGTCACTTATGTTATCTCATCATTTCATGAAAATATTATATTTAATCACAACTAATAAGTTAAAGATTATTCAACCAAACTTATAAAGATTTGATAAAGATGATTTATAAAGTTAAAACCCTCAGGTTTACCACAGTCAATTTACATACTTCTAATATAGATATATTCTCATGCTTAGAACTCACAAAATGGACAAAAAAAGGTTAATGGATTGATCTACCTACCTCAAAGAAGCGAACACAACAATCTTTAGGTTTTTGATACGCGAAACCGCGCCTTACTTCCTATTTTTGATGATTTTTACAACTTTAAGCTGACTTGGATGAAGTGGAACTCCAATGATTGATCAAGAATACTGCTTCTTCCTTAAATCACCAATATTGATGGATTGAGATAGGTTTTTATAATGAAAATAGCTGCTAGACTCCTTGGGAAAAATGAAAGCTTTTGTTGCTTGAGAGGACTATAGGTCTTTCTTAGCCAATAGAAGTTGGGATGCCCTAAAAATTGGTTTAAGATGAATTTATATACTTAGGGTTTCTTTGGAGAGCTTCTTGATTAGCTTAGGGTGTGTTTTGAGGAAAATAATTGGGTAGAATTGTGAGCGGGGATTTTTGTCCCCACTCCCGGTGGAATGGTTCTTGCCACTTCGGCACTGTTTAGGCTCAGGGATTTAAAGAATACGAGCCTAAGCCCAGAGAAAATAGAGTCGCCACCCGGATGGGCCGGAAAAAAGAAAGGGGTGGATGACTCGATTCCTAAGGAATCCCCAACTCCCTAATGGGTTCAAAAAGTTGGGTACGTGTGGGGAAGGTGAGAAATGGCCCAGCACCCCCACAATGCCCGGTTCATTGGAACCGGCCTCCTTTACAGGTCTTAATATTAAAAAATTCTTAAATATAACAATATTATCTATAATACATGCAACAATTAAAATAAAGCATCATTATATTAAAATCAAAGTAATGTCCAAGCAAAAAAAATAAAGGGACACCCATCCGAGGATGGAAACATGTCCTTACATCGTTCATATCTAAACTAAATAGGACACCCACTGAAAGATAGAAACATGTCCTTTACATTGGTCCAAAATATAAAAGCAATTTAAATTACATAGAATTTAACTAATGAGGTACTCACAAAGTGGAAATATACCTTTTACAATTTTAATACTAAACTAACCAAGTAATAATCATAATAATAAAGAGAATATCCATCCATGATAAATTAAATAAATCAAGCATTGAAATTAAATAAATCAACTATCAAAACATATAATAAACTACATAATCAAATTTAGAATTAAAAAAGGCAATAAATTTATAAATTTAGAATTTGCATCTTAGAATAGGGTTTTTGAAACTTAGGGTTTTAGATCATAGGGTTTTAGATTGAGGTTTCATCATTTAGGGTTTAGGGTTTTTTTTAGGTTGCTGGGATTATGAAATTTAGGGTTTAAGAAATTTTAAGGTTTCTATGAAACTAGGGTTTAGGAATTAAGTTATTGGAATTAGGGTTTGGATCTAGGTTTGGGAGTTAAGCAACTGGAGTTAGGGTTTTAGGTTTTCTGGAATTTAAATAATTCTAATATTTTAGAATTTTATCAGGGCTTTGGTGTTTTGAATTTGGAAAATAGATTTTATAAATTTAGGTTCGGAAATTAGAAAATCTTTTATGGATTTGGAAAATTAAGAAAACGATTAAGGTTTTAAGAATTAATTGTGAACACTCGAATTTTGAGGCTCGGAAAGCCAATTTTCTCAGACTGCAAATGACCAGGCCGGACCGAGGGTCCACGGTAAAAGTTCACTGAAAGTATGTCTTCATGGTACTTGAAATGTCTGGAGCGACGCAAGGATCACGGATATGGTCTCAGAATAATTTTTGGAAGTCCGCAGCTCCCAGAAAATCAGTTTGGATGAAAAAGTGCGAATTTCGGTGCTGTTTTGGGAATGAACCGCCGGGACCGGCGGTCCGACCGCCAACCGCGGCGGTCCGACCGCCCGACCACTGGACCGGCGGTCTGACCGCCGCCCGTTTTCTTTCCTGTTTTTTCGGTGAGCCACCCGTTCTAACCGCTCACCACGGCGGTCCCACCGCCGGACCAGTCCGATTTTTTTTTCTATAAAATGCCTCAGATTTTTCAGAAAAGAGGTTGGCTGTTCGGATCCCGGGCCTCATGCTGACGAACTCTTTATTTACACACGTTTAAGAACTTTTATTGGACTTTTATTTGGATAAACCTAACCGTGTGCTGTAGGAATCAATCCGTAATCAAGAATCATAATCCAAGGTCCAAGAAAACGAGATCTGGAACTTCGAAGTGGGAAAATCTTAAGCAAGGTAATGTTCTAATTCATTCTTTGTCAATTCAAACATGCCATAAGCACTCCATCTTCTTCTTAATTTCTTCTTTTTGGTCAAAGACCTAATCCTTTTAGGTCTAAGACCTAGTTAACTAATCAATCAACATTTTGGCATTAAGCCATGAATCAATCAATTTTGTTGGTCAAAGACCTAATCATTTTAGGTCTTAGGCCTAATTAACTAATCAATCAACATTTCGGCATTAAGCCATGAATCAATCAATCTTGTTGGTCAAAGACCTAATCTCTTTTGGCATGAAGCCCATCACAATTAAAATTGATCTTTTTGGCACGGAGCCTAAATTGCATTCTTTTTGGTACCAAGTACCTAAGTTTCATCAAATTTAGCACTAAGTGCTCAAAACCTCACAATTTTGGCAAAAAGCCCGACAATGCTCGAAGCATACACACACACATGCATAATGCATAATTGCCTTTAAATAGGCTTTTCCGAACTACATGAGCTTTGATCTCTCATAAAAACGAGAGTATGTAGGCATATTTGGGATTCACCCCAAATAGCAAGTCCGCAATTTACTAACAATTTGTCTGTCATCTTCCTTTTTGTGTCCCTTTCAGATTTGTTTCTTTTTTGGCAAATTAATCAAATACATGACATAGTCCCCGAATCCTCCTTGGGTTCGTAGATTAGAAACCTTTACATTGGATGCATTATTGGAGTGGCGACTGAGTGGCGACTCCTAGCAACAAGTGAACGTTCATCCGAATCCTTTTCGGGTGGAAAACCGAGGTTCACAATTTGGCGACTCCACTGGGGACCATAAAAAATGATTTATGGGATTCTAGTGGACTACTATTGCTTATTTGATTAATTTGGCACTATGGACCATGAAAATGATTTATGGGATCCTAGTAGACTACTATTGTTTATTTGATTAACTTGCCCTTCTTTAGGGTATTTTTATTTATTTTGCAAGGTACCTTAGTAATGGTTGTCCTTTCTTTAAGGACATTAGAATTGAAAATTTACTAAAAGAATCTTGCTGGGGACCATAAAAAATAATAATAATAAAATAAAAAATAATAATATAAATAATTTATGGGATCCTAGTAGACTATTATTATTCATTTAACTGATTTGCCATTCTTTAGGGTACTTTTATTCATTTTGCAGGGTACCTTAGCAATATATATCCCCTCCTTGGGGATATTGGATTGAAAATTGACAAAAGGAATCTTTTTCCTTTAATGGACTCCTTGTTTGATTAATTGTGCATTTATTTTGTCATTCAGAGAATCTTTTTCTCTTGCATTATATGGGGGAATCCTTTTCCTCCATTGCATAAAAAAAAATTTTGTTTTCAAATGAATTTCTTCTCTTTCTGTTCAAAATTCTGAGTCTGGATAGCAAGTAGCGCTGACCGGCAGGTCTCCTTGATTATGCCGGCGAACAGCCAAAGCGTCCTCCCTGTTGTCGTAAACCATTCCAATCCTTTTGGAGTGGCCCATGAGTAATCGTACTGTTGGACCCACGCGAAACTCCTTGTTTCACATGTGGTTAGGTATATCTTACTCAAGACTCAAGGGTCCCTATTATGAGCCAATTCTCTATTTTTCATGAACAATAGAACCTTCCCTTAGGTTGTATGTACCCAATGATAGTGCCACATTCCATTAAAATGAATTATGATGTGATGAGGTGCATTCATGCAACATGACAACATTATTTTGGGGGAAAATCTTTTGGGGAAAACTTTTGATGTATATAAGTGGACCAAGAGTTTTTCCTATCCTACACACTACCCTGATCTCTTGCCCTTAACCTTTTCAGGTACCCACTATCCGTGTGCCTTCACCTACACAAGCTACACCAACTCCAACTGTGCAATCACCCACAAGTCCTACTACCCCAACTTCACCAACTACTCCAATTATTGAAATGGCTACTATTGAATAGATTAAGGCCCTGCTAGATGGACAAGTTAAGGAAATTGAAGCTAGGATGCAAGAAAGAATTGATGAAGCCTTGACCGCCCAAAGGGTAGTCATCTTGGCCGAATTGGGAGGGGCACCAAAGACAGCCACTACTCCTCGAAATCTAGGGAAGGAACCTATTGTGGGACAAACTAGTACCCCCATGACTGCTCAGAATAATACTCCTGTCATCAATTTGGAGGATCCACCCTCTAAGAATGCTACTGAAACTGATGAACTAAAAAAGAAACTTGAATTGCTTGAAAGGTCAATCACTGCCATGAAAACTCATAAAGAGGTGGTAGACATGGATTCCTTATCCTTGTTTCCCCAAGCTAGGTTGCCTCCAAAATTCAAGATGCCTGGGATGGACAGATTTGATGGGATTACTTGCCCTAAAACCCACCTGAAGATGTATGTGGGGGCCTTAAGCCCTTGGGGTTTAAATGACGAGCTCTTTGCTCAACTTTTCCAACAATCCTTGACTGGTGCTGCCCTTAAGTGGTTTGTAAGCCTGGACCGTGCTAAGATTAAGACCTGGGAAGACATCTGCAATGCATTTAACACTCAATACCACTACAATATTGAGGTAGATATCACTAGAAGGGAGCTTGAGACCACTAAACAAAATAACAATGAACCCTTCTCCTCATTCCTTACGAGGTGGAGGGCGAAGGCTGCCCAAATGATCAATCGCCCTTCAGAACAGGAGCAGATTGATATTATAATCAGGAATTTAAGGCCTACATATCAAGCTCAACTGTAAACCCAATACCTACCTACTTTCAAATTGCTCATTGCGACTGCAACTAAGGTAGAAGACTTGATACAATTAGGTAAAATAGTAGATGAGGGAGCTACTTCGAAGTATAGGAAACAAGGCCAAGCTACTTCCTCAAGCAAGGTCAATGAAGTGGCCAATATTGCCCCTGCGAATCCTTTACATGTGGGCAATCTTGGGCAGAGAAATCAGCCAAGAAGGCAATATACCGACCTCGGGGTGCCCCTTCATCTAGTGTTTAAAAAGGCCGTGGAAGGGAAGTATTTGAAGCCTTTGGACCCAAGGCCACCTCCAAACCCATTACCCTCCAGTTATAAGGCCAACGAGTATTGTGAATACCACCAAGGAAAAGGGCATAGAACAGATGCTTGCTGGACTCTGAAAAACCGCATCCAGGATTTGGTGGAGAGGGGTGACATCGTTCCTCTCAGGAGTCAACTGAATATTAATACTAACCCTTTGCCTAATCATTCCATCCACGCCATCACTGTGGAAGAAGAGTTGTTTGATCCTTTCAAACTTCTCTTGGAAATGAATGAAGTGTGTGTGTTGGATTTGAATGACCTTGCTGAAGAGGTCGACACTTTGACAAGAAGCGGAAGGCAATATCAACCACTCGACTTGGGAAAAGCCCCTACAACCTCAAATCACCCCCATAAGAAAACACCAGAGCCAAAAGAAGACCCTGTCCTCTCTTAGCTTAAGCAAACTCAAGCTAGGGTGTCAATTTGGGAGCTCCTTGCTTCCTCATTCCCACACCGACAGGCTCTCAGCGAAGCTTTAAGCCAACTTGATACATCAGTGGACACAAGCCCAGAAGCTTTGGTGGCCACTTTGACTCAATCAACCAAGGCATTGAGTATCTGATTTTCTGATACAGACCTACCAGAAGATGGCAGTAAACACAATGATGCTCTATACATCACCATACAAACTGGGGGAAAGATTGTGCCCATGGTTCTCATTGATAATGGGTCGGCCTTAAATGTATGTCCCTTGAAGGTAGCAAGCTGTCTGGGGTTGGAGGCTACAGATCTTACACCTTCTGATCAGATTGTTAGAGCATATGATAACACTCGAAGAGAAATTTTGGGTGTTGCCACTCTGGAAATTGCTATTGGGCCGGTGAAAATGAGAGTGCCCTTCCAAGTCATTGATGTACCCGCGAGCTTTAATCTCCTCCTTGGAAGGCTGTGGATTCATCAGAATAATGCTGTCCCTTCTTCATTACATCAAAAACTTAAGTTCCCTTTTGAAGGAAAAATCATCACTATCAAAGGTGACACCTGTGAAATCAACAAGAGAACCATGGATCAGTCTCTCTTTGAGGTTGTTCCTGGCGAAACCGCCATGACCTTGACTGGTTTCCATTATGATACAGTCCAATGCATTGAAGGAGAAAAACCCAAAGGGCCATTTATCTTATATGATTTTGGAGAGGTCCAAATCAATTGCCTAGTGGGAATGATGCTAAGGGTAGGTCTGCTGCCCGGAATGGAAATGATAGAGTCTGGGAGAAAAACACCCGTAGTGCGGCCATGGGAAGAACCTGAGAATAAGGGAACTTTTGGCCTGGGGTACAAACCCACAGATGAGGAGATAGAAGAGTTTGAGCATGGAAGGAAGAAAAGGAAGAATTGGGGGGCAAGAAGCCTCAAAATGCACCCTTATTTTAGAACTCTGAATGGTCACTTCTGCAAACCTGGAAAAGCAGTTCCTTACTGTGGTTTTCAGGAACCATTCTATTCTCCCATGACTGGAAAGAAGCTACTGGGTTTTGAGATGTTCGATGATGTGTTAGCCGTAAAAGAAGAAGAGCCAGAACCTATAGCTGACCCACAAATGGAAGATTTTATGCGGCCTAGTCTCTTTGATAAGGTTGCTATGATAACCAATTTTGAAGACAAAAGGGACTTCACAAAGCTGATCAAGACCACAGATGGACCACTGATGAACTGGTATGCCGAGGAGGGACAAGCTGCTGTAGTCAAATCTAGTCCTATGTCACACCCTGAACCTAAGTCTTGTATTGAATCAAATTCTGAGTCAAACACTGAGTCAGAGTCTAGTTCTGAGTCTTTCTTAGCTTCAGGAATAGAAAACCCTGATGTCAAATATGATGTAACTCTGGGGGATGACCCCGCCATTATTAATGAAACTGTTCAAGTTCTTGGTTACCCTGTGTCTTTTGCTTTCCAAGTATTATCTAGCAAAAATGAAATAGATGAAATAAAAGAAATAAATGAAAAATAATGATTGGCAAAGAAAATGAACATACATGCATTGCATATGATTGTGTGAATAAGGAACAGGTTATTGAATGCATCAGAAGATATGTCGACTGCTTCATGTGGAAGATAAGTGATGTCACGGGAATAGACCCAGCAATAGCCGTTCATAAGATTCCGCTATACACCGATGCAAAGCCGGTTAAGCAGAAATTGAGAAGAATGAAGCCTGAATGGTCTTTGAAAATTAAAGAGGAGGTTGTTAAACAACTGGACAATAAGTTCATAGAACCAATTGCCTACCCTTCCTGGTTAGCAAACATCGTGCCAGTCTCGAAGAAAGATGGAAAGGTCAGGATGTGTGTTGACTATAGAGATTTGAATAAGGCCTGTCCCAAGGATGATTTTCCACTACCACACATCGATTTGCTGATAGACAGGATGGCTAGGCATATGATGGTTTCCATGACTGACCTCGCGGTTGGGTACAATCAGATCCTAGTGCACCCACCGACAAAGAGAAGACAGCTTTCATTACAGAATGGGGCACTTTCTGCTATAGGGTTATGCCTTTTGGGTTGATAAATGCAGGGGCTACCTACCAAAGGATGGCGACAACAGTCTTTCATGACATGATTCACAAAGAAGTAGAAGTGTATGTGTGATGATATGATTGTTAAGTCAAAATCTCCAGAAGAACACGTTGAAGCACTTGAGAAGTTCTTCCTTAGACTTCGCAAGTACAATTTGAAGCTTAATCCTGCAAAGTGCCTATTTGGAGCAACATCAGGCTTATTTTTGGGGTATTTGGTCAGCAAGAGAGGAATAGAAGTTGATCCAGCAAAGTCAAAAGCTATTCTGAAAATGCCTCCGCCAAGAACAGAAAAAGTGATTCGAGGCTTGCTAGGTAGGTTACAGTATATCAGTCGATTCATATCGCAATTGGCAGAGACTTGTGGTCCAATCTTTAAGCTACTAAGGAAAGGTGCTTCACAAGAATGGAATGAAGACTGCCAAAAGGCCTTCGACAAGATCAAAGAATACTTGTTAAGTCCGCCAATTCTACAACCTCCTAGAATGGGAAAGCCTCTGCTCTTGTATTTGTCTGTAACAGATGAAGCCATGGGCACAATGCTAGCTCAAGAAGCCGAAAGTACAAAGGTGGAAAATGCAATTTACTACCTCAGCAAAAGGATGCTGGACTATGAGTTAAAGTATAACAAGATTGAGAAGTTGTGTTTAGCATTGTATTGGGCTTGCACAAAGTTACAACACTACTTGTCTTCTTACACTACTTGTGTCATCGCAGAACAGACTCCCTTGAAATTCCTTATGGAGAGGCCTATTTTGGACAGCAAAATGGCAAAGTGGGTGTCAACATTGGTAGCCTTTGACTTAAAATTCATGCAAAGGAAAGCTGTGAAAGGTGGCGCAATAGCTGACCAATTAGCAGAATTACCCGTAAAAGAAGAGATGCGAGAAATGGGTTTCCCTGACGAAGACCTCTTGAATGTGGAAAGGAGTATTTGGGAGATGTATTTTGATGGGGCATCCAATTATCATGGAAATGGAATTGGGTGCCCCATCAAAATATCCTTTACAAGAGGAGTTGGAATGGAATGCACCTAAGGTGTGTGAATGAAGCAGAGGCTAAGCAGATAATGGAAATGGTACATGGTGGCGAATCAGGGCCACATATGTATGGGATCGCCTTGGCTCAAAAAATTGCCAATCTAGGATATTATTGGTCCACTATGAATGCAGACTGTGTGGTATTTGTACAAGAATGCCATCAGTGCCAGATATTTGCTAAGTTGCAGAAGCAACCTCCCGTCGCTCTGAATCCAATCACTTCTCCATGGCCCTTCGCTACTTGGGGAATAGATATAATTGGCAAAATACATCCAAAAGCCTCGAATGGACATCAGTTTATCTTGGTAGCAGTGGATTACTTCACAAAGTGGGTTGAAGCAGCTTCCTATGCAGAATTAAACGCCAAAAAGGCAGCACAGTTTGTCCGAACCAACATCCTTTGTCGGTACGGAACGCCATTTGAGATTATCACTGATAATGGAACTCATTTCCAAGCAGAATTTGCTAAGCTCTTGAAGGATAAGAATGTCCAGCACCATAAGTCCTCTCCTTATAGACCTCAAACAAATGGAGCTGTAGAAGCAGCGAACAAGTCTATAAAGGTGATCATACAAAAAATGATCAAGGAACATAGGCGTTGGCATGAGAAGTTACCGCTGGCTTTGTGGGGATATAGAACATCAATTAGAACTCCTACTGGAGCAACCCCGTATTCCCTGGTGTACGGAATGGAAGCAGTACTCCCCATTGAACTGAAAGTTCAATCGGCGAGGATAATTCAAGAAAGTCAGATAAATGAAGCTGGATGGATTAGCAATTATCATCATCAATTGTTGGGTTTGGATGAAAAAAAGACTTCAAGCTCTACATCGGATTCAAGGGTATCAAAGGCGAATGGCCAAACATTTCAACAAAAAGGTCAAAGATCGAAAGTTGGAAAAGGTTGTTTGGTTCTGAAAGAGATCAGAACACCTGTTACAGATCCTCGTGGGAAGTTTCGTCCTCTTTGGGCTGGACCCTACATTGTAAAGAAAATACTTTCCGGCGGAGCCGTCATATTGTCTGATTTGGATGGTCTGGAGTTCACAAACCCATGCAATCTGGATCAATTAAAGAAATATTATATATAATCATGCATTGTAAGGAACTACATTAGACTTGATTCTCGCAAACTAATTTGATATATGTAGGCAGCTCTCCTTGAGCATGGTCTAAATTTTAATAAAAATCATTGGTTCATTTTTCTTCTACCAACATAAAAAAAAGAAAGAAAAAAAAAAGAAAAATTCCGCTAAGTCGAAAATCCACAAAGGGCGGCTTAGGCAATAGTGGGGGCCCGCTAAGTCGAAAACCCGCAAAGGGTGGCTTAGGCAAGAATGGGTAAGAGCTCGCTAAGTTGAAAATTCGAAAGGACAGCTTAGGCAAAAATTAGAGCAAGTAAATAAAGTAGATAATGCTTGGAAAGCAAATAAAAGAGTAATTCCGAAAATAGTCATTCATTCCAAAAAGAGTCATTCATTCCATAAAATATCAAACCAATCAAAAGAGTCAAGCCATAAGTCTAAAAACGTCAAATGAACCAAAAAAACAGACAATAGAGTCAACCTTAGGATCTAAATCCTACGTCTCCTTCGTGGGGCAGAGTCTTCGGTATCTTCCTTAGCTCCGGAGCTCTCTGCAGCATCTATCTTCCCCTCGTTAAGAGGAACCACATCCTCTCCCTCCAACTCCTACAGCAATGCAAGCCTCCTTGGCTTTTCAATTGGCCAAACATCGGCTATAAACCAAGTTCTATACTCTGGAGTAGGTTGGACAAGAGAAGGCTTTGCAAAAGGTCTGATCATCTGATGGTTCCTAACCCAAGTTTGAAGAGCAGCTTGAGTAACTCCGGGCATAATAGGGGCAGCAACAGTAAGCCCAACAGGAAGAGGAAGCCTCTGATCAATCCCCATCTGCCTAATCATGGGGCAAAGCTTTAAATCTCCAAAACTAGGGTCACAGTTGAAAAGAAACCCAGCTAATAGGCAGAAAACAAAAGCTCGCATCCTATGCTTCAGTTGAATCTCATTTTCAAAATTAGCAGTCAGGAATGCATCAATCAAAGGGAGCAGCATCGCCTTATACAAGCATCAATCAAATGAATCTGATACAAGCATGCAAGAAATCCCAATCTACAGCTACGCCTCTAAGAGTAGCAACAACTTTCAATCCATATCTTCCCATATTGATCCTTTCAACCTTTTGAAGACTCTTGGTCCAGTTGTGCATGCAATGGTCGTAAAGAAGCAAATAAATACCTTTATGAAAATAAAAGGGGACATCATGCATACATATGTACTGTTTGTGCTAAACAAAAGTGCAGGTACAGAAAAGTCAGAATACGATCAGAGAAAAATCAGAAGTGTTGCAAGCAATCCAGAAATGCCAAAAGGCAGGTCTTTTAACTCTCGCTCAAAATTCGCTCTTCAGACGACCACTGGGCCCCATAAATCATTTTTATGGACCCCAATGGGGGGCAATTGTGAACACTCAAATTTTGAGGCGCGGAAAGCCAATTTTCTCAGACTGCAAATGACCAGGCCGGACCGGGGGTCCACGGTAAAAGTTCACTGAAAGTATGTCTTCATGGTACTTGAAATGTTCGGAGCGATGCAAGGATCACGGATATGGTCTCAGAATAATTTTTGGAAGTCCGCAGCTCCCAGAAAATCAGTTTGGATGAAAAAGTGCGAATTTCGGTGCTATTTTGGGAATGAACCGCAGGAATTGGCGGTTCGACCGCCGACCGCCAACCGCGGCGGTCCGACTGCTGGACCGGCGGTCTGACCGCCGCCCATTTTCTTTCCCGTTTTTTCGGCGAGCCACCCGTTCCGACAGCTCACCACGGCGGTCTGATTTTCTGGGAGAGCCGACCATCGGTGGTCCGACAGCCAACCGCGGCGGTCTGACCGCCGCCCTTTTTCTTTCCCATTTTTTCGGCGAGCCACCCATTCCGACCGCTCACCACGGCGGTCCCACCGCCGTCCAGTCCGATTTTTTTTCTATAAAATGCCTCAGATTTTTCAGAAAAGAGGTTGGCTGTTCGGATCCCGGGCCTCATGCTGACAAACTCTTTATTTACACACGTTTAAGAACTTTTATTGGACTTTTATTTGGATAAACCTAACCGTGTGCTGTAGGAATCAATCCGTAATCAAGAATCATAATCCAAGGTCCAAGAAAACGATATCTGGAACTTCGAAGTGGGAAAATCTTAAGCAAGGTAATGTTCTAATTCATTCTTTGTCAATTCAAACATGCCATAAGCACTCCATCTTCTTCTTAATTTCTTCTTTTTGGTCAAAGACCTAATCCTTTTTGGTCAAAGACCTAATCCTTTTAGGTCTAAGACCTAGTTAACTAATCAATCAACATTTCGGCATTAAGCCATGAATCAATCAATTTTGTTGGTCAAAGACCTAATCATTTTAGGTCTTAGGCCTAATTAACTAATCAATCAACATTTCGGCATTAAGCCATGAATCAATCAATCTTGTTGGTCAAAGACCTAATCTCTTTTGGCATGAAGCCCATCATAATTAAAATTGATCTTTTTGGCACGGAGCCTAAATTGCATTCTTTTTGGTACCAAGTACCTAAGTTTCATCAAATTTAGCACTAAGTGCTCAAAACCTCACAATTTTGGCAAAAAGCCCGACAATGCACGAAGCATACACACACACATGCATAATGCATAATTGCCTTTAAATAGGCTTTTTCGAACTACATGGGCTTTGATCTCTCATAAAAACGAGAGTATGTAGGCATATTTGGGATTCACCCCAAATAGCAAGTCCGCAATTTACTAACAATCTGTCTGTCTTCTTCCTTTCTGTGTCCCTTTCAGATTTGTTTCTTTTTTGGCAAATTAATCAAATACATGACATAGTCCCTGAATCCTCCTTGGGTTCGTAGATTAGAAACCTTTACATTGGATACATTATTGGAGTCAAACAAGGGTTTTCTTAGTTTTTCCCTTTGAACAGAAAAACTGAGTGGCGACTCCTAGCAACAAGTGAACGTTCATCCGAATCCTTTTCGGGTGGAAAACCGAGGTTCACATTAATAAAAAGATTTAAGGTTTTGGAAAATTGGAAAGCAGATTAGGGTTTTGGGAATTAATAAAATGATTTAAGGTTTTGAAAAATTGGAAAGCATATTAGGGTTTTTAGCAACTGGGCAATTAGATTAGGGTTTTGATAATGTTTTGTGATTATATGAACATTAAACTCAAATCATGTTCTTTAAATCAAGTAATCAAGACTACGAGGTTTAAGTTAATTACTGGACCTAAACAACTTCTTAATCTTCAAACTTATAATTATATTTATAGAAGGGAATGTATATACTGGATAGTCTAATAAGTTGTAACTCAAAGATGAAACTACTATGAATTCAAATAAATTAAAGAATTAAATCGAACCTCCGTTCGTTAGTTCCACCAAATTATTTTCTGGATGAACAATAACAAGGGCAATGTTGGTGCCTTTGATGGGTTTATGATTGATGAATGTTTTCTGGGTTGATGATTGATGAATGCTTGCTGCTAATCTTCTCTGTTTGTTGCCATCTCGCTTTAATGTTCCTCCTCGGGTTTCTTCTCTAGGGTTTTTATTTTTTTTTTGTCCTCCTCTTTTTTCTTGTTTTAATGTGGTATTTATAGGAAAATAAAGATTCCTAATCCTTTTTTAATAAGGAAATATGAATTTTTTAGAAAAAATTAGAAAACTGGGTAAAACAAGGTTTGGTCAAAAAATCTGCAGCGCGCGGGCTGTTGGGCCTGTAACACCCCTAAATCCCATATACGCACACTACATAATACTACAATGTAATATACGTACATGAAACATAGGAATGCTACGGATTTCTTAAACAATTTAACTCTTTAAAAAAAATACCAACAAATTTTTCTCGTTGTACCATATAAGAAATGTGGTAGTTAACATGTAATAGAAAATAAAAAGGGATATAAACATTTATAGTATGCAGCGGAAATTATAAAATATTTACATATATAGAAATATCTAAGTTCAAGTTTACAATTATGTATACATATACATTAAAATCATTACTTTACAAAATATAAAGAAAATTATACATGGTTGGCAGCACTGCTCTGATCTTTAAGTCCTAAGGCAAATCCTCAATGTCTAGACTCACTCAGTCTAGTGGAACACTCGGGTTCTTCTCTAACACCTGCGCGATGAACCACAATCGCGCTAAGCTTACAGCTTAGTAAAACAAACTACAATATCAAGATGCTTTGATGCAATGTTCATGTCACACAATCAAGTTGTATACACAATTCAAGTAAACATTACATTTCACTCATACCTCATTCATCATAACTTATTAAACCATGAACATATCTTATAATATTACATCATATCATTTCTCATTACTTTCATCCAGTAATAATCACATTTAAACAAACACAAGCATTGGGCCCAAAACACACAAACCAATATGTTATTCAAAGTTCAGAGTCACCGCTTTGATTCAATATCACATCATCAAGCCGTAGGCAAAATATATCATATCTCTATCCATGGATAGCGTAACAGACCCAGTCTCTTGGACCATCAACCCATTAACATGAGGAGATCCTCAACCCGGCTAGACTGTTACTAATTTTTCAAATGGAAGTGGTTTACGGGTCTCCCATTTCACCATCATTCCATATTCACATTTTTCAACTGGAATCGGTTTACGGGCCTCCCATTTCACCTATCCAGTGATTCATAAGTATTGTTCAATTGGAATCGGCTTACGGGCCACCCATTTCACCTATCCAATGATTCTTAGGCATGCCATCAAATACAGGACTCTGAAAGTTGAATCAACATATTAGGCACACAATCATTTAATTTATCTCATTCTCAATTCCTTTCTCATTTTACAATCTACAATTCATTAGGCATTCATGCCTCAACTATATCATCATAGCCAACAATCATGACCTCACAACTCATATCATTCACATTTCCAATTTCATATCTCAAATCACATTAATTAATTCTTCATAACCAATCACATTGCATTATCATAAAAGCAAACATGCCTTACCCATTTTACTTACATCATGAGTAATCAATCATGTTATTTCCACACTTTATTACTCAAATATATACACAACCAATATTCTTAACATACATTACACATTCTTATCACAACATTCACATAACAATAATAATATGTTTCAACAATGCATTTATGTTCTCAACACTTTAACAAACACATATGTATATTAGATTCCACATCTCATAAATGAATGCAATGATGTAGTTTGTACTTACCTTATGCACACTCACACAACTCTAAGCAATCCTTTCTTCCAAAGATTCTTCACTTCACAACTAGGGCAAATCACTTCTTCCAAAACCTAACCCAAAACAATGATGCAACACATCAATTTCTATAACATTATCACTTATTAACCTTATCTTAAATCTTAAGACCATTAAACAAAACTCAACATCACTAAGCAAAGCCCACGGCCGTGGCCACCTCAACCCCCACGGTCGTGGCTTTGAGAACCCTTCTGCCCAAAATGGCCAACATCCCCACGGCCATGGCTACCAAAAGACCACGGGCGTGGCATCCAAAACGCTACTGCCCCTTTCCGAAATTAGGTATTCTTCACTTCCAAAAGCAACAAACACAACCAACTCAAAGATCAACAAGAATAATCAATCAAACATAACATAAACAACACTTACCACTCAAAACCCTTACACAATCTCCACACAACCACTTCCAACATCAACACCCACTTAACTTCTCATCTATCAAGCAATCTCAATACTTAAATTCACACCATAAACAACCTTAATCATACCATCATCAAACCACAACTCAACTTAAACATAACTTCAAAAATAACAATGGCAAACAAGAGAAAACTTACCAAATCATGAAATTCCTTGAAATTCCAACTTGTATACTTGAAAACTCCTTTCAATTTGAGCTTGGAATCAACAAAACCTTCACTTGTTCTCTTGCTCTCTTGTCCCTTTGATGAGCCGGCCACACAAGAAAGAAAAGAAAAGAAAAGAAAATGACAATGAAGAGTAAAAGTCAAATTTTGCTTCTTCTTTAAATCTCCACCACAAAAATAATTAGGAAATTACTTAAATGTCCTCTTCTCATATGCTTTCTCTTCCTATTATTTACAAGCCCTTTTAAGTAATTTCACAAGTAACAATAAAATATCCTCTTCCCTTGACTTTCCACTTTGACCAACATATATGTTATATATATTACCATATACATTTCTCTCTACACAATTTTTTCCTTATCAACTTAACATATGCACTTAATCCAATTAAAAATAACAACAACCTCAAAACTACTAGGGTACAAATAGGGATATTACAGGGCCCGTGGACTGCGCTGGCTAAAACGGGTGCAGCGGGGCAATTCGTGCAAGAACTAGCTGCGGTGAATTGGGCAGTGCCCAATTCACCCCATATGCCATTTGCGGTGAATTTGGGACTTCCCAATTCACCGCAGATAATTTCTTTATCTGCGGCGAAATGGGCTGCCGCATTATGCTCGTTGATCCGACCGATTTTTTATTTTTTATTTTTTTATATTTTTAATATTTTTTATTTTTATTAAAAATAACTATTAAATATTATTAGTAATTAAAATATTATTAAAATAAATAAAATATCATAAAAATTATTTTGGGCTATCGAATTTGACTGGGTCAAAATTTAAGGGTCTACAGTTTGCCCCCTGCTTTAATGATCTGAGACTACAACAAAAGAGAGTGAAAAGCAATAAGATCTTTGAATAATTTTTTAAGAGGATGAGTACTTGGATTTGATTTGGGTACTTGGACCCAAAACTAAATTTGATTTGGATACTTGGACCCGAGACTGGATTGAATTTGGGTACTTGGATTCGAGATTGGGTACTTGGACTCGAGATTGGGTAGCTGGACCTGAGATTGGGTACTTGGACTTGAGATTGAATTTGATTTGGGTACTTGGACCCGAGATTGAGTACTTAGACTCGAGACTGAATTTGATTTGGGTACCTAGACTCGAGATTAGTTACTTGGACCTGAGATTGAATTTGATTTAGGTACTTGGATCCGAGATAGAACTTGATTTGGGTACTTAGACCCAAGATTGGGTACTTGGAGCGGAGACTAAATTTGATTTGGGTACTTAGACGTGAGATTGGGTACTTGGACTCGAGATTGAATTTGATTTGGGTACTTGGACTCGAGACTGAATTTGATTTGGGTACTTGAACCCCAGATTGAATTTGATTTGGGTACTTGGACTCGAGATTAAACTTGATTTGGGTACTTGGACCCGAGATTGGGTACTTGGACCTAAGACTAAATTTGGTTTGGGTACTTGGGCCCGAGATTGGGTACTTGGATCCGAGATTGAATTTGAATTGGGTACTTGGACCCCAGATTGAACTTGAATTGGGTACTTGGACCCGAGATTGGGTACTTGGACCCAAGACTAAATTTGATTTGGATACTTGGACCCGAGATTGGATACTTGGATCCGAGATTGAATTTGATTTGGGTACTTGGACCCGAGATTAAACTTGATTTGGGTACTTGGACCCGAGACTGAATTTGATTTGGGTTCTTAGACCCGAAATTTGGTACTTGGATCCGAGATTAAATTTGATTTGGGTACTTGAACCCGAGATTGAACTTGAATTGGGTACTTGGACCCAAGATTGGGTACTTGGACTCGAAATTTGATTTGGGTACTTGGACCCTAGATTGGGTACTTGGACTCGAGATTGAATTTGATTTGGGTACTTAGACCCGAGATTGAACTTGATTTGGGTACTTGGACCAGAGATTGGGTACTTAGACCCGAGACTGAATTTGATTTGGGTACTTGGACCCGAGATTGGGTACTTGGATCTGAGATTGAATTTGATTTGGGTACTTAGACCCAAGATTGAACTTGATTTGGGTATTTGGACCCGAGATTGGGTACTTGGACCCAAGACTGAATTTGAGTTGGGTACTTAGACCTGAGATTGGGTACTTGGACCCGAGATTGAATTTGATTTAGGTATTTAGACCCGAGATTAGGTACTTGGACCCGAGATTGGGTACTTGGACCCGAGATTGAATTTGATTTGGGTACTTGGACCCGAGATTGAATTTAATTTGGGTACTTGGACCCAAGACTAGATTGGATTTGGGTACTTGGATTAGGACTGAGTTTAACTGACCTTTTATCAGTTGAGAATTCTGATTGCTCCGGCTATTCTATTCTTTAATGCGTTGTGGGTATTCACCATCAAAATGGATCTTCATCGTTGGACTTGGATCTTCATCCTTAGCATCAGATCTTCACCTTTGAAAACGGATATTCATCCTTGGAGATCGGGTCTTCACCATTGTAAATGGATCTTCATCTTAGGAGATCGGGTCTTCACCCTTGTAAATGGATCTTCATCCTTGGAGATCGGATCTTTACCCTTAAAAATGGATCTTT
The DNA here is from genome assembly GCA_947685225.1 of Garcia nutans. Taxonomy (NCBI): domain Eukaryota; kingdom Viridiplantae; phylum Streptophyta; class Magnoliopsida; order Malpighiales; family Euphorbiaceae; genus Garcia; species Garcia nutans. Next base: position 17,859,535 of record CANTUV010000012.1, on the reverse strand, counting down.
ATCCACTGGAGGTCGGGTCTTTACCCTTGATACATGGATCTTTATCCATTGCAGGTCGGGTCTTTACCCTTGAAACATGGATCTTTATCCATTGGAAATCGGGTCTTTACCCTGGCTTCAGTTCTTTGAGCTAGACTGATATTTTGTCTTTTGCATCTTCATTCTTTTGAAAATTCTAATTTTCTTCTTTTTTTTCATTCTTTTTTGTTATTCCTTTGCACTTTTGCAAAAAATTCAGCCCTTTTTAGCTAGCCTTCATTTCCTCTCCTTGCCCCCCTTGCATGGTAAAATATTAGAAGTGGGTCTCAAAATGTTTTGTTCATGCATAAACTAAAAAATTTAAAAGGAGAAACTTTGCCCCCTGTGTAGCCTCAAACCCATGATTTTTCTATGCGGGCTCTAATTAATGTTTTTGATGTCTAGTTCCTCGCACAAGCATGCATTTCTTCTCTTTGCAAAATTACTGGAACTTTCTCAAGCAATGGGCTTTCCATACCCCCCTAATTTGATATCTTCTTTTGATTGTTTACTTCACAGGGTGTTTGCTGTTCACTTTGATGAAGAATAGACAATACAAGATAAGAAAGTGCGATGTGATATGCTCATGTATGCATGATATGCATGATAATACTCACAGTCGTTCCATCGACTCACAGACCAAGGTAATCAGCAGAAGTGTTCTCATTAGTTTCTTTCAGATGCTCGTTCATGACTTGCATTGGAATGACACAATGCTTCACATTTATGCCTTTTATCTTTAAGATGTTGAAAATATGAATAATGGAGGCCCCAAACAGCAGAGATACATCCATTTTAAATTATGATTCAGCATGTCAGTTGGTAGCTTCTTCATGACCTTGCCAGTAATCATTTCCTTTGCCCAATGTATCCTTTGGAGGTTCAATGATTCGACATACTTCCCTTAACTTGAAGGCTTTGTAAATTTTTTTTTCGAAATCAAATGTCGGCTTTGCCAAATTAATTTCAATGTACCTCAGGACTTGATTTTCTAAATTAACATATCTATAACATGACAACAGTAGTTACCATACTAAACTTGGGAATCATTTCTATTTAAGCAAGAATTGTTGCACTTCAGATAGGCACATACTCATTATTTGGCCAAAGGTCTCATAGAGTTTGAATATGGTCTATCTCATATGCATGCTTATTCAAACTATCTCCACTAATAGACTCTACCTGCCAAGAGAGGTCAATAGGTCTTTGATAGGCTTGAAATAGGGTCTATAAGGGACATGGGTTAAATGAAGGCCATTTGTAAGTTGGAGCTGATGTGACACAATGGACAAACCTTCACACTACAAATTTCTTGTTTGGACTTTTAAGCAGCTGGGAGCAATCTTGCTAGACTCAAAATTCCTTCTATCTTCTTGTCATTAATCTGGATCTTGATTAGGACAGTCTTTACCCTTGTAAAAAGTTTGTTACCCAAATTTGTTTCTTTTCTTCTTCTCCCTTTTCTTTCTTTTTATTTTTCTTACTCTTCCCTTTCTTTGAGTATTTTATCATTTTATCCTTCTTCCTTGTAGGACTGTTGTGAGCGGGAATTTTTGCCCCCACTCCCGGTGGAATGGTTCTTGCGACTTCGGCACTGTTTAGGCTCAGGGCCTTAGAGAACATGGACCTAAGTCCGGAGAAAATGGAGTCGCCACCCGGACGGGCCAGGAAAAAAGAAAGGGGTGAATGACTCGATTCCTAAGGAATCCCCAACCCCTTAATGGGTTCGGAAAGTTGGGTACATGTGGGGACAGTGAGAAATGGCCCAGCGCCCCCACAACGCCTAGTTCATTGGAACCGGCCTCCTTTACAGGTCTTAATATTATAAAATTCTTAAATATAACAATATTATCCATATTATACACAATAATTAAAACAAAGCATCATTATATTAAAATCAAAGCAATGTCCAAACAAAGCAAATAAATGGACACCCATCCGAAGATGGAAATATGTCCTTACATCACACACCTAAATAGGACACCCACCAAAAGGTAGAAACATACCCTTTACATTAGTTCTAAAATAGAAAAAGCAAATTAAATTACATGATATTTAACTAATGAGGTACCCACCAAGTGGAAACATACCTCTTACAACATTTGGAAGTCTAAATAAATTGATAAAAGTAAATAACCATTCATAATAAATAAATCATTCATCAAAGGTATTTAAATATCAATAAAAAGTAAACATCCAGCCATGATAAATAAAATAAACCAAGTATTGAACTTAAATAAATTAAGGCATATAAAATAAATCAAAGCATAATCAAATATAGAATTGAATAAAGCAAATAAAAAGTCCAAATTATAGCTACTATTTCCATTTAGATTTCTTTATCTCATGTGTTAAGGTTTTGGGAATTTCATGAGTATAAGCTATTGTGACTTTTTTATGGAATTAAAATAGATTGAAGTTTTATGTTTTAAAAGGTTGGTAAGACACTTTGATTAAACAAATTAAGGTTTGAATGATGAAATCATGAAACTAGGGTTTTAGACACTTTAAAATACTTTGATTTATGATTTTCGGTTATTGGGTTTCTAAGCTACTATGTAAATTTAACCTATTTATGTTTTATAGTTTTTAATGTTTTAAAAGTGATTAGGGTTCATAAAAATTAGGGTTTGAGGTTTTAAAAGGGTTAGGGTTCATTATTTTAGGTTTTGGAGTTGAATTAGGATTTTTAGAATTTAGGGTCACGGTGATGCATAATTTTTAAGAATTTGGAAATCAATTTGATAATTTCATGAAGTTTTATGAATTTAAACAAACAAATTAAATTTTTTATAAGTAGAAAAGATATTTTTTAAGGCTTTTTGAATGAAATAGAACCTACTTTAAAATTTTAAAAGGAACAGAATTTAAATCTTAGTTTTGTTGAAAAATATGTTCAATTAGAGTTTTAAGATTTTTAAGAAGTAAAAATAACAATTTTAAGCCTTTTGGAAGATAAACCAACGAAATAAAACATTTAACTTTAGAAAAACTAATTTAAAGTTCTAAGATTTTAGATTTTGAAAAAAAGCAAATTCCTAGTTTTAGCTACTGTGTAAAAAAAACAAAGAAATTAGAATTTCATACTTTCTTTTGTAAGTTGCACCAAAATTGCTTCTTGGATGAACAAGCTCAAAAGACCAGCCTTTTTGCCTTTTGAATCCCTTAAATCGTGTTTCTGCTACTTTAAAATCAATTGAATTCAAGCTTTTCCTTTATGAATTTGGAATTTTTTTTCTTGTCCCTCTCGGCCTCCCCTTTTTTAATTGCCTTTGGTCCTTATTTATAGTGGTTTGATGTAGTTTTTTCCTAATTAGTTAAGGTAAGTAATATTAATAAAAAAAAGAAACCAAAACCTAATTGAATTAGGTTTCAAAAAATTTGTGTCGAAAAAATTGCGCTGCCGAAAAAAATTGCCGCAGGAAAAATGCGCTGGAGAAAAAATTCTGCCGCAGTTGGCTGCGGCAGCGCGTGCGAAACGGGCCGTAGTCATTTCGCAAGCAGAATTTTTCTGTGTGCGAAATGCCCACGGGCCCGCGCGACGATTTTTTCATCGCCGATTTTTCCGACTGCGATTTTTATTTTTATTTTTATTTTTTGACTTTTATTTGTTTATTTTTATTTTTTATTAATAAAAATTAGATACTAAAGCAAAAATTATTTAATAAAAATTATTTTGGACCAATTAGACAACAAAAATCATTTTAGACTAAATAAAACATATTGGACCGAATTTGGTCAAAAATTAAGGGTCTACAACAGTCAAGTACAGAACTTTCAAGAACCGGATGGTCTTTCTCATTTTTCTCTGATTTTGATCGAATCTTTAGTTGGGTTGGACCAATTCAAGTCAAACTGTCCTAATAAACCAAATCAAAGCCTTTTGTTGTCTTAGGTAAAAGAGAACTCAGTTGGCTTTTTGAACCGCCTTTTTGGGTTTTATTTTTTCTTTCTTTCTTTTTCTTTTTTTTCTTTTTTTCTTTTGTCCTTTTTTGTCTTTTCTTTTTCTTTCTTTTTTTTCTTTTCTTTTTCTTTTCTTTTTTTTCTCTCTCTCTTTTTTTTTTGGTTCTAGCTCTAAAAGAGTTATCTATTTTGTACCAACTTAGGTTCCCAATAATGGATGAGTGGAGTGGCATAAATCTCCTTTAACAAGGATAAATTATTTATTACTCTGATGTTATCTTGATAGATTAGAGATATTAGGTGAACTTCAAATACCCTTATGGTCTTGAGAACTTCAACTATCCTCATGGTCTTGACTATGCATTCCATTCTTTGATCTTCTTGTCTCTTTATCTTAGTGATCATAAGACTTGTCAAAAGTATCACAATAGCTCAGGGTAGGTTGTTGGGGTTTGTAAGCCAATGAAAAGAAAGCTAAAATTTTATGAAGGCTCAAAGGGACAACTAGGGATTGATATTTAATAGGGTAGATATTAGTTGTTGGCTAACCAAACAATGCCTAGATCATTTCTCTCTTAAATAAGCAGAGTTTAATTTTGCCTCAAAAGTTTGTCAAAGCATGTTCTAAGACTAACTAGGACCTAGACAAAGGTAATTATGCAGGAGCCCTCTCTAAGTAAGCATACACAACTCAATGCTATAGAGTAATTCCCTCACTTAGTAAAGTGATTCAAGTCATGATGCATAAATATATTAATTCATGAATTATCAAGCTAGATCCCTCATTGGTTGAGCACTAAAATGAACAAAGACCAACAAAAATTTTAATAAAACTAACTTTAAATTTGAAAAACATGATTGTTCCAATTAAATATTAAAGAAAGAAAATAAAATAAGAAAAACAAACAAGCCAAGGGAAGTTTGTTGAGTTAAGCTTCTTTTCCTTTCACATCTTCAATATCTTCATCTTGAAAGGATGATAAAACAAAATCTTCTTCCAGTCCTTTTCCTACCATGAAGGTTGCCGGTGGAGGTACTCTATTGAACCTTGGTAATGGATTGTCTTTGGTGTTGGACTTATCCGGCTCTGGTAGCTTACCACTATCAATCAAATCTTGGATCTCATACCTTAGACGAGCACATTTATATGTTTCATGCCCGTGCATTTGATGAAATTGATAGAAGGCCTCGGCATTGAAGTTTGGTGGCAGTGGATTATGTAGCGGTCGAGGAGCCAATGATTGTAATAATCCTTTCTTTTGTAGCTTGCTAAAAACCCAAGATAGAGGTTTCTCCAATTCTAAAAATTATCTTTTATTTCCTTGACCAGTCGTATTAACATCAACTTCTTTTTGTGTGCTTTGATTGCTAGGCTGATAATTCCCTTTCTCATTCCTTCTCATTGAAAAGCGATTCTTCTCCATTTCCCACTCTTCAATTTGTAGACCAGCTTGGAGAAGATCTTTTAAATCCCTTATAAGGGTGTGAGACATCATTTCATGGAGATTGGGCAGGACGCCTCTCACGTTCATCCTTATTTTATCATATTCATCGGGCCTTTTCTTGAGCAAAGCAGCCTTATTTCTCCACCTTTTCACATAGTCCACAAAATTCTCATTTGGCCTTTGTCTAATGGACTCAACTTCCATTAAGGTAACTTTCAGCTCGACATTATACCCATATTGCTGAATGAAAGCCTTGTACAACATGTCCCAATCTATTTGTGTACTTTCCTCTAAGGTGTTGAACCAATTTTGGACAATAGTGCCCAATGAGAGTATGAAGTACCTTAGAGTTTGAGCCTTAGTAGCTCGGGCAAACTGCATAGCAGTGATATACTGCTTCACATGGAGATGGGGGTTTCCAGTACCATTGTACCTAGCGAAGGAAGGCATCTTGAACTTATAAGGAACCTCCTCATCTTGTTCAAATAGTTTGTCGATCTCAGACATCTCTTCGGTTTTCAGCTTCTTCTCAAATTTCTTTTCTAAATCAGCAATCATCTTCTCAACATCAGATGTCTTGATCTTTTCGACAGTTGTCTTCTCAACAACCTTTGGTTCCTTTTTGTCTTGAGGATCTTGGAAGTATTGAGCCCAATCATCACCATCATCAATGATCACCTTATCCTCATCAAAAACCACTTCATCAACTTTAGTCTTCCCTTTTCCATTGGCTTATTAGTGCTAGCAGATGCTTCGGCATGATTTTCTAAAATTGCAGCCAATTGGTTCTTTATGGTCTCGGCCATGGCCTCTTTTATTTCTTCCATCTTGGCATTGAGGGTTTCGTCCACCATTCTTTGAATTTGTTTGGGCTCCATTGCTTTTGTTGAGCAAGTGATTGAGTTATCACTCGATTCTTCATCTCCGACATAGGTCGGATTATCGTAAGCTTTTGAACTGTAGTAATCCAGGGCTGTGAGCTAAAGAGGATCAATGATATGAGATGCAGATATATGTATGCATGTATACATATATGCACAAACAATAAACAAATAATGCTAAATAGGACGTTCCTTCCAACCTTATAACATCCACACATGAATGGCGAGTCTCTTTTCCTAGGTATATGGTTAACAAAATACCAACATGGTGTATCTTGTTTTTGAATATTTCCCTCGGACATTTCAACCAATAGTTATATTTTCGAAAATGGAAATCAGTTCATAACAAATCCCATTAATTAGGTTTTAATCCATTCAACCAACTATAGTAGCTTTTATGCTATATTGGATTAAAACTAAATTATGAGGTTTATTATAGATAGATTTCTCACTTGAAAAAGTAACTAATGATTCATGCCAAAAACAAGCCCATGATTAATAACTCTTAGTATAAACTAGGTTCAGAATTGATTTTTGGTATTTCGTAATTGACCTAAATAATTTTGCAAGCTCTATGTAAGAAAAGGCTGGATGAAAATAATTTTGTTTCTAAGTCCATTGTAAAAAGACTTTAGAAAAAATGAATTTTGGACTTAGTATTTGGGTCATAGGAAAAATAATTTTTGATTTATTTTTAGAAAAGTTTTATGCCCAAAGGCCATCTTGAAAAGTTTTGAAAATAGCTTTGGTCTTTTGGACTTTAAAGAAAAATTTATTTGAGCTTACAAATGTACTTGGGTCATATTAGAAAAAGAACAAACCAAATAAACCATGATTTAAGCCAAGATAAATTAACCATAGTCAAACAACAAGCATTTGGTGTAAAACCTAATGAAAGTAACTAGGCCAATTACATGAGCTTTAGTCTTTGGGTAAAAAGGCTTAGGTTCCCATAGCAAGTATATACCAAATGGTACAAGGCTATGAGTGGTGATGCCATGCTCGATCTCCATACCTTGAGTGAAAGTATTGTATCCCTTACATAATACAATACGGGTAACACGGGAGTCCTAACTCACGCACACGATGCAATCTAATATGATGTTATAGATAATATCATTATAAGAAAGAATAGAATAATATAAAGATCAACGGGATTAACTTCTCTTATCCCCAGTGGAGTCGCCATTATAAGCGGGGATTTTCGCCCCACCGCCCCACTCCCGGTGGAATGGTTCTTGCGACTTCGGCACTGTTTAGGCTCAGGGCCTTAGAGAACACGGGCCTAAGTCCGGAGAAAATGGAGTCACCACACGGACGAGCCGGGAAAAAGAAAGGGATGGATGACTCAATTCCTAAGGAATCCCCAACCCCCTAATGGGTTCAAAAAGTTGGGTACGCGTGAGAAAAGTGAGAAATGGCCCAACACCCCCACAATGCTCGGTTCATTGGAACCGGCCTCCTTTACAGGTCTTAATATTATAAAATTCTTAAATATAATAATATTATCCATATTACATGCAACAATTAAAATAAAGCATCATTATATTAAAATCAAAGCAATGTCTAAGTAAAACAAATAAATGGACACCCATCTGAGGATGGAAACATGTCCTTACATCGTTCATGTCTAAACTAAATAGGACACCTACCAAAAGGTAGAAACATGTCCTTTACATTGGTCCAAAATATAAAAGCAATTTAAATTACATAGAATTTAACTAATGAGATACCCACAAAGTGGAAACATACCTCTTACAATTTTAATACTAAAATAACAAAGTAATAATCATAATAATAAAGAGAATATCCATCCATGATAAATTAAATAAATCAAGCAGTGAAATTAAAGAAATCAACCATCAAAACATATAATAAACTACATAATCAAATTTAAAATTAAATAAGGCAATAAATTTATAAATTTAGAATTTGCATCTTAGAATAGGGTTTTTGAAACTTAGGGTTTTATATCGTAGGGTTTTAGATTGAGGTTTCATCATTTAGGGTTTAGGGTTTTTTTTAGGTTGCTAGGATTATGAAATTTAGGGTTTAAGAAATTTTAAGGTTTCTATGAAACTAGGGTTTAGTAATTAAGTTATTGGAATTAGGGTTTGGGTCTAGGTTTGGGAATTAAGTAATTGGAGTTAGGGTTTTAGGTTTTCTGGAATTTAAAGAATTCTAATATTTTAGAATTTGATCAGGGCTTTGGTGTTTTGACTTTGGAAAATAGATTTTATAAATTTAGGTTCGAAATTTAGAAAATCTTTTAGGGTTTTGGAAAATTAAGAAAATAATTAAGTTTTTGGGAACTAATAAAACGATTTAAGGTTTTAGAAAATTGGAAAGAAAATTAGGGTTTTGGGAATTAATAAAATGATTTCAGGTTTTAGAAAATTGGAAAGCATATTAGGGTTTTTAGCAACTGGCAATTAGATTAGGATTTTGATAATGTTTTGTGATTATATGAACATTAAACTCAAATCATGTTGTTTAAATCAAGTAATCAAGACTACGAGGTTTAAGTTAATTACTGAACCTAAACAGCTTCTTAATCTTCAAACTTATAATGATATTTATAGAAGGGAATGTATATACCAGATAGTCAAATAAGTTATAACTTAAAGATGAAACTACTGTGAATTCAAATAAATTAAAGAATTAAATCAAACCTCCATTCGTTGGTTCCACCAAATTATTTTCTGGATAAACAATAATAAAGGCAATGTTGGTGCCTTTGATGGGTTGATGATTGATGAATGTTTGCTGGGTTGATGATTGATGAATGCTTGCTGCTAATTTTCTCTATTTGTTGCCGTCTCTCTTTAATGTTCCTCCTCAGGTTTCTTCTCTAGGGTTTTTATTTTTTTTTTCGTCCTCCTCTTTTTTCTTGTTTTAATGTGATATTTATAGGAAAATAAAGAGTCCTGATCCTATTTTAATAAGGAAATATGAATTGTTTAGGGAAAATTAAAAAACTAGGTAAAACAAGGTTTGGTCAAAAAATCAGGAGCGCGCGGGCTGTCGGGCCTGTAGGCTGAACTGGCAGAAATTGCGCTAGCAAAAACGGGCACAGCGGGCCAATTCATAAAATAACTGGCTGCGGCAAATTGGGCAGTGCCCAATTTGCCCCAGATGCCATCTGCAGCGAATTTGGGACTGCCCAATTCGCTGCAGATAATTTCTGTGGCGAAATGGGCTGCCACGCGACGCTTACTGATCCGACCGATTTTTTATTTTTTTATTTTTTATTTTTTTATATATTTAATATTTAATATTTTATTAATAATAACTATTAAATATTATTAGTAATTAAAATATTATTAAAATAAATAAAATACTACAAAAATTATTTTGGGCTATCGGATTTGAATGGATCAAAAATTAAGTGTCTATAAGAATCAAAATAAAGAAGGAAAGAATCTTCAAAATGATGATTATTATTCCTAAATTTTTATTGATTCTATTACCATCTCTTTAACAATTTAGGGATATTATAACATATGTCTATTATTTTGATGTCCTTATCTTATCAATTTAACTCCACATTTCAATTTAAATATCTAATCATAACTTTTAGTTCTTATTATAATATGAGATACCTTTACTCTAAAGTTTCCAATCATGACAAGAGACAGAGTAGCTATTAATAAATAAAGTTGTTCAGGAGCTGAATTGTTCAAAGGGAACAATAATAAGATTCAAGTAATTGGAATAAGGCAGACTCAACAGATTCAATCATTATAGAGTAGAAGGAATGATAAGAGCAGAAAAGTACAATATCAATGATCATTGTAACAACATGGCCAATCAAGCAACATTAATAACAATGATAATCAGAAACAGTAATAGTAAGCAACATGATAATGTAACATTCAGTAATAGTAAGGCCATAGGCCAGTGATTAGGGTGGTAACTTTCCCCTTAATTCAGTAACATTTAGACCATATGACGGTGGTTAGGGCAATAATTCCCCCCTTATGCACATATCAGTCTTATTGCATACTGTCTTGTAGTTTATCCTAGGGGTAGGCACAATTCAGTTAACCAACCGAAAATTCGATTGGGTACCAACCGTAAAGTTAATTCGGTCAATTCGATAAAAAATTTTAGTTTATTTTAATTTTTGATTCGGTTAACGGTTAATCAATTCAATTCGATCGGTGAACCATTAACTGAAAATAAAAAAATTATTTGGTTATTTATTTATTTTTTATTTAATTCTTTAATTATATAAATTTTTATTATAAATATATTTTTTTATAAAATAAAGTTATGTTTAGTTTAGTTTTTTAAAAAATTTTGTTTAGTTATTTAATTATGTTAATATTTTTATTGTAAATATAATTTTTTATTATAAAAAAAATTTGGTTGATTCGACCAATTAATCGAACTGACCGATTCGATTCGATTAATTAACCAAACTGACAGAAGTTAAAAATCGATCGGTTCGATCAATAAATTTGGTGTTCAAAAATTTCAATCAAAATGAAAATCGAATCGGCCGGTTAGCCAACCAACCAAATGCCCACCCCTAATTTATCCCTCACTAAAGTTGAGACATATTACAATGTCGGAATTATAAACAAAAATGAATGAAATAGTACGGTAGTAATCAGAAGTTAATAGTGGACAAGTAGTAAATAATGATATAATACAAGCTATAATGTAAATCAATAATGAAGCCCGTTGATACAATATTGACAAATACCCTGATTTTAAAGTATTCAAATTAACCAAATCTATCAGGGTAAAGTAATTAAGAGGGTGTTTCTCAAAACTGGAGCTTTTCAGCTTATTGTGAATAAGTGATTTTTAGATTATAATCAGATTAAAAATAAGCAGTTAAGTATTTCTGTAAACTAGTTAATAATCAGCTGATAATCAGTTTATAATCAGTTAAGTGTTTCTGTAAAATCAGCTTATAATAAGTTTTTAATTGCAGAAACTGTCAAAATGACCAAACTGTCCCTGAGTTTATTTATTGTATAAAAATAATTTTTTAAATGTCAATTCAAAATTTATTTTGCAATAATAATAATAATAATAATAATAATAATAATCATAAAATTTATTTAATAATAATAATAATATTGGTGTTATCAATAAATTATACAAATAAAAAACTACCATGTAAATATTACCAAATTAATTAGAATCCTAAAAATAAAAGAATTTTAATGGGAACTAAAATATATAGGGTGGGCAAATTTGGAATATTGAATATTAGGTAGGGATAGTATGGTATTTTACTTAGTCAAAACTACTTAAAAAATAAGTGCTTAAAAAAATAGCAAAACTCAACTTTTAAAAAACTGATTAAAATCATATTATAATCTACTATTTAAGTTTTTAGAAACACTTAAATAAACAACTTATAATTTAAAAACTGTTTATAATCAGTTTTGTCCAGCTTTTAAGTTTTGAGAAACACCCTCTAAATATGAAGCTAATGAAATCGAAATACTGTTTAGCAAGAGTTAGGCAGTAATAATTATTAACAAAACAGTCAATGGATCATATTATTTGTAATTCTTTTAATTTGTTTACCTTCGTCATATTATTTTACTTAATATTTTCAAAGTTTAATTTCCATAATTTATTAATTGCATGACATTTCATTTCTCTTTTTTTTCTCATGATTGTTGGATGTTACTCAAGAAATTCACCATTTGGGTTTATTACATATGTCGCCACGCTGTTAAAACTATCATTCCTATTTCTATTTTGTTTCTATTTATCGTTTTATTTAATTATTTATTATTTTTTAAAATTATCTCATCTTATTTCAGTTAACTTCTATAAACTTATCCTTTATGTTGGTTAATTCAATATATAAATTCTATATACATACATACATACATATATACATATATATATATATATATATATATTTCCTAGCCATCAATCTTATCGTATCGAGTAAGTTATAATTTTTGTTGGTTTCTTTCAACATTAAAACCCTTTTTTTTTAATTCTGAAATTCCTTGAAAAATATTTCATTGACTTGTATATATGTAAATCTACTCACATGAATCAATTGTTCCATTTTTTTTACACCATATACTATTTTATCTACAATATTTACTTTAAGCCTTTATCATATCCGGTTTATTCTTTACTTAGAATTATATCTTCTTGATTCACATAGCTTAGTAATTCACTTATATTAAACTGATAAATATTACTTGTGTTAAAATTTTTAGGCCATTTATACATTCCTAACCATTTTATACTACACATTCCTTAATCTTAAAATTCTATTTAGATTACTTTTTAGTAACCAATTCAAATTCTTTAAATTATTTAATTCAATAATTCATTTTTAAATTAACAAAATTTGATATAAGTCTTATAAACCTATGTCTGAATTTATATTTAAATTTCCATCATTTAAACTCCTTTATTATCTTAATTAATTTAGTCTTATAACCATTTTTTTTATATCTCTCTCAATTTAGCAATGTAGTTTGCTTAATTTAATTGGTTTATAAAACTAATTTCATAATTCACAAAATTCTTCTGAAGTATCTTAAATATATTAGTAGATTTACATGTAAAATTCTAATGTCATATAAATTCTTTTTACTATCTTAACTAATCCAATTTTTCCGGGTTATAAAAATTTATTATGTGTGCCCTATGTTGACCAATACCAATTCCCATATTAATTTGGACTAGGAAATCTTCTCTAAAAATTATGAAATCCTCTAGAAACCATAATAACTTATGTATCAATTAATATGTTAAATTTCAAGCTCATCTAAATTTATTTACAATGTTTTTTTGCACAAATTATTATTTTTTCCCAGGTTACTACTAACCTGAGGAGCGTGGGTTCTTCTAGTTATTTTATCTCTTAATTTAATTTCAAAATTTATGAAAAATTCTAGAAAAACTATTAATAGGCTTTGAAATCCATATGCCAAATTTTAGAATTTTCCTAATTCTTTTGCTACTTGAATTCATAAGTTCTTTTAGTTCCATCTATTTTTTCCAGGTTCCTACTAACTAGATAATCTATGTTCATTTATTTATTTCAGTTATAAATCCATTTTCAAAATTCATAAAAATCTCCAGATATTTTACTATAACATATATGAATCCATAAGTAAAATTTTAAAATTTTTATAGTTCATTTAATAATTGAATTTTTATTTCATTTCCAATTTTTCAACTCTGTCAGCTTCTAGTTTTTCCTGGAAGTAATTATTTAACAATTTTATTTGATTGCTAAATCTTTACCAAAAAAAATATAAAATTTTAACCATATAATCTAAATATATGTATAAATGTATTTCTATAATTTTATAATTTTTTTGACTTCATTTACTATATATTTAAAATTGTGTTCCTCAAGTCTTCCAGGTTCTAGCTCTATAAGAACTCCCCTAACAGATCAGTTTTTCCTATTTTTCTAAAACAGTAAACGTGCTCTGAAAATTTTGAAATTTAACATATGAGTTAGCAACATATATATGAATTTCCATTAATTATTTGATTATCAATAACTCTTTCTAGTTAAACCTAAAAATTCAATCAACCTAAGTTCCTTAGGTGTCATTACAAATCTCAACATTCAACACTTTTAATTCAACATTTTTTTAATATAATTTATCTATTGTTTCAAATTTCTCATCCAAAGTTCATTATCATTAATTAACATTAACTCTAATTGAAATTTAGGTTAGAATACTCACCATTTGTAGCCCCTATTCGAATCTTCAAGCCCATTCCCACTTCATACTTCTTTTTTCTTTTTTCTTTTTTTTTTTTTTTTGTAGTTTGATTTCTTGTATTATTTTGGTGGTCAGAAGGTGGAGAAAAAAAAGTGACTAATCCATTTGTTTATAAGTGGAAGAAGGTGGGAATGACATGTTTTAGTTGATGTGTCATTCTTAGAAGAGATGAAGTGCTTAGTAAGGTGGTTTACATGGCAATGAATAGTGAAATAATTTGCTTATCAATAGAAATTTTGAGTTGCCGAATGAAGAGTTTTGAATCGCTAATGGTGAATCCCACTTAGCATATGCCATCCCACCACTGGCCCTTTGATTATTTATTTATTTTTTTAATTTATATTTTACCAAGTTCCTTTGTGATCCTTGAAGTCTCTGTTACTTATACTTCCGCTACACCTCTTTTAATTCCCTTTTCAATTAGGTCCCTAATTAACTTTTTTTTTTGTCAATCCAAGCTTGATTTCAACTAGGGATTCGTCTACATGATTTGCTATACATTCAATTGTTATCCACTATTTAATTTACTACTTTAATTTGTATATATATATATATAGTCACATGTGTTTATTTACATTCCCCGCCAACCCTAATTATCAATTTTTTTTTATCAAATTACTTAATTAATCTTATTAATTAACTTAGTCATTATATCTCTATATTCCTCAATCAAACATAATTGTTATACTTAGGGTGTCCTTTGATCATATTTATTATTTATATGCATATGTGTATACAATTCATGTATATATGTGTTTATATACATATAATACACCATGTATATCATCCATACTCCCCTCAATAATTTTCAGGTATACTCATAAGTGTATATACACAGGATATACTTCTTGTATACATACACATTTTGTATAGGTATTTGTTTCATATATGTTTATATAATGTGTATTTATTCGCAGAGGCGGAGGCAAGGCAATCCTGAAAGGACAATGGGCCCCGTCCCTTCCTCCCACTCATTATACGTATATATAATTATATATAAATATATATAATAATTATAATTATATTTATAATTATAATTATATAAATTATATATTTATATATATTATTATATATAAAAAATTATTTATTTTTTATATATAAATATATATAATATATATATATATATATTATTGACTTTTTGTATTTTATATGTTTCTTTTTTTTTAATTAGTGAATATTTAGAATTTGTGATTAGATATTTAGATTAATACTAGATTTTTATAATTTGATTATGAAATAGGTAAAATTAATATTCTTATTTAAAATAGTATTTTTATAAAATTTAATTTAATAAATTTATTTAAATAAATTAATAGGTTCAAGAATTAAAATAAAAAAATATGTAAAAATTTAATAAATAATATAAAATAATAAAAATCTAAATTTTATTATAATATTAAATTTTCAATTTTTATCTTTCATTCTCCTTTTTTTTTTACTTAAAACTTTTGCTCTCCTTTCATTCGATCCCTGGTTCTGTTACTGTTTATTTGTGTGATATGAATATATATATATATATATATATATATCATATATATATATATATATTTGCATATAATTTGTTTATATATTGTTTACCATTTGTTATCTACTTAGTTCTTCACACATTTATGCATTATATATGTCATCTTAAATATATCTTTACATGTTTTATATACATTACATTATTACTCTTATTATCACATTTTACTACTTTATGTATACAAGTGTTCATATATATATATATTTATTTTCTTATTTCCATCATTCTCCCCTGAGTCTAGGGTTTCCTTCCAAGCTGTATGTTTACATATATTTTCATATTTATATATATTTTCATATGATTCATTGTTATTTCTGTTTACACATTTATCTTATTCTTTTATATCAATTGAGACGATTTATGTCTTGATATAGGGTTTTTCCTCTCTGGGATTTTAATTTTCTATATTTATTATTTTATTGATTGACGATTATTAAATCATATGTAATTTAAATCACAGTTTTACATATATGCATAAATTTCTAAAGGGAGAAGGTGCATATAATTTTTTATAGTTTTCGCACATGTATAACTTGGCACTTATTCTTTTCTAAGCTTAATTTGACATAATTTTTTTTGAAAATCTAACTATTTAAGCCCTTTGTTTAATAAGCATTTTCACAAAATTTCCCTTTGAAAAACATTTTGATATAATTATTAGGTAATAGAATTTCTACAGAAATCATAAGGTAAAGCTAGATAAAACATGAGCAATAAAACAAATGCTCAAGATGGATTCTATAATATCACTAATTTTAAAAAATTTTAATTTTTAAAAATTTAATAAAATAAATTATAATTTAATTAGATAAATTAAATAAATAATTTTAAATGAAAAATGAAGAGATTTTAAATAAAAAAAATGAATATATATGTGATATATATGTAAAATATATATAACATATACAAAGTCAATAAAAGTTAAATTTTTAAAAGTCAAAAGTCAAAGTCCAATGGTATTTTTATAAATAAACTTTGAAAGTTTAAAATTATTTAAATTATTCAAAAATAATTTATTTTTAATGGAAGATGTATTTTTTAATTTTTAATTAAATAAATAAGTAATTAATTAATTATTAAATTAATTAAATAATATATATATGTAGTTTAAAATGAAAGTAGAAAGAAATAGAAAATTTATTTGTTCTTCATCTTCTTCTTCTTCTTCTTCTTCACAAGGTCGAACCTCCATGGATGGTGATCTCAAAGTTTTACTTCTTTCATACTCCACAAATTGAAGGATTTTAAGAGTTTTCAAGTGAATTTTTGTTGATTTCCACCAACTTTAGTAAGTTTCTAACTTCTTTTTTTGGAATTCATGGAAATTGTGAATATGTGTGTTTTAGGTTTATTGAAGTAGTATGATTTAATTATCTATTTTGGTATGAATGAAGTTGTTTTAAGTAATTAAAAATAATTGTAAGGTTGGATTTAATAAATGGTTGAGTTTGAGTAAAGATTAGTGAAGAGAGAGAATTTAGGGTTATGCAATTTTTTGGTTTGTGAAATCATGAATTTTAATTGTGCAAATTGATTCTAAACGGGTTTTTTTTTATGCATAAACAAGTATTTTAAAGTCAAATATTGGATTTGGTTATGTTTGTATAGAGTTTAAAAATGGAAGTGGTGATTTTGGATTTTGAAAAAGTAATTTTTAAAGTTATTGAATTGTTTGATTTTATTAGTTAAAGCATATTCTTTAGTAATAAAAGTATTGAATATAAGCTTGAAATGATAATTAGATTGAGTTGGAATGGAAAACCTTCAATGGAGGAAGGTTATGCCATTTTAGGATTTTATGCATAAGTGTGTATTTATGTAATATAATTAAACATGTTAAAATATATTTTTAATAATATAAATAAACTTAAAACACCAAATGGAATGGCTTGATATGTTATTCCAAAGTTAAAGTGAGGTTAGCCTTAACTTTGAGATTTTTGTTTGAATGATGTTTAATTATGATTTAAGGTTAGTAATGCCTTAAAATGTGATACTGAATGATTATTTATAATTACATTTGAAATAGGCATTAAGAAAATTGATTTGTCCAATCCAAGTGTTGAAGGGTAAGTTGGAAGAGAATGTTGGAGGTTATTTTAAGCTTGCTTTTGGGTTGCTTTTAGAGGTAAGTACAAACTTTGGATGAAATGGACATGTTTGCATTACATTGAGCTTAACACATTTTGAATTGAAAAATGTGATAAGCTACTTGATGCATTGATTATTTATGAATAATGTGCTATGATTTTTGTAATGTCATATATGTATTAAATGCATTGTGAAAAGACATTATTAATGGCTAAATTGTGTAAAATATGAAATATGTGTATTATGTGAAAATGACTCAAAGTATTTGGGTAATGCTATTTGTTATGTATGCATTAAGGACATTGTTAAAAAGCCATTGTTAATAGTTAAAATGCATAAAATGTGATTTATACGTGAATTATGTGAAAATATCCAAAATAATTAGGTAATGTATTGTAAATATAAAATATGGTACATTATGATTATATGTTAATATATGATGATATGAAATGAAATAATATTGATATAAATGAGAAAAATGAGAAAATAAGGTAATGTGCCTATTTGATAATGATAAATAAGGTAATGTGCCTATCTTGATTATGAAAAAATGAGAAAGAAATTGATAATGGAAAATATGAAATAATTGTGCCTAGTATATTCTTCAATTTTTAGAGTTCTGTATTTGACGACATGTCTATAAGTTTATCCTCATTATTTGCTCTCGGGGCTTGCTTTTGAGCAATTATTTAATTTGTCTTCGGGGCTAGATGCTTAGCTTCACTGTGATATGATTTGTCTTCAAGGCTAGCTTTTGAGCAATTATTATGATCTGCTTTCGGGGCTAGCTTTTGAGTAATTATTATGATTTGACTTCGGGGCTAGACACATGGTGTCAATTTGGACAAAAAAAAATAACTCTGAAATTTGAATAGCATATTAGATAATTTGGGCCCATGCTTGTGTTTGCTATTATATGAATTATAAAATGATTGAAAATATGAAATGGTATGTCACATGGTGACATGATATACATAAACATTGTGCATTGGTATTGCATTTAAGTTTTATTGTTATCAAAATTTGTACCGCTATGTCACTAGCTTAGCACAATAGTAATTCATTGCGTAGGTGACAAGGGAGATTTGGTAAGCTGGAGAGTTCGTCTAGATCATGTTGGATCTAGCTTTGAAATTGTTTGAGTTGATTTTGCTGCTTCTGCGAGATCAGTGTCGTTTGCCAGCATGTATATATTGTATATTATTGTACATTTTAACATTATGTATATTATATTATGTTTTGATGTATATATATAATGTAAATTATAAAGAATTGGTTGAAAAACTTTTATAATGTGAATGTATATGTGATTTGATAAAAATATATAAGTATAGGTATAAATATTTTATGAAACTTGAAGAAATTGAGGAGTATTGAGAAAATGTATGAATTGGTTTATTGGGAGTGCTTTTGTGTACAGGTTGTTGTAGACCCTTCATTTTTGACCCAGTCTAGTCCGATATTTTTTATATAGTCTAAAATAATTTTTGTGGTATTTTAATTAAATAATATTTATTTTAATATTTATTATTTTTAATTTTTAATAAAAATAAAAATGGTAAAGTTAAATAAATAAAAATCGGAGACGAAAATATTCGTCGCTGAAGGTGAATCGGCCACATGCCAATTCGCCCGCAGCCAGCTCGCAATCCTCGCAGTTTTCGCCATCAAGTTTTTCACCAATGCAATTTTTCAACGCAATTTTTTCCGAAACAAAATTCTATTTGGTTTTGATTTCTTTTCTTAATTGGTTTTAATTTCCTTAAGCAATTAGAAGTAGGTTTATTATTTTTCCTATTAATACCACAATAAAACACAGAATTAGAGGACGAGACTTTAGACTTTGATTGGGAGAAAAAAATTGTTTGATTGGATTGGAGACTCAACTATTCGATCGGCCAAAAGAAAAGCCCTAACAAGCAAGAAACAAGAAGCAATCAATCCATTAAAGGCAGTGACACTACCTTTGTCTTTGTTCATCCAGAAGCAAATTGTGGAGGAACCAACGAACGGAGGTTTGATTATAAATCTTTAATTTAATGTTATTTACAATGTTTCTATCGTTTGTTTTTTATATTAAGTCAGTAACCTAAATTATTAAACTTAGTAATATATTTTACATTAAATCGTACATTCATCCAGTAGCCTTAATCAGTGATCAAAATTTCAAAACCATAAAACTGTTCTTTTCTTTCCAGAAACCTTTAAAACCCTAAATTATTTCTCTCCCATTTTCAAAACTTCAAAAATCTTAAATTACTCTTCTGCTTCCAAAATCCTTAAAAACCCTAAATTATTTCTTCTACTTCCAAAAACCTTAAAAACCCTAAATTATTTCTTCTGTTTCTAGAAACTTTAAAACTCTAAATTGTTTTCCCCGAACTATTTTCATCTAAACCCTAACTTTTTTCCAAAGTTTCCAAATGTCTTCTTAAATCTCCAAACCCTAATCTTCTTTACAGTTTCTAGAAATCATAATTATTTTTATGAAACTCTAAGCTGTTTTCTTAAATCCTAAAATAAAATATGTTTTCCAAAATATCCAAAACCCTAATTTTCTCAAAAACTAATACAGTAAACCCTAGTTTTCCTAAACCCTAAATTCTTAAAGCATCAAAACTTTATGACAAGTTCATCAACACCCTAAATCCTAATTCTTAAAACCTCAAAATTTTATGACAAATAAATCTAAACCCTAAAGCCATAATCTAGTAAACCTAAAATCACAATCCAGCAAACATGAATTATAAACCTAATGTCTTAAGATTCCAAAACCCTAATTTCATGATGTTAGCCCTAAACCCTAATTTGATTAACCGAAACCCTTACTACTTTCTTAAATTTATAAAACCCAAATCCATTCCATTTTTTCAAAAATTCTCACAGTAGCCTAAATAATAATAATAATAATTTCAAAATCCCCAAAACCCTAAATGTTAATTAAAGAACCCTAAATTGAGACATAAATCTAAATTTGTATCTTACTTACTTTATTTAATTTTAGATTTGATTATGTAGTTTATTATATGTTTTGGTGGTTGATTTATTTTCAATGCTTGATTTATTTAATTTATCATGGATGATTATTTTCTTTATTATTATGATTATTATTTGTTTGTTTTAGTATTAAAATTGTAAGAGGCATGTTTCCACTTTGTGGGTATCTCATTAGTTAAGTGTTATGTAATTTAAATTACTCTTATATTTTGAACCAATGTAAAGGACATGTTTCCACCTTTCGGTGGGTGTTCTATTTAGTTTAGACATGAACAATGTAAGGACATGTTTCCATCCTCGGATGGATGTCCATTTATTTGCTTTATTTGGACCTTGCTTTGATTTTAATATAATGATGCTTTATTTTAATTGTTGCATGTAATATGGATATTATTATTATATTTAAGAATTTTATAATATTAAGACCTGAAAAAGAGGCTGGTGCCAATGAACTGGGCATTGTGGGGGTGCTGGGCCATTTCTCACCTTCTCCACACGTATCCAATTTTTCGAACCCATTAGGGGGTTGGGGATTCCTTAGGAATCGAGTCATCCACCTCTTTCCTTCTTTTTTTCTGCCAGTCTGGGTGACGGTTCCATTTTATCCAGGCTTAGGCTTGTATTCTCTAAGGCCCTAGCCTAAACAGTGCCAAAGTCACAAGAACCATTCCACCGGGAGTGGAGGCAAAAATCCCCGCTCACACTGGCGACTCCACTGGGGATAAGAGAAGTTAATTCCATTGGTCTTTATATTATTCTATTCTTTCTTATCATGATATTATCCATTACATCATTTAGATTGCATCGTGTGCGTGAGTTAGGATGCTCGTGTTACTCGTGTTGTGTTATGTAAGGGATACCATACTTTCATTCAAGGTATGGAGATCGAGCATGGCATAACTACTCATAGCCTCGTACCATTTGGTATATACTTGCTATGGGAACCTAAGCCTTTTAACCCAAAGACTAAAGCTCATGTAGTTGGCCTAGTTACTTTCCTTAGGTTTTTTCCCAAATGTTTGTTGTTTGACTATGGTTAATTTATCTTGGCTTAAATCATGGCTTATTTGGTTTGTTCTTTTTCTAATATGACTTAAGTACATTGCAAGCTCAAAATAAATTTTTTCTTTAAAGTCCAAAAGACCAAAGAAATTTTCAAAACTTTTCAAGATGGTCTTTGGACATAAAATTTTTCTAAAAATAAATCAAAAAAATTCTTTTTTCATAACCCAAATACAAAGCCCAAAATCCATTTTTTCTAAAATCTTTTTATAATGTGCTTAGAAACAAAATTGTTTTATCAAACCTTTTCTTACAAAGAGCTTGCAAATTATTTAGGTCAATTATGAAATACCAAAAATCAATTGTGAACCTAGTTTATACTAAGAGTTATTAATCATGGGCTTTGTTTTGGCATGAATCATTAGTTACTTTTTTCAAATAAGAAATCTATTTATAATAAACCTCTTAATTTAGTTTTAATCCAATATAGTATAAAAGTTACTTTAGTTGGTTAAATGGATTAAAACCTAATTAATGGAAATTATCATAAACTGATTTCCATTTTTAAATATAACTATTGGTTGAAATGTCCGAGAGAATTATTTGAAAATAAGATATCCCATGTTGGTATTTTGTTAACCATATACCTAGGAAAAGAGACTTGCCATTCGTGTGTGGATGTTATAACATTGGAAGGGACGTTCTACTTATCCATACGACAGTTCAAAAGCTTACTACAATCCGACCTACGCCGGAGATGAAGAATCTAGTAGTAACTCAATCACTTGCTCACCAAAAGCAATGGAGCCCGAAAAAATTCAAAGAATGGTGGACGATTCCCTAAATGTCAAGATGGAAGAAATAAAAGAGGCCCTGGCTAAGACTATGAAGAACCAATTGGCTGTAATTTTAGAAAATCATGCTGAAGCATCTGCTAGCACTAAGAAGCCAAAGAACAAAGGGAAGGCTAAAGTTGGTGAAGTGGTTTTTGATGATGATAAGGTGATCATTAATGATGATGATTAGGCTCAATACTTCCAAGATCCCCAAGACAATAAGAAAGAATCGAAGATTGTTGAAAGATCAGCTATGGAGAAAACTGAGACTTCTGATGTTGAGAAGATGATTGTTGATTTAGAAAAGAAATTTGAGAAGAAGCTGAAAACTGAAGAAGTGTCTGAAGTTGACAAATTATTTGAGCTAGGCAAAGAAGTTCCATACAAATTTAAGATACCATCATTTACAAAGTTTGATGAAACCGAAAAACCTCAACTCCATGTGAAGCAGTATATCACTGCTATGCAGTCTGCCCGAGCTACTAAAGCTCAAACTCTAAGATATTTCATGCTCTCTGTTGTCCAAAATTGGTTCAACACTTTAGAGGAAAGTACTCAAAAAGAGTTGGAATATACTATACAAGGCCTTCATCCAACAATATGGATATAACGTTGAGATAGAAGTTACCTTAATGGAAGTTGAGTCCATTAGGCAACGACCAAATGAGAATTTTGTGGACTATGTGAAAAGATGGAGAAATAAGGCTGCTTTGCTCAAGAAAAGGCTCGATGAATCTGATCAAATAAGGATGATTGTAAGAGGGGTGTTGCCTAGTCTTCGTGAAAGGAAGTCTCATACACTCATCTGTGATTTCAAAGATTTTTTCCAAGCTAGTCTGCAAATTAAAGAATGGGAAAGGGAGAAGAATCGCTTTTCAATAAGAAGGAATGAGAAAGGGAACTACCAGTCGGGCAATCAAAGCACAAAAAAGGAAACTGATGTCAATACAACTGGTCAAGCAAATAGAAGGTAATTTTCAGAATTGGGGAAACTGTTATCTTGGGTTTTCAATAAGCTACAAAAGAAGGGATTGTTACAACCCATAAATCTTCGTCCTTTGCCTAATCCTCTTCCACCTAACTTTGATACTAATGCATTTTGCCAATTCCATCAAAGGCCTAGACACGAAACAGACAATTGTATGAAGTTGAGACATGAGATCCAGAATCTGATAGACAGTGGTAAGCTACTTGAGCCAGACAAGCCCAATACCAAGAACAATCCTTTGCCTAAATTTGGAAGAGTACCTCTACCGGCAACCTTCATGGTGGAAAAAGGATTGGAAGAAGATTTTGTTTTATCATCCTTTCAAGATGGAAAAATTGAAGATGTGAAAGGAGAATAAGCTTAACTCAATAAACTTCCCTTGGCTTGTTTGTTTTTCTTATTTTCTTTATTTGGTGTTTTATGGAACAATCGTGTTTTTCAAATTTAAATTATGTTTGTTCGAATAAATTACTTTCATCAAAATTTTTATTGGTCTTTGTTTATTTTTGTGTTCAACCAATAAGGAATCTAGCTTGATGATTCATGAATTAATATATTTATGCATCATGACTCGAATAATTTTACTAGGTGAGGGAATTGCTCTATAACATTGAGTTGTGTATGCTTACTTAGAGAGGGCTCCTGCATAATTACCTTTGTCTAGGTCCTACTCAGTTTTAAAACATGCTTAGACAAACTTTTGAGGCGAAATTGAACTCTACTTATTTAAGGGAGAAATGATCTAGGCATTGTTTGGTTAGCTAACAACTAGTATCCACTCAATTAAATATCAATCCCTAGTTGTACCTTTGAGTCTTTATAAAATTTTAGCTTTCTTTTCATTGGCTTATAAACCCAACAACCTACCTTGAGCTGTTGTGATCCTTTTGACAAGTCTTATGATCACTAAGGTGAAGAGGTAAGAAGATCAAATAAAGGAATGAATAGTCAAGATCATAATGATAGCTGATGTTCTCAAGACATAAGGGTAGTTGAAGTTCACCTAATATCTCCAATATATCAAGACAACATCAGAGTAACAAATGATTTATCCCTGTTAAAGATAATTTATGTCACTCCACTCATCCATTATTAGAAACCCAAGTTGGTATAAACAAGACAACTCTTTTAGAGCTAGAACAAAAAAAAGTAAAAAAAAAAAAGAAGAAAAAAGAAGACAAAACAAAAAAAAAAGAAAAAACCTAAAAAGGCGGTTCAGAAAGCCAACTGAGTTCTCTTTTACCTAAAGCAGCAAAAGGCTTCCATTTAGTTTATAAGGATAGTTTGACTTGAACTGGTCCAACCCAACCAAAGATTTAATCAAAATCAGAGAAAAAGGAGAAAGATCATCCGGTTCTTGAAAGCTCTGTACTTGACAATCCTACAAGGAAGAAGGGCAAAATGATAAAATGCCCAAAGAAAGAGAAGAGTAAGAAAAATAAAGAGAAAGAAAAGAAGGAGTAAGAAAAAGAAAGAGTTAAAGAAAAGAGAGAAGAAAAGAAACGAATTTGGGTACCAAACTTTTTGCAAGGGCAAAAACCGTAAGAAGATAAAATAAATTTAGAATCTAGCAAGATTGCTCCCAACTGCCTAAAATTCAAATAAGCAATTTGTAGTGTGAAGGTTTGTCCATTGTGTCACATCAGCTCCAATCTCAAAATGGCCTTCACTTAAACACATGTCCCTTATAGACCCCATTTCAAGCCTATCAAAGACTTGTTGATCTCTCTTGATAGGTAGAGTCTATTAGTGGAGATAGTTTAAATAAACATGCATATAAGATGACAATATTCAAACTCAATAAGACTTTTGGCCAAGTAATGTGTATGTGCCTATCTGAAATGCAACAATTCTTGCTTAAATAGAAATGATTCCCGAGTTTAGTCCGGTAACTAGGGTTGTCATGTTATAGATATGTTAATTTGAAAATCGAGTCCTGAGGTAAATTGACATTAATTTGGCAAAGCCAACATTTGATTTCAAAATCAAAATTCAAAATTCAAAAATTAAAAAATATTTTTCTCATACAAAGCCGTAAAGTTAAGGGGAGTATGTTGAACCTCGAAGGACACATTGGGCAAGGAAATGATGATGATAAAAAAAAGAGTTGCAGTAAAGATAAAAAATATATATTTTCATTAGTATTTTTATACTTATTATACATTTCCTCAATTGATACAATACTCATACATCACTAAGAAGGAGGTGGTAGATCATCAAATAAAGCTCTGAAAATATCATTACCTGTTGGAGGAGGAGGCATATCACCCATCCCGAGTCCGCCCAAAGCAGGAGCACCATAATCTCTATTACCTTGGAGTTTCGATCTGTTACGGTTCTCATCAGAAGTAGACGAAAGGATCTCATGGTCATCAGCTTGGGGGCCTCTGGATGAAGAAGCACCAAGATTTCTCATCCCCTGAAACCGAAAGTCTCAAAAATTGTGCTCTAACTGATGGTACAAATTTTCAAAATGGAAAACCTGTTGACGATTGGCAGCTAAGTCTTCTTGAAGATTCTTGTTTTGTTCTTCAAACATCCGCAGTGAGCCAGAAAGGAAAAGAATAAGAGCATACATAATCATGCATACATATAGCATAAATTATCATGAAACAAGAAAATCTACCAAGTAATTCATGTCAACGCCCTGTGGATGAGATGGTATATCCAGTGGACTAGAATGAGCAAATGAAGGAGTAGTAAAAGAAGATCCAGCCTCATGATCAAATGACCCAACAACCTGCAACAATCATTAAAAAATTCAAAATAAATAAAAAAAGAAGAGATATGGAAAAATGGTAAAAGCTTACCTGAGAAGTGCTAGCCCCGAGATGTGGAACAAACTCTCCTCCCTCTACATGATATTCATCTTCATCTCTATCCTCATTTTCTTCGGGAATTTCCCATACACCAATAGGAGATACATCAAAGTTCAAAAGCCCTATTTGAATAAACTGGGTATAAGATGCACCCGGTGGATAGAGAAATGTTTCAACATCATAACCGTGCCAGGCCAACCACCATGCATTCTCCTGCATTGATGTGATATTTAAAGTATATTATGGGCAACGCATCAGGATCCTCCTCTGCTCGAGACTAAGAAACCACTTGTATATTCTCTCTCCGAGAAATCAGCCACTAGACACAGGGCCTGCAATGACTCGGAGGGTATGTTGAAAAGGTAGTGCAGCATTCATGGAGAAAGTCCAGTTTGTCCGCTCTTCTGTGTTCCACCAGGACAAATTCACCTACAAAATGACATAAGGTAAGTGAACTTTTATATAAATTTTAAAGTATACTAATGTTATTTTACCTAGTTCCAGGTTAAGTAGCTCAAGACAAAGCGTTGGGTATGCACATGGTGAGAGCTAGGAACTTCTACACGATCTGACAGCTAAAAATTTAATCTCGGATACCCGACTCTCTCTCGGAAAATACCAGACATCCTTACAAGATTGTGCTCATATGTCCATGCTTACAACAATAATAAAAATCAAATTCATACAAGAAAAGAATAGAATTGACATTGGTGGAAGAAGAGTACCTCGATAACCACCATAAAGCCAACAAAAGACTTCTTATTTCTGCAAATTTTGTAAAGACCATGGTAAAAACAGGCAAGACTAGCTTCACCCCAACCATAAAGCAGTACCATCCTCATATCAGTAAGGGCCCTCAACACCGACAAATGGATGGCGAATTCGGTGCTGCCTAAAATGGGCGACCCTAGCAAATACAACAAAAATTCTCGAGCATACTGTTTACCTGTATCTCTGTGAACCCGTCCTTTGTAGTTCATCCAATAACCACACTCCGGTCTATCAGATACTCCTCGGATGGTAATTGTAAGATGAAGCTTTCAAAACCGCAATCTCGGATAATCTGCCTTACCCAAGAAGGTGCTACATCATACCATTGTCGGGCTTTGTAGACACACCCTCCACCCCGAATAACGCAACGATCACTCTAACACGGACCAGGTAAGTTAACACGAGGTAAGCATATCATTATATCAATACCACCGATTTTTAAGCTAAATTTATTTATATTCTATTTTTAGTCTATCTATTTACTTAAATTATTAAATATATTCATCTAATTAATTTATTTTTTCTAAATCTAAAAAAAACAACAAAAAATAAAAAGAAAACAAACAGAAAACAAACAAAAATATAAAAAATATAATATAAAAAAAGAGAAAAGAAAAAAAGAAATAGAAAAGAAAAAATATAAGAAGAAAAAAAAAGAAAAAATGTAAAAGAAAAAAAAAGCAAAAAAATAATAATTTGCTATTAAAATAAATAATTAAATAATTACCTTGTTCTTTTAATTTGAACTGCGATGAAGCGGCATCCCGGCTAGAAGACTTATATTTCCATCTTCATGCCGCCGAATAAATTTCAATAACTCAGCATTAGATTGAGTTCCTGATCTTGAAGCATGCATTTTTTCTAAAACTCTATTCTGAACTCTCTATGGAGTAAATGAAGAAATAATACGAGATGAAGTGAAGAAATTATCTGTTTGCAACGTTTATATAGAGGAATAGAAAAAAAAAAGACAAAATTTAATAGGAGAATAGTATTCTCGTGAAAAAGAGAAAAAATAAATTTTACTATTGATAAATAGTAAGTTACTATTTATAAATAGTAAATAAATAGTAGTGAATAATGCATAAACAGTGATTATACAGTAAATAAATAAAAAACTCAATTATTTAATTTAATCATTCAGGTATTTACATGTATATAAATATTTTTTCGCTTTTAAAATATTTTTACATGTAGGGGCAAGGAGAAAATATGTTTATGGTAAAAATTAGCTAAATTTTTTGTAATTTCCTTTAGTATACTACTGACTATAATTATTTTTTTGCAGATAATTAAATCTCTCTTAGCTTAGGTACAGAACCCAAATTACCCTTAAGCCCAGAACTTAGCTCGGGTCCAGAACCCAAATTACCTTTAGGTCAAGAACCTAAAATCTCTCTTAAGTCCAGAACTTAGCTCGGGTCCAGAATCCAAATTACCCTTAAGTCCAGAACTTAGCTCGGGTCCAGAATCCAAATTACCTTTAGGTCCAGAACCTAAAATCTCTCTTAAGTCCAGAACTTAGCTCGGATCCAAAACTCAAATTATCCTTAGATCTAGAACCTAAAATCTCTCTTAAGTCTAGAACTTAGCTCGGGTCCATAACCTAAATTATTCTTAAGTCCAAAACTTAGCTTGGGTCCAGAACCCAAATTACCCTTAGGTCCAAAATCTAAAATTACCCTTGAGTCCATAACTCGAACCGGTTCTAGAACTCAAAACCTAAACCATCTAAGAAAAATTAAGTCTTATTGTTTTTCAATCTCTTTTGCTATAGTCTCAGATTGTTCAAGCAGGGGGCAAACTGTAGACTTTTAATTTTTGACCCAGTTTGGTCCGATATTTTTTATATAGTCTAAAATAATTTTTGTGGTATTTTAATTAAATAATATTATTTTAATATTTATAATTTTTAATTTTTAATAAAAATAAAATGGTAAAGTTAAATAAATAAAAATAAATAAAAATTCGAGACAAAAAAATCAATGATGAAAAATTCGTCGCCGAAGGTGAATCGGCCACAGGTCAATTCACCCGCAGGAATTTCCTGCGGGCGAAATGGCCCTGGGCCAATTCGCCGTAGGAATTTCCTGCGGTGAATTGGCACCTGCCCACAGCCAGCAGGAAATAATCGTCAATCAATAAAATAATAAATATAGAAAATTAAAATCCTAGAGAGGGAAAACCCTATATCAAGACATAAATAGTCTCAATTGATATAAACGAATAAGATGAATGTGTAAACAGAAATAACAATGAATCATATGAAAATATATAAAAATATGAAAATATATGTAAATATACAGCTTGGAAGGAAACCCTAGACTCGGGGGAGAATGATGGAAATAAGAAAATAAATATATATATGAACACTTGTATACATAAAGCAGTAAAATGTGATAATAAGAGTAATAATGTAATGTATATAAAACATGTAAAGATATATTTATGATGACATATACAATGCATAAATGTGTGAAGAACTAAGTAGACAACAAATGGTAAACAATATATAAACAAATTATATGCAAATATATATATATATATATATGATATATATATATATATCACACAAATAAACAGTAACAGAACTAGGGATTGAATGAAAAGAGGCAAAATTTTCAAACAAAAAAAATGTGAATGAAAGATAAAAATTGAATATTTAATATTATAATAAAATTTAGATTGTTATTATTTTATATTATTATTAAATTTTTACATATCTTTTTTATTTTATTTCTTGAACCTATTGATTTATTTAAATGATTTTATTAAATTAAATTTTATAAAAATACTATTTTAAATAAGAATATTAATTTTACCCAATTCATAATCAAATTACAAAATTCTAGTATTAATCTAAATATCTAATCACAAAATTCTAAATATTCACTAATTTTAAAAAAAGATATATATAGAATACAAAAGTCAATAATATATATATATTATATATTTATATATATATAATCAAATAATTTTTTATATATAAATATATAATTATATAATAATATATATAAATATATAATTTATATAATTATAATTATAAATATAATTATTATATATATATTTATATATAATTAGATATATGTATAATGAGTGGGAGGAAGGGAGGGGCCTATTGTCCTTCCAGGATTGCCCTGCCTCCACCTCTGCGAATAAATACACATTATATAAACATATATGAAACAAATACCTATACAAAATGTATATGCATACAAGAAGTATATCCTGTGTATATACACTTATGAGTATACCTGAAAATGATTGAGGGGAGTATGGATGATATACATGGTGTATTATATGTATATAAACACATATATACATGAATTGTATACACATATGCATATAAATAATAAATATAATTAAAGGACACCCTAAGTATAACAATTATGTTTGATTGAGGAATATAGAGATATAAGGACTAAGTTAATTAATAAGATTAATTAAGTGAGTAATTTGATAAAAAAATTGATAATTAGGGTTGGAGGGGAATGTAAATAAACACATGTGACTATATATATGTGTACAAATTAAAGTAGTAAATTAAATAGTGGATAACAATTGAATGTATAGCAAATCATGTAGACGAATCCCTCGTTGAAATCAGGCTTGGATTGAATAAAAAAAATAGTTAATTAGGGACCTAATTGAAAAGGGATTTAAAAGAGGTGTAGCGGAAGTATAAGTAACAGAGACTTCAAGGATCAAAAAGGAACTTGATAAAATATAAAATAAATAAATAAATAAATAAATAATCAAAGGGCCAATGGTGGGATGACATATGCTAAGTGGGATTCACCATTAGCATTTCAAAACTCTTCATTCGGCAACTCAAAATTTCTATTGATAAGCAAATTATTTCACTATTCATTGCCATGTAAACCACCGTACTAAGCACTTCATCTCTTCTAAGAATGACACATCAACTAAAACATGTCATTCCCACCTTCTTCCACTTATAAACAAATGGATTAGTCACTTTTTTTTCTCCATCTTCTGACCACCAAAATAATACAAGAAATCAAACTATAAAAAAAAAAAAGAAAGAAAGAAAGAAAGAAGAAAAAGCGCAAGGGTCTGAAGTATGAAGTGGGAATGGGCTTGAAGATTCGAATAGGGGCTACAAATGGTGAGTTTTCTAAACTAAATTTCAATTAGAGTAAATGTTAATTAATGATAATGAACTTTGGATGAGAAATTTGAAACAATAGATAAATTATATTAAAAAAATGTTGAATTAAAAGTGTTGAGTGTTGAGATTTGTAATGACACCTAAGGAACTTAGGTTGATTGAATTTTTAGGTTTAATAGGTTTATTTATTTAATGTATTTAAATTTAATTTATTTTATTTAATATTTAAAAATTAGGATTATTACAAAATTCCAACAAACTACAATGGAGCTCTCACACTTATCAACCAAGAGAATTTCTCTCTGCATAAAAAATTTCCTTGCCACCACCACTCTCATGGGTATTTATTTTATGTTTCTTGAATTTTTTCGGCACCCGAATTGATCAACACAAAGTCATAGTCAGAGACATGCAAAAAGAAATTAAAATACATGCAATCACATATAAACAGACCATCAAAATGAGAATAAAACCCAGAAAATCAAAACATTGAAGTAAGAATTTTTTTTTAAAAAAAAGAAGCAAATTGACCTAAAATGCACAACAAATAAAGAACCTCAAACCCACTTGCAATGAACTCCACAAGCACCGACGACGAACTAAGATGAGGTGGTACAAACAACAAGCCCAACTCCACTGCCGATTTACATAAATCACGAACCCATTGATAGTTTGGGAATTTTGATTTGGATAAGAGTAAATAGAAGTAAAGAAAGAGAAAAGAAATTCAATTTTCCTTTCTCTTGTTTGTTATAAGAAATGGTAGGGTAAACAGGGATAAAAGGAAGTAAATTTAATCTAAATTCAATTTCACCTCTCATTTACTCTCCATTCCTTCATTAAAGTAAATTCAATTTCCCCTCTAATTTACTCTCATCCAAACATAGGCTTAGAGATTCTAATGTGAGAAAGCGAAAAAGAGAGAAATGACATTAATGGCTTCATCTAGTGGAAAAAAATTATTATTTTAAGGCGAGTGAAAAAAAAAAAATTAAAATACCCATTAATCAAAGGGCTTAAATTGATAGATTTGTAAAAGGTGTGCTAAATTGAGGGGGAAAAACAATATCAAATTATACTCGTGCAAAAATTGTAAAGAACTATACGCACAGTCTCCTATTTGTTAAATTTTTGGACTTAAAAAAAATTCATAATCAAATATGAAAATTGAAAATTTTCAAAATTATTTTAAAAATTTCATTGTATTTGAGATAATCATTTGTGAGGTCATTAATATTATATTTATATTTTCAAATAAAATTTAAAAAATTAAGATATTATATTATTAAATACAATATCTGTTCATTCTTTTGTTGAGCTCACATATAACAAACTTGACTCATTTAATTTTTTTTAATATTTAAAATCATATAATATTTAAATTTAATAAAACAGTAATAAATTAAATATGCTGGAATGTTTTAAGAATTACATATAAAATATGTCTAAAACTTAATTCTTTCAATAAACGACAGAAATTAGATCGACAGAAATTAGATTTAAATCATTAATAAAAGGAAACCAAATTAAACGAAAAGTGATGACATTCGTCTCTCTCCTCTCCCGCTGTTTTGCACCAAAAACACAATTTTGATTTGGGTTTAGGGCAGGAGAGAGAGAGAGAGAGAGAGAGAGAGAGAGAGAGAGAGAGAGAGAGAGAGAGAGAGAGAGAGAGAGAGAGAGAGAGGCAATAATTAGGAGCTGGACCAGTGTGTGTAGAAATAAATATGGAATCAAAGTTTAATTTTGTAATAAATTCAATTAGAAACTCAAACTTCTAATATTAATTTAAAATATTAAATCACTCTTATAATAAATAACAATTTCACAAAACATACATTTATTTCTCACCACTTACTCTTTTTATTTCTCTTTTTCTTTTTCTTCTCAAAATTTGCTTCTTTCCAAATGACTAATGGTCATTTATATAGCAAACATTAGCCTACTATTTTTGACAAATTTCTAATTCTAGTTTTAATTTGGTTGGTGTCCATTTTTTTTTTAATTTTGGCTGGTGCAAATTCTTCATACTAAATTAAGCATTGAGTTTATTATTTTTTCTCAACAAATTCCCCCCTTAAACTCAATTCTCTTCCATCCTTCATCCCAATCACCACTTTACATTTTTCAAGTAGAACAACCGGTAATGGTTTTGTAAATATGTCAGCCACTTGATCATGACTCACAATGTGACTCATTCTTACTCGTCCTTTCTTCACTTGTTCTCGAATGTAGTGAAACCTGACATCAATGTGCTTGCTTCTTTCGTGATGAACAAGATTCTTTGTTAGCTCAATTGCTGATTTATTATCAACTCGAATCTCTGTTGCTTCCTGTTGTTGAGGATTCAGCTCATACAGCATATTTCTAAGCCAAATTGCATGACACACGCACCATGATGCTGGCACATATTCTGCTTCACATGTTGATAGTGCCACAATTAGTTGTTTCTTTGATTGCCATGTGAACGTCGTGTCTCCCATAAAAAATACATATCCCGATGTACTCTTTCGATCATCTATGTCTTCACACCAATCACTGTCCGAATATCCCACTAATTTATATTCTCCTGTCTTTGAATAAAATAATCCGAGTGATTGTGTTCCTTGAATATATCTGAGAATTCTGTTCAATGCTTTCCAGTATGTGAAAACTGGTTCTTCCATGAATCAACTTACTACTCCAACACTATAGGATATATCTGGTCTTGTACATGTAAGGTAACGAAGGCTTCCCACAAGAACCATGTCGAGAATAGTCCGATTCTTTCTTTCTGTCACGCCATTTTGGTGCGGAGTATACGGTGCAGTTAAGAGCCTTCTTATTCCATGCTCCTCGCAATAACTTGCAAAATCTGTTGAGTTGTATTCGCCACCTCTGTCTGATCATAGAGCTTTAATAAACTTGCTAGTTGCCTTCTCCACCATGATCTTGAACCTTTTGAATACCCCAAATGCCTCCGATTTTTCTTTCAAGAAGTAGACCCAAGTCTTTCTGGAAAAATCATTGATAAAAGTAATAAATTATTTTTTGCTGCTGAATGATTCCGGAGTGATTGGCCCACAAATATCAGTATGAATTACTTCAAGAGGAGCTTTTGCTTGATATTCTGCCTTTTTCTAAAATGAGTTCCTCACATGTTTTCCGAGAAGACACTCCTCGCAAAACTTCTCTGTATAGTCTATATTTGGTAATCCATGAAAGGGGAAGAAAACTTAATTCCCCTAAAACCTAAAATATGCATAGATCACTAGATTATTCAAATTAAATTGCAAAAGGCAGAATTGCGTACCTGACATCATCGTATGTTGATGCTGAAGACGATTTTGGAGTTTGTCGCCTTCCAGGGGATACACACTTTAAGTTTAGCGGAAGCACTACTGAAGGAACGTAATGTTCTCTCAAAATTGTTATGTTCCCCCGGAGACCACGACCCCTTATTTATAACTGAATAAATTTCTATTTTGGTCCTTCAACAAAATAGAAACACTTAATGATCTCTACAATTATAATCATATTACGAGTAGGACACCTTAATAATCAACAATCCTTATTTGATCATAACTTTAATTTGACTATTTTAATTTGACTGCAATACATATTTAATATTTAAATATATTTAGCCCACACTTATTATTAATTAGAGGATTAATTTTAACAATTTAAAATTAATTCTAACAATCTCCCACTTGGGCTAACATATATTAAATATAAATGTATATACCTTAATGAGCTCATAAAAACAGTCATACTGAAGGTGCCTCAAACAATCTCGTCCATTGATTATATCGATAAAGGACTGAAGGGTCAGTCGCCACATTCATCATGACTCAAACCATCATCAATCACATTACCAATACTCTCAAATGACATAGATCAATAATAGGAGTGTAGCATGGAAACTACATGTAATATGATCTAATCATGCCTGTTTCCAACTGGTCATACTTTATTTTCATAAAATAAATACTTTAAATTGTTAAAATTAAAATAAATCAATAATAATACAGAGTGTAATAAAATAAATACTTTATTTTCTGCAGAAACTGAGTACTAATAACATTATATATCCATTACAAAACAGAGTATACATAAATATAATGTAACCATAATGAACAAACTCCCACTGAAACTAAATAGTCTCAAATAATGTGACACCCATATGAGCAGTGTGCTCATGAAAAACTTTCGGTATCACAGCCTTAGTGAGCGGATCCGCAATCATGGAGTTCATTCCAATATGCTCTATGGATATCTGTCCACTCTGTACTCTCTCCCTCACAGCCAGAAACTTTATCCCAATGTGTCTCGATCGATAAGAGCTTCTGTTGTTGTTAGAGAATAAAACCGCTGAGTTATTATCACAGTATAACTTTAATAGCCTTTCAATGCCATTCACAATGCGCAGCCCTGTGACAAAGTTCCTCAGCCAGATTGCCTGATTGGATGCCTCATAACTTGCTACAAATTCTGCTTCCATGGTGGAGGTAGCTACTAGAGTTTGTTTCACACTCTTCCAAGAAATAGCACCGCCAGCCAAGAGATATATGTAGCCTGATGTGGATTTCCGACTGTCTTGGCATCCCGCAAAATCAGAATCAGTATACCCAATGATCTCAAGCTGATCTGATCGCCTGTATGTGAGCATATGTCCCTTAGTTCTCTGAAGATACCTCAAGACTCTTTTGGCTGCTTTCCAATGATCCATTCCTGGATTGCTGAGATATCGACCTAACATGCCAACTATAAATCAAATATCTGGACGAGTGCAAACTTGAGCATACATCAGACTCCCAACTGCTGACGCATAAGGAATCTTCTGCATCTCCTGAATCTCAAGTTCACCCTTTGGACACTGATCAAGACTGAATTTATCTCCTTTAGCAACTGGGGTATTAATTGGTATACTGTTGTGCATACTAAATCTCTTGAGCACTTTCTCAATATAGCCCTTTTGTGATAATCCAAGAATACCTCGAGTACGGTCTCGATGTATTTGAATCCCTAATACAAAAGAAGCTTCACCTAAATCTTTCATCTCAAAGTGTTTTGAGAGAAAGACTTTGGTCTCGTGCAGCAAGTCCTTACAGTTAGTAGCAAGCAATATGTCATCCACATATAAGACCAAAAAGATAAATCTACTCCCACTGAACTTGTGATACACACAATCTTCCACAGCATTTGTCTCAAAACCAAAAGAGACAACTACTTCATGGAACTTGAAGTACCACTGACGAGAAGCTTGCTTGAGTCCATAAATAGATTTCTTTAATCTGCATACCAGTCGCTTTGGGTCTCCAGACACAAAGTTTTCTGGCTGCACCATATAGATGGTTTCATCAATGTCTCCATTGAGAAACGCAGTCTTCACATCCATTTGATGTAACTCAAGATCAAAATGTGCAACTAGAGCCATTATTGTCCTAAAAGAGTCCTTCGATGATACTGGATAGAAGGTCTCTTTATAGTCAATCCCTTCTTTCTGAGTGAAGCCTTTAGCTACAAGACGAGCCTTATATATTTCCACATTACCTTTAGAATCCCTCTTAGTTTTAAATATCCATTTGCAACCAATGAGTTTCTTTCCTTCAGGTAATGGAACAAGATCCCAAACTTGATTGTCTTGCATTGACTTAAATTCTTCACCCATTGCCTCAATCCACTTCTGAAAGCTGATAGGATCATCTTCCACCATGTCTACAGTGTCCTCATGTTCCTGAAGATATACTACATAGTCATCCGGAATAGCATTTCTTCTCTCTCTAGTGGACCTTCTTAAAGGCACAGGTTCTGGCTCAAATTCTTGAGATTGTTGAGCTTGTACTTGAGGAAGAACAACTTCTTCATCCTGATGGGGAAGTTGATCAACATTGTCTTGTATTGGATCCGGAATTGCTTCTGGGATATTAACATTTCTAGGAACCTGAACAGTCCCAGGAGCAAAGATAGGAATCGACACTGAGTGTTCCTGACTCGATCCCTCCTCAAAGACAATGTTTCTAACCTTATTTCTCCCCCCCAAACTCAACATCCTCAAAGAATGTTGCAATTCCCGTCTCGAAAATAGATCTGGAAGTAGGATTATAAAACTTAAAACCCCGAGATCGCTCAGAATAACCAACAAAGTAGCTACTAACAGTTTTGGAGTCCAATTTTGTTTCATTAGGCCTATAAGGCCTAGCCTCAGCAGGACATCCCCAAACATGAAGGTGCTTTAAACTGGGCTTGCGTCCAGTCCAAAGCTCATAAGGTGCTTTTGTAACTGCTTTAGTTGGTACTCTGTTAAGAAGATAGACTGCTGTCTTTAATGCTTCTCCCCACAAAGACTCATGTAAAGAAGAATGACTAATCATACTTCTAACCATATCCATAAGAGTCCTGTTACGTCTCTCAGATACACCATTCATGCTGGGTGTACCAGGCATTGTGTATTGAGGGACTATACCACAGTCCTGTAGGAAAATAGCAAATGGCCCTGGACGTTGTTCACCTGAACCGTCATATCTACCGTAGTACCACGGTCAGATCTAACGCATTTAATCTTCTTTCCGAGTTGGTTTTCAAATTCGGCCTTATAAGATTTGAAAACGTCTAGAGACTCTGATTTCTCATGAATGAGATATAGGTACCCGTAACGTGAGTAATCGTCTATGAATGATATAAAGTATCTTTGGCCATTCCTTGTTGCTGTAGGGAATGGACCACAGATGTCCGTATGTATCAATTCTAAGATGTTTGATGATCTGTTGGCACCTAGTCTCTTTTGTTTAGTCAGTTTGCCTTTAATACACTGAACACAGGAGTCCAAATATGTGTAATCAAGTGTGTTTAGGATA
Source organism: Garcia nutans (assembly GCA_947685225.1). Classification (NCBI taxonomy): domain Eukaryota; kingdom Viridiplantae; phylum Streptophyta; class Magnoliopsida; order Malpighiales; family Euphorbiaceae; genus Garcia; species Garcia nutans. The sequence goes on along the minus strand of CANTUV010000012.1, from coordinate 17,821,555 downwards.
CCATCTGACACAAGACGTTCTATTCTAGATTTGGATATGTGACCCAAACGTCTGTGCCAAAGTTCAGCTGAATTATCTATATTTCACTTCCTTTTGGTACCTATAGTACTTACCTGCAGGGTTTCATTATAATAATCATTAATATCCAACATATATAGATTATCACATGCATTCAAGAAGTCAGTACCAAAATTTTTTGAATCCATAGATAAAGTAAATAAACTGTCTCCAAATAAACAAGTAAAACCAGATTTGTCCAAATAAGAAACAGAAATTAAATTCCGTCTAAACGTCGGAATAACAAAAGTATCTACAAGATCCAAAAAATAACCAGTTCTTAAACACAATCTAATATGCCCAATTGCCTCTACTTCCACCGGCTCGCCATTTCCCACATAGACGTATCTTTCACCGTCAGTTGTCTTTCGGTAGCTCAGGCAACCCTGCAATGAAACACTTATGTGAGCGGTAGCACCAGAATCCATCCAATAAGTGTTTATAGGAGCTGAAGTTAAATTAACTTCAGAACAGACTAAAACAAGGTACTTACCCTTCTTGACACGCCATGTGGCGTATTTAGGACAGTCCTTCTTTAAGTGTCCAGACTTGCTGCAGAAGAAGCATTTTAATTCCTTAGGCTTCTTTTGCACAGGACCTTTATTAGCAGTCTTATTCTCAGCAGTCTTGTTTCTTTTCTTGTTCTTGCCCTTATCTGCTGAAGAGACCAGATGAGCACTCTCCCTCTTAGTAGCCAACAACTTTTCCTCCTCATCCACACAATGAGCAATGAGCTCTTTAAGAGTCCATTTGCTCGGCTGGCAGTTATATGAAGTCCTGATCTGCCCATACTGTGGTGGAAGAGAATTCAAAGCTAGATGGACTAATAGGTCATCTGGTAAAACCAAATCCAGGACCTTTAGTCTCTTGGCTATTTGGGACATGCTCAGTATATGCTCCCGAACACTACCGTTGCCAGCATATCTTATGGAGGTGAGTTTCGCTAAAAGCGTCCCCACTTCGGCCTTGTCATTTTTGACATAGACCTTCTCTAGCTCAGCAAGATAGTTTTTAGCATTACTTTCTTCTGCAGAAATGGCTCCTCGAACATGTTCTGGGATTCCCTGCTGCATGATCATAAGACCTAAGCGGTTAGAACGCTCCCACTTCTCATACTGAACCCTCTGAGCATCTGTGCTTTCTTCAGTAAGAGGAGCAGGTTTGTCCATCCTGAATGCAAGGTCTAAGTCCATACAACCCAGATAAATCATGATGCTTGATTTCCATGAACCAAAATTTGACCCCTCAAGCATAGGGACAGTGTTAGGATTATACGGCATGCTAGCTGAATTCAGAGAAAATAAATAATAAATAAATGACATAAGCTCACAATCCACAAAAAATTGAAACAAATTACAGAAGTAGAGTTTAAATATTGGAAACAAGATACCGGACACAACATTAATATTCTCATCTTTGGACATAAAATATTAACTGTAATTGGTATCTCAACGCAGTAATCAAATATTGACAATTCAGTCCTGTCAAATAATAAATCTTCCTTTGGGCCGATTTATTATCCACATGGATTAACACATAATAATTATCACATATTTATTACCGCAATGTATTCTCAATTCAGCCAGATAGCAATCTTCCTTTGGGCCGGTACACTACCCGCAATGAATTTTAATACACCTGTCTAATATCCCAAATAAATCAATTTACACAATAGAGGTCACTTTGGTGACTTTTTGCTTCAATTAATTTATTATTAAAAATATTAAACACAATCAGGACTAAAATACCAAAATTTAAACTCAATTTAAAATTCTTAAATTATAATAAATGGATTGCAATATTTATATTAATTAAATTTAAACTCAATCAAATATTGTAATAAAAATAAACTTTAATTAATTAATTAAAATAATAATAATAATAATAATAAAAAATTTGTGTTTAAATACCATCAAACATAAATGAACATGTTTAAGGAACATAAATACCAGTGAACAAGAACCACAAAATCATGCCGATAAATAAATATTATATATGAATACATAAATATCTAGTAAGAAAGTATATTTATCAGCACGATTCTCATGAAACATTAACGTTATCAGCACAAATTGATTCCTTGTTTCAAAATATTCGTGATATATGATATCGTGTAAGGTAAGTATCCAATTATTTAGAAAGTATAATCAATAATCTTATATCAAGTAAGAATCAATTAAATATCTTCGTGCTGAAATTTACCTTAAATATCGTTAATCAATAATCGTTAAAAATTTATTTTTTTTAATCTTTAATTAATTAATTTAATTAATTAATCAACCAAAAATCAATTGATTCCAGAAAAAATCACGAACCCAAATTCAAGTCCAGAAATTCAATTTTTCAGAATCAATTAAATAATCACAGTAATTTAATCCAAAAACCTAGCATAGGGCTCTGATACCAATTGAAAGGGGAAGAAAACTTAATTCCCCTAAAACCTAAAATATGCATAGATCACTAGATTATTCAAATTAAATTGCAAAGGGCATAATTGCGTACTTGACATCATCATATATTGATGCTGAAGACGATTTTGGAGTTTGTCGCCTTCCAGGGGATACACACTTTAAGTTTAGCTGAAGCACTACTGAAGGAACGTAATGTTCTCTCAAAATTGTTATGCTCCCCCGGAGACCACGACCCCTTATTTATAACTGAATAAATTTCTATTTTGGTCCTTCAACAAAATAGAAACATTTAATGATCTCTACAATTATAATCCTATTACGAGTAGGACACCTTAATAATCAACAATCCTTATTTGATCATAACTTTAATTTGACTATTTTAATTTGACTGTAATACAAATTTAATATTTAAATATATTTAGCCCACACTTATTATTAATTAGAGGATTAATTTTAACAATTTAAAATTAATTCTAACATTTGTAATCCGCCATAGTGTAGATGACCAAATCGCAAATGCCATAAAGAAGCTTTGTCATCAACATTAACTTGCATGCATCGTTCTTTCACATAACTAAGGTTGATTTTGTACATCCGGTTTCTCGCCATCTCGACTCATGCAACTAGACGACCATTCTTGTCTTTTAGTTGAAGATCTCGACCTTTCATCAGCACCGAGTATCCTTTCTCCATGAGTTGTTCCATGCTCAAAATATTGCTTTTGAGGTTGGGTACATAATAGACATTCTGAATTAATCCTTTTAGACCATTCTTTTGCCGATAGGAAATTGTGCCTAGACCTTTCACCTGGATTTTAGACTTATCTCCAAATGAAACGTGCCCATCAATGATTTTCATTTCTGTGAATAAATGCTTATGCCCGCACATATGATTACTCGCAGCAGTGTCGAGATACCATATTGTCTCGATGTTGGTATTCTTATTGTCATAAGCCATCATGAGAAGCCCATCATTTGATTCTTTTTCTGTGACTAGATTAGTGTTTTCTTTAACTTTCTTTTCAGCATAGCAGTCATTTGCATAGTACCCAGACTTGCCACAATTATAGCAATTGTTGAAATTACAGTCCTTTGCGTAGTGACCAGGCTTACCACATTTAAAACACTCAATGTTTGAGTGATTTATCCGACCACCTCTACCACGTCCTCGGCCTCGGCCTCTCCAATTTTGTTGGCTTGACTGCCAATTTTCTCCAAAATAATCATTTTGACCACGACCTCTACCACCGCGGCCATTTCCTCAACCTCTTCTGCCGAGCCCTCTTCCTCGAGAATTTTGAGAATAAAGTGCTTTTTCATCTACGATTGTTGCCTTTGAATGAAGAGCCTCTTCAAGTGTCTCCTCCTTTTTCTTCTTCTTACGTTGCTCGTGTGCTTCGAGCGAACCAGCGAGCTCATCGACTGTTAATGTCGTGAGATCCTTTGATTCTTCAATAGCACATACAACATTCTCAAATCTATCTGTTAGTGACCGCAATATCTTTTCAACAAGTCGCAAATCATTTAACATCTCGCCATTTCGCTTGAGTTGATTCACAACAGTTTGAACTCGTGTGATGTAATCAGATACACCTTCTGAGTCCTTCATCTTCATTCCTTCGAGCTCACCTTGAAGGGTTTGGAGGCGAACTTGCTTGACACGATCGGCTCCTTTGAAGACTTGCTTTAAAGTGTCCCACGCTTCTTTTGAAGTTGTCGAATTGACAATCTTCTCAAAGCCTGACTCATCTACTGCTTGGAATAACAGGTAGAGAGTAGTTTTATCTTTTGTTAGTTAGTTTGCAGTCATGCCTACAGTATCTGTTGGCTCGGTAAAACCTATCTCAACTATCTCCCATACATCCTGTGCGCCTAGTAGTGCTCGCATTTGAATGCTCCAATTATCATAATTTAACTTTGTAAGACTTGGCAGGGGTATTTGCCCCAACGTGCTTCTAGAATTTGCAATGGCTATGATACCAATTTGTAGAAATAAATATGGAATCAAAGTTTAATTTTGTAACAAATTCAATTAGAAACTCAAACTTCTAATATTTATTTAAAATATTAAACCACTCTTACAATAAATAATAATTTCCACAAAACATACATTTATTTCTCACCACTTACTCTTTTTATTTTCTTTTTCTTTTTCTTCTCAAAATCTACTTCTTTCCAAATGACTAATGGTCATTTATATAGCAAATATTAGCCTACTATTTTTGACAAATTTCTAATTCTAGTTTTAATTTAGTTGGTGTTCATTTTTTTTAATTTTGGCTGGTGCAAATTCCTCATACTAAATTAAGCATTGTGTTTATTATTTTTTCTCAACAGTGTGCAGGCTAGGGTAGAGAACTAATATGACCTTGTCAGTTATTCTGGAAGAACACTCTTTCCCTCTTAGAGCGTGTGTTATTCATTCCTGATATTTCATCATTGTTTAATTTTTAGTACAAGAAAATCCATAAAACAAATAACACCCACACCCACCTGTTTCTTTGAGTGAGAGATTTTATTGGTTTGGATGGGATTTTAGGAAACAAAACTCTGTCATTATTGTATATATATGAATTATCTCCCTCTCCCTCCTATTTCTTATCTTTTTTTTTTTCAATTTTCTGGTAAATTAAGATTTAAAACATTTCTTCTCCCTTAATCTAACTTCCACAACTATATTTCGGCTTCATAGTACTTCTCATGGGGGCAATTACAGCTTTTTTAACTTCAAATCTGCAGTTTAATCCATCAAGGTAAGTTTAATTATTAGTTAATTAAAACTATATAGCTAGATATAGCCAGTAGGGCCCCCATATTATTCTAGCTAGTTTGTACCCAAACAAATAAAATATTATAGTAGCTAGTCTAATTTTTCCCATTTTTTTCCTGTGTACTTTTGTTAAGTTTAGGTTCGAAAAAAAGAAAAAGAACAAAAAGAACAAAATTAAGAAACATTATTAATCTCTTCTAATTCATCTAATCATATGAGCCTATCTACAACTCAATCACTTAGCATACGTCTTTTGGAGTAGAGTTTGGAATATAAGTGAAATGGGTTGGTGGGTTTTGCACCCATAAATGTCAAAATCAGAATAAGGAACGAGAATAATCTTCAGGGTTACCTAGTGATTAATTAGTTGTTTGGTCATCAGGTTTTGTTTCTTCGATTTCGGATGGGCTAAATTAGGGTTCAAAACAATTACTGGAAGATACCATTATTTTCACACATATAATCATGGCGGCCGTCGCCCCCAAAAGACCACGACGACCACCGCCACCATATTGAGAGTGGGAGAATAGTCAGATTCAAAGCTTTTGTTTTGCAGATCAGGTTGATGGAAGTGAGAAGTCAAGAAAAGGGAACAGTCATGCCAAGCTCTTTGGGTTATAATCCACCTAACAGAGATTCTTCCTCTAAAATCGCTTCTCCTTCAATAATTTCAGCCTTTGGAGAAAGAAAAACCCTTGAAAACTATCCTCTTTATCATCACCACCAACTGAATCTACAACATCAATCTCTCAAATCCACAAGAGTTCTGACCCAACCCCAGATCCAACTCCACCTCCAGCTCTACCTTCTGCACCTATTAGATCCATTCAAGATCACCACCACCACCACCACCACCTATTACCACCGCAACATCAACAACAACACCAGTTCGATACCGAGAATGCCTGAAAAATCACGCTGCGAGCATGGGAGGACTTGTTGTTGATGGGTGTGGAGAATTCATGCCCAGCGGTGTAGAAGGCACTCCAGAAGCCTTAAAATGTGCAGCTTGTGAATGCCATAGGAACTTTCATAGACAAGAAATCGATGGAGAAACCTCAATACGCTGCACCATCATCCAACTGTTACTACAAAAATAATAATAACTCAAGGAATGTATTACCCCATAGCACCTCCTCAACAACTTGCTGACTTCTTTTCCTCCTCCATCACAACCTCCAATTAACCATCACACTTATAGATATCATCATGGATTTTCTATGAGTGTTTCAATGGCTCCAATTACACCAATGATGATGACTTTTGGCGGCAGCGGCGGCGCTCCAGCCGAATCATCAAGCGAAGACTCAATATAGTTCGGCCAAATCTGCAAGGGCATGGGTCTATGCAGCCGTCCTTGTTGTCAAAAAAGAGGTTTAGGACAAAGTTTACGCAAGAACAAAAGGACAAGATGATGGAATTTGCAGAAAAAATAGGATGGAAGATCCAGACACAATATGATAAAGAAGTTCAGCAATTTTGTTCCAAAGTGGGTGTAAAGAGAAAAGTTTTTAAGGTTTGGATGCATAACAACAAACAAGCTACCAAGAAGAAAGAAATCTAAGACAATTCAAATCTTCAGAAAACATATTTATTGGAAAATTCTTGCTCTTATTGCTGGAGAAACGGATAATATTTCAGTCAATAATAATCGATATTGTATTAGATGTGCATATATATATATATAACTCAATTGAGATAAGCAGATAAGTTACACTTATACTATATTAGATGTGCATATATATATAGATATAGTAATCTTTCTTCTTTAATCGAACCAAACACTTGAATTTTATCACTTGCAAAATTTAACTTGCTCAGCTAAGTTCAAAACCCAAGTAATACAGACCCCTGCCATTTTTCATACGAAAACAAAAAATGGTATTTGTTAGATTTTCTTTTCCTCATTACCAACCCAATGTTTTTACGAAGGATTAAAAAAAATAAATAATGATGAAAAGAGTAAACTGCTTTTGGTCGAGGTCATGAACTTGGAAGGTTTGTTTCACACTCACTCGTAATACTTGTGACTTTTTTTTTTTCCTTTTTAGCCGATAATATAGTGCGTGGAATTTTCACAAGCATCCAAGATGCCCCCCCCCCCCCCCCCCCCCCCCCCTCTTTTTACATATACCGGAAGAAGACATTAAACGGGATATTTTACAAAACTAATCATATATAGCAAGAACTCAATCAAATCTTCGCTAATACTCTTATTGTTTAACTGGTTTATCTTCTAAGAGCCTTGTGTGCAGCAATAAGGATTCAAATTTCTTCTAGTGGGTATCCAATGTTTGAAAGTGATGGTTATTGCTGTGATCTTGATATTTATTAATTGCCTGTGAAGACAACAGGGAAAGAATTATCACTTCTGTGATGTGTAAAATTTTAACCAAGCTTCACATGGGTGATGGGACATTGGTTTTGCCACACACTAGGGTTTGAATTTCAAGTGTTTCCAATTGCATTTATGCAGCAGTAAATACAGTGCATTATTAGAATGAAATTATTACATTCATGGATTCACTGCTCAAGCTCACCGGCATTAAATCCTTTTTTTTTTTGTAACGAGTCAAACTTGAATTAGATCAGTACTTTTATTGACAAGTAAAATCGAATTAAATTATTATAATATTTATCACAAGTTTAATCAAAACACACAAATTTTATATAATTTTAAATATATTTTATATTTATAGAATGTATAAGTAATAATTTATTAATTCAATATTAAACATAACAATTTATTCAAACTTAATTTTTATGATAATGAAAAAATTTATTTAATTTCTAATTTTTATATTAATGAATAAATTTATTTAATTTTAAATAATAGTTAAATTAAGCCTGCAATTTTTAAGCATATGCTCTAGCGAAGCTCAAATATGAAAACTAAAATTTGATAAGTCGCAAATTTTTTTTTACTTTTGGGTTATTGAAATTCAACATTTTATTGACTCAATTATATTCCTTGTGTTTGTCTAATGAAAGAAAAAGGAAAAAAAAGCATACATCTAATTCATAAAAATAAACGAAAAAAAGAACAATGAAAACAAAGCATCGAGTACTATTTTTGTCTTTTTGTGTTTAGCACGCATGATGAGGTTAATTGTGTATCCATAAGGTGAGAGATGGAAAGAGCAAGTGGGCTGGAAAAAGTTCACTGGAAAAAGTGGACGCTTATCAGAAATTTGCGTATGGCGTGCAAAGAAGAAATTGACTGATTAAAGTGCCATAGCGAAAGAAAAGTTCAAAAAGCATGCTTTGAATGGAAAATTCTTACTCTGCCTTAATAGTGCCATGAACCGTACAATAATTTTTTTTGGAAAAAAAAATTCCTTAGGAAATTAAGACATTATAAAACAAATACTTAGTTTCACAAAGGCTAGGTCAAGAAATATATATATATGGTTTGTTGCATGGCATTGTAATTTGGCATTGCAATTTGCAAGTCGAGTCATGAGTTCAAGCTTTTCTCAAAAGAACCAAAGGCATGTATAATTATAATTATTGCAAGCCTAGTCGTCATGAGTTCAGTGCCAAAATATCATCTACCATTCCTCTAAGGAACCAGAAAATTTTAAAATGAATATATCTACCCTTCCTCCAAAGAAAAAAAAAACAGTAAAAAATAAACCTTCAGCAATAATACGTCTATCGATCAATAACATAGTTTTGTAGTTTAATTCTTCTACCCACTAAAATGCAAATCCATGACAGATTACTCTTAATATCCCCAATAGAGTGGAGTTTCATTTTCACTAGGAAAAGTTCACTGCTCACTCTTTTTTTTTTTTTTCATACTTTGTACTGTTCAAAAGCAATGAAACATATATCTAGAGACCCAAAAATGAAGGGCCTTCTAAACTTTTTCAATAGGAGATTTTCCAAAGAGGTAAATTCAACCAAGTTCTGGTCTCTGCGACCCGCAATAATTCTTATAAAGGTGCCTTGCAACTTAAAGAACATAAAATCGAGATGCCTATGTTTTGTGAACATAATTTTACACTCTTTTTTTTATCAATATGATATATACATGCTGCTAGAGACACAATTTTGATACAAATAAAAGTTAACAACAAGATCAAATGATATATAAAATTTCTGCAAAAAAATGTTTGTTAATGACACATATTTGGCAATACCATTAAATACTGTATTAATAGACGTTGCATTTGGTAATACTGTCAACATGTTGTAGACATGTACTTCTTATCACTTGTTATCAAATAGCATTAAATTAGTACTACTAAATTCAATAATTGGTGTGGTACTGGTGATACATGGTACTATGTGCTAAAATATATTGATAATATGAATCAGATGGAGACATCTTTTCCCTGGAAAAACTTTAAACAAATGTTCAATTTTTCAAACAAAAACCCAAAACATAATCATCATGTAAGATTTCGCATCATATTATTGAAAATTAGTGTAGTATTTAATCTATAAAACACGATTTCCCTTGAACTCAAAACCCCTCCCACCATTTTAAAGGACAGTCCAATCGCATTTATGTTACACTCTTTATCCAGGGCATAGCAATTCGTATTAGTGGATTGTTTTGATGTACACCCATGACCAACTGAAAAATCAACATTTACAAGACTCGATTACTTTATCGTGTAAAAAATCTAACCACAAACACATTTACAATTTTAAATAAACTAATTTTTTATTTCAATATTTGGAAACTATGAAATTTAACAAACTAACCCCTATTAGATTAGGGAGAAAACCATACTATTTATCAACAACTTAAGTCACTTTTTTTAATTATATTTTAATTTTAATATTGTATTAATTTAGTATATGAATTTTACTTTTTATTATAAATCTATTCAACCTTATTTACTCATATGAATTTGCTGATATATCATGATAAAATGACTTTAAATAATATAAATAAATTAGTGACATTGAAAAATGAAGAAAAAACTATTATATCTATTCCTCCTAATTTTAATTTTTAATTTTTAGTTTCAAAAATATTTACTGAATAATAAAAAAAATATTATGCAATTTAATTTTCTCTTTAAATTTTCAATCAAAATAAATTCAATAACAGAAATACTTAAATACTCATGCATGCTTAATTATATACATGACTCAAATTGATTAATAATTTTTATATTAATCTTTTAATATAGTTAGATTCATTAATTATGTGATATAATTAAAAATATTATTTTGTATTTAGGTTAATGATAAAATAATTTTTGTTTCAAAATTTTTTTATTATTTAATAGTAAGAATTTTTTTTACTTTCTTTCTTCTGTTACTAAAAGTAATACAAAATACATATTAACTAATAAATTATTATTTACATCTTAAAAATAAGTAAAACTAAAGTTTTTTATATAGTGCAAAATTATTTTTTAATATTTAAAATATATAATGCTGATAATTTTTTATTTATTTCGTAAAAATCAAGTGTAAAAAATTAATATTTAATTTGAGTTTTCTATTAAAAAAATACATTGTACTATATTTGATAAATATTTAATAATATATTAAAGTATCGTTTTAACCATTTTCATTCATTTATAATTTATATTAGAAACAAAATATAATTTGTTAATTAAAATTTTTAAGGAAGAGTGGGGGGGGGGGGGGGGGGGGGGGGGGGAAGGTAAAGACATATTTCAAACTGATTGGGGGGCCAAAATACTAATTATTTGTAAATAAAACAATAAAACAATAAATAATTTTTATTTTGAAAGTTTGGGGTTCCCCAATGATCATGTTCTCCTCATACCTAGCTAGCTATATATATCAATTCTCCTATTTTGAACTTACGTGAATTACTAATTCTATTCCCTTCTTAATCAAACTTAATACATTACAATTTATTAATAAGCATGAACAAATATATAGTTTCAAAAAAATTGAAACTATATACATTACAATTTTCCTCTTATTTTTCTTTCTATCCTATTATACATTACACAAAACGTAAGTACATCAAGAGCACCTAGCTACACTCGTAAATAAATATACATCTCACATCTGTATGAGTACATTAAATAAAATAATTTACTTTGATTTTTTATTTACTCAGCCAACTTTTTCTTAAAAACTTTTAGTAATAATAAATAATAACTTTTTGTGAAATGAACCCATTGATGAAGAACATACATATAAATTATATATAAACTTTAATAGGGAGCAGTCGAGATTTTTCAATATCAGAGATGGCTTCAACAGCTAAACCAATCATGGCTCACTTGTCAAACATACTTAGAAAAAGGTGAAGGAGAAAGTATTATTACTCATTGGCATTCTGCATGTCTCCTACTGCGCTATGCTTCAGCTCTTTCGCCCTCAGCTTTAACGAAGCCAGACTCACAGTCTCTTCGACATTATCCATTACATAAACATTACTGCAACTACTCCAACACCAGCGCAAATCCACCGATATTGCAATCCATAATACGGCAGCCACTATGATTACTACTCTCTTCTTCCACATCTCTCTGATGAATAATAATATGAATATCTTGTTTAAAAAAAAAGAACAAAAAAAGAAATAGAGGATCACTGGTAATAAACAGAACTTTCCAAGACAACATAATATATTAGAAAGGAGAAAGTTTTGGTGTTAATTGAAACGTGGCTGCAAAGGGCGATACGTGGCGGCATTAGGTGACGATTCTCACTAGTTTAAAGCCATGTGTGCAGTTACTGGCTTACAATTTTAACATTTTAACATTATTTATATATATTTTTTAATATAGTTAATGTTAATAATACTTTTATATTCAATAAAATTATTAAATATATACAAATTTACTATAAAATTAAATTTTGAACTAAATTAAAACTAAGTTGGATTTTTTTTTGTCATGATTATATATATTGTATGATTGATTTTTTTCCTATAAAAGAAAAAAAAAAACTAATGTAAAAAATAAAAATTTTAAATTTGAAGTATCCATAATTCAATATATACACGGTGAATGAGAGTTATCAAAAGTATTATAGATAATAAATTTATTAATAAATCAATAAATACAATAATTAACTGTTTTTTTTATAATAAGCAAAACTTTCATTAATGAGAAAAGTCAGACATCACAAATGAAGCGATACATGGAGGACATTCCTCAATCCACACTCGTTCTTCATCTGTAACACTACAAGACTTGGCAAGAAAATGAGCAGCATAGTTACACTGACGTTTAACATAGCTCATTGACAGTAACGCAAACTTTTAGAAAAACTCAAACAATCTTCAACAATAAGTCCCAACCCATTCTGGAATAAAGAGGCATCCACTAGCTTATCAATGACTCCTTTGTTGTCAGATTCAACTATAAGTGACTGAAATCCCAACTCTAAGGCTAGCTGAAGTCCATAAGCGATTGCTTTGGCTTCACAGATGGAAGAATCCCAAGCCCCAAATTCAGGTTTGCGTGCACAGGCCATGACTTCACCTAGGTGATTCCGAAATATCACACCCAAACCAACAAGACTATCTCCAATAACTCCAGAATCAGTGTTGAGCTTAATAAAATTTTCAGGAGGAGTAATCCAACCATGCTGAGGAGAACGATCAGAAGAACAAGGAAAGCCACCATCATTATCACGCGAAAACGCATAATCAGACATCATATGCTTTGTGACAATAAACAATTGCTGATTTGAGAAAGGAATTCCTTCATGGATAGTTTTATTACGCCAATACCAGATTGAGTAGCTAACAAAACAAAATTTAATAAGCTCATCTTGAGAAAGAATAGCCATCAAAGTAGAGAACCAGGATCGAAAAATGGGCACCTCCAACTTCATAAATCTGATTAAAGTTACAGCTCTCTCATACAGCCTTAGCAATATGACAGTGTTTAAAAAGGTGTTCCACAGATTCCGACCAATTACAGAATTGACACAAAGAAGGAATATTGTTGATTCTCCTATACTAACATTCAAGGACAGGAAGACGATTCAATAAAGCTCGCCAAATAAAATTTGCAATCTTAGGGGGCAATTTTAAATTCCAGACCCGTAGCCAAATTCCATCCCCAATCGCAGATGAAGACTGCTGATTGTGCAGACATAGTTAGACTGAAGCGATACCTACTTTTAACAGTATATATCTACCAGTTGAAGTGAAATGCCAAACCAACCTATCCACTCCCCCTCGTGCACTTAAAGGGATAGTTTTAATTTTCTCAATATTGACTGAAAGGAAAATTCTATTGACTAACTCCCAATTCCATGTCCTGGTCGCTTCATCTATACACTACAAAAAAAAAGCGCAATCAGCGACGCAATCTGCGACAACTCTTATTTCGTCGCTGATTAACGACTTTATCAACGAAAACTTTACGACAAAGAATTAAAATAAGCGTCTTTCCAACATTCCGTCGCTGAATGGGTCGCTAAATGTGTCGCTGATTAACGACAAAAAAAATGGTCGTAGAATCTGTCGCAGAATAGCGATAAAAGGTCGTTTCTCGCTGAATGTGTCGTTGAATTTTGCGCCAGATTTTGGCGTAAAAAATGAGCGACGACGTTACGACTAATTTACAATAAATTACCGAGAAATTAATTTTATTTTCTATTTTAAAGTAATTTGTCACTAATTAGTCGCTAAATGACTCGCTGATTTGCGAGAAAAATAGTTAGTCGCAGATTAGTCGCTAATTTGCGAGAATATAGAGACCAATTACCGAGAAATTAATTTTATTTTCTATTTTAAAGTAATTTATCGCTAATTAGTCGCTAAATGGCTCGCTGATTTACGAGAAAAATAAAATTGTCGCAGATTAGTCGCTAATTTGCGAGAATATAGAGACCAATTACCGAGAAATTAATTTTATTTTCTATTTTAAAGTAATTTGTCGCTAATTAGTCGCTAAATGATTCGCTGATTTGCGAGAAAAATAGTTAGTCGCAGATTAGTCGCTAATTTGCGAGAATATAGAGACCAATTACCGAGAAATTAATTTTATTTTCTATTTTAAAGTAATTTGTCGCTAATTAGTCGCTAAATGGCTCGCTGATTTGCGAGAAAAATAGTTAGTCGCAGATTAGTCGCTAATTTGCGAGAATATAGAGACCAATTACCGAGAAATTAATTTTATTTTCTATTTTAAAGTAATTTGTCGCTAATTAGTCGCTAAATGGCTCGCTGATTTGCGAGAAAAATAGTTAGTCGCAGATTAGTCGCTAATTTGCGAGAATATAGAGACCAATTACCGAGAAATTAATTTTATTTTCTATTTTAAAGTAATTTGTCGCTAATTAGTCGCTAAATGGCTCGCTGATTTGCGAGGAAAAATAGTTAGTCGCAGATTAGTCGCTAATTTGCGAGAATATAGAGACCAATTACCGAGAAATTAATTTTTTTGATAAATTTGATAATATTTTTTTTGGTAAATTTGCAATATTGTTAATTTTTTTTGACAATTTTGTAAAAAATCTTAAAGTTAAATTAACTTATAATTAATTTTTAAAATATAAGCATAGCTTTAAATATAGTAAATAAATATTTTATATGAACATTAATTAAGTAAATGATTTTAATTATAAATTGAGTTGGATGTTGTTATTGAATTAATATTTTTTTTAAGATTTTGAATCTCGTTAAAGGACAAAATGAAAAGAAATTAATTAACAACAATTAAAACACTCTAAAAAAGAGCGCTAGGGCATTTAGTAATTTGCCCAAGAAGAAGAAATGGACCGAACACCAAAATGAGTAAAGAAAAGAGCAAAACTGCAAATAATAATCGAAAGTTCCCTAATCAGTGAATATTTATGATCCTCAATAATTTTTCCCAAAACAATCCTGAAAGACGGATTTGTTGTAGGGTTTTAAAATTTCTAAAATCCCCAAAAATCACCATCAAATGTTGAACCAAAACCCTTCTCAGCAACTCAGGTTTTGAATCGCAAACGCAAATGTCGTTTTCTCCATTTCCAACACCACAGCAGCAACTCCAGTCTTTGTTTCAGTCTCGGCCGCAGCCATTTCAACAAAGCAGCTCTCTTTTCTCGCAACCACAACAACAGCAGCAGCAATTCTCGCAACAGTTTCAGCGGCAGCAATTGCAACCGCAACAACAGCAGCAATTTTATATTTACACTAATGATAAAGCTCCTGCGAGTTACAGCACCAATTGGGCAGATCTCCCCCCGGATTGCCAGAAACTTCTGCTCCAGATCGAATGTGTTTCTATTTGAATTTTCGATTTTGCATTTTTTAGTTGCTTGGTTGACGATAAAATGTTGGAAAAGAAAAGAAATAGAAGATTCTAGGTCTTAATTGTTTCTAATTAGTTTATTTTTAGAACATACTAGTAAGACTATGACATGGATGAAAGATTTGCCTTGTTGGGTTGAATAGAAGTGGACTTTTTTTGTTACAAGATAGTGAGTTAATTAAAATTCAAGATTTTGGATTTTATTTCTCCTTGCAAATGGCTATTAAATATAGCTTGGTGCTCGTTTACTTGTACACAATTTTGATTTTTTTTCAAGATGCTTAATTTGACATTTGTTTAGTTGATTTGGGTTTCATATACTTTAGGTTAATTTATTTTGTTGGTTGGTTTTGGTTTGCATACAACTCTGTGTTTCTTTTGAGGTGCTCAAAAGATATTGTAATATCCTCATATATGCTCTAGAAGTTTTGATTATGTTGTTGTTATATTGGATTGAATATATGTGTTAATTGCAAGAGAAAAGAAATTGGGAAAGAAAATAGGGTTTAGAGAGAATGGTATATGTAGTGTATATTACAATATATAAAACATATATATTGGTCAAATGAAGAGTCAAGGTGATGGTTAAGTGGAAGAAGATATTTTTGGTTATTATTGAAATTACTATAAAGGGCATGCATAATGAAAAGAAGTTTAACTATGTTAAAGAGGGCATTTTGGTAATTCTTCTTTTGAAATTGTGTGGTGGAGATTAATAGAGAGTTTGACTTTTATTTTGATCAATTTCCTTTCTTCTTTTCACGTGTGGCCGGCCAACCTAAAGAACAAGAGAGAAAGCAAATGTTTGATGATATTTTGAGCTCAAATTGAAGAAGTTTTCAAGTGGTTAAGTGGAAATCCAAGAAGATTCATTATTTTTGGTAAGTCTCTCTTGATTCTCTTAGTTTATTTAAGTTGGTTGTGAGTTTGGTTGTAGATTTTTGATGGTAGGGTTGTGTTGATTATTATATGTTGGATTTAATTGGTTGTGGTGTTGGTTTTGGATTTGAAGATGATAAGTTAAGAGTGATGTTGGTTTTAGGGTTTTGGAAATGGTAAGTGATAAATTATATTGTGTTATTTTGGATTAGGTTTTGGAAGAAAGTGATTTGCTCTAATTTGAGAAGTGAAGAATTCTTGGAGAAAAGGAAGTGTTTAGAGTTGTATAATTGGTGCTAAAGGTAAGTACAAACTATATGGTTACAAACATGCACATATTGTTTAATCTTAAAACACTTTTGTTTGTAAATGTGATAAGGTATCAAATGTATTGTTAATGAATGTTGGTGATGAAAATATTGTGATGAGCATGTAAAATAATTGCTAATGATGTTGATTATGTCCATTTGAATGAGGTTATGTTGTGTACAATATGTTTTAAGTTAACCAAAAGAAATTTGGCTACATTTAGGGTTTATGCATGAGAGACATGTAATTTGGGACGGTCGCTATTATTCAAGTGCGGTCGCGACTTAGGTCGGGCTTCTGGCCGCGAAACCTACTGTAATAAGGTTTCATCTTGTAATTGTATGGCGCGGTCGTATTCAGGTGAGGTGCGACCGCTAGAAAGGTTCTGTTCACCTTATTGGAAGCAATCTAATCCTACAACAAGATTCTCAAATACATGTTAAATAGATCATCCATTTGAGTTGTCAAGGATCAAAATAGAGATAATTTGTCTAACATCATTGTTGAATCATGAAATGTGAGATGATATGGAATTGATAATGCATATGATATTACATGAACAAGGTTATGTATTGTGTATTGTGAGGCTTGTGAATGGTGATGTGTATTATGAATAATGTACTTTGAAATGTGATACTAATAATGCTATATACACAATATGAATTGAGATATGAAATGCTATAAAGCCATTGTGATTGTCTATGATGGTTCAATTGAAAGATATATGGCATGTTTGCCTAATTGATGAGAATTGAGAATGATATGTAAATGAATTGTGTGGCTAATGTGTTATTCCATTTTCAGAGTATGTTATTGGTGGCATGCCTAATGATAGTAACAATCTCTTGAAGTTAGGTTGGATTGAATCCTTGAAGCCTAATTGAGATGTTACAACCCTTGAAGCTAGGTTGGGTTGGTTCTTGAAGCCAAGTTGGGTTGAAGCTTAGCATGCTTTGCTCCCCTTGAAGCTTGGTTGAACCTAATCCTTGAAGCCTAGTTGGGTATATGATAATGATAAATGTGATAACAAAACCAAAACATTAACTCTGAAAATTGAATGGCATATTAGTGTGTCTTGGGCCCAATGCTTGTCTTTGTTTAATGTGAGTCATGATTTGTTTAATGTTGTTCATGAATGGTTAAATGAATAACTAATGAGGCATATGAAATGTAAAGGTATGTTGTTAGCCTAGCATATATGATGTTACATGTATTATATGGATTGAGAATTGGCATTGCATTGCACTGAAGCATAACACTAGCACATTTTGTCTTACTAAGCCGTTGGCTTAGCGCGATAGTGTTTGATCGCGCAGGTAACCGAGTTGAACCCGAGAGTTCTTCGAGACCGAGTGAGAGTAGACAGTGAAGAGTTGATTTTGGGAACTTAAAGATCAGAGGAGACTTGCCAATCATGTATAACTCTTTTATATTTTGTAAAGTAATGATTTTAATGTACATATGTGTATATTTGTAAATATGAAATTAAATGTTTTCATATATGTAAATATTTGATAAATTCCGCTGCGTAACAACTAAATGTATCTATATATATCTATTTAGTTTTGTATTACAAGTTAACTACTTATCTTTCTATAATGTATACAATTGAAAGATTAAGGTATGGTTTAAAATGTTTAAAATGTTAAGAAAATCCGTAGCATCTCTATGTTTAGTGCATGTATACTACATTGTGGTGTTTGTAGTGTGCATGTATTAAATGTAGGGGTGTTACAGATATTGGTATGTAGGGAGCGAATATTGGAGTCCAGGGATGAGAGCCAGAGGCTAGATCAGTGTAGTCACCTTTATGATTCCTTGATATCGAATGAGGGATTTGAACTTGATGCAGGCCATATAGTTCAGGTTCTTACTTCTGCCTTCTCATTTTGTTGGCTGCTTATTTTTCGATTTATGCATAATGAAATGAGAGCAATCAACAACTTTAGATTGGAAAATTTGTATTGGATTTTTCATAATAGCTAAATTAATTCATGACATGTAATCGTGAGATTACATAATTTATAATTGAACTGCTGTGATTAAAATTTAGTTCTAGGTTCTATTAGTTTCAGTTGAGATTGCTGATTTAGGTTATTTTCTATTGGATTTTTGGGAATAATTGCTAGTAGGGGACTATATTTTCTAACATTTCTTCTCTCCAGGGCAACCATGAGCGATGAAGGAGAAAGGACCTGCCCACTCTGCGCAGAGGAGATGGACTTGACTGATCAACAATTGAAGCCTTGCAAATGTGGTTACGAGGTCAGTGACATAATTTCCTTAAATTAGGTTAAACAATGTGTATGGAGATATAGGATAATTTCAGTTAGACTTCTGTGTGTGGAGACATAGGATAATTTCAGTTCGACTTTTTAACTTCTGTAATTTTCTCTTTTTCCTATGATGTCTGTGGCTTGATTTTGAATAATGTTATTTCCTGTACGGGAAGTGTGATCTCTACTTGATGTAATTTTCTCTTTTTATATATAAATTATATATATTATTAATTTTTTTATATTTTATATGATTTGGTTTGTCGGTACCCTTTGATAAGCAAAGTTAAATACTGGGTTCCTTGTCGCTTTTTTAATATAAATTCTTTTGTTTATTATTATATCCTTCTCTTTTTAAAATTTTTGAATTCATTCTTCTTTTTTATTCCTTGAGCCACTTCAGTTGCAAAATAAGTATTTCATCTAAAAAGCATTAAAGTATACAAAAAAGTGTACTGTGCCTTTTTTTTTTGCTTTATTCATTTTGTGATGCCTTTTTCTTTTGCTTTTGGCGTGTGACTACTTTGGAATGGAATGGAAAAAGAAGATATAAGCTTAACTTTTTTTTTTATCACAAGAAATTAATTTGATGTTGATTAGTGGAAAAGTATTTTTAATGAAGATGTTTAATGATATTAATAGCATAAGTATTGCGTTACACGTTGCCCTATGTTTTGGGTGCTTATTTGAATCTGTCACTGTTGCAAAATTTCACTTAACAAATTGCAAAATTTACTACTTCTAATCTGTCCTTTTATTCTGCAATGAAAAAAGCTACTTTATCTTGGTATTTTGGCTTCTCATAATTGTATCAATTATTACTTGTGGAAGTAGGCCAGTTCGTTTGCAGGGGCGGAGGCAGGGTCCTTGGTGGGGCAATAAACCCCCCTTCCTTCCTCTTCCTCATTATATATCTATACAATTATTAATATATATAATTATATTTATAATTATAATTATACAAATTATATATTATTGTCCCCCCTCTCCCCTCCTCTCTCTCATTATATATATAATTATAATTATAATTATAATTATAATTATAATTATACAAATTATATATTTATATATATAAATTATTATATAATTATATATAAATATATATAATTATAAATATATATTTATATTTATATTTGTATAAATTATATATTTATATATATATAAATTATTGGATTTTTTATATATAAATTATATAAATTATTATTATTTTTTTTATATTTTATATGTTTTTTAAATTAGTAAATATTTAGAATTTTGTAATTAGATATTTAGATTAATATTAAAATTTTACAATTTGATTATGGATTGATAAAATTAATATTCTCATTTGAAGTAATTCTTATTTTGCCTAATTTGAGAGAACGATTGAGGGAAGACAATTTACTCCGCTCTTTATTAGTATTACTACTACTTTTATTATTATTTTTTTAATGTTCTAATATTGTCGATGGGACTCTAGAAATGAGAGTTTGATGAGTAGCTACTTTGAGTCCAAATGTGGTGACAGGTATTCGGATTTTATTTGCAGTGTTAAAAAAGAAAGCATATTCGTACCTGAAAATATACTAACTCAATGGAAAGCTAATTGGAGTACCGATAAACCAAACATCGTTCTTCCGTTGCTTCAAAGAATAGGTTTATTTTTATTTCATCATTCATATTTATGGTATAATCTTACTGCTTGATGACATAACATGTGGTATAATATTACGACAATGTAGGCTAACAGAAAAAGCAGGGCCTGGAACTGGCCCTTCTAAGCACACATTTGGATCCATTTCCCAAGAAGCACATAGACAAAGAATGGTAAATTATTAAATTAGCCACTATTATTAGAAAATGTATGTTTTATATATGCAAATTTAATTACCAAGATATAATTTGACAGAGTAAAGAATTGGGATGTGAAGTTTTGCTCGGTGAATGATGTTTTAGATGATATGCGCTTATTCTTATCTGAGCAACGAAGGAAAACAAATGCTCCTCCTGCTCCGGCAAATGACAATGTGGAGGAAGACGATGTTCGTATGTAGGATATACTTGATAGTTGGTGTTCTCTTTGTTTGTGTTTGGAGTGTCGGATTATCAAAGTTGGTATTTTCTTTGTTTGTGTTTGGAGTGTCGGATTATTAAAGTTTGTGTTCTCTTTGTTTGTGTTTGGAGTGTCGGATTATTAAAGTTGGTGTTCTCTTTGTTTGTGCTTGGAGTGTCGGATTATTAAGACATTATGTGTTCAATATACTTTCTTAAGGGGTAAACTTTACATTCGAATTGTTTATGTATACTTATTGCCACTAATAACTTAATTATGAATGTTGTGTTATTTGATTATTATTGTAATGAATAACTATTTTATAAACAAGTTTGGTTATTATATTTGAAATTCAACAGGTTCTTGAAAATTTGTAAAAAAAAAAAATTGGAATACTGGAAAAATATAGCCAAACAATTACAAAATTGCGACAAAATCAGCGACCAAAGGTGACAAAAAAATATTGAATTCTGCGACAAATCAACGACTGAAACAACGAGAAAAATATTGCGACATATTCTGCGACACATCAGCGACAAAATTTAGAGAGCAAATTAGCGACAAATTCTGCGACTAAATTAACGACCCAAATAGCGATGAATTCAACGACCAAAGCTAAATCAGAGACGACTTTCAGCGGGAATAAATAATTCCAGCCAAAAATGAAAATGTCGTTGAATTTGTCTCTGTTTTGTCGCTGATTTGTCACTAATCAACGACACGCACAATTAGTCGCTGATTTGTCATTGATTTTTTAGCGACCAGAACATTACCGTCCGCTCGATTTTTCTCGTTGTTCGTCGCTGATATTGTCGCTATCGTATTTTGGTCGTTGATTTCGTCGTTAATGGTGTCGCAGATTGCGTCGCAGATTGCTGTTTTTTTTTGTAGTGATAATACGATCCACAGTGGCATATATGGACAAATTATTACACGGAGCAATAACTCAAAAAGAGAGTGGTTGACGGATTGTTTAGATCATATTTGTACTAGTTTTCAGTATGATTTTTATGTATTTTTAGTTAATGTTTTGATTGATTTTTGTTTTAAGTTTGTTTAAAATGTTTGTTTTAGGTTTAATTGCAAAAACTCCCTTGGATGATCAAAACAATCAAGAAAAATGAAGAAAGAGTATGAATCAAGCAAGACATGGCCAAGCCAAAGCAAGCTTGGCCATATCCCTCAAAAAAATTCCAAGACAGTAGCTGACACACCCAAGAGACACGGCCAAGCCACTGGCCGTGTCTCACCCAAGGAAAAGAAACCAAGAAACGAAAAAAAATAGAGGCAGTACTTGACACACTCACAGACATGGCCATGTCTATGAGTGTGTCTGATAGACATGGCCATGTCACTTGAAGCTTGGCCATGTCTCATTGTCTTGGCCGTGTTTCATCCTAAAATAGAGGAATTACTTGACACACTCACAGACATGGCCATGTCTGTGAGTGTGTCTGATCGACATGGCCATGTCAATTGAAGCTTGGCCATGTCTCATTGTCTTGGCCGTGTTTCATCCTAAAATAGAGGAAGTACTTGACACACTCACAGACATGGCCATGTTTGTGAGTGTGTCTGATTAACATAGCCATGTCACTTGAAGCTTGGCCATGTCTCATTGTCTTGGCCGTGTTTCATCCTAAAATAGAAGCAGTGACTGACACTGTCAAGAGACACGGCCAAGCCACTGGCCGTGTCTCACCTAAGGAGCAAAAAATCCAAAGAACAAGAAAGAAGAAGGCAGTGAAGGACACGGCCAGCAAGCTTGGCCATGTCCCAAAGAAAAATGAGAGACACGGCCAAGCCAAATCAAGCTTGGCCATGTCACCCTTAATTTATATAAATTGTTTTGCACGAAAGAAAGGAAAGACGGGGAGGCGGCTAGGGTTTGAGAGAGAGAGAAAATAAAAGAGAATGAGGGGGCAAACACGATTTGGGATGAGGAGAGAGTGACACTCTCCTTGTCCCTTCATCTTCATCCTCCATCTTCATCTTCTCCATCTTCCATTGATAAGATCTTTGAGGTTCTTTGGGATAAATTGGGTTAAACAAGCTCTTGAAGGTAGAAGAAGCTTTATTGAAGGATTGGTGACTTGAGAAAGCTCTATTCCATCTTCCAAAGGCATAATCATTGAAAGGCTTGATGACTTGAGAAAGCTCCATTCCATATTGCAAAGGGGAATCAACCATTGAAGAGGGCTTGAGTTCTTCGTCATACATCAAAGTGGAGCTAGGAGGAAGACTAGTAATCCTACTCTTGGCATCTTCACAAGGGTTTTTTCTATTCTCTCTTTTAATTCATTTCAATATTGTTTTTGTTGTATTAAGAGAATTGATATTGCAATGAACAATTTGTATTTGATTTATATTGAGTTGAATAATGTTTTAAATTGATGATGTTGAGCTAAATACCCATGCCTAGGGTTTGTAGTATATTTGATTAAATGCTTTGATTTGATATTTACATTGATGTACCTTGTTATTGGTTGATTGTATTGTATTAAATGCTAGG
Organism: Garcia nutans; assembly: GCA_947685225.1. Lineage (NCBI taxonomy): Eukaryota > Viridiplantae > Streptophyta > Magnoliopsida > Malpighiales > Euphorbiaceae > Garcia > Garcia nutans. The sequence continues at coordinate 17,798,102 of CANTUV010000012.1, read as the reverse complement.
TTGATAGATTAGCTACCTATTAATCTTTGAATATTGGATGACGGACCGAGAGATGAAATTCGATATCAGAACTATACAATCGACTACCCTATGAATGAATTAGAAATATAAGTTCTAGGGTTTCTTTAATTTGCAAATGTAAAATAATTGGTTATTGCTATTTCATGAATGTGAGAACTAATGAATTGGTAATTGACTAATTAACCTTAAGGAACAAATTAATTTACAAGGTTATGTTAATGGATAATTGAGAATTGAGCTTTGATTTAATATACCTATAACCCTAGGCACCTTCCCAAGAATCGATTTGATCTTGTACACCCATCACACACATCAACCCTACACACTTTAATTTTAGGTTTAAATTATTGTCACACCATTCCAACACAACAAACTTTCACATTTAAATAATTTGTCAATCAAGCTATTACGAACCACACCTTCTTGGGGAAACGACCTTGGGACGATCTCCTTTGCTACAGCTACCTCGTATACTTGCGAGTGACGCTTGTAGTAGTACTTAATTAGAGCGTAACAAGTTTTTGGCGCCGTTGCCGGGGAGGGCTGTTTAAGTAGTGATAGTTTGATTTTTCTTTACAATTTAATTGTTTGTTTGTTTGTTTTCTTTTAAGTGTTTGTTTGTTTTGTTTGAATTTTTTTTTGTTAATTGTTTTCATTAAATTGCTGGGTACCTTTTGTAAATATGCAGTTTTCAAGGTACGTAGGGGTTTATGATGATAACCCTGACTCTGACATGGCATGACAATTAGCAGAATTAACGAACCAACTTAAGATGCTAAATGCAAGAGGAAGAACACCTATGCCTACTCGTGAAGTATGTTTAGCATGTGGCATTGTAGGACATAGCGCAAACAAGTGTTCATTTGGTTATGGACAATTCCAAGAGAGGCAAGAGGAAGAATATGCCTATGAAAGTTTCCAGCAAATGGGTGGAAATGACCCATATCCCAGACCTTATAATTCAAGCTGGGGAAGCCACCCAAATTTTTCTTGGGAAAATCAACAGCAAATTCCACCTCAAAATTTTTTTCAACCTTACCAAAGAAATCCTTACTCTCAAGAACAATATTCAAATCAAGATCACCTTAAGAAACCCACATTGGAGGATAGTTTGAATGCCTTCATTCAAACTAGTGCACAAAATCATGATCGACTTAAGGAACCCACTTTGGAAGATAGTTTGAATACCTTCATTCAAATTAGTGCACAAAATCAGGATCAATGCAAGAAATCCACAGTGGAAGATGATTTGAATGCTTACCTTCAAATTAGCACACAAAATCAGGAAGGGAGCAATGAGAGGTTTGATTCTTTGGAGGAATCATTGAAGAGGGTGGAAGCTCAAGTTGGGCAATTGGCACATCAACTCCAAGCACACCAAAAAGGGGAATTTCCTAGCCAACTGGAGCAAGTTAAGGTAATCACAAATTTGAGGAGTGAACAGGTGATATATAACAGTTTTTGTGATTCCTTTGATGCAGGAACTGATCAAGAAAAAGATGGTGAGGAAATACAACCATACATAGAGGAGTTAATTCAATCAAAGGAGGAGGAGAATTTGGAAGCATCAACTTCCATAAAATTGCATGAACTTCCAAATCCTTGTATGCCACCAATCCCATTCCTAAGCAGGCTAAATGAAGAGAAACAAGGTATGCAACTTTCTAAACTCGATGACATGCCCTATAGTGAAGATAGTGTAGACAAGCTTGAGGTGACAATGACCTTAGAAGTAGAGCCTAATTTTTTCAATTTAGAAATTGAGGAGAGCGATTTGCTATTAAGATTGTTGAGGGGGAGCTTCAAATTGCTAAAGAGGATGAAGAAGTGGTTCAACCAAACTTGGTTGAACTTAAAAAGACCCCAAGAATTTTGAAAGACGTTTTGGTTGGGGAGTACAATATGCAACAAATTATCATCTCTCCCACCCTTGGTGGTGAGAATGAGCAAAAACCATATATAACCATGTTGCAAACTGAAAATGGTTCTTACCACGTCCCTATAGCATTAGAAGATCAAGTTAAGACAACCCTCACATGTTCTTTTTGGACAATTGCTCTTCCAAGGATGCTACCTAGGCTTTTCAATACATTGAGCACATTTAAAAGTTGCATGTTGTTCATCCTCTCACACATGGGCTCCAATTGCATTATGGGTGGAAGGAGCCCTACACATCGTATATGGGAACAATGGAAATTAGGTATCATCTAAACTCTCTTTTAGTTTATGCATGCTCACATTGAGGACAATGTGAATCTTTAAGTGTGGGGTAGTGCATTTTGTGTTTTTACTTTTTAAGTTTAATAATGTTTTACCTTGAATAAATGAATTTTAGAAAGTTCAATTGTTATAAAAATTGTTGCTAGATGACCTTTGAATTTTTGAAGCATGAATTTGAGAATTGAGTAGAATTGGTGCTTATTGTCAATTTTGTTGGTTTTTTCCTTGTATTGCCATTAACCTAGTGAGGAATTGAGCCATCAACTTATCATTATTGTTGTAGGTGAACATCTTTGATTGATGAATTGCTAGAACTTGCTTTGACATGCATTTTAAGATTACATAAAAATTTCAATTAGGCATCAAGATGATTAAGGCAATTAGGTGAACCCACTTTGGCTTAAAAAGACCAACCCTATTTTTAACCTTAGTTAGCCAATTTTGAGCTTATTTTAATTTTCCTTTTCTTTCTTTTTCACAACACCATTAGCTTGGACCTTGTTGTTTAACTCTTACCCTTTCATTAGGTCAAGAGCATTTTAAGAGCATTTATGACTGAGTGTTGTGTTGAATTAAGTGTGGGGTTAAATTTAGTAAGTTTAAGATTGCAAAGCAAAATAATAAAAAAAAGAAAAAGAGAAAAATAAAAAAAAATATATAATAATAAGAATAATTGTTGTTCTTGTTGAAAGGGTTGGAATGTATCATTGCAATATTTAATAAGTGAGTTCCCTTGAAAAGCTCTTTAATGTCAAGGGGTAAATGAGAGGAAGGTGTTTTGGGATTGTTGGGTTATATATATGATCGGGTACTTCATTCTTAAAGTGCTCTTGAACTTAATGATCAAGCTCACATTTCCTAAATATCATGCCTTTACCTTAGCCCCATTACAACCCAATGAAGACCTTTTGATTGATGCTTGATTGTTATTTTGTGGTGGAGATTTGATTGATAAGCAAGCCTATGGTAATAATCTTTCATTAATTGTTATGAGTGTAAACACCACCATGATCAAACACTTGTAAAAGTTGGTGAGGGAGTGACAACATTGACTATGCATGGAAAGCCACTTAATTGCATTGGTGTTGATTTTGTTTGACTCGATATTGATTGCGGATTTAGGGATAAGGAAGTCTTGATGCATCTTTATAACTCTTGAATTTAACAAAATTCATCTTGTTTAGTGTGTTTTGATTTTAGCCTTGCTTGGGGACAAGCAAGGAATTAAGTGTCGGGTATTTGTTTAGATCATATTTGTAATAGTTTTCAGTATGATTTTTATGTGTTTTTAGTTAATGTTTTGATTGATTTTTGTTTTAAGTTTGTTTAAAGTGTTTGTTTTAGGTTTAATTGCAAAAACTCCTTTGAATGATCAAAACAATCAAGAAAAATGAAGAAAGAGCATGAATCAAGCAAGACATGGCCAAGCCAAAGCAAGCTTGGCCATGTCCCTCAAAAGAATTCCAAGACAGTAGCTGACACACGCAAGAGACACGGCCAAGCCACTGGCCGTGTCTCACCCAAGGAAAAGAAACCAAGAAAGAAAAAAAATAGAGGCAGTACTTGACACACTCACAGACATGGCCATGTCTGTGAGTTTCATAAAATAGAAGAATTACTTGACACACTCACAGACATGGCCATGTCTGTGAGTGTGTTTGATCGACATGGCCATGTCACTTGAAGTTTGGCCATGTCTCATTGTCTTGGCCGTGTTTCATCCTAAAATAGAGGAAGTACTTGACACACTCACAGACATAGCCATGTCTGTGAGTGTGTCTGATCAACATGGCCATGTCACTTTATGCTTGGCCATGTCTCATTGTCTTGGCCGTGTTTCATCCTAAAATAGAAGCAGTGACTGACACTGGCAAGAGACATGGCCAAGCCACTGGCCATGTCTCACCTAAGGAGCAAAAAATCCAAAGAACAAGAAAGAAGGAAGTGAAGGACACGACCAGCAAGCTTGGCCATGTCCCAAAGAAAAATGAGAGACACAGCCAAGCCAAATCAAGCTTAGCCACGTCACCCTTAATTTATATAAATTCTTTTGCACGAAAGAAAGGAAAGGCAGGGAGACGGCTAGGGTTTGAGAGAGAGAGAAAAGAAAAGAGAAGGAGGGGGCAAACATGATTTGGGATGAGAAGAGAGTGACACTCTCCTTGTCCCTTCATCTTCATCCTCCATCTTCATCTTCTCCATCTTCCATTGATAAGATCTTTGAGGTTCTTTGGGATAAATTGGGTTAAACAAGCTCTTGAAGGTTGAAGAAGCTTTATTGAAGGATTGGTGACTTGAGAAAGCTCCATTCCATCTTCCAAAGGCATAATCATTGAAAGGCTTGATGACTTGAGAAAGCTCCATTCCATATTGCAAAGGGGAATCAACCATTGAAGAGGGCTTGAGTTCTTCATCATACATCAAAGTGGAGCTAGGAGGAAGACTAGTAATCCTACTCTTGGCATCTTCACAAGGGTTTTTTCTATTCTCTCTTTTAATTCATTTCAATATTGTTTTTTGTTGTATTAAGAGAATTGATATTGCAATGAACAATTTGTATTTGATTTATATTGAGTTGAATAATGTTTTAAATTGATGATGTTGAGCTAAATACCCATGCCTAGGGTTTGTAGTATATTTGATTAAATGCTTTGATTTGATATTTACATTGATGTACCTTGTTATTGGTTGATTGTATTGTATTAAATGCTAGGTTGATAGATTAGCTACCTATTAATCTTTGAATATTGGATGATGGACCGAGAGGTGAAATTCGATATTGGAACTATACAATCGACTACCCTATGAATGAATTAGAAATATAAGTTCTAGGGTTTCATTAATTTGCAAATATAAAATAATTTGTTATTGCTATTTCATGAATGTGAGAACTAATGAATTGGTAATTGACTACTTAACCCTAAGGAACAAATTAATTTACAAGGTTATGTTAATGAATAATTGAGAATTGATCTTTGATTGAATAGACCTATAACCCTAGGCACCTTCCCAAGAATCGATTTGATCTTGTACACCCATCACACACATCAACCCTACACACGTTAATTTTAGGTTTAAATTATTGTCACACCATTCCAACACAACAAACTTTCACATTTAAATAATTTGTCAATCAAGCTATTACGAACCACACCTTCTTGGGGAAACGACCTTGGGGTGATCACCTTTACTACAGCTACCTCATATACTTGCGAGTGACGCTTGTAGTAGTACTTAATTCGGGCGCAACAGGGATCCATCGATCTACCAAATTTGAAAAGTTTTACCATCACCTATTTGCCATCTTAAGCCAATGTTTTAAACCTCTCTACCAGCCAGGATGCTCCGCCAAGTATAACTTGGAGTAGAGCCTAATTCTGCTTGTAAAAAGTCAGCATTGGGGAAGTAACGAGCTTTAAGAATTCTAGCCAGCAATGAAGTAGCATTGTTAAGCAAATGCCTTCCCTGTTTTGCTAACAATGCTTTATTAAAACTATAAAAATCTTTAAAGCCTAGGCCTATGTAGACCTTTAATTTTTTACTCAGCCCTGTCTAATATATTTTAATTAGTCGAAAATAATTTTTGTGTTGTCCAATATATTTTAATTAGTCCAAAATAATTTTTGTTATCTTAATTAAATAATTTTTGCTTTATTATTTAATTTTTATCAATAAAAAATAAAAAAAATAATAATAATAAAAAAATAAAAATAAAAATCTGCAACGAAAAAATCATCGCAGAAAACCATTGCCTGTTGCAGCAGCCAACTGCTGCAGCTTTTTCGCCAGCGCATTTTTTCTGCAGCAGTTTTTTTTCGCCAGCGAAATTTTTTTGATGCAAATTTTCTGAAACCTAATGCAATTAGGTTTCGGTTTCCTTTTCTTAATCAATATTAGCTTCCGTAAATAACTAGAACTATACATAAAATTCTTCTATAAATAAGGACTAAACAACACAAAAAGGAAGGAAATTTGAAGAAAAAAGGATCAAAAATTGGGACGGAAATTGGGAGAAAAATTGAGACCGAAACTGAGTAGGAAAGGCTTTGAATCAATCTGATTTTTTTGAGAGAGCAAACAACAATTCAATCCATCAAAGGCAGCAAAGCTTGTCTTTGTTTTTTTGTTCATCCAAGAAGAAATTTTTAGTGGAACCAACAAACGGAAGTATGCATCAATTGTCTAATTTCTTCACAGTAAATTAAATCATCTAATTGTTTCTTTTAATTCAAAAACCCTAGAACCTTAATTCCCCTTTTCTAAAGTTTAAAAAACTTAATTCGTTGCTTTGTTTTCCAAAAAGCTTAAAATTGTTATTTTTGTTTCTTTAAAATCTCAAAACCCTAATTTGCTTTTCAAATTTTCAAAATCATAAATTAAATTTGGTTCTTTCCAAAATCTCTAAAAAACATTTTTCTGCTTTCATAAACTTTAAATCGTTTGGTTTATTTTCATAAAGTTTCATAAAATTATCAATTGATTTTCAAATCCTAAAAACCTAATGCATTCTCCAAAATCTTAATTCTAAAACACTAAACCCTAATTCAATTCCCAAACCCAAAACAGTAAAACCTAATTCCCTTAAAATCTAAGACCTAAATTTTTCTAAACCCTAATTCTTTAAAACTTTAAAACCATATAGATCTAATTCTACACAGTAAGCTTAAAAAACACAATCCAATGACCATAAATCATAAATCTAAAATTTTTAAAGTGTTCAAAACCTAATTTCATGATTATACATCTCAAACCTTAATTTGGTGAATCAAAGAACTTTACCAACTTTTTGAATCATAAAACTTTTGCTCCATTTCAAATCCATTAACACTCACAGTAGCTTAAACTCATGAATTCCAAAACCCTAAACACATGAAATAAAGAAACTTAAATAGAAACAGTAGCCCTAATTTGAATCTTTATTTACTTTATTCAATTTTATATTTGATTATGCTTTGATTTATTTTATATGCTTTAAGTTATTTAAGTTCAATGCTTGATTTATTTAATTTATCATGGATGGATGTTTACTTTCTATTGATGTTTAATACCTTTGATGAATGATTTATTTATGATGAATGGTTATTTACTTTTATCGATTTATTTATAATTCCAAATGTTGTAAGAGGTATGTTTCCACTTGGTGGGTACCTCATTAGTTAAATATCATGTAATTTAAATTGCTTTTCTATTTTAGAACCAATGTAAAGGACATGTTTCCACCTTTTGGTGGGTGACCTATTTAGGCATGAGATGTAAAGACGTATTTTCATCCTCGGATGGGTGTCCATTTATTTGCTTTGTTTGGACATTGCTTTGATTCTTTTAATATAACGATGCTTTATTTTAATTATTATGTGTAATTTGGATAATGTTGTTCTATTTAAGAATTTTATAATATTAAGACCTGTAAAGGAGGCCGGTTCTAATAAACCGGGCTTTGTGGGGGTGCTGGGTCATTTCTCACCTTCCCCACACGTACCCAACTTTTCGAACCCATTAGGGGGTTGGGGATTCCTTAGGAATCGAGTCATCCACCCCTTTCTTTTTTTCGGCCCGTCCGGGTGGCGACTCCATTTTCTCCGGACTTAGGTCCGGTTCTCTAAGGCCCCGAGCCTAAACAGTGCCGAAGTCGCAAAAAAATTCCACCGGGAGTGGGGGGAAAATTCCCGCTCACAGCGGCGACTCCATTGGGGATAAGAGAAGTTGATTCCGTTGGTCTTTATATTATTCTATTCTTTCTTATAATGATATTATCCATTGCATCATATTAGATTGCATCGTGTGCGTGAGTTAAGACGCCTGTGTTACCCGTGTTGTGTTATGTAAGGGATACCATACTTTCACTCAAGATATGGAGATTGAGCATGGCATAACCACTCATAGCCTCTTACCATTTGGTATATACTTGCTATGGGAACCTAAGCCTTTTTACCCAAAGACTAAAGGTCATGTAATTGGCCTAGTTACTTTCCTTAGGTTTTACCCCAAATGCATGTTGTTTGACTATGGTTAATTTATCATGGCTTAAATTATGGCTTATTTGGTTTGTTCTTTTTCTAATATGACCTAAGTATATTGTAAGCTCAATATAAAATTTTCTTTAAAGTCCAAAAGACCAAAGCTATTTTTAAAACTTTTCAAGATGGTCTTTGGACATAAAACTTTTCTAAAAACAAATAAAAAAATTCTTTTTCTCATGGCCCAAATACTAAGCCCAAAACCCAGTTTTTCTAAAATCTTTTTACAATGGGCTTAGAAACAAAATTATTTTCATCCAACCTTTTCTTATAAAGAGCTTGCAAATTATTTAGGTCAATTACGAAATGCCAAAAATCAATTGTGAGCCTAGTTTATACTAAGAATAAATCAACCATGGGTTTGTTTTTGGCATGAATCACCAGTTACTCTTTTGAAGTGAGAAATCTATCTATAATAAACCTCTTAATTTAGTTTTAATCCAATATAGCATAAAAGCTACTATAGTTGGTAGAATGGATTAAAACCTAATTAATGGGAATTACTATGAATGGATTTCCATTTTCGAAAATATAACTATTGGTTGAAGCGTCCGAGGGATATATTCGAAAACAAGATACCCCATGTTGGTATTTTGTTAATCATATACCTAGGAAAAGAGACTCGCCATTCGTGTGTGGATGTTATAAGGTTGGAAGGAACATCCTAATTATCCTTGTTTTTCTCTTGTTTGTGCATACATGCATACATTTGTATCTCATTAATCCTTTCTGGCTCACAACCCTAGATTAAAACAGTTCAAAGGCTTACGACAATCTGACCTACGCCGAAGATGAAGTATCTAGCAATGACTCAATCACTTGCCCACCAAAAATAATGGATCCTGAACAAATTCAAAGAATGGTGGATGATGCCCTCAATGCCAAAATGGAAGAAATAAATGAGGCCCTAGCTGAGACCATGAAGAACCAATTGACTGTTATCTTAGAAAATCATGCCGAGGCATTTGCTAGCACTAAGAAGCCAAAGGACAAAGGGAAGACCAAAGTTGGTGAAGTGGTTTTTGATGATGACAAAGTGATCATTGATGATGATGATGATTGGGCTCAATACTACCAAGATGCTCAAGAGAAGAAAAAGGAACCGAAGATTGTTGAAAGATCAACTATGGAGAAAACCAAAATTTCTGATGTTGAAAAGATGATTGCTGATTTGGAAAAGAAATTTGAGAAGAAGCTGAAAACTGAAGAAATGTCCAAAGTTCACAAATTATTTGAGCTAGATGAAGAAGTCCCGTACAAGTTCAAGATGCCATCTTTAGCAAAGTTTGATAGAACCGGAAATCCTCATCTCCACGTGAAGCAATATATCACTGCCATGCAGTCTACCCGAGCTACTAAGACTCAAACCCTAAGGTACTTTATACTCTCATTGGACCCTGTTGTCCAAAATTGGTTCAATACCTTAGATGTTGGAACACAAAAGAGTTGGGATCTGCTTTACAAAGCCTTCATCCAATAATACGGATATAATGTCGAGATGGAAGTTACCTTAATGGAAGTAGAGTCCATTAGGCAAAGGTCAAATGAGAATTTTGTGGATTATGTGAAGAGATGGAGAAATAAGGTTGCTTTACTCAACAAGAGGCTTGATGAATCCGATCAAATAAGGATGATTGTGAGATGGGTGTTGCCTAGTCTTTGTGAAAAGATGTTTCACACACTCATCCGTGATTTCAAAGACCTTCTCCAAGCTGGTTTGTAAATTGAAGAATGGGAGAGAGGGAAGAACCATTTTTTCAACAAGAAGAAATGAGAAAGGGAACTATCAGTCTGGTAGCCAAAGCATGCAAAAGGCATTCGGTGTCAATGCTACTAAAGGAACAAGGAGACAATTTTCAAAATTGGGGAAACCGATGTCTTGGGTTCTTAATAAGCTTCAAAGAAAGGGATTACTGCAACCATTAAACCCTCGTCATTTGCCTAACCCTCTTCCACCTAATTTCAACACTAAAGCATTCTGTCAATTTCACCAAATGCAAGGGCATGACACGGATAGATATGTGAGGTTGAGACATGAGATCCAAAATCTAATTGATAATGGGAAGCTACCCAAGCCCAATAAGCCAAACACCAAAGACAATCCATTACCAAAGTTCAATAGGGTACCGCCGCCGGCAACCTTCATGATTGGAGGAGGTTTGCATGAGGATTTTGTCATGTCTTCTTTTTCAAGATGTGGGGAAAGAAGCAACCGAAGAAGAAGTATTTGATGGAATTAAACAAGCTATGGTGGCTAAAGAGGCAATGATTTGTGTTGTCAATGGGTTTTGGAATTCAAGCGATAGTGATGATGATCTTGTATCCAAGAAGGAGGAGTGGACTTGGTCCGAGCCCAAAGAAGATGAAGTAATGAACACTAGATCCGGTAAGCTTTATGCAAGGCCACCACCTAAGGAGGTAGAAACTAATAAGGGTAAGGAAGTTGAAGTAGGAAATAAAGAAGAAGAAGATGATGTTGTGCTCAAGCAATTGAAAAGAACCCAAGCAAGTGTTAGCATTTAAGGCTTATTAGCTACTTCCAAAAAGCAATGAGAAACTATGGCCAAAGCGTTAGCTAGCATGCCAATTTCTACCTCTACAACACTGAAGGAGCTGATCAACTTCATAAAAATTGGAGGGGTAATGAAATGTGAAGAGGTTCAAGAAAAGAGTGAAGTTAATATGGGAGCAGTTTCTTTTTCGAATGCAGATTTACCAGAGGAGGGGAGAGATCACATCCGCCCTCTCTTTATCAAAATAGAAGTCAAGGGGAAGAGGACTCCATGTGTAATTGTCGATGATGGGTCCGCAATAAATGTTTGTCCACTTAAGATATTGCTAAAGTTAGCCATGTCAACAAGGGATCTAAACCCGACCGAAGTAACAATTCGGGCTTATGACAACACTAAGAGACATGCTGAAGGGACTTTCAAAGCTGCTGTCAAGGTTAGTCCAATTGAATCTATTGTTGAGTTTGTTGTTTTAGACATACCGGTTACCTTCGCCTTACTCATGGGGCGACCATGGTTTCATCCTCTTGGTGGAGTTCCTTCCACCCTTCATCAAAAGATCAAGTTCCCCAACGGAGATGAGACAGTGGTCATTGAAGCTGAAGACAATGAGATTGTTAACGCTCTAATGATTGAGAGGCCTCTCAATGGTTTTCAAGTAGCTACAATTTCTGATGATGAAGTAGTGGACTCCAAAGTCTTGAATATGATGAAGAATATGAACTACCTTCCCGGAGCTGGTCTTGGAAAGGGTAAAAACAGTTTGACAAAGCTGCCAGACTTTAGAACTCAAACTTCTAAGAAAGGGTTGGGATATGATGAAAACAACGATGTCCAGCCAAAGAAGGATGAGAAGATGAGCTTCCCACCACTTGAAGAAATCTTTGTCAAAGCTCCAGATATGTGACCACTCTAAAGAAAGCCTGAGCCAATCATGTTCATGGGTAAGTTAATCCCAGGTTTTGAAATTTTTGCAGATGTGGCCGAGCTAGTCGACGAAGTGAAGAAAGAGCTCACCCTGCCAACCAGCAAAGAATCCAATCCAAAAGAGAAGAATGAAACTATCCTGAAAGCCGAAAAGACTCCGGAGGAGATTGCTGCCCTGGTTGAAGAAAAGTTTGAAGACATCCTGCCTTATGATTTTGAGAACAATGATTTTGATTTTGATTTTAATTTATCTGCTTTATATGAGGATGATGATGTTTTCTTTTCCAAAATGAATGCAATAAAGTCTAATTTTGCTTACTTGTGCAATGTTTCTCCTGATGGTTGCATACATTCAAATAGCAGTTACATGAGCATCTTTAATATTAATTCTGTTAACACACAATCATTAAATTTGAGAACAACTGAAAATCCTAAAAACATTAGCATAGCATCCGACCTTACTCCTGATGAGAGAGAGAGATTTGAAAAAAATTCAAAAAATATGAAGAAGTGTTTGATTGGTCTTATGAGGATATACCCGGAATAGATTGAGACATACCCGAGCATCATATTCCTACTTACACTCACAGGAAACCTATCAAACAAAAGCTTAGGCGATTAAGACCTGAGTGGGATGAATTGGTTAAAGAAGAGGTCACTAAGCAAATACAAGTGAAGTTCCTTGAAGTGATAGAATATCCAAATTGGTTAGCCAATATAGTACTTGTGCCAAAGAAAGATGGAAGAATAAGGCTTTGTGTGGATTATAGAGATTTGAGCAAGGCTTTCCCTAAAGATGATTTTTCTTTACCTCATATAGATGTCCTCATTGATAATGCAGCCTCTAGCGTGCTACACTCATTTATAGATGGATTTTCTGGATACAATCAAGTGTTAATGGCACAAGAGGATAAAGCCAAAACTACTTTAATTACTACATGAGGTATATTTTGTTATAGGGTGATGCCATTCGGCTTAAAGAATGCTGGAGCAACCTACCAAAGGATGGCCACCATACTATTTCATGACATGATGCACAAAGAAGTTGAAGTATATGTTGATGATATGATGGTTAAATCGGATACAAGGGAACAACACTTCTAAAACTTGGAATTATTTTTCGATAGAGCTTTGAAATATAAGCTAAGATTTAACCCAAAGAAGTGTGTGTTTGGTGTTACTTCAGGCAAATTATTAGGACATGTGACTGGTCCAAATGGCATTGAGATTGATCCTGACAAAGTTAAAGCAATCAGGGATATGCCAGCCCCTAAGACGGAGAAAGAAGTTTGGGGATTTATTGGTAAATTACAATATATTAGCAGATTCATAGCAAAACTCACAACAATTTGTGAGCCTATCTTCAAATTGCTTAAAAAGAATCAGCCGGTCATATGGAATGAAGAATGTCAAAAGGCCTTTGAGCGAATAAAAAAGTATTTGTTGAATCAACCTGTTTTAAAACCACCTAAACCCGGCAAACCTCTATTACTATACTTAGCAGTAGAAGAAGAGTTAATAGGAGCCATGCTAGCCCAAGCAGGTGAGTTAGGAATTGAGCATGTAGTTTACTATTTGAGTAGAAAGCTCCTACCTTATGAAATTAAGTATAGTATCATTGAAAAGACTTGTATAGCCGTGGTTTGGTCTTCTAAGAAGTTGCAGCATTACTTTCAATCGTATAGTGTGCAAGCAATTTTCAAGTTGGATCCAACAAAGTACTTAAGGGAGACACCTTCTTTGATTGGGAAGTATGGTCGATGGTTGATAATATTAGAAGAATTTGAGATTGAATATGTAACCAGGAAAACAATCAAAGGTAGAGCGGTGGCAGAATTCCTGGTCCAACAACCATTACCAAAAAGCGAAGAGGTAATCTTGGAATTTTTGGATGAACATTTAGAAGCAATTGAAGTACAAAGGTGGAAAATGTATTTTGATGGAGCAGTAAACAGGAAAGGAGAAAGTTTGGGAGTATATACTAGAATCGCCCGAAGGAGAACTTATCCCTTTAGCCAAAAAGTTGAAATTTAGGGCAACCAATAATATGGTGGAGTACGAAGCTTGTATTTTCGGTTTGGAAACCATAATGATGATTATGAAGGTGGATAAGGTGGAAGTTTTTGGCGATTCATTGCTGGTAGTATCCCAAGTAAATGGAGAGTGGTAGTTGAAAGAGGAAAAATTAAAACCATACCACCATTACTTGACCATGATGAAGAAGAACTTTAAGGAGTGTATGTTTGTACACCTATCGAGAGAAGAAAATCAGATGGCTGATGTCCTAGCCACATTGGCTTCGGTATGGGAAAACCCTGTCAGCTTATTCTTAAGCCTCTAATCTTGACCAGTTCGTCAACTCCTTGCTATGAATATGAGACAATCATGGAAATTGACACAGACCATGATGCATGGTATGATACTCTAAGGCAATTTTTGGAGGAAAGAGAATACTCGCTGGGGGCAACAAAAAAAGAAAGAAGAGCCATAAGGCGGTGGTCTTTGCAATACATCACGTTCCATGGAGAGTTATATCGAAGATGGCCGGATGGGGTGCATTTAAGATGTTTAAGAAAGCCTGAAGTGGAGTGTATCCTGTCAGAAATACATGCGGGAAGTTGTAGTCCGCACATGAGTGGTTTGGCCCTAGTTAAGAAGATTATTCGACAAGGTTACTACTGGTTGACCATGGAGAGAGATTGTATTGAGTTCATAAAGAAGTGCCAATAATTTCAGATGCATGGTAACTTGAATCACATGCCTCCTGAAGAACTACATTCTATGTCTTCACCCTGGCCCTTTGCCACCTAGGGTATCGACATTATAGGAGAGATACATCTGATAGCTTCAAATGGTCACCGTTTTATTGTGGTAGCAGTAGATTATTTTTTAAAATGGGTCAAAGCTGAATCCTTTAACAAACTGGGTGCAAGCCAAATGGCTAGATTTATTGAAAAGAACCTCATCTGCAGATACGGGGTCCCGCACAGTGTGGTATTAGACAATGGGGTACAATTTCAAGGAGCAGTTAAGGATTTATTCTCAAAGTATCGAATCCATCATCATAAATCCTCTCCTTATAGACCAAAGGCTAATGGTGCAGTAGAAGCAACAAACAAGACAATTAAGAAAATTGTTTCCAAGATGACCAAGACTTATAGGGATTGGTCAGAGATGCTTCCCTTTGCTTTACGGGGATATAGGACAAGTGTGCAAACACCTAGTGGAATGACACCATTCTCTTTAGTTTATGGGATGGAAGCGGTATTGCTAATTGAAATTGAGATCAAGTTGTTAAGAGTAGTCTTAGAAGCCGAATTGCCTGAAACAGAGTGGGTAACGAGCGAGAAGATACACACAGTTAGTTTTACTAGAAGAAAGAAGGTTAAAAGCACTGTATCATCACCAAATGTATCAAAAGAAGATAGCTCGGGCCTACAATAGAAGGGTTAAGGTCAGAAAACTCCGAGTCGAGGATTTGGTGTTGAAGCAATGTAAGCCTAATGTATCTGATCCAAGAGGGAAGTTTAGGCCTAGTTGGGAAGGGCCATATGTCATGAAACAAGTCATGAACAAAGGTGCGGTGAAGTTATCAGACATGGATGGGAACGAGTTTAGTGAGCTAGTAAACATTGACAGGTTGAAGATGTTTTATGTATGAAAAATAAAAAAGAAAGAGCTCGCTAGGTTGAAAACCCAAAAAGGGTGGCCTAGGCAAAAGTTAGAGCACTCTGCTAGTTTTGAAAACCCGAAAGGGTGGCAACAATTAGGGCTAAATGAGAGAAAATCGTCAATTAGAAAACCCGAAAGGGCTAGTTGGCAACATGAGTGATCTTGTGTATGCTGGCTTTATGTTTGGTTGTTCCCCAATTTAATAAAACAGAATTAATGTTAAAATTATTCTATGTGCACTGTTATAAGTATTTGACCAAATATGGATGAAATAAATAAACACAATAGCAAAAGGTGATGACAAATTTTAAATGGAAAAGAAGCATCTTTTATTACTTTAATTATTTTTCATCCTAACAATACACTTTTTGAATTGACAAATGTAAAATCTATGGCAGACGATAAATGTAACGTGCAGGCTAGCTTTGCCTCAGCTGATCCAAGTAGGCCTCAGTCAAGCAAGGCATGTCTAAATAAGGAGTAAAGTAAGAATCGCGAAGCTCCGCTCCATACTGACGGCCAAGTTGGCGAGGATCATAGCATTTACCTTGACGAAGAACAGCAAGGGGAACATACATCAAGTATGTCCGCATAGTGATACGAGAAATCTTCCACCAAGGTACTAACCAACGGATATTGACTTCAGCGCATGAGTGGATCCAGTCAACCCAGTCAGCATATGAAGAAGCAAGATGGAGTAGTTTCCTAGCAGAATGATGACGTGGCTGATATCTGGCAAAATCCATGGATGGAGTATCAAGCAAGTAAAGACGTTCCTAAAGCCAAATATGTGAAGAAAGAATTAAATTAAAAAAAAGGTCCGTTAAGTTGAAAACCTGCGAGGGTAGCTTAGGCAAAAATTAGGACAGCTC
Source organism: Garcia nutans (assembly GCA_947685225.1). Taxonomy (NCBI): domain Eukaryota; kingdom Viridiplantae; phylum Streptophyta; class Magnoliopsida; order Malpighiales; family Euphorbiaceae; genus Garcia; species Garcia nutans. The sequence goes on along the minus strand of CANTUV010000012.1, from coordinate 17,781,863 downwards.
GCTAGTTCCGAAAACCCATATTGGGTGGACCAGGAAAAAAATAGAGCAATAAATAAAAGAAGAAAAAAGAAAACCTAAATTGTAAACCTGAAAGGGCAGTTTAGGTAATTATCTGAAGAATCAACCGACTCCAGTCAGTCTCTTTGACAATCCTGATTTAAGTTGGTCTAACCCAACTAAAGTCTCGGCTAAGATCATAGGTACCGGGGATAAGCCTCATTCCATTTAGTCTATAATATCCAATACCCATGGATCAATATCGCCGTCGGAAGAAACAAGCAAGATTTGGCCGAGTAAGCAAAGACAAAGCATGCGTCCCCATGCCTTAGTAGCAGCCAAATGAGAGAGACAAAAATCTATCAAGGGAGCAAGTAGAATTGTTTCACCTCTCATCAACCGAAGAACTTCGGGTTTTAGAATTTGAAATAACATCTGCATCTTCTGTTGAGTCTTGGAAATCAATGTAGGTAACGCGATTTATTGATTATTTGGATATCCAAGGATGGCCTCAAATTCTTCTATCAAGGGACATATTTCAAAGCCATTAAATTTAAATACCCTAGAATCCGTATTCTAAAAGGAAACTGGTGCGTGCCGCTATGTGCTATAGCAATACCACAAGTGCACGGGTCGCCCAAGTAATAAAGTAGTGAGTGAAGTATCATTCCACTGAGGACAAGGCCAAGCACTAGTGCAAATCTTAACTGTTGTTTAGCAAATTAATGTTTTTGTGATGTTTTATAATTAAAGACAACTAATTTAAATAAATGAAAGCAAAGATAAATTGTGTGTTGAGTAAAAAGGTTTGATGATAAAGATACTATCTAGATATTGAATCCCCCTAACCTCAATTACATCACATGATAGAGTTGAATTGGTATTCCTCTAACTTAGACTAAAACCACTCTCGAGTGAATTAATCCCTAATCACTAAGTAGAGTGCCAGAATCTCTTCTCAAACATAATTAAGTAGATCTTGCATTAAGAACAAGGAACTATAAACAAAGGATCTTGTAGGTCTATCTCTAGCATCCCAATCAATCCTCAACCCTTATGAGTAATCAATTCATATCAAGCTTTCTCAAGTCAATAATATGAAAATGGCAACCAATCAATAAGCATGCTTTCATCAATTGGCAATAATCATTAAGCATCACAAGAATAAAACAACTCAATCAATTAAAATCATTCAATCATACAAATAAGCTAGGGTTCTTCAATATCTAGATAGAGAATGATTTAGTTCATGTTCAATACACTTAATACAACAACAACAATAATAACATTAAAATACATAAAAGGAGAAAATGGAAAAACCCCTTTCAATGTAGCTTCTTGAATCTCCAGTAGGTGCCAATGGAAGATGGAGATGCTGGAGAGGATGGAAATGGAGGATGAAGATGAAGAGTCAAGGAAAGTGTCACTCCCTCCTTGCCCAAAACGTGTATGCCCAGCCTCCTCCTCTCAAACCTCTCTTCTCTGCCTCTGTTCTCTGTTTCCTGCATAAAACTCCAGCCCTCTGCAGAAGCCTCCTTTCATCTTTATTTTCTTCTCTTTTTATTTCATTCCAAGCTCAAACTCATGCCTTCCAACTCACACCCCATAACTTGTTCCCCATTATTTTCTTAGTTTAATCTTTCTTTCCATCAATTAGGCAGGCTTTTCTTTTCTTTTGACAAAAGCAATTGGTTTGTCTCCCACTTGTTCCTCAACCCATGCAAAAGAATCAGGGTTTTTATGGGTGACAGGCCAAGCCATGAGTGGCTTGGCCATGTCTCTCATTTCCCCTTGGGACACGGCCAAGCTAGTTGGCCATGTCCATCACTGCCTTCTTTCCTTTCTTTCTTTTTTCTTTGGTCTAATGGGGTGACACGGCCAAGCTCCTGGCCGTGTCATGTGACACGGCCAGTGGCTTGGCCGTGTCACTTGGGTATGTCACCTTCTGCTTGTCTCTTTTCTTCTTTTGTTCTTTAGCTAGGCATGAGACACAACCAAGCTTGTGGCCGTGTCATGTGACTTGGCCACTGGCTTGGCCGTGTCACTTGCCAGTGTCTTCTTCTGCCAAATTTTCTTTCCTTTCTTGGTCTCTTTGATTTTTTCTCTTTGGGTGAGACATGACCAGAGGCTTGGGCGTGTGACCTGGCCGTGTCATCTACTGCCTTGAAGAGATTTTGAGGGACACGGCCAAGCTTGCTTTGGCTTGGCCATATCTTGCTTGCTTCATGCTTTTTCTTCATTGTTTTGATCATCCAAGGGAGTTTTTTGCACTTTGACCTAAAATAAACACTTAAAACAAACTTTAAACCAAAATCAAACGAAACATTAACTAAAAACACATAGAAATCATACTAAAAACAAGTATAAAAACACTCTTATCAAATACCCCACACTTAATTCCTTGCTTGTCCCCAAGCAAGGCTAAAATAAAAAAAACTAAACACAAAATTTTTTGTCAAGTTCAAGAGTTATAACAAATTGCATCAAGACTTCCCTATCCCTAAATCTGCAATCAATATCAAATCGAACAAAATTGATACCAGTGCAATTAAGTGGCTTTCCATGCATAACCTATGTTGTCACTTCCTCACCAACTCTTTATAAAGTGTTTGATTAAGGTGGTGTTTACACTCATAACAATCAATGAAAGATTATTGCCATAGGCTTGCTTATCTATCAAACCTCCACTACTTAATTACAATCAAGCATCAATCAAAATGTCTTTTATTGGGTTGTAATGGGGTTAAGGCAGAGGCATGGCATTTAGGAAATGTGAGCTTAATCATTAAGTTCAAGAGCACTTCAAGAATGAAGCAATCAATCATATAAATAACCCAACGATCCCAAAACACCTTCCTCTTATCTATCCCTTGACATTTAAAGAACTTTTCAAGGGAACTCACTTATTACATCTCATAACATATTCCAACCCTTTTAACAAGAACAATTATTCTTATTTTTCTTATTTTTATTTGATTTTGATTTTTTTTATTTTGCAATCTTAAACCTACTAAATTTAACCCCACACTTAATTCATCACAACACTTGGTCGTAAACGCTCTTAAGATGCTCTTGACCTAATGAAAGGGTAAGAATTAAAACAACAAGGTTCAAGCTAATGATGTTGTGAAAAAGAAAGAAAAGGAAAAACGAAATAGGCTCAAAATTGGCTAACTAAGGTTAAAATTAGGGTTGGTCTTTTTAAGCCAAATTGGGTTCACCTAATTGCCTTAATCATCTTGATGCCAAATTGAAATTTTTATGTAGTCTTAAAATGTATATCAAAGCAAGTTCTAGCAAGTCATCAATCAAAGATGTTTTCCCACACAAAGAATAATAAGTTGATGGCTCAATTTCTCACTAGGTTGATGGTGATGCAAAGAAAAACCAACAAAATTGACAAAAAAATATCAATTCTACTCAATTCTCAAATTCATGCTTCTAAAATTCAAAAGTCATCTATCAACAATGTTTATAACAATTGAACTTTCCAAAATTGAGTTATTCAAAGAAAACATGAAAAATATTAACTAAACTAACACAAAAATAAATTAAAATTAAAAACAAAAAGCACAAAATGCAATTAAAAATGAAAACACAAAACACAAAATGCACCCCACACTTAAAATTTCACATTGTCCTCAATGTGAGTATGCATAAACTAAAGGAGAGTTTAGATGAAACCCCCAATTTTTTTTTTCACAAACCAAAAATACAAGATTTAAAGACATAAAATTTAAAGAATGAATAAAATGGTGGGTTGCCTCCCACCCAGTACTTCTTTAACGTCGTATTAGTTGGACGTTCAGGGCAATTTTTCCTAGTCTTGGAGGTATAAAACCTCCTTTAGGTCTTGTATTTTCTCTCCAAAATAAAGTTTGAGCCTGTGCCCATTGACTTTAAAATCACCTTTTTCCTTGTGGGTTATTTCAACCACTCCGTAGGGGAAAACTTCCTTGACAGTAAAAGGACCAGACCATCGAGATTTCAACTTACCTGGAAAGAGTCGAAGCCTTGAATTGTACAGTAATACCTGATCTCCTGCTTGAAACTCTTTTCGTTCCTTAATGTGAGCATCATGCCATCTCTTGGTACATTCCTTGTACATTTTCGCATTGTCATAAGCTTGCAATCTCCACTTGTCTAACTCGTTTACCTGTAATTTTCGCCTTTCACCTGCACAAGCTAGATCAAGGTTAATCTGTTTTATGGCCCAATATGCATTATGTTCTATTTCAACAGGTAAATGGCAAGCCTTTCCATATACCAACCTAAATGGTGTAGTGCCCAAGGGAGTTTTGACTGCATTCCTAAAAGCCCATAAAGCATTGTCCAATTTCTCGAACCAATCCTTTCAGGATCGCTCTACAATTTTTTCCAAAATTCTTTTAATCTCCCTATTCGTGTTCTCAACTTGGCCACTAGTTTGGGGATGATAGGGAGTAGCAAACCTATGTGTAACTCCTAATCTTTTGAAAACTTTTGCAAGCTGAAAGTTACAAAAGTGAGTACCCCTATCACTTATAATTGCTTTTGGTGTACCAAATCGAGAAAACAATTTCTTCAAAAATTTCACCACAACCCTAGCATCATTGGTTGCCAAGGCTTGGGCTTTAGGCCATTTAGATACATAGTCTATAGCTACAAGAATATATTTGTTACCAAATGAATTGGGAAAGGGTCCCATAAAGTCGATCCCCCATACATCAAAGATTTCACAAACTAAAATCCCATTTTGGGGCATCTCATCACGAGATGAAATGTTTCCAGTCCTTTGGCATCGATCACAACAGTTTACAAATTTGTAGCTATCTCTAAACAGAGTGGGCCAATAAAATCCTGATTCTAGTACCTTTTGAGTAGTCCTATTGGCTCCCATATGACCACCAGCTAGTCCAGCATCGCATTGACTAAGAATGTTCATTGTTTTGGGCCATGCCACACATCGTCGGATCATGTGATCCTTACATAATCTAAACAAAAAGGGATCCTCCCAAAAGTAATATTTTAAATCAGAAAAGAATTTCTTCTTTGCTTGATAAGTTAAGTCCTTAGGAAGTTCCCTGACAGCCAAATAGTTAGCAAAATCTGCAAACCAAGGTGTTTCAAAATTTAAGTTACTTACCTCACTTACCATGGCGTACAGCTGCTCATCGGGGAAGTGATCATCAATGTCCCCTTCTTCAAACCTCTCCAAGGTTGGATTCTTTAAGCGAGAAAGGTGATCTTCTGCAATATTTTCAGCTCCCTTCTTATCTTGAATTTTCAAGTCAAATTCCTATAATAATAAGACCCAACAGATTAGCCTAGGCTTCGCATCAATTTTCGCAAATAAATACATCAAAGCCGAATGATCTGTATAAACAATCACTTTTGACAAGATTAGATATGATCTAAACTTGTCAAAAGCAAAAACCACAGCCAGCAGCTCATTCTCTGTAGTTGTGTAATTAGCTTGAGCTGTGTTCAAGGTCTTGCTTGCATAGTAGATAGGCTGGAAGTATTTCTCCTTGCGTTGACCCAAGACTGCTCCCACTGCAAAGTCACTTGCATCGCACATTAGTTCAAACGGTAGACTCCAATTGGGAGCTACCATGATTGGAGCATGGGTCAATTTCTCCTTAAGAGTTGTGAATGCTCTCAAACATTCCTCATCAAAAACAAAGTTCACATCTTTCTCAAGGAGTCTTGTTAATGGATGGGCTATCTTAGAAAAATCTCTAATGAACCTCCAATAAAAACCCGCATGTCCTAGAAAACTTCTGATGGCCTTCACAGATGTGGGTGGTGGTAACTTCTCAATTATATCTACCTTTGCCTGATCCACCTCAATGCCCTTGCTTGAAATTTTGTGTCCCAACACGATTCCCTCTTGAACCATGAAATGACACTTTTCCCAATTAAGCACTAGATTGGTTTCCTCACATCTCATCAAGACTCTTTCAAGGTTTTCCAAACATCTTTCAAATGAGCTGCCATAGACCGAGAAATCATCCATAAACACCTCCATAATATCCTGTATAACCTCATCAAAGATTGTTACCATGCACCTTTGGAAAGTTGCAGGTGCATTGCACAACCCAAATGGCATTCTTCGATATGCGAATGTCCCATATGGACAGGTGAATGTAGTTTTCTCTTGGTCTTCCTGTGCAATAGGAATTTGGAAATAGCCTGAAAGGCCATCCAAAAAGCAGTAGTACTCATGGCCGGATAACCTCTCCAACATCTGATCAATGAAGGGTAAAGGAAAGTGATCCTTTCTAGTTGCATCATTTAATTTTCTGTAGTCAATGCAAACCCTCCAACCGGTAACTGTTCTTATTGGAATCAGCTCATCATTTTCATTAGGGACCATTGTCATCCCTCCTTTCTTTGGTACTACCTGAACTGGGCTCACCCAAGAGCTATCTGAGATCGGATAGATAATCCCTACATCAAGTATTTTTATAACTTCAGTCTTCACTACATCTTTCATCTTTGGGTTTAGTCTCCGTTGCGGTTGCACTACTGGTTTGAATTCATCTTCCATCAGTATCTTGTGAGTGCAATAGGATGGACTGATACCCTTTATGTCTGCTATCTTCCAAGCTATCACTTGCTTATGTTTCTACAACAACTGAATAAGCTTCTCCTTTTGTTCAAAAGATAGATGGGAACTCAGAATTATTGGCAGTTTCTTTTTCTCTGCCAGAAACCCATACTCAAGGTGATCCGGAAGAGGTTTCAATTCCAAGTTGGGTGAATCAATCACCAATGGTTTTGGCTTTTCTTCCTTTGGCATCTCAATAGTCTCATATGCCCTGCATTTGAATGATTTTCTTGCTTTAAGAAAAGCAAGCTGCTCCATTGCTTCTCGATCCTCAACATTTTCCTGCAATAAACATAACTCAAAGGGATCCTTGGAAACAATGTTAGTAACACAATTTACGGTCTCATGCTCAATAATATCATTGCATGATTCCGCTTCATCAAGTGAAAGTGAATGTTTCATGGCATCATGTATCCTAAAAATAACTTTCTCATCACCTACTCTCAAAGTTAATGTGCCATCATGTACATCGATAAGGGCAAGGGTTGTATTTAAAAATGGCCTACCAAGAATAAGTGAAACATCCGCATCCTCATCAATATCAATGACAACAAAATCATTGGGGAAAATGAAATTTCTGACTTTTACCAACACATCTTCTATAATGCCATGAGGGTGGATTACTGACTTATCAGCAAGTTGGATGGTCATGAGTGTTGGTTTAGGTTTACCAATGCCTAACTCTTTAAACATTTTATAGGGCATAACACTTATGCTAGCCCCCAAATCAGCTAATGCACTTTTAACCTCAAGATTACCTATCAAACATGGAATGGTAAAACTACCTGGATCTTTTAACTTCTTAGGTAACCTTCTTTGCAAAATTGTAGAACTCATTTTAGATAAATGTACTAAAGACACTTCCTCAAGTTTCCTTTTGTTAGAAAGGATATCTTTCAAAAATTTAGCATACTTAGGCATTTGTGACAAAGCTTTAACAAATGGAATATTAATGTGCAATTGTTTAAAAAGTTCAAGAAACTTACCGAATTGAGCATCAATCTTGTCCTTGTTCAACCTTGCCGGATAGGGTACTCTAGGTCGGTATTCCTTCAAATTGGAGCTGCTTTCTTGTGGCTGCTTCTCTCTCACACTTTCTAGAGCAGCTTTCTCTCCCGAAGTGACAGGAGGATCGTCTGTTTTTTTCTTTTTCTTGTACTTCAGCCCTTTTCTCTTCCACTTTTTCTCTTTTCTCAACCACATTGCCCTTGATCTCTTTTCCACTCCTTAGTGTAATTGCCTTGAGCTGCTCTTTAGGATTTGCCTCAGTGTTGCTAGGCAGACTTCCTTGTGGTCTCTCACTGAGCATCTTGGCAATTTGTCCCACCTGATTCTCCAAATTATGAATAGAGGCTTGCTGATTTCTTAGGGTGGTTTCAGTTGATTGGAGCCTAGTTTTAGAAGCTGCTATAAATTTCTCCATCATGTCCTCCAAACTACTCTTTCTTGGAGGGGCTGCTTCTTGATGTTGGGGCTGCTGGAATCTAGGGGGAGGTCTTGGATTATTTTGATTATTCCATGAGAAATTTGGATGATTTCTCCACCCCAGATTGTATGTGTTGCTGTAGGGGTTATTCTGCTGTTGCCTTGGCATATTTCCAACATAATCTACTTTCTCTTGCCTAGCAAACATGTTGCCACTTTGGCAATCTTGACTTTGATGTCCACCCCCACACCATTCACAAGACATCACTAGCATTACTTTCCCAGAAGAAGAGGCCAAGGAATCAAATTTTTTATTCAATGCTTCCAATTGGGCTATTAAAGCCACCACAGGATCTAATTGGTGTGAACCCATGACCTTTAGCTTTCCTTGCTCCCTTGGGGCTTGCCACTGATAATTGGTGATAGCCATGTCTTCAATTAAATCCCTTGCTTGTTTAGGTGTCTTGTTGTTTATGGTACCACCAGCTGCTGCATTAATGGATTGCTTACTTACATAATTCAACCCATTGTAAAATGTTTGAATTTGAAGCCATAGTGGAAGTCCATGATGAGGACACCTTCTCAACAAATCTTTAAATCTTTCCCAGGCATCATAAAGGGTCTCACCATCTTACTGCAGGAAGGATGAGATATCATTCCTCAACTTAGTAGTTTTGGATGGTGGGAAGTATTTCTCTAGGAATTTCTCTGCCAACTGACCCCATGTGGTGAAGGTTCCTGGAGGAAAAGATTTCAGCCACTTCTTTGGTCTATCTCTAAGGGAAAATGGGAACAACCTCAGCCTAATTGCATCATCTAAGACATTATTTATCTTGAATATGTCACATATCTCCAGAAAATTCTCAATATTTGCATTAGAATCTTCATCAGGAAACCCATCGAATTGACAAGTCTGCTGCACCATTTGAATTACATTTGCTTTTATTTTGAAGTTGTTTGCAGCAACTGTCGGTCTTCGGATACTAGATTCAGCTCCATTGAGATTAGGCTTAGCAAACTCCTGCATTATTCTTGGTCCAGCTCCTTCCATCACTTCAAACTCTTCTTCTTTGTCTATTTCCATATTTATTTCTGTTTCTGCGTCTTCCAAAACTGCCTCCCCTTCTTCCTTTCGCTTTCTCCTTAATGTTCTTTCTAGCTCTAGGTCTAACTAAAACAATTGGGATGAGTTACCTCTGGTCATAAACAGGGAGGAATACCTAAAATGATAATCGATAAGCAAGAACCAATGTCAAAAACAAATGAAAATAAAAACTAAATCAACAGTTTTGATTATATTACTAATATTGAAACCATTGTCCCCGGCAGCGGCACCAAAAACTTGGTGCGTGCCGCTATGTGCTATAGCAATACCGTAAGTGCACGGGTCGCCCAAGTAATAAAATAGTGAGTGAAGTATTGTTCCACCAAGGACAAGGCCAAGCACTAGTGCAAATCTTAACTGTTGTTTAGCAAATTAATGTTTTTGTGATGTTTTATAATTAAAGACAACTAATTTAAATAAATGAAAGCAAAGATAAATTGTGTGTTGTGTAAAAAGGTTTGATGATAAAGATACTATCTAGATATTGAATCCCCCTAGCCTCAATTACATCACATGATAGAGTTGAATTGGCATTCCTCTAACTTAGACTAAAACCTCTCTCGAGTGAATTAATCCCTAATCACTAAGTAGAGTGCTGGAATCTCTTCTCAAACACAATTAAATAGATCTTGCATTACGAACAAGGAACTATGAACCAAAGGATCTTGTAGGTCAATCTCTAGCACCCCAATCAATCCTCAACCCTTATGAGTAATCAATTCATATCAAGCTTTCGCAAGTCAATAATATGAAAATGGCAACCAATCAATAGCATGCCATCATCAATTGGCAATAATCATTAAGCATTACAAGAATAAAACAACTCAATCAATTAAAATCATTCAATCATACAAAAAAGCTAGGGTTCTTCAATATCTAGATAGAGAATGATTTAGTTCATGTTCAATACACTTAATACAACAACAACAACAACAATAACATTAAAATACATAAAAGGAGAAAATGGAAAAAAAAACCCCTTTCAATGTAGCTTCTTGAATCTCCAGGAGGTGCCAATGGAAAATGGAGATGCTGGAGAGGATGGAAATGGAGGATGAAGATGAAGAATCAAGGAAAGTGTCACTCCCTCCTTGCCCAAAACGTGTATGCCTAGCCTCCTCCTCTCAAACCACTCTTCTCTGCCTCTGTTCTCTATTTCCTGCACAAAACTCCAGCCCTCTGCAGAAGCCTTCTTTCATCTTCATCTTCTTCTCTTTTTATTTCATTCCAAGCTCAAACCCATGCCTTCCAACTCACACCCCATACCTTGTTCCCCACTATTTTCTTTGTTTAATCTTTCTTTCCATCAATTAGGCAGGCTTTTCCTTTCTTTTTTCTTTCTTTTGAAAAAAGCAATTGGTTTGTTTCCCACTTGTTCCTCAACCTGTGCAAAAGAATCAGGGTTTTTATGGGTGACACGGCCAAGCCATGAGTGGCTTGGCCGTGTCTCTCATTTCCCCTTGGGACACAGCCAAGCTAGTTGGCCGTGTCCACATTGCCTTCTTTCCTTTCTTTCTTTTCTCTTTGGTCTCATGGGGTGACACGGCCAAGCTCCTAGCCGTGTCATGTGACACGGCCAGTGGCTTGGCCATGTCACTTGGGTGTGTCGCCTTCTACTTGTTTCTTTTCTTCTTTTGTTCTTTAACTAGGCATGGGACACGGCCAAGCTTGTGGCCTTGTCATGTGACATGGCCACTGGCTTGGCCGTGTCACTTGCCAGTGTCTTCTTCTGCGAAATTTTCTTTCCTTTCTTAGTCTCTTTGATTTTTGCTCTTTAGGTGAGACACGGCCAGAGGCTTGGGCGTGTGACCTGGCCGTGTCATCTACTGCCTTGAAGAGATTTTGAGGGACACGGCCAAGCTTGCTTTGGCTTGGCCATATCTTGCTTGCTTCATGCTTTTTCTTCATTGTTTTGATCATCCAAGGGAGTTTTTTGCACTTTGACCTAAAATAAACACTTAAAACAAACTTTAAACCAAAATCAAACGAAACATTAACTAAAAACACATAGAAATCATACTAAAAACAAGTATAAAAACACTCTTATTAGAAACCACGGCATGTAAGAAGGAGTGGTCCAATTTAACATTTTGAAAACATTTTAAAACATCAAGTTTTGACCACAAAATTTACTTCCAATGAATGGCATCCATATTCTTAAATAGAATTTTTATCTTCTTTAAATGATGTTCGGTCATGGTGGATGAATAAAGAAAAATTAAAATTGTTAAAGGGAGTTCTTTACGTGGGAATGGAAAGAATTTTGGATTCTGTATGAAATATGGCATGAAAGATGATTTATATAGAGGAAATAACCTTTTCCAAAAGGGAAAAGGAAAAGGTGATGGGAAAGAATAAGATAGTCTGGCATAAGGAAAGGAATTAGCAAGAAATTTCCTTTACTGCGTTGGATTTGGTTTAGCGAATGGTGCAGCTGTGAAAAGGTAAGTTGTGATGCACTGTTTATGATGTGATATATAAAAAAAAGTGGTGCAGTAAAAAAAAAAGAAAGAAAAAGTTACAGTAAAGATGGAAATTGTATTTTTTCATTATTGTACAATATTTTACAATTGCTATAATATTTACATATCACTAAGAGGGTGGTGGTAGGTCATCAAATAAAGCCTTGAAAAAGTCGTCGCCTGTTGGAGGAGGGGGCAAATCACTCGTCCCAAGTCTGCCCGAAGCGGGAGCACCAAAATTCGACAAGTTACTCGTCCCGGGATCACCCAGAGTAGAAGCACCAAAATCTCTATTACCTTGAAGTTTTGATCTGTCATGGTCCGCATCATAAGCAGACGAAAGGACTCATGGTCATCAGTCTGGAGGCCTCTTGATGAAGAAGTGTCGGGATCCCTCATTCCCTAAAATCGGAAGTCTCAGAAATTTTGTTCGGATTGATGATATAAACTTTCAAAATGAGAAGCCTGCTGACAACTTGCAGCCAACTCTTCTTGAAGTTCCTTATTTTATTCTTCAAGCATCCGTTGTGAGCCAGAAAGGAAAAAGGTAAGATCATACATAATCATGCATACATATAGCATAAATTACCATGAAATAAGGAATTTACCAGGTAATTCATATCAATACCCTACAGATGAGATGGCATATCTGGCGGGCTAGAATGAGCAAATGAAGGGGTAGTGAAAGAAGGTCCAGCCTCATGATCAAATGAACCAACAGCATGCAACAATAATTAAAGAATCAAAAAAAGAAAGAAGCAGTTGCAAGGGAAAAATGGTAAAAGTTTTAACTGAGAAGTACTAGCCCCGAGATGTGGGACAAACTCTCTTGCATCTTTGTGATGTTCCTCTTCATCTCTACCCTCATTTTCTTCAGGAATCTCTCGCACACCAGCTGGAGATACATCAAAGTTTAAGAGCTACCTTTGAATAAAATAGGCATAAAATGGACCCGGTAGATGAAGAAATGACTCAACACCATAACCATACCGACCACCATGCATCCTCCGGCATCGACATAATATTTAAAGTATATTCTGGGATATGCATCGGGACCCTCCGCTGCTCTGGATGGAGAAACCATTCATAAACTCTCTCCCTGAGAAACCAACCTGTGAGAGGGTGTTAGACAAATGATCTTAATTTTGATCCTTGACAACTCAAATGGATGATCTATTTTAACTTGTGTTTGAGAAAGCTTGTTGCAGGATTAGGTTGCTTCAATTAAAGGTGAACAGAACAAGTATAGCGGTCGCACCTCACCTGAATACGACCGCTCCATGCAATTACAAAATGAAACCTTGTCACAGTAGGTTTCGCGGTCAAAAGTTCGACCATAGTCTCGACCGCTCCTACATAATAGCGACCGTCCTAATATTTGCCCGACCGCTACTCAAGGAACTTAAATCATTACAATCACAGTAAGGTTCGCGGTAACAAGAACGGTGAATAACTCGACCTCGCTTATCACTTTAGCGACCGCCCGATTCAGAGTCGCGACCGCCCCACAATTCAAGAAGAAATTGCTCAAAGAGACAGTAGTGTTCGCGTCCTCAGATGCGTCCAGAAGTTCGACGCGAGAATGTGAGTTCGACCGCGAAAAGCTACGAAGGGCGACCGCGAGATTCAAATTGTGGCGGACATCTCTTTTGCACTGTCAGAAAGTGACACGTGACATGACCGTTGTAAACCCACTTCAATATTCAAAAAGGGTGACCGCACCTTTGCTTGGCGCGACCGTCCCGACAAAGACAGTATGGGCAAAAAACGGTCGGACAAACACATCATGGGCAAGATTCCAGCTGTAGAGCACTAAAATTCGACCGTTGAAGCTTTTTCAAAAGTAGCGACCGTCCCTGGTTAAAAGGATGACCGCGTGAAGCATGAGCGCGACCATCCTTGTATGAAGGGCGACCGCTAAGTGCTTCGGACAGTTTAAGTAAAGAAGGTCTAATCTGCCAAGACTTTATTCTAAACAGTAATAACGGCTAGTAAGACCACATTGGCTATAAATACAATGTTTCCATGAGAAAATAAAAAGAGACAACATTATTAAGAAAAGATTTTCATAGCCAAGCAACAAATTTCCTTTTACTTAAACTTGTATTTGAATTGTTATGAATGTTAGGTGTTAGCATTGAAAACACCATTGTATAAGTTTGAGTGTAAGCTTGGGAAACACTTGGGTTGTGAGAGTAAGCCTTGTAAAACTCTTGTTAGGTTGAGAGAGTGAGCCTTGTAAAACTCTTGTTTGGGTTGTAAGTGTGAGCCTAAGAAAAACACTTGTAAAGTTGGAAGTGAGCTTGTGAAAACTTCAAAGACTAGTGGAACCTTAACAAGTTGTTAAGGAAGTGGATGTAGGATTGAAGTAAATCCGAACCACTATAAATCTTGTGTGTTCTTTTCTTCTTCCATTACTCAACCAATTCTCTATTCCGCATTTCTCGTTTGTTGAGTTTTTTAAATTGTCATAACTTCTTGAGGAAACCAATTCACCCCCCCTCTTGGTTGCCATCTTGGGACAACAATTGGTATCAGAGCCCTGAGATTTCTTAAACTTAATTGTCAAATCTGATCCACAATGGCAACTTCTTCTTCATCAAGCTCTCATGGAAATCTTAACTCTATTCTTAGACCCTACTTTGATGGAACGAATTACTCATACTGGAAACACAAAATGTATTTGTTTCTAGACAGTGAAGGGATTGAACTATGGGATTTTGTGAAAAATGAGTGGAAATCTCCTACTCATGAAGTTGACGGTATTCAAGTTCCACTTCCCAAAGCTCAATGGTCAACTAGCAATATCAGAGATCGATTCAAGAACAATAGAGCTGCTTCCATCTTGATGAACTCCATTTCAAGAGAAGAAGGTGGAAGAGTTCAACATTTAACTTGTGCACATTGTATTTGGAAAACACTTGAAAACTACCATGAAGGTACAACTCAAGTAAGATTTACCAAGAAACAAATGCATGTTCATGAGTATGAGCTATTCAAGATGAAACCAAATGAAAATGTCACCGACATGACAAATCGCTTGCTTGCTATTGTCAATGAACTGAAGAAGTATGGCAAGGTATATGATCAAGGTGATGTAAACAGTAAAATCTTGAGAGCCCTAAGAGCTAGAAAGAACTTTGAATCCAAAGTATCATCCATAGAAGAAGCTCATGATCTCAGCACATTAAGAACCGACGAGCTAGTTGGTAAATTACTCACTTTTGAGCTGCACAGTGAAAAAGAAGAAGATCAAGGTGAGAAAGAAAAGAAAAAACCAATTGCACTCAAAGCAATCAAAGAAGTTGAGAGCTCAAGCAATGAAGGTACTGATGATGAAGATGAAATGGCAATGTTCTCAAAAAGAATGAATGAATGGAAAAGGAAGAAAAGATTACAAGCAAACAAAGGTACACCTCCTAAATTCTCCTTCAAAGATAAAGAAAAGAAAAATGAGGTAAAATGCTATGAATGTGGAAAAACCAGTCACATCAAGTCGGATTGCTACAAATTAAAGAACAAAAGGAAATGGGATAAAGAAAAGAAAAAGTCTCTCAAAGCCACATGGGATGACTCTTCCTCAAGTGAAGAAGAAGAAGAGGAAGGAATTGCAAATCTTTGTCTCATGGCTATTGAAGATGACTCCAATGAGGTAAGTACTCAATCCTTTGATCTTGTAGCACATGATGATATAAGTGATATAGATGATAGTGATTTGATTGAGCACATGAATTCTAAAATAGAAAAATATTTCTCTAAAATGATGCTCTATAAAGAGAAAAACTCTAAGTTAGAAAAGGATTTTATATGCTTAAAGAACTCTACCTTAGAATTGAAAACCTCAAATCAACACTTAATGAATACAATAGGAGAATTAAATAAAAGCTCACATGACTTAGAAAAGGTGATTAAAGAGAATGAGACATTGAAGCATGAACTAAAAGAACTAAAAGAATCAATTTCCAGATTTCATAACGGAAAGGAAGCATTGAACACATTAATTAATAATCAAAGATCACCTTCCTTGAAATATGGATTAGGATTCAATGGCTCAACCAACATTGCACCTAGTAAACCAACTTTTGTGAAAGCATCTACAACTAAAATTTCTGATGTTCATATCAAAGATGCTTGCACCAAGTCTAAAAGAACTTCTTACGGTTCACTAGGAGATAAAGCCAAAAACAATTATGCATTGTTGTTTACTAAACTTGTACAAAAGAAATCACATACTTGTAGTTGTATGTATAATGAAAAAGAAAAATGCAGAAGCATAGGATACCATGGCAATGCACATATTGCATGAAATTTGGTCACAAAAATTTCTATTGTTATATAAGAAAAGCTCATCTCAATTTAGAAGGCACTCCTTCTACTAACCATCAAGGACCCAACTATATGTGGGTACCTAAAAAAGGATGATCACAATTGGCTTGCAGGTATGCCTAAAATCTACTACCAATGAAAGCACATGGCTTGTGGATAGTGGATGCTCAAGGCATATGACTGGAAATGCAAAGCTCTTTACAAGTATTACCTATAAACATGGAGGTAACGTAACTTTTGGAAATAATGTTAAAGGTAAAATTCTTGGTGTTGGCTCCATTGGTTCTATTGGTAAGGATTTAATTGAAGATGTATGGCTTGTTGATGGTTTGAAACATAACTTGCTAAGTGTTAGTCAACTTTGTGATAAAGCATACTTTGTTAAGTTTGATTCCAAGGAATGCAAAATCACAAATTCAAATGATGTTATCATATTTAAGGGTACTAGAACAAACAACACTTACAATGTAAGCATACATTCTAATCATACATGTTTAATGTCCACTAATAATGATGCATGGTTATGGCATAGAAGACTAGGACATGCTGGTATGGATCAATTGAAATATATTTGTAATGAGAATTTAGTTGATGGCTTACCTAAGATAAAATATGATAAAGACAGAATTTGTGAACCTTGTCAACATGGTAAGCAACATAAAAGCTCATTTAAATCAAAGTGTGTTATAAGCACCTCTAGACCTTTAGAGCTCATTCATTTAGACTTGTTTGGACCAAATAGAGTTACAAGCTTAGGAGGCAAATCATATGCATTTGTTCTTGTTGATGACTACTCTAGATTCACATGGGTTAATTTCTTAGCTCAAAAGAATGAAGCCTTTAATTACTTCAAAACCTTTGCAAAAAGAGTTCAAAATGAAAAAGGATATGTGATCACATCTATTAGAAGTGATCATGGCAAAGAATTTGAAAATGAAAACTTTGAAAACTTTTGCAATGAACTTGGCATTTCACACAATTTTTCTGCTCCTAGAACTCCACAGCAAAATGGTGTAGTTGAAAGGAAAAATAGAACTTTAATCGAAATGGCTAGGACAATGCTCAATGAATATGATTTACCATCTTATTTTTGGGCGGAAGCCGTTAATACAACTTGTTACATTGCAAATCATGTTTATAAAAGGCATTTAACTAATAAAACTTCTTATGAGCTATGGAATGGAAGAATACCCAGAATTGGATATTTTAGAGTATTTGGATGCAAATGCTTCATATTGAATACCAAGGATAATCTTGGAAAATTCTCATCCAAATCAGATGAAGGCATATTCTTAGGATATTCATCATATAGCAAAGCATATAGAGTATTTAATATGAAAACTCTAGTTATAGAAGAATCAATGCATGTTGTATTTGATGAATCATCTAAACTTGATCAAAAGAAAGGTATTACTTTCAATGACCCTGCAGGCACTCTTGAACCTCTTGAATCTATTGATGCTCCAAAGATCAATCAACTTGAAGAAAAGGCTCAAGATCTACCTAAGGATTGGCAATACAAGAAAGATCATCCAAAGGAACTCATCATTGGAGAAACATCAAAGGGAGTAACTACTAGATCTAAAATTAATCATATTGATGTTAATGTTGCTTTTGTTTCTCAAATTGAACCAAAAACTATTGAGGAAGCTTTAAATGATGAAAATTGGATAACTGCAATGCAAGATGAACTTAATCAATTTGAAAGAAATAATGTTTGGCAACTTACTCCTAGACCTATAGATCATTCTATAATAGGATGCAAATGGGTTTATAGGAATAAGCTTGATGAAAATGGTCACATCATTAGAAATAAAGCAAGATTGGTAGCCAAAGGTTATAATCAAGAAGAAGGTATTGACCATGATGAAACCTTTGCCCCCGTAGCTAGATTAGAAGCTATTAGAATATTACTTGCCTTTGCATGTCATATGAATTTTAAGCTTTATCAAATGGATGTTAAAAGTGCATTTCTAAACGGACTCATAAATGAAGAAGTTTATGTTGAACAACCTCCTGGTTTTGAAAACTACAAATTTCCTGATCATGTTTTCAAACTTACCAAAGCTTTATATGGATTAAAGCAAGCACCTAGAGCTTGGTATGATAAACTTAGTGCATATTTGCTTGAAAATGGTTTTTCAAAAGGAAAAGTAGACAACTCTTTTTGTTAAAAAGGATAAGCACAACATTTTGATTGTACAAATTTATGTGGATGACATAATATTTGGAGCTACTAATGAAGCCTTGTGCAAAGAATTTGCTTCTTGTATGACTAGGGAATTTGAAATGAGCATGATGGGTGAACTCAAGTTTTTCCTTGGACTGCAAGTCAAGCAATGTAAAGATGGGATCTTCATCAACCAATCCAAATATACAAAAGAACTCATCAAGAAATTTGGAATGGATGGCTGCAAAACTAGCAAAACTCCTATGAGCACATCATTGAAATTAGGTAAAGATGATAATGGTAAAACAGTAGATGAGAAGAAATATCGAGGTATCATCGGATCACTACTTTACTTAACTGCTTCTAGGCCTGATATAATGTATAGTGTATGTCTTTGTGCTAGATTTCAAACTAGTCCTAAAGAATCACACTTGAATGCCACTAAGAGAATCTTGAAATATTTGAGTGGTACAATACATTTAGGACTTTGGTATCCTAAAAACACATCATTTCATATTATAGGATTTTCAGATGCAGATTATGCTGGTAGTATATTAGATAGGAAAAGCACAACAGGAGCATGTCACTTTCTTGGTAATTGTCTAGTTTCTTGGCATAGTAAGAAACAAGCATCAGTTGCTTTATCCACAACGGAAGCTGAATATGTTGCAGCATGTTTTTGTTGCACACAAGTATTATGGATGAAACAACAATTGCTTGACTATGGTAAAATGTTTAACAATATCTCCATTAAATGTGACAACACTAGTGCTATCAATTTGTCTAAGAATCCTATCCAACATTCTAGATCCAAACACATAGATATTAGACATCATTTCTTAAGAGAAAATGTACAAAATCAGAATATAACCTTAGAATTCATAGATACAGAAAATCAACTTGCTGATGTCTTTACAAAACCCTTGAATGAAGAAAGACTTAACTTCATCAAACTCAATTTAGGAATGATTGATGGAATCACTTTGAGTTAATTAGAATTTTTGCCTTAAAATAAAGTTTCTATGTGCATGAAATTAATTTTTCTTAACACACTTAGAATATCTTCCATCTTTCCTTGAATCTTTCATTTTTAAGAATGTCGCGGTCGCTCCAGTGTTCTTTCGCGCTCGCTACTTCGTCTGCTAGTTTCATTCAATAAAAATCTCTGAGCGCGGTCGAGAAAATTTGTGCGCGATCGCACCAATTTGAATAGTTTCGACCGTTACAGTTGTTTTCTTCACTCGCAAGCGTACTGATCATAATAATGGTCACTGTACACCATTTTGCGATCGCACCTTGTTAAATCTGCGACCGCACCCTGTACACTCTGCTCGAAAATTTATAACCGTTGGCTGTGTGACAGGTCGCAACTCTTAACTCTCAACAGTCATAAACGGCTATTTTATTTACTTCATCTATTTAAGAGTGTTTTGCATCAGTTTATCTGATATTTTGCCTATCAAAGCACACAAACTTCCTTCTGAAACCCTAAAAACTTCTACTTCTAAATCACCCTCTGTTTTCCAATTTACTTATACTCTCTTTTCTAATGGCTCCCAAAAGAAAAACCACTTCCAAAATTAAGGGTCAAGCTAAGAGAGTTCCAGGAATCACCATTAGAGAACCTGTTGTTGAACCTCCATCTCCTCCACAGTCAAAAAGGGGTGAGAAAATTCACAAACCTCATCACCAAACCACTGAGGAAGACATTAGGTATGCCATGCTAAAGAAGAAGAAGGTTGAAGGCACCAAATCACCTTTTGGTGGGATGCTGTCTGCCTTGAACATCAAGGACGAAATTGAAGAATTGTTGGATGTCCTTGGATGGAGAAATTTTGTCTTTCCAGAAGAGGTAGGCTACTCTAGTCTAAGTAAGTAGTTTCTCATGTCTTTCCAAATTGAGAAAAATGCAAACTCTGCACTAGGGTGGTATGGGGTTAGGTTCAAACTCTTTGATCAGTATCAATTCTTAACCCTAGAAGGATTTGGCAACATTTGGAACTTCCCTTCTGAAGGTATAACCTCCTACAATGACCAAATCTTCTCAAACCCAACCCTTTCTGATTTATGGCGAGAAATTTCCATTGAAACTTCCTTTGAAAAGGAATCTAAAGCCAGGCACATCAAATCTCTCACCCACTGGATGCTCCATAGGATTATCACCTATACCATTCATTAAAGAGCAGATGGGAATGAGAAAGTAACCAAGAGAGACCTTATCTTTCTCTATGCTTTCACCCACAACATCAAAATGAACACAACCAAGTTCTTGATTGACACCCTTTACCATCATGCTGTTACAAGAACTGGTACCTTCTTCCTATCCTCTCAAGTTACTCAAATAGCTAGGCACCTAAACCTTCTGAATGATTTGAACTTAGCTACTTTGAGGAACCCTTTCACTCTAGCCTCCAATGCTATCACAATGGATTACTTAGAGCATGCTGGTTGTGTAAGGAAGATAGAAGGATCATATGTATACTGCTATGGCAAGAAAGGAGTTATGGATAAACAAAAGAAAAGGCCAAGGTATACAATTGAGGAAGAGGGAGATTCTGTAGAAGTTGCAGTAGAACTACCTTCAAAAGCTGCTTCATCAAAAGCTGCTCATGAAACTGCTTCATCCTCCACACAACTCATCCTCCAAGCTATCAAAACTCTCTCCAGGAAACTCACTAAGTTCAAGAAAAGTGTTTCCAAGAGATTCCAGCACTTAAACAAGAGGATAGACCTTATATCCCACATGCACCATGATCTTTATGACATGCAAGGCAAATAGGACTTGCCTCAATGCAATCTTGAAGATTGGGATATAAGTGATCACACCCAAAGCGTTGCTGAAGGAGAAGAATCCCTTAGCACTAGCTCTGCCTCTGTTGCACCTCAAGATAAAGGGAAAGCTCCTTTAGTTGAAGAAGAGTTAGATGTAGACTCAGAATAGCTTAGCTTTAATTTGTTTTTGTTTGCATTTTCATATGTTTGCTGCTTATGTTTCATGTCTTGTACTTTCCTTCACTTTAATATATATAATGTTTATATTCCCTTTCATTGTTTCATTTGTTTTGAACATTTGTTTCATTTTGCCTATGACAATGGGGGAGAAAATATCAAAATGGAATGAAAATACAATAATGGGAAAACAAGAACAATTTGTTACAATTTGTTGAACATTTGAACAACTATGAAAATTTGTTGAACATTTGCAAATAAGTGAAAAATGTTTATGGGGGAGAAATGTTTACATCAAACAATAACATATGTTGAAAGATACATCTTATAATACATTCACAATGCTCTTAACCATGATTGTTGCATATGTTAAGGGGGAGCATTTTAGATTTATTATTTCTCTCATCATTCCATTTGAATTGTCAAAGTCAAAATGGGGGAGATTGTTAGACAAATGATCTTAATTTTGATCCTTGACAACTCAAATGGACGATCTATTTTAACTTGTGTTTGAGAAAGCTTGTTGCAGGATTAGGTTGCTTCAATTAAAGGTGAACAGAACAAGTATAGCGGTTGCACCTCACCTGAATACGACCGCTCCATGCAATTACAAAATGAAACCTTGTCACAGTAGGTTTCGCGGTCAAAAGTTCGACCATAGTCGCGACCGCTCCTACATAATAGCGACCGTCCTAATATTTGCCCGACCGCTACTCAAGGAACTTAAATCATTACAATCACAGTAAGGTTCGCGGTAACAAGAACGGTGAATAACTCGACCTCGCTTATCACTTTAGCGACCGCCCCATTCAGAGTCGCGACCGCCCCACAATTCAAGAAGAAATTGCTCAAAGAGACAGTAGTGTTCGCGTCCTCAGATGCGTCCAGAAGTTCGACGCGAGAATGTGAGTTCGACCGTGAAAAGCTACGAAGGGCGACCGCGAGATTCAAATTGTGGCGGACATCTCTTTTGCTCTCTCAGAAAGTGACACGTGACATGACCGTTGTAAACCCACTTCAATATTCAAAAAGGGCGACCACACCTTTGCTTGGCGCGACCGTCCCGACAAAGACAGTATGGGCAAAAAACGGTCGGACAAACACATCATGGGCAAGATTCCAGCTGTAGAGCACTAAAATTCGACCGTTGAAGCTTTTTCAAAAGTAGCGACCGTCCCTGGTTAAAAGGACGACCGCGTGAAGCATGAGCGCGACCATCCTTGTATGAAGGGCGACTGCTAAGTGCTTCGGACAGTTTAAGTAAAGAAGGTCTAATCTGCCAAGACTTTATTCTAAACAGCAATAACGGCTAGTAAGACCACATTGGCTATAAATACAATGTTTCCATGAGAAAATAAAAAGAGACAACATTATTAAGAAAAGATTTTCATAGCCAAGCAACAAATTTCCTTTTACTTAAACTTGTATTTGAATTGTTATGAATGTTAGGTGTTAGCATTGAAAACACCATTGTATAAGTTTGAGTGTAAGCTTGGGAAACACTTGGGTTGTGAGAGTAAGCCTTGTAAAACTCTTGTTAGGTTGAGAGAGTGAGCCTTGTAAAACTCTTGTTTGGGTTGTAAGTGTGAGCCTAAGAAAAACACTTGTAAAGTTGGAAGTGAGCTTGTGAAAACTTCAAAGACTAGTGGAACCTTAACAAGTTGTTAAGGAAGTGGATGTAGGATTGAAGTAAATCCGAACCACTATAAATCTTGTGTGTTCTTTTCTTCTTCCATTACTCAACCAATTCTCTATTCCGCATTTCTCATTTGTTGAGTTTTTTAAATTGTCATAACTTCTTGAGGAAACCAATTCACCCCCCCTCTTGGTTGCCATCTTGGGACAACAGAGGGGATTTTTGCCCCCACTCCCGGTGGAATGGTTCTTGCGACTTTGGCACTGTTTAGGCTCGAGGCCTTAGAGAACACGAACCTAAGTCTAGAGAAAATGGAGTCACCACCCGGATGGGTCGGGAATAAGAAAGGGGTGGATGACTCAATTCCTAAGGAATACCCAACCCCCTAATGGGTTCGGAAAGTTGGGTACGTGTGGGGAAGGTGAGAAATGGCCCGGCACCCCCACAACGCCCGGTTCATTGGAACTGGCCTCCTTTACAGGTCTTAATATTATAAAATTCTTACATATAATAACATTATCCATATTACACACAATAATTAAAAGAAAGCATCAATATATTAAAATTACAGCAATGTCCAAGCAAAACAAATAAATGGGCACCCATCCGAAGATGGAAACATGTCCTTACATCACATGCCTAAATAGGACACCCACCGAAAGGTAGAAACATGTCCTTTACATAAGTTCTAAAATAGAAAAGCAAATTAAATTACATGATATTTAACTAATGACGTATCCAACGAGTGGAAACATACCTCTTACAACATTTGAAAATCTAAATAAATTGATAAAAGTAAATAATCATTCATCATAAATAAATCATTAAATATCAATAGAAAGTAAATATCCATCCATGATAAATTGAATAAACCAAGCATTGAACTTAAATAAATTAAAGCATATAAAATAAATCAAAGCATAATCAAATATAGAATTGAATAAGGCAAATAAAAATCCGAATTATAGTTCCATTTAGGGCTCTTTATTTCATGTGTTTAGGGTTTTGGAATTTATGGAATTAGGCTACTGTGACTTTAAGAGAATTAAAATAGATTGAAGTTTTATGTTTTAAAAGGTTGGTAAAGTTCTTTGATTAACTAAACTAGGGTTTGTTATGTAAAATCATGAAACTAAAATTTGGACTCTTTAAAATACTTTTGATTTATGGTTTCAAGTTTACTATGTGAAATTAAAATATTTGTGTTTTTATAGTTTTTAAAGTTTTAAAAGATAAGGGTTTAGAAAAAATTAGGGTTTAAGCTTTTAAAGGGGTTAGGGTTTACTATTTTAGGTTCTAAAGTTGAATTAGGGTTTAGTGTTCTTTAGAATTAAGTTTTTAGAATTTGTAAATCAATTGATAATTTTATGAAGTTTATAAAAGTAAACCAAATGAATTAAAGTTTTTATAAATAGAAAAGATGTTTTTTAGGCTTTTGGAAGGAAACATAACACAATTTTGGGTTTTGATAATTTGGAATGCAAATCTTGGTTTTGGGGTTTTGAAGAAATAAAACTAATATCTTTAAACTTCTTGGAAAATAAAGCAACGATTTAAGATTTTCATACTTTAGAAAAAGTGAATTGAGGTTCTAGGTTTTTTGAATTGAAAGAAACAATTAAATGAATTAAGCTACTGTGATAAAATAAAAAAGAATTTAAGAGCTCAAATCTTGGCTCGTGAGTTACACCCAAAAAATTGCTTCTTGGATCAACAAAAACAAAGCCAGTTGATGCCTTTGATGAATTGTTTGAATTGCTTTTCTCCTCTCTCAAAAAATCATCTTTGATTCAATTTACTGCCTCAAGGAATTTTTAAAGTTTCAGAGTTTTCCTTCTCACTCTCGGTTACAATTTTCGTCCCAATTTCTGATTCCCTCTTTTCCCTCTCTTTGCCTCCTTATTTATAGAAGTATTTATGGTTTTTTCCTTGTTGCTCACGGCATACATTATTTATTAAGAAAAGGAAACTGAAACCTAATTGCATTAGGTTTCGAAAAATTTGCGTTGGAAAATTTCCCTGGCGAAAAAAAGCTGCTACGAAAAAATTTTGCTGGCAAAAAAGCTACCGCAGCTACGGTGAAACAGGCCTGCGGGCCATTTTGCCCACAGGCAATTTCTGCCGGCGAAATGCCCACGGGCCTGCCCTGACTTTTGGCAACGATTTTTTCGTCGCCGATTTTTTTTAATTTTTTTAATTTTTTGATTTTGATTTGTTTATTTTTATTTTTTATTAATAAAAATTAGATATTAAAGCAAAAATTATTTAATTACGATAACAAAAATTATTTTGAACCAATTAAAATATATTAGACAACACAAAAATTATTTTGGACTAAACAAAATATATTGGACCGGTCTGGGTCAAAAATTAAGGGTCTACACAACCACTAGACACTGGGCCAGCGATGACTCGGTGAGAATATTGGAAAGATAGTGCATCCTTCATCAAAGGAGACCAGTTTGTAAATTCACTTGCAAAATAACATAAGGTAAGTAAACTTTCACATAAAATTTAAAGTACTAATGTTATTTTACCTGGTCCCAGGTTAAGCGGCTCAACACAAAGCGATGAGTATGCACATGGCGAGAGCCAGGAATGTCCACACGATCGGACAACCAAAAATTTAATTTCGGATACCCGACTCTCTCTCGGGAAATGCCAGGTACCCTCACGAGGTTGTGTTCATATGCTCATACCTACAATAACAATAATAGTAAAGATCAAATTCATACAAGAAAGGAGTGGAATTGACATTGGTAGAAGAAGAATACCTCGACAACCGCCATCAAGCCGACAAAAGACTTCTTATTTCGACAAAGTTTATCAAGACCGTGGTAAAGACACGCGAGACCAGCTTCACCCCAGCCAGAAGATGGTACCATTATAAAATAAGAAAGGGCACTCAACACTGACAAGTGGATGGTGGATTCAGTGCTGCCTAAGATGGTCGACCCAAGTAGATATAACAAAAATCCTTGAGCATACTGTTCTGCCGTGTCTCTGCTAAACCGTCCTTCGTAGTTCATCCAATAACTACAGATTGACTCAATCTTTATCTTAAAAGGCCCTTTATATGATGGTTCCATACCACTTAATTGTTGAATTTCTTCAAATGTTAAATTATCATTGGTTAGAGGAACCAGAACACCATCATATCGAAGGCCGGTTATAGTAGTAAAATCGACCGGACCAATTGTCATCTCTCTAATGGGCAAGTAAAAGTGTGGGTTGTGTCCAACCATCACTCTGCAAGTGCCTGGACTACTCTCCGGTCTATCTGATATTCCTCGGATGGTAATTATAAGATGAACTGCTCAAAGCCGCAATCTTTGATAATCTGCCTTACCCGAGAAGGCACTACATCGTACCATTGCCGGGCTCTTTAAATACACCCTCTAGCCCGAACAACGCAACGATCATGCTAACACGGAGCCAGTTAAGTACATATTATTCTATTTGTTTAAATTAATTTATTCTTCCTAAATTTTCTAAAAATAATAATATAAATAAAAAAATAAAAAAAAATAAATATAACAAAAAGAAAAAGAAAGGAAAAGAAAAAAATCAAACAAAAATAAAAAATAATCATAAATAAAAATAAAAAATAATAAAGAATAATAATAAAAAAACAAAACAAAAAGACGAACGAAAAAGAAAAGGAAAAGAAAGAGAAAAATAATTACCGCGCTTTTTTCGTGGGAACTGCAATGAAGCGGCATCCCAGCTAATATATCTATATTTTCGTCTTCATGATGCCAGATAAACTCCAATAACTCGACATTGGAATGAGTCCCTGACCTTGAAGCATGATTTTTTTTTGAAAACTATGTGCTAAATTTGAAAGAAATTTTAAAGAATTATAGAATTTGAAAGTTTTGCTGTGAATAAAATTGAAGAACTCGTCGGTTTATATAGAGAAATGGCAAGGAAAAAAACAAAAATTTAAAAGTAAGTTTTACTGTTCATGAATAGTAAAATTTGCTATTCATAAATAGTAAATGTTACTATTCATAAATAGTATATTACTATTGATAAATAATAATTTTACTATTTCCAATAGTAAATACTATTTCCTACTATTTAAGAATAGTAAATACTATTTACTACTATTTATGAATAGTAAGTTACTATTGATGAACAGTGATTAGTGTATGAACAGTGATTACACAGTAAATAAACAGTAAATTCAATTATTCACTTTAATCATTCAAATGCTTGCATGTTTTTAAATATTTTTACACACAGGGGGGTAAGGAGAAGACATGTGCATAAAAATTAGTCAAACTTTTTAAAACCAAAAAATTATTTTTTTTGCAGATAATTAAATCTTTATTAGCTCGGGTCCAGAACCCAAATTTTCGTTAGGTACAGAACCTAGAATCTTTCCTAAGTCCGGAACTTAGCTCGGGTCCAGAACCCAAATTACCCTTAGGTCCAGAACCTAGAATCTCTTTTAAGTCCATAACTTAGCTCGGGTCCAGAATCCAAATTACCCTTAGGTCCAGAACCTAGAATCTCTTTTAAGTCCAGAACTTAGCTCGGGTCAAGAACCCAAATTACCCTTAGGTCAAGAACCTAGAATCTCTTTTAAGTCCATAACTTAGCTCGGGTTTAGAAATCAAATTTTCCTTAGGTCCAGAACCTAGAATCTTTACTAAGTCCAGAACTTAGCTCGGGTCCAGAACCCAAATCATCCTTAGGTCTAGAACCTAGAATCTCTTTTAAGTCCAGAACTTAGCTCGGGTCCAAAACCCAAATTTTTCTTAGATCCATAACCTAAAATTACACTCAGGTCCAGAACCTAAAATTATCCTTGAGTTCAAAACTCGAACCGGGTCCAGAACCCAAGAACTCAACCATCTCAAAAATTAAGTCTTATTGCTTTTCACTCTCTTTTACTAAAGTCTCAGATCATTCAAGTAGGGGGCAAACTATAGACCCTTAATTTTTGACCTAGTCTGGTCCAATATATTTTAATTAGTCCAAATTAATTTTTGTGCTGTCCAATATATTTTAATTAGTCCAAATTAATTTTTGTGCTGTCCAATATATTTTAATTAGTCCAAAATAATTTTTGTTATCTTAATTAAATAATTTTTGCTTTAGTATTTAATTTTTATCATTAAATAGTAAAAAAAATAATAATAAACAAATAAATAAAAATCGACGACGAAAAAATCGGGCAACAAAAAAATCGTCGCCAAAAACCATTGCGGCGAAATGGCCCGCAGGCCAATTCGCCCGCTGCTGCCATAGCCAACTGTGGTAGCTTTTTCGCCAGCGCATTTTTTCCGCAGCAGTTTTTTTTTGCCGCAATTGAGAAAAATTGCGACCGAAACTGAGTAGGAAAGGCTTTGAATCAATCTGATTTTTTCTTAGAGAGCAAACAATAATTCAATCCATCAAAGGTAGCAAAGCTTGTCTTTGTTTTTTTGTTCATCCAAGAAGAAATTTTTGGTGGAACCAACAAACGGAGGTATGCATCAATTGTCTAATTTCTTCACAGTAACTTAAATCATCTAATTGTTTCTTTTAATTCAAAAACCCTAGAACCTTAATTCCCCTTTTCTAAAGTTTAAAAACCTTAATTCGTTGCTTTGTTTTCTAAAAAGCTTAAAATTGTTATTTTTTTTCTTCAAAATCTCAAAACGCTAATTTGCTTTCCAAATTTTCAAAATCATAAATTAAATCTGTTTCTTTCCAAAATCACTAAAAAACATTTTTTCTGCTTCAATAAACTTTAAATTGTTTGGTTTATTTTCATAAAGTTTCATAAAATTATCAATTTATTTTCAAATCTTAAAAACCTAATGCATTCTCCGAAACCCTAATTCTAAAACACTAAACCCTAATTCAATTCGCAAACCCAAAACAGTGAAATCTAATTCCCTTAAAATCTAAACCCTAAAGTTTTCTAAACCCTAATTCTTTAAAACCTTAAAATCATATAGATCTAATTCTACACATTAAGCTTAGAAAACACAATCCAGTGACCGTAAATCATAAATCTAAATTTTTTAAAGTGTTCAAAACCTAATTTCATGATTATACATCTCAAACCTTAATTTGGTGAATCAAAGAACTTTACCAACTTTTCGAATCATAAAACTTTTGCTCCATTTCAAATCCATTAAAACTCACAGTAGCTTAAACTCATGAAATCCAAAACCCTAAACACATGAAATAAAGAAACTTAAATAGAAACAGTAACCCTAATTTGAATCTTTATTTGCTTTATTCAATTTTATATTTGATTATGCTTTGATTTATTTTATATGCTTTAAGTTATTTAAGTTCAATGCTTGATTTATTTAATTTATCATGGATGGATGTTTACTTTCTATTGATGTTTAATACCTTTGATGAATGATTTATTTATGATGAATGGTTATTTACTTTTATCGATTTATTTAGAATTCCAAATGTTGTAAGAGGTATGTTTCCACTTGGTGGGTACCTCATTAGTTAAATATCATGTAATTTAAATTGCTTTTCTATTTTAGAACCAATGTAAAGGACATGTTTCTACCTTTCGGTGGGTGTCCTATTTAGGCATGAGATGTAAGGACGTATTTCCATCCTTGGATGGGTGTCCATTTATTTGCTTGTTTGGACATTGCTTTGATTCTTTTAAAATAATGATGCTTTATTTTAATTATTGTGTGTAATATGGATAATGTTGTTATATTTAAGAGTTTTATAATATTAAGACCTATAAAGGAGGCCGGTTCCAATGAACCTGGTGTTGTAGAGGTGCTGGGCCATTTCTCACCTTCCCCACAAGTACCCAACTTTTTGAACCCATTAGGGGGTTGGGGATTCCTTAGGAATCGAGTTATCCACCCCTTTCTTTTTCTCGGCCCGTCCGGGTGGCGACTCCTTTTTCTTCGGACTTAGGTCCGTGTTCTCTAAGGCCCCGAGCTTAAATAGTATCAAAGTCGCAAGAACCATTCCACCGGGAGTGGGGGCAAAAATCCCCACTCACAGCCCCCTTTTGCTTTTGGTTTACATAGAGTCTCCCAGCTACACATATGGAGTCTACGCTTGCCCTCATTTTTCCTCCACTAAAAATGACTCACTATAGCTCGCAAATCATTACATAACCCAATAGGGAATAGGAAGCATTGCATCATGTAAGTTGAAATTACTTGAGCTACTGCCTTAATTAAAATCTCTCTCCCAGCCCAAAATAAGAAATGCTCCCTCCAACCTTGCAATCGCTGCCAAAGTAGATCCTTAATGTTGGAGAAAACCACATTCCTACTTTTACCAACTGCAGCAGGTAAACCTAAATACAAATCATGTTTCTCCACCATTTTCATTCCCAACTTCGTCACCGATCTAATTTTCAAATTAGCATCAACATTTCCCCCAAAGCACAGTCCAAATTTTTGCAGATTAATCTTATCGTATCGTGTAGGGCCATTCCGCTCTATCATTATCATATGCCTTTGTCATATCCAATATTATTAACTGTTTATGCACTCATAAAAATTTTATCTTCGCTTAACAATAAACTTCCATAACAATTTCTATATTAATAGTCCTTGATTTATCTCCTGTTTATAGAGAACAAAACGTTTTTACCTTACAAAACTTGTTTATCAAAGTGAGAAGCTTTTAGAAATTATATACCAAGTTAAAGTCATTTTTCACTCGAAATTTGAGATAAAATCTCTATTTAACTCAAATTTTTGAGCATTTGAATTGTATAATATAATTTTTGAATTGTATAATACCATTTTTGAACTGTATTTTTTTTGTTATATTTCACCTAAAATGTACTTTTACTTGTCACATTCATTGTATCCTATGGTACTATCAATAATTTTTCTACAAATAAATAAGTTTAAGATTTCTTCATTTATTTTTTTTTTATTTTTATCTTTCATAATTATGAAAATATCTCAATTAACTATCATCACTTTGCTTCACATTACAAGAAATATATGATTTATCAACCAAAATTATTGATAAAAAACTATCTCACTAAATAACAATGAAATATCAAAAGATTTAGATTACAAAAAAGAAATAGCCAAAATTCATAGATGGTTTTTGGAAGAGGCAAAACCAGAGCTTTAAGAGAGGTGGGCAAATTTTATTTGAAAATATAGTTAAAAAAAATACTTTTGATAATCAGTTTAATTTCATTCTTGGCTTTAACAATTATATCATTAATGAAATTTAGATGATAATATATTCAAAAATTAATTTTTTTGAAAATAATGACTTATAAGTTTTCTGATAATACATCAAAAAAATAAAATAAAAAAGGCATTAAATTAAATCATAGATATCTTAAGAAATAATTAAAGCAAAACTCATGGAAAAATATTAAAAAGTATAAATAATAAAATGAAAAAGAAAGAAATTAAAAAAATAAAAAAATCTTATATTATTTCTCAATTTTTCTTTTTTATTTATTGTATTTTCATATTTGGTTGATAAGTTTGTCCCTTTTCCTAATTTCTATTTTTTCCTCTTTAAAAGTGATTCAAAGGAAAAATATTATATATAATATATATATATATAATATGGGGTGGGGGGTGCGGAGGCAAGGACAATTGTTGCCCTTCTTTAATATGTAGCTTCACCCTTGGTTTATGGACAGAAAGTTTATTCACCAAATATTTTATTGGTAAATATGGTGAAAGAATATGATACGTATAATTTGTGACCACATTTTCCAACAACTAAGTAAAATGGTTGATAAATATGATGTCTGTGTTTTAGAGCTGCTGAGTTTTTTTTTGCTTAAAATCAAAAGAAAATCACAAAAGAAATGGTAGTGGAGTAGAGTGCTAGTAAAGCAAAATAGTTTCTTATATTTGTAAGTTAACTTGTCAAATTAGTTTTGAACCATGCTTGTATTGTCATTAGCCTAAAATTTATGTACATATATACATGTAAAGCAATGAATGTGCTTATGGGGGAGAAGAAAAATACAAAAAGTATGTTTGTGCTTCTGTGAAGGAAGAGACACATAGAGAAGTGAAGAAATAGAGAGAGTTTGAGGGGAGCTCAAATTTGTATTCAAAATGAAGAAAAAGAAAAGGAAAAAAAGTTTTTGTTTTTTCTTTGTTCACATTTTCTGTTATGCTTAAATAATTTTTTTTCTTTAAATAATTTATTTTTTCCATTCTTTTCTTTCTTCTCCGTTATGCTTTGTTTTCCTTTCTCTCGATGAGGCTGAGGAGTGTTCTTGGTTTGGTTGAGGGATGAGTGTTATTTCTTAAGGAATAAGTTTTGTCTCTAAAGAATGCTTGTGTCTGTGTGTCCTTCCACTTGCCAATAATGGTATCAAAGCTTTCAAAGGCCTATAGTGGTATCAAAGCCTTAATTGTATTAGGGAGCCTATGGTGAGAAGTGTGTTGTTGTTAAGTGACTGTAGTGAAGTCAGTGTGTATTGTGTTCTCCAAATTTAACAATAGCTCTTCTATTACCTTGGTCTCTTTATAATTTTATTCTTTATTTTTTGTCTTCTTCGAGAGGTTGTGGAGTGTGTTCTCCTAATCTTATGGAGTGCTCTCTATCTTCTTCAAGAGGGTTTGGATGGTGTTCTTTTGATGTTGTGGAGTGTTCTATGCTCTTCATAAGCTGAGTAGTGTGTTCTCCGTGAGTTGATGAGTGTGTTCTTGGAAAGGCTAAGGAGTGTGCTCTCCGTGATTCTAAACTGAGGAGTGTTGTCCCTCAGACCATCAAGAGAAAAGGAGGGGGGGGGGTGTTAATTGGTTCTTTTTGAAGCTGAAGAGTGATCTTAGTAAAGCTGAGGAATGAGTTTCTTTGTTGAGAAATCAACTTCCACAAAGCTTCTTTATGTTTCCTTAGAGTCTCTTTATTGTGGAGATGAGTTTCCATAAAGTTTGTTTTACTTCTATTATTCTACTGCTACTGGTTATCTTTAAAAGATCAAGTGGAGTACTGTTGAGAACTGGGGTTGAAGGTGAAACTTTATCTTTCAAGTTTGTCTTTGATAAAAATATATAAAAAAAGGATAAAAATGTCTAAGAAAGTCCATGGTGCTAGAATTGTTTTATGAGAGTTTGAGTTTCCAAAACAATTCATGTTTCTATATTGTTGGGGACTTTAGTTGTCCGTGAAACAAATAATATTATTTAAAATATTTTAATGGACTTTTTGGATATACAAAAAGTAATTTTTATTGTTGAAATTATTATAAAGGCTATATTTCTACATGTTATTCATGTGCCATTTCTAGAAAGCACTGAATATTATTGGTTTAAAGCCCTTTAATTCTTGCAAAAATCTTATCAAAGGGGAGTATTGGATTGCTGAGGTTTTTTTACTTAAAATCAAAACAAAATCACAAATGGAATGGCAGTGGAGTAGAGTGTTAGTAAAGTTAGTATCGTGTATTAATAAGTTAACTTGCCCAATTAGATTTGAATCATGCTTGTACTGTCATTAGCTTGAAATTTCTATATATACGTGTAAAGAATTAATGAATGTGCCTATAGGGGAGAAGAAAAAAACATAAAAAGTGTATTTGTTATTCTATAAAGGAAGAGACACAAAGAGAGTATGAGAGGAGCTCAAATTTGTATAAAAAATGAAGAATAAGGAAAGGAAAAAGTTTGTATTTTTTTTCTTCGTTCACATTTTCTACTTATTTTTTTTAATTTTCCCTCGCTTTTCCTTCTTTTATGTTATGCTCTATTTTCTTTTCTCTCGATGAGGCTGAGGAGTGTTCTTGGTTTAGCTAAGTAATGAGTGTTAATTCTCGAGAAATAAGCTTTGTCTCTAAAAAAATGCTTGTGTCTCCATGTCCTTCAATATGTTAATAAAGGTATTAGAGCTTCTAAAGGTCGACACTATTGGAAAGTAAGTGAGAAAAATGAATAATGGGGCTAAAAATTAGATAAAGAAATTATCTGTATGATTTTACGAAATTGAAAGTTAGAGTTAGGAATAATTTAAGAAAGTAGGTATATTAAAGTTTCGGTGTGAGCATCACACCCTATGAAAACCCTAAAACTATATAAAGAGAATGCTAGAAAATTCTTCTCCTTTCTTCTTCTTCAAAATCGACTCCACTTTTAACTTCCACCAAGACACCATTTTTTTCTTCCTCCTTCCATTGGTTTGAATGAAAAACTAGGGAAACCTTTCATCCAACTTGAAATTTCAAGTAGAATTCTTAAAATCAAGTGAGACTATCATTAAATATTGAAAGGGATTATGAAAGAGAAAGGAAGAGATTATTGAGAGGAGGTTTGTGTTTGTATATTAACAATTTACTATTATTGTTTTTCTTTGTCTTTCTAGTGATTATAGGAGTTGTTTAAACTATTGAAGTTGGATTTTATTATAGTTTTGAATGATTGAACTTGATATAAATAAGATTGAGTATAAAACCAAATGAAAGTGAAATTCACCAAAGGGTTGATTTTTGAATGATTCTAAACATGTTTGAGTGAATCTCTAGTTAAAATCTTATTTTTAACAATTTATATCTTTTAAGGAAGTTAATTTAGTGTTCTTAGTAAAACAAGGGTTTATAAGAAGAAAAGAATTTTAGTTTCTAAAGTTATTGATTTTAAAAGGAATATATTTATATAGTTTTGTCAAAATAATTGGTTTAAAAAATCCTTGAATTCCCATAAGATGATGTATTGAGAAAGTTGTATGAATTGTTAAATTAAAGGAGTATTGTTGTTAAATTTGATAAGTTTATATTGTAATTATGAAAGATTGTTTGAAAGTACAATTAATCGAAATGCCCCAACTCATAATGCATTTGAACCTAGTTGTGGATTGAATGGCTATCCAGAGGGTGGACATCCTTACTGATATTGGAAATTATGTGTCACCACTGTTACCAGACACTTTGTGTCGTCATTGTTACTGGATATTTTATGTCATTACTATTACTCAGCCTTTGGCCATACTGATTGATTTGTTGGGCATTTACTTGCCACTACTAAACCGTTGTCCGACTCTAGGATTTAAATGTATAGTGTGAGTGAGGGCAATGTGAATAAATTCTAGTAGTTAA
This sequence comes from Garcia nutans, assembly GCA_947685225.1. Taxonomy (NCBI): domain Eukaryota; kingdom Viridiplantae; phylum Streptophyta; class Magnoliopsida; order Malpighiales; family Euphorbiaceae; genus Garcia; species Garcia nutans. The sequence goes on along the minus strand of CANTUV010000012.1, from coordinate 17,747,179 downwards.
GGAATTATGCTAAATGATGGATTCTCTAATAATGTCATTGAACATAAAGTCTAAATGAACCTTAGTGATTTTTAGTATTTGAAAGTTTAATAGTGTGAATTGTTTAGGAATTGAGATAATTTATAAGTTTTATTCTTTTGTCAATTCTTTGCTTGTTATTGTTCTTTATTTAAAACTTATGGTAAATTGTGAGTATGCAAGCACCACTAAGCTTTTGCGTAGTGTGTTAGAATTTTTTTTGACGCACAGATCAAACAAGAGAAGTAGGATCTGCAGAGTGAGATTTAGAGCTCCAAAATCAATTGCATCGCAAGAGGTGGTTTTAAGAAATTTTGTATAAATACTTTCCCATATTCACGTAGTAATATTAGAAACTTTGTGTAAATAATGTATAGTTATAAATGTTAGTGACATTAGGGTATGTTAATACATAAAGATTTATATGAATATTGAGTTTGGTTATAAAGCAAATAGATATTGTTACCTTATGGAGTTAAAAATCGGGTTAAAAGATAATTAAAAAAAGTAGGTGTACCGAAGCAAAGAAATGAGCATTGTGTGGAATGAAAACCCTAAATACTATAACAAGAAGCCTTATAGTGTCTTCTTCACCCTTCTTGGCCAAAATTTTCATCTCTCCAGCACCATCTTCTTCTTTCTTCTTCTTCCTCCGTTCTTTAACTAAGAAACCATTGAAATTTTAGAGATGAAACATGATTTTTGTGGAAATTAGCTACTTTAAGCATGAATCTTAAAGAAAACCGTCATCAAATCAAAGGTTTGAAAAAAAAGAGTCATGGAAGAGCTATTTTAATGAGGTTGGTGCTTGTATATTACTTCTTTTGCTATTAATTAAATTAATCTTGATTTTGTTTAATTAAAGAAGGTTATGATTTGATAAAGTGAAGTTATTTTTGAAGGAAGTGTATATAGAAATGATTTGTAAAGAATTGATTGTGAAGCTTTATTTCTTTGAAAGTAAAATTATTTTTGTAATATATAAAGTGTGTATTTATTGTTTTTTAAATGAATTTATGTTTAAACCAAACATTGAATCATTTATGAGTTAATTTCGTGTTATAAAAGAAAATAGGGTTTTGGAAAGTTTAGAGTTTAGAGGAATTTAGTTTATGAAATTTTCTATTTTGGAAGTATGATCATATTTGCAGTAATTGGAAGTGTATTAGTTAGGTATTTAATTTAAAATCACGTTTAAAAGAATCTTTGAATTGATGATATGTTGAGTTGTTAAATTATGAAATATTTGATAAACAGAAAAGAAAAACCCCATTCTTCATAAATATTGTTAAAAGTAACTTGGAGTTATTGAAATGTTGATTTAATTGATTATGGAAAGGAAAAATGTTTACAGAGCTAAATATTTATTTGAAGTATACTTGATAATCTAGGTTTAGATGAATTATGTATAAAATCAATTGTAATAGAATTTGTTAAATTATATTGTTAAAGTGTGCATATTTGAGAGTTTGTAAAGATAAAAAAAAGAGGAAAGTCTAAGTGAAGGAGAATTGTAGTGGGAAAATCAATGTCGAGGAGGAAAAAGATTAGTGTTAAGCTTAATTGAAGATACTGTAAGTGTATTGAATTATGTTTAATTGGTTGTATATAGAGGTTTATGTTTGAATTCAATAATGTTCTTGAAATGTTGGATATTATTCTTTTGGTTAATTGAGTGTAATTAATAATGTATTATTAATTAAATTATGAAAGAATGTATATAATTGATGAAAGATTGTTTATAAGGGAGTTGAGGGAAAATTAATATATTAGATTGTGAGACTTAGAAGTGGGGAAAACTTGAGGAAAGTATTGATATATGTAATTGGATGTTCAAAATGGGTGTATAGTTAAATAATGGATAAATTATAATTACATGTTTTTACTAAATATTATAATATTCTTGGAGAATAAATAATTTGAGAAGCAAGGTAAGAAGATTGATAGAGTCATGAATCATCAATGACTTAAAATAATTTTTAAAGAAGGATAAGGAAGATAAGAATGAGGTGAAGGATCAAATAAGTGATAGTGGTTAAATTTTTAGAAATAATGTTTAGATATATAGACTATATACATAATGTATACCTGACAGTAACACCACTTAGTGTCTTAAGATAATTTATAAATTGAATATAGAAGTGTTTGGCGAGTTAAGTTATATTGATTATTAAAGTTACAGAGAAAGAAGTGATTGAATGTAAAGAAAATATAAAGAGAATCAAGTTTAGGTATGTTGGTTTATTATTAGTATTGAGGGAAAAGATATTTTAAGAATTGAGCTAAGTATATAAAGAAAGTAGATAATATGTTAGAAAAAATAATCAAGTTTATAGTGGAAAAATATTATTATAAAATATACATATATATACATAAGATATATATAGTGGATACATAAAATATATATTCTTAAAATGAAAATGATAACTTGCGAAATTCATATATTTGGAAAGAGCAAATGAAGTGAAAATGGAATATCTATTTAGAATTTATTGTTACAAATAGAATGTGAAATTATAAATTGAGAAGATAAAATTGAAATATGAGTAAAATAGTCAAATTGTTCTAGAATATATGTATATATAATAAACAAGACAAGTGAATTTGAAAGAAATGTCTATAATTTATATAATTTATAAAGACGAGTAAAGTTAATAGAAAATGAATTAATAAATAAATAAGGGCAATAGAAAGTAATTGAATAACATATATATACACTTGTATTATTTCTAAAAGTAAATTCATTGAGACTTAAATTTCAATTGTGATATATAATTACAATTAATTAAAATAAAGACTATTTTATCTCATTGCTAAAGTGTAAAAGATTAATAATTAGTGGGAAAGGAATATTTTCATTAAAGTTAATATTATAATTGTGAAACTGCTCAGGATAAAGAAATAATTGAATTGCCTCATTGTACTTGTTCTAAACCCAGTTATCAGATTAAATGACTAGCTAGAGAGTTGACATCTATACTATTACTAGATACTTTATGTTATTACTGTTACTAGATATTTTGCAACTACTGGGCCACTGGCCTTATTGATTGATATACTAGTAGGCATTTAATTGCTTTTACTGAACCCGTTATTCGATTCTAGGGTTTGATACTAAGTATACGAGGACAAAAGTATAAAAATATGTAACACTTATTAAAATTTATTAAAAATGAATATAATAAATGTTTATACTAAATTGAGTTATAAAGTGTAATTTACTAAAATTTTAATTGTATATAACATTATAAAAATGTTAAATTGATTGAAAGTGTTCAAAATGATAAATTGATTGAAAGTGTTCAAAATGTTACATTGAATGATAGTGCTTATTGTATTAAATTCATGAGTGATATTTATATAAAATATAAAAAGTGCAATATGAATGATAAAGTGAAATTATAATCAATATTTTGTATAATTCTAACCATGGTTTTAATTATTTTCCAATTGAATTTGATGAATTTTCTTTATTTGACTTTGAATTCTCTAACTTGGAAAAGGCAATATACAAGGTTTTTAATGATAAGTGGTATAAAATTGAAGAAAAATAAGCAAAAATGAAGAAAATTCAAAAGCCACACCTATGGCTCTTTAAGGCTTCAAATTGAGTCTGCCACATCAAAAAATAAAGAAAAATACAAGTTCTAGAAGCAGATTCAATGTCACAGCCGAGACATTTTAGGACCACGCTCGTGGGATCCATTTGCTTAATGCCTAATAGAAGAAAAGGAATAAAAGTCAGAGTTTATAGCTTGTATTCAAAAGCCATTACCGTGGAATTCAAACACCACGATCGTGGCCCATTTACCTGCCATTTATAGCTAGAAAATCTCTCAAAATAGTTCATTCCAACCCAAGACACTACCGTAACATCCATATGCAATGACCATGGGGCCAAAAATTGAAGAACAAAAAAGTTGTAGAAAGTTATGTTCATGCAATTGCCAACTTGCCTCCACCAAGAAGCTTCTGAGCACTTTATATAAACACATTTCCTTCAAGATTTCAAGAATGCAAGATAGATTGAAGTTAGATTGAGTTCATAGATGAGAGAGTTTAGATACAAGAGAAAATTGTAGGGAGAATAGAGATTTGTTCTTTAACTTGAATCAATTAAATTCTACTCTTTCTTTTGAGAGGAGTGAAATTAGGATTCAAAGAAGATATTTAAGAATCCAAGTGGAGTTCTTCTTCAATCCAAAGAACTAGAGTTTGATCTTTCTTATTATTTCAATTATGTTTTCATTTATTATTCTTAATGTTTGTTATTTTTTTATTTCAAATATGGGGAACTAAACCTTAGTTAGGGTTGGTCCCTTGTATTGAGTTTATTATGGGATGAAATATGTTCATTTGATTTAACTAAGTTTATCCTTGATTATTTTATTATATTTGATCTTAATGCTTTGATTATCTGGCTAATAATTAATTGAATTGAGATATTGTGTGATCGAACGAGAGTGAAAGCATAACATTAGTCCATAGTGATAATAATCTTAAGTTTTTTCACTTAAAGATAAGGTTAAACCCTTAAGAGGTTGATTCAAGATTCAAGATTTAATCTTGCAAAACCTAATGAATTGATTTAATTACTTATGATCACGAGAGTAGACATAAGGATTAAATCTCTATTAGTTTTAGTACTTGAAAGAGACTAAAGCTTAATTTAGGAGAATCTAACTGTAGACCTCTAATTTTGGCCCTAAGCTAGTTCAATCCCAATTTAAAAAGGCCAAGCCAAATCCAGCTCGATTTTGAAATCTTAAACCTATTTTATAGCTTTGATTTAGCTCGGTTCAATTTTTAAAAGGACTAAAATGGGTCTGATTCAATATTAAAATCCAAAGACAAGTTGGTACAACCCCTAAAGCAATATTTTGTCAAAATGACATGCCAATTCTCCCAAGGCACTTGCCTGTGGCAAATTAGAGTGTCCAATTTGCCACAAGTAGGGCCTGGGGCGAATTGGAGTGTCCAATTCGCCCATCCCATCACCTGTGGCAAATTGGAGTGTCCAATTCGCCACAGGCACTTGCCTGGGGTGAATTGGACACTCCAATTTACCTCAGTCCATCACCTGTGGTGAATTGTAGTATCCAATTTGCCACAGGCCACTAATTCAACCATTTTGATTAGTTTTGATTAATTTGACTTTGTCTTAGCCGTTAGATAAAGTGTATTAGGGTTTTGACTTTGTCTTAGCCATTGGATCAAGTGTATTAGGGTTTTGGGTTAAACCTAATTATGCCTATAAATATTGATGTTTAACATTAACAAGAGGGAGGCAATTATGATTAGCAACTTTCAATAGAATTTGGCAATTGTCAACAAGTAGCAAGAATCAAAGATCAGTTTGTAAAAGATCAACAAAACACACATCAAACCATCAAAGGCAGCAATACTGTCTTTGACTTCTTTTGGCCAGAATCAAATTTGGTGTAACCTATAAATAGAGGTTTGCAATTCTTTGTTTAGTTTGTTTTAAATCCACAGCAATTCATTCACCTTGTTTCAATGTTCAATTTTCATTTCTGTTTCTTTGTTTTATTTTCGTTTCTATTCCATTGCTCAGTCTTTATTTTTATTTCATTATTTTGTTTGAATTTTTATACTTTTATTAAACATATAGTAGCCATGATCTTACAATCCGTATGGTTAAAACATGACTCATTCAGATGTTAATCGGTTTTTGTGTTTACTGTCTGTCACACTACATTAAACTATTTGATTTATTTTCAAAGCAAATTGTTCAAAACAACTTTAAACCGTCACAATAGCTAAAATAAAATTTTAAAACCCTAAATATTTCAATAATCAATTTCCAATATTAAAACCCTAGACAGTTTATAAATATTAAATCCTATAATTAGTTTTTAAATCCCAAAGTTACATAACTAGTTTTTAAAACCTAAAAACCCTAAATCCCTAAACTTCATTTTTTGAACCTAACTCAACCCTCTATAATAACTTTATTTTTCTAAAACCACATCCCTAATCATGTCTTCTTAAAACCCTAATTTCATTTTTTCTAAAAACCAAAAATGCTAATTTTATAGGAAAACCCTAATCTATGTAAATGAAACCCTAATTTGTATAAGTTATTATTTTAATATAATGTAGTTTTGGTTATTAATATGTGCTATGGATGTTTCTTTATATTGGATATTTCTATCTTAATGCTTGAATAGTTTAATTAATTGTTTACTTAGATCCTAAGATTGTAAAAGGTATGTTTCCACTTAGTCGGTGCCTCAATTTTTATTATGTAATTTAAGTTATATCATTTAAAGATTTTAAGATCAATGTAAATGACATGTTTCCACCTTTTGGTGGGTGTCCTATTTAGTTTTAGATATTGGACGATGTAAGGACATGTTTTCATCCTTGAATGGGTGTCTATTTATTTGCTTTGTTTGAACATTATTTTGATTATTAATATGATGATGCTCTTATTTTAATCATCGCATGCAGTATGGATTATATCATAATAATTAAGAATTCTATAATATTTATACCTGAAAAGGAGGCTGGTTCTAATGAACCGAGCGTTATGGGGGTGGTAGGTCATTCTCACCTTCTCCACACGTACCTAACTTTTTGAACCCATTAGGAGGTTGGGGAATATTTAGGAATAGAGTCATCCACCCCTTTCTTTTCCCGGTTCGTCCAAGTGGTAACTCTATTTTCTCCGAATTTAGGCCCGTGTTCTCTAAGGCCCTGAGCCTAACAATGCCGAAGTTGCAAGAATCATTCCACATGGGAGTGAGGCAAAAATCCCCGCTTACACTAACCATTAATCAAAAGGAAAACTGAACTAAATTAATACTTTAGAAAATTCATAGTAAATCAATAAAGGTGACTTAACCCTAAGCTTTATATCATTAGATTTAATTTTAAATCAATTCAATTTATTTAAGTTTAGTTGAATCGACTTTTGTTATCCAAATAATAAACAGTTTAATTGTTTGGTACTTAGAATAACCCTCATCGTGGGAACGATACTCTACTTATCACTTTATTACTTAATACGACCTGTGCACTTGCAGATATCTAGGCTCGGATCCTAACAATGACCATAATTAAGAGTTGTATAATAAATTATAATTGAAGAATATAATTTGTAAATGGAAAATACAAACTGTAATAGAAAATATAAATTATAAGTTGGAAATATAAGTGTTACTATAGAAGTGAACATATAACTTAAAACTTGTTTGGACCAAAGCCTTATGTTTTCAATGAAACTTATAAACTAGTTAAGATAGGTTACCTTAGGTGCAGACTAGGAAAACAAAAATTAAAGTTGATCCCCACCATTGGAAGATGGTTAGAACTGCATAGGCTTTAATTCCTATCTAAAAGGTGTGATGGCTTTCTTGGAATTCCAATTCGAGATATCGAGCCCTTTATACCTTAAAAACTGTCTTTTTTATTTACACAGGTGTATATGTCTTGCTTTCTGTGAATGTTTAGTTTATTTATTATGTTCTTTGGGAAATGTGTGTTTATCTTAGAGCCCTATAAGGGCTGGAGTTGGGATCCCCTATCTTGGATTTTATACTGTAATCTAAATTTCAAATTTCATATTATTTCATGCTTTTGTGGATGGACTATTTTATATTATTTTGTGGATGGATTACTTTATTCATATATCTTAAATTGCTCGTGCATTAATAATTGTCATTTCATTATTATATTTATCATTTTCATAAAATAAAATTTGCAAGTTTTAATTTAACTAAAAGCCAAACTAATTTTACTTAAAATAAGCCAAAACCTAGACCTCGAATCCATTCTTTGATTTGAGTCTAGTGCATTTTATCTTTGGGATACAAATTAGAGTCATTTCTTTTGGATTTTTCTTAAGTTTTTCCTTTCTAAAATAAATTTAAGTGGCGAGTCTAAACTATTTTTCTATGACTAAGACACCGATAGTAATTCAATGTGAGGAAGAGTGACCTTGGCACTTTTATATGGGCAATCACCTAAATGGGCATTTTAGTTCCTTCAGCAGGTCGGATCAGAGCTCAAGTGAGGCTTCAAAGCTGGCGACTCTACTAGGGACAAATGTGTTTTTCAATAAAAAAATTTAATGGGCTAATGGGCTTAACCTTTTTCAAAGTAAATTTAGGTTGGCTTTTAGTTACATTTTAACTTTTCAAGCCTAGTTTCTTTAGGATAGACCTTGAGAGAGTGAGTAGCATCAACCTGGAGACCTTCTAAGGGATAGCTAAAGTAATCCCACTTGCAGTGAATCCTTAAATCTCTTCTGAGATGTAATGAGAATACACGTATTACTTGACTCATGCTAGATTCCTTATCTGACATATAATTAGGTACATAGCTTCTACAGTGAGACGAGACCCTTTTAAACTAAGCCATCCTACACCTTCTTTCATGTAATGAACTTAAAACCTAGTCTTAGGTTGTATGTACCATAATAGTCAAGTCTTTTGCATATACTTGTGAAACCTTTTTCTCATGCATACATACATCATGAACCATAAAAGAAAGTATAGTTTAAGGAACTAATCCTATGCAATTATGGACTAAACCGTCCCATTTTTAGCCAAATCCAACTCACATCACAAGTTATCCACTAACTCCTATTTGCTCAAATATCCCATCTCCATCCCAAATGTCTATACCCATAGTCTTACCCTTACCAAAAATACTTTTAGACCTTTACCCTATCATCTTCCTCACCTAAATTCAATCCATTATAACCATTTCCCCATTCATAAGGTTTGTTCTCACACCCTCAAAGCCCTTTTAAAGTCAGCCCCTGGCCTTAAGTCTTGTCCTCAAGTATGAACCTTAGCCTCATGCAGTGGCGAACCTATGATTTTGACTAGGGGGAGGAGGGGGGCAAGGAAGCTTCAATATTTTAAAGTCTAAAAAATAATATAAAACATACAAGTTCATTATGAACAAATTTAAGATAAAATTTATAATTTATATCTAATTTTTAATTAATTTATACTTTTTATTTTATATTCAATTTATAATTATTTTATACTCAATTTATAATTAAAATATATTATTATACTAAAAAAAACTCAAATTCTCAATTCACAATCAATTTTCATAATTTACGAAATCACAACAACACAAATCAATTAAAATAAATTATTTACTAAATAAATAATAGATTAAACCTCCATTATAAAATTTAAAAAAATAAAAATAAAAATTCCTAATTCATAATCAATTTTCATAATTTACCAAATCAAATTAATATAAATCAATTAAAATAAATTATATACTTAATAAATAATAAATTAAACACCTAAATTTCTAAAAAAAAATAAAAAATTTCCAATTCACATTCAATTTTTCAAATCACAACAATATAAATCAATTAAAGTAAAATTATATACTCAATATTCTGAATTTCTAAAAAAATGAAAATAATAAAAATATATATTGTATAATTTGATAAAACAAAAAGAATATCATGTTATTGGGTAGTATGGGCTAAATGTGCCAATGGTTTATGTAAATACACCCTTAAACCCTGTCCTAGAGTTTTGTCCCACTAGCACCATCAATCCCATATAGCCCTCCATTTTCATCAACATAAACCCAAAACATGTTTTCAGTTTTATTGGACCCAATACCCACATCATTTTTTAACCCTTTAGTAAGTTGCCTTAGCATTATTGAGACCAAAAGGCATGACTTGATAATAGTAGAACCCCCATTCTACAATGAAAGTTGTCTTATCTTTATTATGGATTCTAGCTCTAATAAAGATGTCTCTAGCTGAGTGTTGTATCCATATTGCTTTATAAATGTCTCACTAAGAGAATCCTAATTAACCTTCTTACTCTCCTTGAGAGAGTTGTAACAAGACTCAACATTACCTATATGAAAGAATATGAAAAATGTCAAAGATTGCTCTTGAGTGGCATGGGAAATCTTCATGGTAGTGATATACTAGTACATATGCATGTGAGGATCTCTAGTTTCATCAAATTTTGGATGGTTGAGCATCTTGGATTTTGATAGAAGATCCTCATCCATGTATAATAGCTTATGGATCTAAATGGATTTATCATATCTAAACTCTGAATCTTCTTTTATAGACTCTCTATTTGGTTATGTAGGGCTTTCTAAAGGGTGAATTGGGGAGGCTTGGCCCTAACCTCTAACAAGGCTTGCCTTCTTATCAAATAGTCCTCTCCATCATTAAAACTTTACCCTTTATTACTTTATCAGGTTCCTTCCTTTCTTTTTCACTACATTGGTAGAAGCTTCTTCCTTTCCTTGCTTGCCAAAATTAAGGCTATTCATCACAACCTCCCATTGCTTTAGCATTCCTACCATTTTTGCCTTATATTTATCATCTCGTCACTAATAGTCCCCTTGATCATAGCCCTTTTCTGTTCATTATTCATGGTTGATACTATTGATGTGTCATTATAATGATCACTCCCTTCATTGTGGTATTCAACTACTCTTAATGTTTGATCTAGGTTTGAGTCCATGCAACCATGAGATTTATGAAAATGCTGTAAAATGCGGTGTCATGAATGCATATGAATGCGAATGGTGTTATGAGCGTATAGAAGTCTTCCTCTCGACTTTATAACTTCACATGTTGGTGAGTTCTTTTCCTAGGCATTTAGGTTATGGAAATATCATTATGGAACATTCCATTATAAGGCTATCAAGACACATCAATTATAAAATATAGATTGGCACCTCTTATAAATGGTAGAAATTGTCAAGTCAAGTATTCCCACTATCAGGCTTAATAGTTTTTATAGAATGTTAGATTTCATAGAGATACAATTAACGAGTTAAATAAAAAAATATCATGCCTAATATTTGCTATTGATAGGTCAACTATTGTGTGTAGAAGCAAGTTTCATATGCTTATAAAAATAGTGCACTACACCATTTTGGGAGAATTGATTTAGCCACTTTGAGGATACTTCTAGCAGAAGCTAAAACACTATTAAAAAGCATAAGAAAGACAACAACACCTAATAAACAATACCAAGAATTGATCAAAGGCATATGAGTTCAAAGGCATAAGAAAGACAACAACGCCCTGATCAAAAGTCCTTGGTGCTGATACTTCCAATCTTGGATAAAATGAATGTTTACATGAATGTGTTTGGATTTTTAAATATGTTTGATGTTATATGTTAGTTATTGAATGTTTGCATGATCACTTAAGTGTGTGTTTAGGCCAATGGCATGATTAGCCTAGAGTTTTAACGAAAAAATCATGAGAATCAAATTTATTTTGAGATAAAAGATGAATATTGTTGAGTATGACAATCCTATTGCCAAACCCAAGATTATTTATCTCTAAACCGCTATTGCCAAACCCGAGATTATTTATCTCTAAACTGCTATTCACATTATAACAACATGCTTAAATGCATTACTTTCTTATGATTAATCATTAATGTACATGATGAACACAAAATGACTAAAGATTTTCTAAATAATCTAATCTCATGGTGCTTTTTCAATCATAATCATAACCGTTCATGAAGAACATTAAAATATATAAACTATAAGGAATGAATGGTGTAGGAACTACTCACTTGATATTTTGACTATCGGATTCGTTAGTTGAACTATTAGGTTCATTAGTTGAAAATAAACCTTAAACAACTTAAGACCAACTATCTAACTCATCATTTCAATAATCAAGCTCAATAGTTAGAATGATGGCTCCAACTTTTTATTTCATTCTTTCACTTATTTTAATCTATTTTCAATACTTTATTTATTTCTTTAATTTTTATAACTAACCTTTTATGTTAAATTTCAATATATATTATCTTGTCTTATTTTTCTACATTAATGCATGCATGTCATTGCATTTTTTTTAGAATCGATGTATATAGGATATCCAATATATTTTTTCTTTCCTAGATTAAATGTAGTAGGTGTTTCCATTTATGTAATTTATTATGTACTTGTCCCTGTAATTTATTTTGGAGAATTGTATTGGTATGTTTCCACTTTAGTGGGTGTCTGTTTATTATTTTTGCATACATGCATGGCATAATTATTGGGACCATGTGTATATATGTACAATTATTTCTATTTATTTTATCTAGTGCTCCCATAAATATTGAATAATAAATAAATAACAATTTTATGACAAAAACTAATAAAACAACTACCCCACACTTAAAACTTTGCTTGTCCTCAAGCAAATTTAAATAGAATAAATTAAAAACTCAATTAACCTTAATTATAATTCAAGTATATAAGATGAAATCCTTTAATACTCAGCAATAAATAAATGCAATTTAAAAGTTTCATTCATCCGAGAGTTAAGTAATTCTATAACACCAGAAGGATATACCTGAGTTATCTCAAAAGGACTGCTCCATCGAGACTGGAGTTTTCCTGGAAATAGTCAGAGATGAGAGTTGAAAAGCAAGACCTTCATACCTGGGCTCAATGTTTTTCATACTAAAATTTGGTCATGAAGTGCTTTAATACAGTCCTTATAAATCCTCAAACTCTCATATGCCTCGTTTCTTAGTTCATCTAACTCCGAAATTTGCAAAAAATGTTCTCTCTTTGCCTTGTCCAAATCTAAATTCAGAGTCTTAATTGCCCAATACACCTTATGCTCTAACTCCACCGGTAAATGACAAGCCTTACTGAAAACCAATCGGTATGAACTCATGTCCAAGGGAGTCTTGAAAGCAGTTTGATATGCCCACAATGCGTCATTCAATCTAGTTGCCCAATCCTTCCTTGATGAGTTGACTGTTTTTTCCAGAATTCCTTTGATTTGCTTGTTGGATGTCTCAACTTGTCCTGAAGTCTGTGGATGGTATGGGGTCGCCACTTTGTGTTTCACACCCAACTTGTGCATTAACTTCTCGAAAAGTTTGTTGCAGAAATGACTTTTCCCATCACTGAATATCACTCTCGGTGTGCCAAATCTGCTAAGAATGTATTCTTTCATAAATTTAACAACCACATTAGCATCATTAGTTCAGGTGGGGATTGCCTCCACCCATTTTGAAACATAATCAACAGCAACCAATATGTATTCATAACCAAAAGACTTGGGAAAAGGACCCATGAAGTTATTCCCCAAACATTAACCAGTTCAACCACCATATAAGATTGAAGGGGCATTTCATTCCTCCTTCCAATATTACCTACTCTTTGACAGCGGTCACAATGCTTACAATATTCTTGAGCATCTTCGAATAGAGTAGGCCAATAAAATCCACTTTGAAGCACTTTTTCGGCAGTCTTTCTCACTCTAAAATGACCACCGCAGTGAAGGTCATGACAAAATTGAAGAACACTAAGTTGCTCTTCCTCAGGTACACACCTGCGAACTATCTCATCTTTGCATATCCGGAATAGGTAAGGTTCATCCCAGAAATAGAGTTTACTCATGTGCAAAAACCTTTTCTTTTCCTGAAATGACATGTTAGAGCACAAAACACCACAAGCATGATAGTTAGCAATATTTGCAAACCATGGTGAATTCATAACCGTAAACAACTATTCATCAGGAAATGCTTCTAAATTTCTATGAATGCTATCAGATGCAAGAGTTTCATCAAAGAAAGGTAACCTAGATAAATGGTCAGCTACAACATTTTCAATTCCCTTAGTATATTTGATTTGAAAATCAAATTCTTCCAATAAGAGCACCCATCTAATTAAGCGTGGTTTGGATGTTGTTTGGTCAAAAGATATTTTAAAGCTGCGTGATCTGAATGCACAATAATTTTAGACCCAATCAAATAAGCTCTAAACTTACCTAAGGCAAAAACAACCGCTGGCATTTATTTTTCAGTTGTTGTGTAATTAACTTGTGTGCTACTTAGGGTCAAGCTAGCATAATAAATCACTCTTAAGAATTTCTCAACCCTTTGCCCAAGGACAGCTCCTACTGCATGATTGGATGCATCACACATAATTTCAAAAGGTAAGGACTAAACAGGAGCTACAATTACCAGTGCACTGGCCAATTTTTCCTTAGGGGAATTGAAAGCTTGCATGCATTGTGCAGTAAATACAAATGGAGCATCTTTCCCAAGCAAATGACACAATGGTTGGCTTATTTTAGAAAAATCTTTAATAAACCTCCGGTAAAAACCTACATGCCCTAGAAAGCTTCTTATTCCCTTAACAGAGGTAGGTGGAGGTAACTTAGCAATCAACTCTACCTTAGCTTTATCCACCTCAATCCCTTTACTAGACACAACATGGCCTAATACAATATCGTGAGTAACCATGAAATGACTTTTTTCCCAACTCAAAGTGAGATTACATCCAATACATTGTTCAAGCACAAGAACAAGTTTACTGAGGCAATTATCAAAAGAATCACCAAAAATAGAAAAATCATCCATAAATGCCTCAATAAAGTCATCTATCATGTCCGTGAAAACAAACATCATGCATCTTTGAAAAGCTGCAGGCGCATTGCACAAGCCAAAGGGCATACGCCGAAATGCAAAAGTCCCAAAAGGGCAAGTAAAAGTGGTCTTTCATTGATCATCTAGTGCTATCGCCACCTGATAATAACCTGAAAGTCCATCCAAAAAGTAATAGTGTGAGTGTGTCTAACAAGTTTATCCAGCATTTGATCAATAAAAGGAAGAGGGAAATGATCTTTCTTTGTAGCATTATTTAACTTCCTATAGTCGATACACATTCTCCACCCAGTGGTAGTCCTAGCAGGAATTAATTTATTCTTTTCATTTTTTACCATAGTGATTCCTGATTTCTTAGGCACTACATGTACTGGGCTAACCCACTCACTATTGGCTATCGGGTATATCACTCCTTCATCAAGCAATTTAAGCACTTCCTTCTTAACCACTTCACTCATGTTTGGATTAAGGCACCTTTGGGTCTCTCTTACAGGTTTAGATCTCTCTTCTAAGATAATTCTATGCATGCACATTGGAGGGCTAATACCTTTAATATCACTTAACCCCCATCCTATAGCTCTTTTTAATCTTTTTAATTCACTCACAAACTTCATCTCTTCCCTTTCACTAAGTTCGCTAGAAATTATCATAGGTAAGGTGTCGTGATCTCCTAAAAACACATATTTCAGGTTTTTAGGAAACTCTTTTAGTGTAACACCCCTACATCCTGTACACGCACACTACAAAATACCACAATGTAGTATACATACACAGAATATAGAGATGCTACGGTTTTCTTGACATTTAGATCATTTTAAACAATAAGATTAAAATATAGAGATGCTACGGTTTTCTTGACATTTAGATCATACCACAATATTAATTCTTTCTCACTATACATTATAGAAAATAAAGTAATTAACTTGTAATATAAAACAAAATAGATATATACATTTACTTAATACGCAGCGGAATTTATAAAATATTTAGATATATGAATACATTCAAATCCATATTTACAATTATACATATATTTACATTAGAATCAATACTTTACAAAATATAAAGAAGTTATACATGATTGGCAGCTCTTCTCTGATCTTTAAGTCCCAAAAATAAATTCTTCAATGCCTAGTCTCACCCGGTCTCGAGGAACTCTCGGGTTCAACCCTGTCACCTGCGCGATCAACCACTATCACGCTAAGCCAACGGCTTAGTAGTACAAAGTATACTAACATTATGCTTTAATGCAATGCAATGTCACACATTTTCATAATAAAAACAACATCATAGGTGAAAAGCTAATATCACACCTATATATTTCATAAACCATACACATATAAACATATCACATTTCAAAGTCCTTCCATAGATCTCATTATTCAATTATTTTACCATTAATAAATCACATTTAAACGAAGACAAGCATGGGCCCAAAAGACACTAATTTGCCATTCAATTTTCAAAGTTAATGTTTTGGTTCAATTATCACATTCATCATTATCATAATCCCAATTAGGCTTCAAGGATTAGGTTCAACCAAGCTTCAAGGGGAACAAAACATGCTAAGTATCAACCCAACTTGGCTTCAAGAACTAACCCAACCTAGCTTCAAGGGTTGTAATATCTCAATTAGGCTTCAAGGACTAGACCCAACCAAGCTTCAAGGGGAGTAAAACATGTTAAACTTCAACCCAACTTGGCTTCAAGGATCAATTCCAACCTAACTTCAAGAGATTGTTACTAATAGGCATGCCACCAATCAACAAAACTCTGAAAATGGAATAACACATTAGACACACAACTCATTCATTATTTCATTATCAATTCCATTCTCAATTCTCATTATCAATTAGGCAAACATGCCTCATTAAATTCATTATAGCCAATCCATCTTTCAAATACACAATCATTTACATCATCATATCCTTTACATTATACATATAGCATCATTGATATAAACATAAGAAAGTACATTATTCATATAAGTCAAGAATATAATAATGCAATATTTGTACTTACCTTAATAACAATTCACACAACTCTAAACACTTCCTTTTCCAAGATTCTTTTACTTCTTAGATCAATGACAAATCCCTTTCTTCAAGACCTAATCCAAAAATAATAACATACACTTGCTTAGGGATACATATGAGATAAGCAAGGTAAGAGTTAACTAGGGCAAACTCTAAACATGACACGCTCAACCACACCGGCGTGTCCCTGACCGTGCCCTAACTCCACAACACAGAAGCTTTTAAACGCTCAGAACCACGGGCGTGTCACTGGGCGTGTAATACATTCTGCCTCTCAGAAACATCGACACGTCCAACAACGTGAGCGTGCTCATGGCCGTGTCAATTCTCCAATCTCACAGTGGCTATGACACGCTCAATAACACGGGCGTGTTACTGGTCGTGTCAATCTTACTGCCACCAACACAATTGACACGCCTAAGAATCTGAACGTGCTCATGGGCGTGTCAGGCCAAAAACCAAGATTCTGGCCAAAACAACAAAACACTTCTTTTCAACAACATCCACTTCAAACAAACTTAACAAAACATACCCAAAAACCATCTTAAACTTACAAAAACACCAAAACAACTCCACATCTATATCAAACACAAATCACAAATATCATCACAAACCCTTAACACAAATACAACACCATCTCTTCCAACCAACTTACTCTTTTCTTCAATCCATCCTTAAAATCCATAATCAATATAATCAAACACTCTTAAACATATCACAATCAAACAACACACCCTTAAATAATCTATCAAACTCAAACACAACTTCAAATAAGCAAAGAAATCAAAAGAGGACTTACCAAAGTAATGAAACTTCTTGAATCACCAACTTGATCACTTAGATCTTCCTTCAATTTGAGCTTAGAACATTAGAATCCTCTCTTGCTCTCTTGCTTTCTCTTGTCTTTGAATGAGTCGGCCAACACCATGGAAAAGAAGAAAAGAACATAAAGAAACAAAGTCAAACTTTTCCTCTCTTTAAATCTCCACCAAGTATTTCAACATAAGCAATTACCTAAACACCCTCTTACAATTTGTTTTAACTTCCTTTAAAACACTTGCCCTTTTTAGTAAATTCACAATCAACAAATAAAATATCTTCTTCCCTTGGCCACCCATTTGACTTGCATATATGTTATATATATTGCCGTATATACAACATATACATTCTCTCAATACACTTCTCTTCCTTTCCAATAACACATATACATTTGATTCAAATCAAACAACAATTATATCAAAACTTCTAGGGCATACTTTGGGATATTATAATTCTCCCCCTCTAAAAAGAAATTTCGTCCTCGAAATTACCTGATATTAAGTCTGAAATAGTTGATGATACTGATCTCGCATTGTTTGTTCACTTTCCCAAGTTGCCTCTTCCTTTGCATGATTCTTCCACAAAATGTTCACAAGTGGCACTTTCTTATTTCTCAATTCTTTCACTTCACGTGCCAAAATAGTAACTGGTTCTTCTTCAAATGTCAGATCCGGACTCACTTCAATAGATTCAATTGGCAAAACATGAGATGGATCCGACCTGTACCTCCTCAACATAGAAACATGGAATATATTATGGATCCTATCCAACTCAGGTGGCAAAGCAAGCCGATAAGCAACTGGTCCAATTCTTTCCAAAACTTCATAAGGTCCAATGAAATGAGGACTCAGCTTCCCTCTTCGACCAAACCTCAAAATCTTTTTCCAAGGAGACACTTTCAAAAATACTTTATCTCCAATATCAAACTCCATGTCTCTCCTCTTCAAATCTGAATAAGACTTCTGTCGGTCTGAAGCTGCTTTCAACCTATCTCGAATCATTTTCACTTTCTCTTCAGTTTCTTTAACCAAATCAGGACCAATTAACTTACCTTCTCCAAGTTCATTCCAACATAGAGGTGTCCTACACTGTCTACTATACAATGCCTCAAATGGTGCCATTCCAATGCTGGATTGATGACTGTTATTATAAGCAAATTCCACAAGTGGTAAGAATCTATCCCAACTCCCAGAGAAATCAATGACACAGCTTCTCAACATGTCCTCGATAATCTGTATCACTCTCTTTGACTGTCCATCTATCTGCGGATGAAAAGCAATGCTAAAGTGCAGTCGAGAACCCAAAGCACCATGTAAACTCTTCCAAAACCTTGAAGTAAACCGGGGATCTCGATCAGACACTAAAGAAATTGGGACACCATGCAACTTCACAATCTCATGGATATACAGCTCAGCTAACCTCTCCAGAGAATAATCCATTCGAACTGAAAGAAAATGAGCTGTCTTAGTCAACCTATCAACAATCACCCAAATAGCATCATGCTTCCTTTGTGTCAATGGTAGACCAGACACAAAATCCATTGTTACTCTTTCCCATTTCCATTCAGGCACTGATAAAGGTTGAAGTAACCCTGTTGGAACTTGATGCTCAGCTTTTACCCTCTGACATGTTAGACATTTGGATACAAACTCCGCTATGTCTCGCTTCATACCGGACCACCAGTAATACTGCTTCAAATCATGATACATCTTTGTATTACCCGGATGCATAGCAAATACTGACTGATGTGCTTCTTCTAAAATAATCCTTCTCAAATTCGCATCATCAGGTACATACAATCTATTCTTAAACCAAAGACTCCCATCACTTCTCACAATAAAATCTCGACTCTTTCCATTCTGGAAATCTGAAACAATCTTTTGAATCTTCTCATCAGCCAATTGAGCCTCTTTAATTTGATCCAACAATACTGGTTTCAATTGCAATTGTGCCAACAATGCACCATCATCACAAGATACAAAGCTAGCATGCAACGCTCTTAACTCAACAAGCAACGAGAGCGAATAAACAGTCAAACCTACTAAAGACTTCCGACTCAAGGCATCAGCAACAAAATTTGCCTTACCAGGATGATAATCAATCAAATAATCATAGTCTTTAATCAACTCCAACCATCTCTTCTGTCGAAGATTAAGCTCTCTTTGGACACCCAAGTATTTTAAACTTTTATGGTCTGTATAGATAAAACACTTTTCCCCATACAAATAATGTCGCCAAATCTTCAATGCAAACACAATGGCTGCTAACTCCAAATCATGGGTTGGATAATTGAGCTCATACGGTTTCAACTGTCGAGAAGCATAAGCTATAACTTTACCTTCTTGCATCAGAACACAACCCAAACCACTATGTGAAGCATCACTATAAATCACATATGGTTTATCTTCCACAGGTAAAGTAAGAACAGGCGCTTGAGTCAACATTTCTCTCAACTGTTCAAAGCTAGCCTGACACTGATCTGTCCACACAAATCTAACTCCCTTTCGAAGTAATCTGGTAAGTGGAGTAGCTATCAAAGAAAATCCTTTCACAAAGCGTTGATAATAGCCTGCCAAACCCAGAAAACTTCTAACTTCGATCACAGACTTTGGTGGACTCCAATTCAAAATAGCCTCAACTTTACTCGGATCAACTCTAATACCCTCTGCTGAAACTATATGACCGAGAAAAGTTACTTGGTCAAGCCAAAACTCACATTTTGACAGTTTAGCATACAATTGCTTCTCTCTCAAAATTTGCAGCACAATCTGTAGATGCTTGTCATGCTCCTCCTCATTACGCGAATACACCAAAATATCATCGATAAAAACTACCACAAACTGATCCAAATAGGGCCTAAACACCCTATTCATCAAGTCCATAAAAGCTGCAGGTGCATTCGTCAAACCAAAAGGCATAACTAGAAACTCATAATGCCCATACCTTGTACGAAAGGCTGTCTTAGGAACATCTTCAGCTCTGACCCTCAACTGATGGTGCCCTAATCTCAAATCAATCTTGGAAAACACTGCTGCACCCTTCAATTGATCAAAGAGATCATCAATTCTAGGCAAATGATATTTATTTTTAATAGTCACCTTGTTCAATTGCCTATAATCGATACACAATCTCATAGTACCATCCTTCTTCTTCACAAATAACACAGCAGCTCCCCACGGTGAAACACTAGGGCGAACAAACCCTTTTTCCAACAACTCCTGCAACTGCACCTTCAATTCTCTCAATTCAGCAGGTGCCATTCTATAAGGAGTAATAGAGATAGGAGTGGTACCAGGCAATAATTCAATACCAAACTCCACCTCTCTCTCAGGAGGCAACCCTGGCAACTCCTTTGGAAACACATCTGGAAACTCTGCAACTGTAGGTATACTATCAAGTAGAGAACTCACTACTCTAGTATCCAAAATATGAGCAAGATAAGCATCACACCCTTTTCTAATCAACCTCCTAGCTACAACAGCTGAAACAAATAAGGATGCTAGTTGTCCCTGCTCACTAGATACTATCACCGTTCCACCATCACCGGTTCTCAGAGTAACACATTTCTTTTGACAGTCTACCACAGCTCCATGTCTAGATAACCAGTCCATGCCTAAGATCAAATCATATTCCTTAAAAGGCATTTCAATCAAATCTCCAAGAAACTCCTCACCTTGCACCACTACTGCACTATCTCGGTGCACCTTGCTAACAATCACACTATGCCCTAAAGGATTTGTCACCAATACATCAAATCCTAGGGATTCAGCATACAATTCAGACACAGGCAAAACAGATGCACCAATATATGAATGAGTAGATCCTGGATCAATCAAAGCAAGTACTGAAATACCAAATAAAGAGAAAGTACCCGCTATGACTGCTGAAGCATCTGGCTGCCTCTGCATCACATATATCCTCTGAGAAGATCCAGCCTCCTCTGGTCTACTCTCCCTGGATGTAGAACCTCCTCTAGGACTGAAACCAGATCTGCCTCCTCTGCTGAAACTTCTGCCCCCTCGACCACCTCTCACACTAGGTCGAGAAGCTGCAGAATCTACCGACATCTGCTCCTGCCTCTCAGGACACTCTCTAACAAAATGATCAGGCGATCCACATCTGAAACATACCCCTGCTACACCTGTCTTCCAACAAGTACCACCATGTGGCCTACCACAATGAATACATATGGGTAGAGTGGATCTCTGAATCACTGGGGTCGGAGCACTCGCCACTGAAACTGTAGGTCTCGATCTCTGCCTCTGAAACTGTACTGACCTACCAGCTGGCCTCTGACTCCTACTAACCCAAGGAACAAAACTTCCTTTACCTCTCTTTACAGATGAAGACCCTGCATCAAACTGGGGTCTCCTAACCCTGATCTCTTCCTCAGAAGCAGCTGCTGCAATGCCCTGAGCTCTCTCCACACTCCTAGCTGCTGCAACAAGCTGGGAAAAATCATGATATCTGGATCCAGCCACAAGGCACATAATAGAGGGCCTCAATCCCTCCTCAAATCTCCTGCATCTATCAATCTCATCAGATATAATACCCTCAGCATAATGGCTCAACCGGATGAACTCAACCTCATATTCTGTTGCTGTCCGGTTGTCTTGTTTCGAACTCAAAAACTCCATCTTCTTCACATCTTTATACTCCCTCGGAGTATACTTCAATTCAAACTCTCTTAGAAAATCAGTATAGGACAATGTGGGTGGATCATCCATAGCATGGGGCACTGTCTTCCACCAATCATATGCATCCTTCTGCAACAATGATCTTGCATAATCAAAATTTTCTTCTGGAGTGGCTTGCAACTGAATGAATATTCTCTGTACTTTATCTAGCCACTGCTCAGCTACAGCTGGATCAATAGTACCCAAAAAATCTTCAGCTCCATACTTCCTTAATTTATCGTAATGTCTCACTGATACCAAAGGCTGTGGGGGTGGTGGCGGTGGTTGCACTAGTGCTTGCCTCAAAATCTCTACCACATGCTTAAGCCAAACTAGCGGAACCTCCTCACCAGCTGGTCTCCCTGACACAGAAGCAGGTACCTCTCCAGCACTATCCACTCTAACTCCATCCCTAACCTCATCCGGAGCTACACTCTCAGCACTACCCTCTACTGACTGATGTAAGTGAGAATCCATCACAACCTATATCTGCAAACACAGCAGAATACATCCCATTAAAGATCAGAGACTGCCAATACCAAACATGTATGTTATTCAAAAACTAACTTTTAAAGTCAAAATATTCTTTTTCTTACATTTTACCTAGGTTGAGAATCTCAAACCTAGGCTCTGATACCAAAACAATTGTAACACCCCTACATCCTGTACACGCACACTACAAAATACCACAATGTAGTATACATACACAGAATATAGAGATGCTACGGTTTTCTTGACATTTAGATCATTTTAAACAATAAGATTAAAATATAGAGATGCTACGGTTTTCTTGACATTTAGATCATACCACAATATTAATTCTTTCTCACTATACATTATAGAAAATAAAGTAATTAACTTGTAATATAAAACAAAATAGATATATACATTTACTTAATACGCAGCGGAATTTATAAAATATTTAGATATATGAATACATTCAAATCCATATTTACAATTATACATATATTTACATTAGAATCAATACTTTACAAAATATAAAGAAGTTATACATGATTGGCAGCTCTTCTCTGATCTTTAAGTCCCAAAAATAAATTCTTCAATGCCTAGTCTCACCCGGTCTCGAGGAACTCTCGGGTTCAACCCTGTCACCTGCGCGATCAACCACTATCACGCTAAGCCAACGGCTTAGTAGTACAAAGTATACTAACATTATGCTTTAATGCAATGCAATGTCACACATTTTCATAATAAAAACAACATCATAGGTGAAAAGCTAATATCACACCTATATATTTCATAAACCATACACATATAAACATATCACATTTCAAAGTCCTTCCATAGATCTCATTATTCAATTATTTTACCATTAATAAATCACATTTAAACGAAGACAAGCATGGGCCCAAAAGACACTAATTTGCCATTCAATTTTCAAAGTTAATGTTTTGGTTCAATTATCACATTCATCATTATCATAATCCCAATTAGGCTTCAAGGATTAGGTTCAACCAAGCTTCAAGGGGAACAAAACATGCTAAGTATCAACCCAACTTGGCTTCAAGTACTAACCCAACCTAGCTTCAAGGGTTGTAATATCTCAATTAGGCTTCAAGGACTAGACCCAACCAAGCTTCAAGGGGAGTAAAACATGTTAAACTTCAACCCAACTTGGCTTCAAGGATCAATTCCAACCTAACTTCAAGAGATTGTTACTAATAGGCATGCCACCAATCAACAAAACTCTGAAAATGGAATAACACATTAGACACACAACTCATTCATTATTTCATTATCAATTCCATTCTCAATTCTCATTATCAATTAGGCAAACATGCCTCATTAAATTCATTATAGCCAATCCATCTTTCAAATACACAATCATTTACATCATCATATCCTTTACATTATATATATAGCATCATTGATATAAACATAAGAAAGTACATTATTCATATAAGTCAAGAATATAATAATGCAATATTTGTACTTACCTTAATAACAATTCACACAACTCTAAACACTTCCTTTTCCAAGATTCTTTTACTTCTTAGATCAATGACAAATCCCTTTCTTCAAGACCTAATCCAAAAATAATAACATACACTTGCTTAGGGATACATATGAGATAAGCAAGGTAAGAGTTAACTAGGGCAAACTCTAAACATGACACGCTCAACCACACCGGCGTGTCCCTGACCGTGCCCTAACTCCACAACACAGAAGCTTTTACACGCTCAGAACCACAGGCATGTCACTGGGCGTGTAATACATTCTGCCTCTCAGAAACATCGACACGTCCAACAACGTGAGTGTGCTCATGGCCGTGTCAATTCTCCAATCTCATAGTAGCTATGACACGTTCAATAACACGGGCGTGTTACTGGTCGTGTCAATCTTACTGCCACCAACACAATTGACACGCCTAAGAATCTGAACGTGCTCATGGGCGTGTCAGGCCAAAAACCCAGATTCTGGCCAAAACAACAAAACACCCAACAAAACACTTCTTTTCACCAACATCCACTTCAAACAAACTTAACAAAACATACCCAAAAACCATCTTAAACTTACAAAAACACCAAAACAACTCCACATCTATATCAAACACAAATCAGCAATATCATCACAAACCCTTAACTCAAATACAACACCATCTCTTCCAACCAACTTACTCTTTTCTTCAATCCATCCTTAAAATCCATAATCAATATAATCAAACACTCTTAAACATATCACAATCAAACAACACACCCTTAAATAATCTATCAAACTCAAACACAACTTCAAATAAGCAAAGAAATCAAAAGAGGAGTTACCAAAGTAATGAAACTTCTTGAATCACCAACTTGATCACTTAGATCTTCCTTCAATTTGAGCTTAAAACATTAATGAGCTGGCCAACACCATGGAAAAGAAGAAAAGAACATAAAGAAACAAAGTCAAACTTTTCCTCTCTTTAAATCTCCACCAAGTATTTCAACATAAGCAATTACCTAAACACCCTCTTACAATTTGTTTTAACTTCCTTTAAAACATTTGCCCTTTTTAGTAAATTCACAATCAACAAATAAAATATCTTCTTCCCTTGACCACCCATTTGACTTGCATATATGTTATATATATTGCCGTATATACAACATATACATTCTCTCAATACACTTCTCTTCCTTTCCAATAACACATATACATTTGATTCAAATCAAACAACAATTATATAAAAACTTCTAGGGCATACTTTGGGATATTACATTTAGCTCTAACTCAAGTGAAGGATTATTCTCTTCTTTTTGGATTGAGGGGAGCTCTTATGATGGTTCCTCTTTAAATTCCTCTATTTCAGCACTTTCTAATATATCAAGGCAACTGGCTACTTCTGAGTAAAAAATATCCAAGTCACGATCTATGGTCAGTGCCAGCTCCAAATTATCAGAAGAACCTATTTGCAAGAAAACATCTAAAACAACTGCGTCAATACAATCAATTAAAGAACAATCCTCATATAATGATGTTGTATGAATAGGAGAAGTGTTAAAAATAGAAAATTCAATCGTTCGTCCCAAGACAGTCATTGATAATTTACCATTTTTAACATCAATCAAGGTGTTGGTTATAGCCATAAAAGGCCTACCCAGTAGAATAGTGTGTGCGGATGGTGTAGGGTTATCTCCTTCCATGTCAAGGACTATAAAATCCACGGGCACTATCAACCCACCAACCTTAACAAACACATCTTCTATAATTCCTTTCAGGAATCTAAGAGATCTGTTAGCTAATTACAAGACCATTTTAGTAGGTTTAAGTTCCCCAAGTTCTAATTCAAGATACACAGAGTAAGGCATCAAATTAACATTGGTTCCTAAATCACACATGCCATTAGTCCCCTTTCCATTACCCATTGTAATTTTAATTATGAAGCTGCCAGGATCATTTAGCTTTGGAGGTAGTTTATGTTGCAAAACAACACTAGCTACCTCTGATACTATCACCTTTTCATTTGGCTCATACCTTTTTTTCTTGGTGTTCAATTCCTTGAAGAATTTGGCATAAGCCGGCATATTTTTTATTGCTTCAAGTAAAGGTAAGTTAATACTTACCTTAGATAGCATGTTGAAGATGTCTAAAAATTGCTTATCTCGTTTATCATTCTTCAATCTGCTGGGGAATGGTATAGGTGGCCGGTAAGGATTACTTGCCTTGTGTAAATCTGCTGAAGGAGATTGCTCCATTGATTTTTCTCCATCACCCTTATCCTTTGGTTCTCCTTCTTTTTTGTTTTCTTGATCACCTGTATTAGTAAAATTATTTCCAACACTTATTATTAATTACCTTGCCACTTCTAAGAACAGTCACTATTTGTGCTTGCTCAGGTTGACTTGAAAATTTTCCTTTCTGTTGAATCTGCATCTGTTGTGCAAGTTGTCCCACTTGGGTCTCCACTTTCTTAAAAGACGCTTCCAATGAATCCAACCTTTTGTTATTCATCTCTTGATTCTTGGTACTGGCTTGGATAAAAGCATGTAAACTATCCTCCAAACTGTCTTTCTTAGGCTGCCTTTGATTTGAAAATTGCCCTGGTGGTTGATTTTGTCTCTGGAGCAGATGGAAAGGCTGTTGGGAATTATTTGTTTCCCACAAAAAGTTTGGATGATTCCACCAACCAGGATTGTAAGTGTTTGAGAAAGGATCTTTCCGGGCCCTTGGTCAATATCCCTCCATAGCGTTAACTTCCTCAGCCTCATTTCCATAAGACTTGTATGCAGAGGGGCATATATTTGCTCCATGCCCAAAAGTTCCACAAATTCCACACACTTCTTGAGTGGATGAAAAAGCATTGTTCTTCATGTTCAGCATCTGCACTTGTCTTGTCAATTCAGCTATCGAATTGACCATCTCACTGTTGGCTTCCACTTGATTTACCCCTTTACTCCTTCCTCTTACACTTTTCTGTTGGGAATTAGCTCCCAACATTTCAAAGATATCATAAGTCTCTTCTGCTGTCTTTTCTCCCATAGCTCCCCCAGCTGCATTATCAACAGTATTCTAAAATTGCTGGGTTAGACCATCGTAGAAAAACTGATTCAGCAGTTGAAGTGGGTAATGATGGTGTGGACACTGAATTAACAACATCTTAAACCTGTCCCAAGCCTCATGAAATAGCTCTCCATCAAATTGAGCAAATTAGCTATTTTTCCTCTTAATTTAGCTGTCTTCTGATGTGAGTAAAATTTGCCCATAAACTTGTTATATACTTGTGTAGATCCTTAATTTTTGACCTAGTCCGATCCAAAGTAATTTTTGTATTGTCTAATATATTTTATTGGTCAAAAATAATTTCTGTTATCTTAATTAAATAATTTTTGCTTTAGTATCTAATTTTTATTAATAAAAATAAAAATAAAAATAAAAATAAAAATAAAAATAAAATAAAAATAAAAATAAAAATAAAAATAAAAATAAAAATAAAAATAAAAATAAAAATAAAAATAAAAATAAAAATAAAAATCGGCGATGGAAAAATCATCTTCGAAAGTCAGCGGGCCCGTGGGCATTTCACCCGCAGAGTTTTTCTACGGGCGAAATGGCCCGCAGGCCTGCTTCGCCCATAGCTGCGGCACCTTTTTTGCCAGCGCAATTTTTCCTGCGGTAAATTTTTTCTTAATAAATAATGTATGCCGTGAGTGACTAGGATTATACATAGAGTTCTTCTATAAATAATGGACTAACAACACAAAAAAGGAGGGAGAAGAATTGGACAGAAGCTTGGAACAAAAATGATCCAAAATTGAGTAGGAAAGGGAGTAAATCAAGCTGATTTTTTGAGAGAGCAGAAAAATAATTCAACCAATTCAAAGGCAAAAAGCTTGTCTTTGACCTTGTTCATCCAAGAAGCAATTTTTGGTGAAACTTACAAAATAAGGTTTGAATTCTTAATTTTTATTTTGTCACAGTAGCTAAATTATCCCTTTATTTCTTTTAATTCAAAAACTTTATAACCTCAACTCACTTTTTCTAAGGTTTGAAAATCTTAAATCATGGCTTTATTTTCCAAAAGTTTAAAGCTATTAGTTTTATTTCTTCAAAACCACAAAACCAAGATTTGCATCCCAAATTATCAAAACCCAAAATTGTGTTCTGTTTCCTTCCAAAAGACTTAAAAATATCTTTTTTTTTGCTTTATAAACTTTAAAATGTTGGTTTATTTTCATAAAACTCCATAAAACTATCAATTGTCTTTCCAAATCCTAAAATTAAAATTATTACTTGAAACCCTAAATTCAAAAATCTTAAAACCCTAATCCAGCTCCAAAACCAAAAACAATGAACCCTAATCTCCTTAAAACCTTAAACCTTAATTTGTTCTAAACCCTAATCCTTTAAAACTTTAAAAAACCATATAAACACAAATGTTTAATTTTACATAGTAAGCTTGAAACCAAAATTTGATGAGTAACCGTAAACTACAAATTAAAAGTATTTTGAAGAGCCAAAACCCTAGTTTCATGATTTCACCATTCAAACCCTAATTTGGTTAATTAAAGTGTCTTACCAACCTTTTAAAACATAAAATCCTTAATCCATTTTAATTCTTTAAAAAGTCACAATAGCTTAAACCCATAAAAATCCAAAACCCTAAACACATGAAATAAAGGATCCTAAATGGAAACAGTAGCTATAATTTGGATTTTTATTTGCCTTATTCAATTCCATATTTGATTATGCTTTGATTTATTTTACATGCTTTAAATTATTTAAGTTCAATGCTTGGTTTATTTAGCTTATCATGGATGGATGTTTACTTTCTATTGATATTTAATATCTTTGATGAATGATTTATTTATGATGAATGATTATTTACTTTTATCAATTTATTTAGATTTCCAAATGTTGTAAGAGGTATGTTTCCACTTGATGGGCACCTCATTAGTTAAATATCATGTAATTTAATTTTCTTTTCTATTTTGGAACCTAAGTAAAGGACATGTTTCTACCTTTCGGTGGGTGTCCTATTTAGGCATGTGATGTAAGGACATGTTTCCATCTTCGGATGGGTGTCCATTTATTTGTTTTGCTTGGACCTTACTTTGATTTTAATATATTGATACTTTCTTTTAATTATTGTGTGTAATATGGATAATGTTGTTATATTTAAGAATTTTATAATATTAAGACCTGTAAAGGAGGCCGGTTCCAATGAACCGGGCGTTATAGGGGTGCTGGGCCATTTCTCACCTTCCCCACACGTACCCAACTTTCTGAACCCATTAGGGGGTTGGGGATTCCTTAGGAATCGAGTCATCCACCCCTTTCTTTTTTCCCAGCCCGTCCGGGTGGCTACTCCATTTTCTCCGGACTTAGGTCCGTGTTCTCTAAGGCCCCGAGCCTAAACAGTGCCGAAGTCGCAAGAACCATTTCACCGGGAGTGGGGGCGAAAATCCCCGCTCATAATGGCAACTCCACTGGGGATAAGAGAAGTTGATTCCATTGGTCTTTATATTATACTATTCTTTCTTGTAATGATATTATCCATTGCATCATATTAGATTGCATCGTGTGCGTGAGTTAGGATGCCCGTGTTATGTGTGTTATATTATGTAAGGGATACCATACTTTTACTCAAGGTATGGAGATCGAGCATGGCATAACCACTCATAGCCTAGTACCATTTGGTATATACTTGCCATGGAACCTAAGTCTTTTTAACCTAAAGACTTAAGCTCATGTAATTGGCCTAGTAACTTTCCTTAGGTTTTACCCCAAATGCATGTTGTTTGACTTTGGTTAATTTATCTTGGCTTAAATCATGGCTTATTTGGTTTTTTCTTTTTCTAATATGACCTAAGTACATTGTAAGCTCAAAATAAATATTTTCTTTAAAAGTCCAAAAGAGCAAAGCTAATTTTAAAATTTTTTTAAGATGGTCTTTGGACATAAGACTTTTCTTTGTCCCATGGCCCAAATACTAAGCCCAAAATTCATTTTTCTAAAATCTTTTACATGGGCTTAGAAACAAAACTATTTTCACCCAATCTTTTCTTGCAAAGAGCTTGCAAATTATTTAGGGCAATTATGAAATACCAAAAATCAATTATGAGCCTAGTTTATACTAAGAATAAATTAACCATGGGCTTGTTTTTGACATGAACCATTAGTTACCTTTTTCAAGTGAGAAATCTATCTATAATAAACCTCTTAATTTAATTTTAATCCAATATAGCATAAAAGCTATTTTACTTGGTTGAACGGATTAAAACCTAATTAATGGGAATTATCATGGATTGATTTCCATTTTAAAAAATATAACTATTGGTTGAACGTCCGAGGGAATTATTCGAAAGCAAGCTACCGCATGTTGGTATTTTGTTCGTGTGTGGATGTTATAAGGTTGGAAGAAACATCCTAATTATCCTTGTTTGTTGATTGTTTGTGCATGCTGTAGACCCTTAATTTGTGACCCAATCCGGTCCAATATGTTTTATTTAGGCCAAAATGATTTTTGTTGTTTAATTGGTCCAAAATAATTTTAATTAAATAGTTTTTGCTTTATTATCTAATTTTTATTAATAAAAATTAAAAATAAATAAATAAAAATCAAAAAATAAAAATAAAAATAAAAAAATCGGAGTCAAAAAAATCGGCAACGAAAAATAGTCGCGCGGGCCCGTGGGTTATTTCGCCCGCAGGAAAATCCTGCGGGCGACGCCCCAGTCCGCCCACTACCGCAGTTTTCTGCGGCAGTTTTTTTTTTCGTCAGCGCATTTTTTCCTGCGGTAATAGTTTTCGACAGCGTAAATTTTCCGATGTAAATTTTTCGAAACCTAATCCAATTAGGTTTCGGTTTTTTTATTAATATTACTTGCCTTAACTAATTAGGATTAAACTACATCAAACCCTTATAAATAAGGACCAAAGGCAACCAAATTGAGGGAGGAAAAATTTCACAGTGAACTTTGAGAATTGGAATCCGAAAGTGAAGTGGAATAGGAATAATTGAATTCAATTGATTTTTAAAGGAGCAGCATCACGATTTAAGCAATTCAAAGGCAAAAAAAGGCTTGTCTTTGGAGCTAGTTCATCCAAGAAGAATTGTTTTTGGAGGAATCATCAAAAGAAGGTATGTTTTAATTGATTTTCTTTAATTGTTTTTACACAGTAGCTAAAATTAGGAAATTGTGTTATTCAAAATTAAAAACTTTTGAACTTTAATTTAGTTTTTCTAAAGTTAAAAACATTAATCTGTGTCTTTATTTCCCAAAGAATTTAAAGTTATTAGTTTTATTTCTTCAAAACCCCAAAACCAAAATTTGTTTTCTAAATTTATAAAATCTTAAAACATGTTCTGTTTCTCACAAAAAAACCTAAAAACATTTTTTCCAATTATATAAATCTTTTCTATTTATAAAAAATTTAATTTGTTTGGTTTATTTTCATAAAATCTCGTAAAAGTATCAAATTGATTTTTAATCCTAAAAGTTCCATGTATCACCCGTAACCATAAATTCTAAAAACACTAAATCCAAATTCAACTTCTAAACCTAAAATAATGAACCCTAATCCTTTTAAAACTTTAAACCCTAATTTTTATGAACCATAATCCTTTTAAAATATTAAAAACCATAAAACCATAAATAGATTAAACTTACACAGTAGCTTAGAAACCCAATAACCAAAAATCACAAATCAAAGTATTTTAAAGTGTTTAAAACCCTAGTTTCATGATTTCACCATTCAAACCTTAATTTGTTTAATCAAAGAGTCTTACCAACCTTTCAAAACATAAAATCCAAATTTATTTTAATTCCATAAAAAGTCACAATAGCTATAAATAGACTTTTATTTGCTTTAGTTAATTCTATACTTGATTATGCTTTGATTTATCTCTTATGCTTTAATTTATTTAACTTCAATACTTGATTGATTTAATTTATCATGGATGGATATTTATTTTATATTTTGATTAATAACTTTGATGAATGATTTATTTATGATGAATGATTATTTACTTTTATCAATTAATTTAGATTTCCAAAAGTTGTAAGAGGTATGTTTTCACTTGGTGGGTACCTCATTAGTTAAACATCATGTAATTGAATTTGCTTTTCTATTTTAGAACCTATGTAAAGGGCATGTTTCTACCTTTTGGTGGGTTTCCTATTTAGGCATGTGATGTAAGGACATGTTTCCATCCTTGGATGGGTGTCCATTTATTTGCTTTGTTTGGACCTTGCTTTGATTTTAATATAATGATGCTTATTTTAATTATTGTGTGTAGTATGGATAATGTTATTATACTTAAGAATTTTATAATATTAAGACCTGTAAAAGAGGCCGGTTCCAATGAACCGGGCGTTGTTGGGGTGCTGGGCCATTTCTCACCTTCCACCCCTTTCTTTTTTCTTGTCCGTCCGGGTGGCGACTCCATTTTGTCCGGACTTAGGTCCGTGTTCTCTAAGGCCCCGAGCCTAAATAGTGCCGAAGTCGCAAGAACAATTCCATCGGGAGCGGGGGCGAAAATCCCCGCTCACAGTGGCGACTCCACTGGGGATAAGAGAAGTTGATTCCATTAATCTTTATATTATTCTATTCTTTCTTATAATAATATTATCCATTGCTTCATATTAGTTTGCATCGTGTGCGTGAATTAGGATGCCCATGTTACCCATGTTGTGTTATGTAAGGGATACCATACTTTCACTCAAGGTATGGAGATCGAGCATGGCATAAACTCTCATAGCCTCGTACCATTTGGTATATACTTGCTATGGGAACCTAAGCCTTTTTACCCAAAGACTAAAGCTCGTGTAATTGGCCTAGTTACTTTCCTTAGGTTTTTTCCCCAAATGCATGTTGTTTGACTATGGTTAGTTTATCTTAGTCTAAATCATGGCTTATTTGGTTTGTTCTTTTTCTAATATGACTTAAGTATATTGTAAGCTCAAAATAAACTTTTCTTTAAAGTCCAAAAAACCAAAGCTATTTTCAAAATTTTTCAAGATGGTCTTTGGACATAAGACTTTTCTAAAAACAAATCAAAAATTCTTTTGCCCATGGCCCAAATACTAAGCCCAAAATCCATTTTTCTAAAATCTTTTACAATGGGCTTAGAAACAAAACTAATTTTCACCCAATCTTTTCTTACAAAGAGCTTGCAAAAATATTTAGGTCAATTATGAAATACCAAAAATCAATTATGGGCCTAGTTTACACTAAGAATAAATTAACCATGGGCTTGTTTTGCCATGAACCATTAGTTACCTTTTTCAAGTGAGAAATCTATTTATAATAAACCTCTTAATTTCGTTTTAATCCAATATAGCATAAAAGCTACTTTAGTTGGTTGAATGGATTAAAACCTAATTAATGGGAATTACTATGAATGGATTTCCATTTTTGAAAATATAACTATTGGTTAAAACGTCCAAGGGAATTATTCGAAAACAAGATGCCCCCCCATGTTGGTATTTTGTTAACCATATACCTAGGAAAAGAGACTCGCCATTCGTGTGTGGATGTTATAAGGTTGGAAGGAGCATCCTAATTATCCTTGTTTGTTGATTGTTTGTGCATACATGCATACATGCATACATTTGCATCTCATATCATTGATCCTCTCTGGTTCACAGCCTTGGATTATGATAGTTCAAAAGCTTACAACAATCCGACCTACGCCGGAGATGAAGTATCTAGCAACGACTCAATCACTTGCTCACCAAAAACAATGGAGCCTGAACAAATTCAAAGGATGGTGGATGAGCCCCCTCAATGCCAAGATGGAAGAAATCAAAGAGGCCCTAGCTGAGACCATGAAGAAACAATTGACTGCAATCTTAAAGAACCATGCTGAGGCATCTGCTAACACCAAGAAACCAAAGGACAAAGGGAAGACCAAAGTTAATGAAGTGGTCATTGATGATGAAAAGGTGATCATTGATGATGATGATGATTGGGCTCAATACTACCAAGATGTTCAAGAAAAGAAGAAAGAACTGAAGTTTGCTGAGAAAGCAACTATTGAAAAGATCGAGACATCCGATGTTGTAAAGATGATTGCGGATTTAGAAAAGAAATTTGAGAAGAAGCTGAAAACTGAAGAGATGTCTGAGATCGACAAACTATTTGAACAAGATGATGAGGTCCCTTATAAGTTTAAGATGCATTCCTTTGCTAAGTACAATGGCACCGAAAATCCCCATCTTCATGTGAAGCAGTATATCACTGCCATGCAATCTGCCCGAGCTACTAAGGCTCAAACCCTAAGGTACTTTATGCTCTCATTGGACCCTGTTGTCCAAAATTGGTTCAATACCTTAGATGATGGAACACAAAAGAGTTGGGATCTACTTTACAAAGCCTTCATCCAACAATATGGATATAATGTTGAGTTAGAAGTTACCTTGATGGAAGTGGAGTCCATTAGGCAAAGGCCGAATGAGAATTTCGTAGATTATGTCAAGAGATGGAGAAACAAGGCCGCTTTACTCAAGAAGAGGCTCGATGAATCCGATCAAATAAGGATGATTGTGAGAGGGGTGTTGCCTAGTCTTCGTGAGAGAATGTCTCATGCACTCATCCATGATTTCAAAGACCTTCTCCAAGCTGGTTTGCAAATTGAAGAATAAGAAAATGAGAAGAGCCGCTTTGCAACAAAAAGGAACGAGAAAGGGAGCTATCAACCTGGTAGCCAAAGCTTGCAAAAGGCCGTCGGTGTTAATGCTACTAAACAAGAAACAAGGAGACAATTTTTGAAATTGGGAAAACCGATGTCTTGGGTTCTCAACAAGTTTCAAAGAAAAGGATTGCTACAACCCTTAAATCCTCGTCCTTTGCCTAATCCTCTCCCACCTAATTTTGACACCAAAGCATTTTGTCAATTCCACCAAATGCAAGGACATGACACGGATAGATGTGTGAGATTGATACATGAGATTTAAAATCTAATTGATAATGGGAAGCTACCCGAGCCCAATAAGCCAAACACCAAAGACAACCCATTACCAAAATTCAATAGGGTACCACCACCGGCAACCTTCATGATTGGAGGAGGTTTGCATGAGGACTTTTTCATGTCTTCCTTTCAAGATGTGGGTGGAGAAGCAACCAAAGAAGAAGAGGCATTTGTCAAAATTGAACAAGCTATGATGGGTAGAGAAGTAGCAATTTGTGTTGTCAATGGGTTTTGGGATTCAAGTGATAGTGATGATGATATTATACCCAAGAAGGAGGAGTGGACTTGGTTTGAGCCCGAAGATGATGCGGTGATGAATACTAGATCTGGTAAGCCTTACGCAAGGCCACCACCTAAGGAGATAGAAAAGAATAAGGGAAAGGAAGTTGAAGTGGAAGAAGATAATGTTGTGCTCAAACAATTAAAAAGAACCCAAGCAAGTGTTAGCATTTGGGACTTGTTAGCTACTTCTAAAAAGCACCGAGAAACTATGGCCAAAGCCCTGGCTAGCATGCCAATTTCTACCTCCACAACACCGAAGGAGTTGATCAACTTCATAAAAATGGGGAAGTAATGAAATGTGAAGAGGTCCAAGAAAAGAGTGAAGTTTGTATGGGAACAATTTCTTTTTCAGATGCGGACTTGCCGGAGGAAGGAAGAGACCACATCTGCCCTCTCTTTATCAAAATAGAAGTCAAGGGGAAGAGGACTCCATGTGTAATGGTCGATGATGGGTCTACCATAAATGTTTGTCCACTTAAGATTTTGCCAAAGTTAGCCATGTCAACAAGAGATCTAAACCCAACCGAGGTAACGATTCATGCTTATGACAACACTAAGAGGCATGCCGAAGGGACTTTCAAAGCGGTTGTCAAGGTTGGTCCAATTGAATCTATTATTGAATTTGTTGTTTGAGACATACCAGTTACCTTCGTCTTACTCTTGGGGCAACCATGGTTTCACCCTCTTGGTGGAGTTCCTTCCACCCTTCATCAAAAAATCAAATTCCCCAATGGAAATGAGACAGTGGTCATTGAAGCTGAAGATAATGAGATTGTTAACGCTCTAATGGTTGAGAGGCCTCTCAATGGTTTTCAAGTGGATACAATTTTTGATGATGAAGTAGTGGACTCCAAAGTCTTGAATATGATGAAGAACATGAACTACCTTCCCGGAGCTGGTCTTGGAAAGGGTAAAGCCTGTTTAACAAAATTGCCAGATTTTAGAACTCAAGCTTCTAAGAAGGGGTTGGGATATGATGAAGCCAATGGTGTTCAGCCAAAGAAGAGTGAGAAGATGAGCTTCCCACCACTTGAAGAGATCTTTGTCAAGGCTCTAGATATGGGACCACTCCAAGGAAAGCCTGAGCCAATCATATTCATGGGTAAGTTAATCCCCGGTTTTGAAATTTTCGTAGATGTTGCTGAGCTAGTGGAGAAAGTGAAGAAAGAGCTCACCCTGTCAATCAACAAAGAATCTAATCCAAAAGAGAAGAATGAAGTTGCCCTGAAAGCCGAGAAGACTCCTGAAGAGATTGCTGCCCTGGTTGAAGAAAAGTTTGAAGACGTCCTGCTTTATGATTATGAGAACAATGATTTTGATTTTGATTTTAATTTGTCTGCTTTGTATGAGGATGATGATCTTTTCTTTTCCAAAATGAATGCAATAAAGTCTGATTTTGCTTACTTGTGTGATGTTTCTCCTGATGGTTGCATACATTCAAATAGCAGTTACATGAGCATCTTTAATATTAATTCTGTTAACACACAATCATTAAATTTGGGAACAACTGAAAATCCTAAAAACATTAGCATAGCATCCGACCTTACTCCTGATGAGAGAGAGAGGTTTGAAAAAATATTCAAAAAATATGAAAAAGTGTTTGCTTGGTCTTATGAAGATATGCCGGGGATAGATTGAGACATAGCCGAGCATCATAGAACGAATTGGTTAAAGAAGAGGTCACTAAGCAAATACAAGTGAAGTTCCTTGAAGTGATAGAATACCCAGATTGGTTAGCCAACATAGTACCCATGCCAAAGAAAGATGGAAGGATAAGAGTCTGTGTGGACTATATAGATTTATACAAGGCTTCCCCTAAGGATGATTTTCCTTTACCTCATATAGATGTTCTCATTGATAGTGCATCCCCTAGTGCGCTCCACTAATTTGTAGATGGATTTTCTGGATACAATCAAGTGTTAATGGCTCAAGAGGATAAAGCCAAAACTGCCTTCATTACTACATGGGGTATATTTTGTTATAGGGTGATGCCTTTCGGCTTAAAGAATGCTGGAGCAACTTACCAAAGGATGGCCACCACACTATTTCATGGCATGATGCACAAAGAAGTTGAAGTATATGTTGATGATATGATGGTGAAGTCGGATATAAGGGAGCAACATTTCCAGAACTTGGAATTATTCTTCGATAGGGCTTTGAAGTATAAGCTAAGATTAAACCCGAAGAAGTGTGTATTCAGTGTTACCTCAGGTAAATTATTGGGACATGTAATTGGTCCAAATGGCATTGAGATTGATCCTGACAAAGTCAAAGCAATCAGGGATATGCCAGCCCCAAAGACGAAGGGATAAGTTCGGGGATTTATTGGTAAACTGCAGAACATTAGCAGATTTATAGCAAAGCTCACGACAATCTGTGAGCCTATCTTCAAGTTGCTTAGAAAGAATTAGCCGGTCGTGTGGAACGAAGAATGTCAAAAGGCCTTTGACCAAATAAAAGAGTATTTGTTGGATCCACCTATTTTGAAACCACCTAAACCCGACAAACCTCTATTACTATACTTAGCAGTAGAAGAAGAGTCGATAGGAGCCATGCTAGCACAAGCAGATCCTAATTATTACTTTAATTAATTTAGTTATTTACCAAGTCGATAGAAGCATCTTTTATTACTTTAATTATTTTTTCATCCTAACAATACACTTTGTGAATTGACAAATGTAAAATCTATGGCAGTCGATAAGTGTAACGTGCAGGCCAGCTTTGCCTCAGCAGATCCAAATAGGCTTCAGTCAAGCAAGACATGTCCAGGTCAGGAGCAAAGTCAGAATCACGAGGCTCAGCTCCATATTGATGCCCAAGTCGGCGAGGATCATAGCATGTACCTTGACGAAGAGCAGCAAGGGGAACGTACATCAAGTATGTCCGCATGGTGATATGAGAAATCTTCCACCAAGGTACCAACCAATGGATATTAACTTAAGAACATGAGTGGATCTAGTCGACCCAGTCTGCATATGAAAAAGCATGATGGAGTAGCTTCCTAGCAGAATGATGAAGTGGCAGGTATCTGGCAAAATCCATGGAGGGAGTATCAAGCAAATAGAGACACTCCTAAAGCCAAATCTGTGAAGAAATAATTAAGATAAAAAAAAGAGGTTCGCTAAGTTGAAAACCCGCAAGGGCAGCTTAGGCAAAAATTAGGATAGCTCGCTAGTTTTGAAAACCCGCATGGGCGGACTAGGCAAAAGTTAGAGCGATAAAAAAAAAGAGAAAACCTAAATTGAAAACCTGAAAGGGCAGTTTAGGTAATTACCTGAAGCAGCAACGGACTCCCAGTCAGTTTAGGTAAGGTCTCGGTTAAAATCACAGGTACCGGCGACAAGCCTCCTTCCAGTTGGTCCATAATATCCAATACTCGTGGATCAATATCGCCGTCAGAAGAAACAAGCAAGAATTGGCCGAGCAAGCAAAGACAAAGCATGCGTCCCCATGCCTTAGTAGGAGCCAAATGAGAGAAACAAAAGTCAATCAAAGGAGCAAGTAGAATTTTTTCACCTCTCATCAACTGAAGAACTTCGGGTTTTGGAATTTGAAATAACATCTGCATTTTCTCTTGAGTCTTGGAAATCAATGTGGGTAACGCCATTTGTTGATTATTGGGATGTCCAAGGATGGCCTCAAATTCTTCAATCAAGGGACATATTTCAAAGCCATTAATTATAAATACCCTAGAATCCGTATCCCAGAAGGAAGCCACAGCATGTAAAAAGGAGTGGTCCAATTTGACATTTTGAAAACATTTTAAAACATCAAGCTTTGACCATGAAATTTGCTTCCAATGGATGGCATACATATTCTTAAATAGAATTTTTATTTTCTTTAAATGGTGCTCGGTCATGGTTGATGAATAAAGGAGAATTAAAATTGCTAAAAGAAGTCTTCACGTTGAAAGAGAGAGATTTTTGGTTTATGAATTAAAAGGGGCATGCAAGGTGATTTATATAAAAGAAAATAAACCTTTTCCAAAAGTGAAATGTAAAAGATGATGGGAAAGGATAGACCATATGGCATAAGGAAAGGAAGTGACAATTTCCTTTACCACATTTGATTTGGTTTAACAAAAGAAGGTGGATATTAATTGTAACACCTCTATACCCTGTATACGTACCAAGCATGCTTAAACGATCGTAATATACGTATACTGAATATAGAAAATGCCACGGTTTAAAAAGACACAACAAATATCTTTGTAAATAAGTGAAACCAATCTCAAACAAATAAAAGAAATCCAAAAGACACTATATATAAAATGTTTAATAATTCACAGCGGAAGTTATTACAAATATGCTATAAATCAAAGTTTACAAAACATAGAATATATACATGATTGGCAGCTCTTCTCTGATCTTTAAGTCCCAAAAGAAAAATCCTCAATGTCTAGTCTCACTTGGTCTCGAGGAGCTCTCAGGTTCAACTCTGTCACCTGCGCGATCAAACACTATCGCGCTAAGCCATCGGCTTAGTAGTACAAAATATACCAACATTATACTTTAAGGCAAAGTAATGTTACACATCTAAATCATAAAGTTAACATCATAAGTGAAAAGCTAACATCACACCTTTATATTTCATAAACCATACACATAGAAGCACATCACATTACCACATCATACTACATTCAATGTCATAACAATATTCATATTACATCTTCATAGTTCCATTGATTTTACCATTCAAGAATCACATTATATACAAAGACAAGCATGGACCCAAAACACTCTAATATGCCATTCAATTTT
Source organism: Garcia nutans (assembly GCA_947685225.1). NCBI lineage: Eukaryota > Viridiplantae > Streptophyta > Magnoliopsida > Malpighiales > Euphorbiaceae > Garcia > Garcia nutans. The sequence goes on along the minus strand of CANTUV010000012.1, from coordinate 17,707,288 downwards.
CAGAGTTAATGCTTTGGTTTTATTATCACATTTATCATTATCATAAACCCAACTAGGCTTCAAGGATTAGGTTCAACCAAGCTTCAAGGGGAACAAAGCATGCTAAGTATCAACCCAACTTGGCTTCAAGAACCAACCCAACCTAGGTTCAAGGGTTGTAACATCTCAATTAGGCTTCAAGGATCAAATCCAACCTAACTTCAAGAGAATGTTACCAATAGGCATGCCACCAATAACAAAACTCTGAAAATGAATTACACATTAGACACACAATTCACTTATTATTTCATTCATAATTCTCATCATCAATTAGGCAAACATGCCTTATGTTCTTTCAATGGAATCATCATAGCCAATCACAATGGCTTCATATCATTTCATATCTCCATTCATATTATACATATAGCATCATTGGTATAACATTTCAAAGTACATTATTCATATAACACATTACCATTCACAAGATTCACAATGCATAATACATAACCTTGTTCATATAGTATCATATGCATTATCAAATGTAAGTTCAATCTCAACCATGTAAGAAGAGCAAGGAAAAATCACAGTAGCCAACACACTCAAGGGACACGGCCAAGCTTGTGGTCGTGTCTCTCAACCAAAAGCAACAGAAGCAAACATGGGCAAGGGACACGGCCGTGTCTTCTCCAAAATTTATCCAACACGGCCAAATTTCCTAAGACTTGGCCGTGTCTCTAAAAAATCCTTAGTTTGGCCGTGTCTCTTCCTTGGTTTGGCCGTGTCTCTCATTAATAAAACCTTAAACATAATCAAAACTCCTTTGATTGAATTAAGAACACCTTATACACAACATGACCTCATTCAAATGAATATAATCAATGTCATGAACACTTAATTTACATATTCATCACAATATATACACTAACAATACATCAACAATACATTTGATCACTTACCACTTCAAAACCCTAAAACCAAACATCACCCTTAACTTACCATCTTCAAACCAAAACCAACACCAATTCAACCTTTTAACTTACAATCAATTTAACACTTATAAACACATCTTAAACACACTTATTCATAAAATCAACAATTTATAAATCACCTCAAACACCACTTCAAAATAACAAAGGAAAACAAGAGAGTACTTACCTAAATTGAAGAAATTCCACAAATCCCCAACTTAATCCTTTGATTCTTCCTTCAAATTGAATTTGAATTAAACAAATCTCACTCTTGCTCCCTTCCTTTGAAATGGCCGGCCAACATATGAGAAAGAGAAGAAGAAAAGAAAAAATGAAGACAAGTCAACTTCTCTTCTTCTTTAAATCTCCACCAAGTAATTCTAACAAAGTAAAATTACTTAAATGCCCTCATCCATTTAACTTAACCTTTGTCACTTATATGCCCATTAAAGAAATTTCACATATCACACATAAATATCCTCTTCCATTGACCATCCCTTTTGACTAATGTATATGTTATATATATATAACCATATACCCAACATATACACTTTCTCTCTACACATTACTTTCCTTTTTTAAACAATACATAAACATTCTCTTTTCAATTTCTTTTCTTATCAACATAACATATACACAAAATTCAAACAAACAACAATTATATCCAAACTTCTAGGGCACACATTGGGATATTACATTAATTATGATGTATTATATATATATATAAATTGGCAGCAACAAAAAATATGCAAAAAAAAAAGAAAAAAGGAAAAGAAGGATTACACTAAAGAGGAAAATTGTATATTATTTTACAATTGCTACAATATTTACATATCACTAAGAGGGTAGGTCACCAAATAAAGACTTGAAAAGTCGTCGCTTGTTGGAGGAGGCGGCAAATTACTCGTCCCGGGATCATCCGAAGCAGAAGCACTAAAATCCCTATTGCCTTGGAGTTCCGATTTGTCATGGTCCTCATCAGAAGCAGACGAAAGGATCTCATGCTCATCAGTCTAGGGGCTTCTCGATGAAGAAGCATCGGGATCCCTCATTCTCTAAAATTGAAAGTCACGTGTGAGCGGGGATTTTTGCCCCCACTCCCGGTGGAATGGTTCTTACGACTTCGGCACTGTTTAGGCTCGGGGCCTTAGAGAACACGGACCTAAGTCCGGAGAAAATGGAGTCGCCACCCGGACGGGCCGGAAAAAAGAAAGGGGTGGATGACTCGATTCTTAAGGAATCCCCAACCCCCTAATGGGTTCGGAAAGTTGGGTACGTGTGGGGAAGGTGAGAAATGGCCCAGCACCCCCACAACGCCCGGTTCATTGGAACCGGCCTCCTTTACAGGTCTTAATATTATAAAATTCTTAAGTATAATAACATTATCCATACTACACACAATAAAAAGAAAGCATCATTTTATTAAAATCAAAGTAATGTCCAAACAAAACAAAACAAATAAATGGACACCCATCCAAGGATGGAAACATGTCCTTACATCACATGCCTAGATAGGACACCCACCAAAAGGTAGAAACATGCCCTTTACATAAGTTCTAAAATAAAAGAAAATTAAATTACATGATGTTTAACTAATGAGGTACCCACCAAGTGGAAACATACCTCTTACAACTTTTGGAAGTCTAAATTGATTGATAAAAGTAAATAATCATCCATCATAAATAAAATCATTCATCAAAAGTATTTAAATATCAATAAAATAAACATCCATCCATGATAAATTAAATAAATCAAGTATTAAAATTAAATAAATTAAAGCATAAGAAATAAATCAAGGTATAAATAAATATGGAATTGAATAAAACAAATAAAAGTTCAAGTATAGCTACTATTTCTATTTAGGGTTATTTATCTCATGTGTTAAGGCTTTGGAAATTCTAAAGTTTAAGCTACTATGACTTCTTAGGTAATTAAAATAGATTAGGTTTTATGTTTTTTAAAGGTTGGCAAGACACTTTGATTTAACAAATTAAGATTTGAATGATGAAATAATAAAACTTGAGTTTTAGACACTTTTGAAATATTTTTAATTCATGATTTGAAATAATGATTTAAGCTACTATGACTTTTTTTTGAGTTTTTTATGTTTTTATGTTTTTTATGTTTTAAAGGGTTTAAAGTTCATAAAAATTAGGGTTTAAGGTTTTAAAAAGGTTAGGGTTTATTACTTTAGGTTTAAAAGATGATTTTTGGATTTTAGGCTTTTGAAATTTAGGATTCTCGGCCATAAATTATTTTTATGGGTTTAAATAGCAATTTGATATTTTATGAGATTTTATGAATTTAAACACATGAATTGAAGTTTTTATAAGTAGAAAAGATGTTTTTTAAGGTTTTTTGAATGAAAAAGAACCTAATTTAAAATTTTAATAGAAACAGAATTTTATTTTGGTTTTGTAGAAAAATATGTTAAATGAGTGTTTTAAGGTTTTTAAGAAGAAAAAATAACAATTTTGAATCCTTTTAGAAAAGAAAGTCACGTTTTTAATGTTCTAAACTTGGAAAAATTAAATTAAAACTCTAAGATTTTTGATTTAAAAAACTTAAGTTTTATAGATTTGGCTATTGTAAAACATAAATCAAAAGAATTAAAACATACCTTCTTTTGTTGATTCTCCAAAAAATAACTCTTCTTGGATGAACTATCTCCAAAGACAAGCTTTGATTGCCTCTTTTCTTCTCCCTTTTTTGTGCTACTACTGCTATAAATATCAATTGAATTGAGTTTTCCCTTTCCTTCCTTGATTTGGTTTCAAAACCTAAAGCTATCATGAAAAGTTTTTCCTCCCTTGATTTGGTTTAATTGGTCCTTATTTATAGTGGTTTTTAGGTTGTTTATTCCTAATTAATTAAGGTAAGTAATAATAATAAAAAAAGAAATTAATACCTAATTGGATTGCAGCTGAAAAATTTGTGATGGCGAAAATTCTGGCGACGGACCCATGGGCGTGCCAGCCCGCAGGCCTGCGGGCGAGCCACTGTTGGCCCGACGTGCCCGCGTGACCACTTTTCGCTGCTGATTTTTTTCCGACTCCAATTTTTATTTTAATTTTTATTTGTTTATTTTCATTTTTTACTACTAAAAATTAGATACTAAGGTAAAAATTATTTAATTAAAATTATTTTGGACCAATTAAACAACAAAAATCAATTTGGACTAAATAAAGCATGTTGGATCGGATTGGGTAAAAAATTAAGGGTCTACAGTTTGCCCCCTGCTTGAATGATCTGAAACCTTAGTGAAAGAGAGTGAAAAGCAATAAGACTTAATTTTTGAGGTTTTGGGTTCTGGACCCGAGAGATTGGTTTAACTCATCTGACCTTTTATCGGTTGAGAATTCTAGCATAACTGGTTGTTCCATTTTTACGAATTGTAGGTCTTTACCCACCAAAAATAGATCTTTATCCATTAGAAACTATGTCTTTTACCTAGGAACATGGATCTTTATCCATTGGAGATTGGGTCTTTACCCGAAAAAATGGATCTTTATCCATTGGAGGTCGGGTCTTTACCCTTGAAATATGGATCTTTATCCATTTGAAATCGGGTCTTTACCCTTGAAACAAGGATCTTTATCCTTCAAACTTTGGGTCTTTACCCTTTGAAACATGGATCTTTATCCATTGAAAATCGGGTCTTTACCCTTGAAACATGGATCTTTATCCATTGGAAATCGGGTCTTTACCCTTGGAACATGGATCTTTATCCATTGAGATCGGGTATTTAACCTTGAAAATGGATCTTCATCTTTTGAGATCGGGTCTTTACCCTTTGAAACATGGATCTTTATCCATTCAAAATCGGGTCTTTACCCTTGAAACATGAATCTTTATCCATTGGAAATCGGGTCTTTACCCTTGGAACATGGATCTTTATCCATTGAGATCGGGTCTTTACCCTTGAAAATGGATCTTCATCCTTTGAGATCGGGTCTTTACCCTTAAAAATGGATCTTCAACCTTTGAGATCGGGTCTCCGCCCTTGAAAAGTGGATCTCCATCCTTTGAGATCGGGTCTTTACCCTTAAAAATGGATCTTCATCCTTTGAGATCGGGTCTTCACCCTTGAAAATGGATCTTAATCCTTTGAGATCGGGTCTTTACCCTTAAAAATGGATCTTCATCCTTTGAGATCGGGTCTTCACCCTTGAAAATGGTTCTTTATCCTTTAAGAATGGGTCTTCACCCTGTCTTCAGCTCTTTTAGCTGGATTGGTCTTTTGTCTTTTGCATCTTTCTTCTTTTGAGAGTTCTAATTGTTCCATTCTTTTGTTCTTTGTTTTTGCAAAGATTTAGTTATTTTTAATTGGACCTTATATCCTTTCCTTGCCCCCCTACGTGGCAAAATATTTGTAAGTGAGTTTAAAAATATTTGGTATATAAACCCAAAAAATTGAAAAGGAGAAACTTTGCCCCCTGTGTAGGCTCAAACCAAAGATTTTTTTCCATGCAAGCTTTGATTGATGTTGTTGTTGCCTAGTTCTTCGTACAAGCACTTATTTCTTCTCTTCGTAAAATGACTGGAGCTTTCTCAAGCAATGGGCTTTCCATGCCCCCCTGATTTTGACATCTTCTTTTGATTCTTTACTTCGCGAGGTGTTTGCTGTTCATTTTTCCAAAGAATAGACAACACAAGACAAGAAAGTGCGATGTGATATGCTCATGTATGCATGATATGCATGAATAATACTTACAGTGGTTCCATGACTCACAGACCGAGGTGATCAGTAGAAGTATTCTCATTGGTTCCGTTTTGATGCTTGTTCAAGTCTTGCATTGGAATGATTGAAAGCTTTGCATCTGTGGCTTTTATCTTCAAGATGATGAAAACACGAGTGGTGGAGATCCCAAGTTGCAGAGTCAGGGATTCATCTATTTCGAGCTATATTTAGCATGTCGGTTGATGACCTTGCCAATAATCATTTCCTTTGCCCAATGTGTCCTTTGGAGGTTCAACATACTTCCCTTAACTTGAAGGCTTTGTATGACAAAACATTTTTTTTTGAATTATAATTTTGAAATCTAATGTTGGCTTTGCCAAATTAATGTCAATGTACCTCAGGACTTGATTTTTCCAAATTAACATATCTATAACATGATAACCCTAGCTACCATACTAAACTCAGGAATTATTTAAGCAAGAATTGTTGCACTTTAGATAGGCACATACACATTACTTGGTCAAAGGTCTCATTTGAGTTTAAATATTATCTATCTCATATGCATGCTTATTCAAACTATCTCCACTAATAGACTCTACCTACCAAGAGAGATCAATAGGTCTTTGATAGGCTTGAAACGGGGTCTGTGAGGGAAACATGCTTAAGTGAAGGCCATTTTGAGATTGGAGCTAGTGTGACACAATGGACAAATCCTTACACTACAAATTTCTTGTTGGAACTTTAGACAATTGGGAGCAATCTTTCTAGACTCCAAATTCCTTCTATATCTTCTTGGCATTAATTTGGATCTTACTAGGACATTTTTTACCCTTGCAAAAAGTTTGGTTCCTAAATTCATTTCTTTTCTTCTTCTTCCTTTTCTTTATTTCTCATACTCTTCCCTTTTCTTTCTCTTTTTGTCCTTCTTTCTTGTTGGACTACATAACTTTCAAGAACTGGGTGGTCTTCCTCCTTTTCTCCAATTTTAATTGAATCTTTGGTTGGGTTGGACCAACCCAAAAAAGGTCTTTATGAACCAAATAGAAGCTTTTGGCTGCTTTAGGTAAAAGAGAACTCAATTGGCTTTTTGATCCATTTTGGGTTTTTTTTTCTTCTTCTTCTTTTTTTTTTCTATTCTTTTTTTTTCTTTCTTTTCTTTTCCCATTCTCTCTTTTTTTTCTCCTTTTTTTTTTGGTTCTAGCTCAAACATAGTTGTCTTGTTTGTACCAACTTGGGCTTCCAATAATGGATGAGTGGAGTAACATAAATCTTCTTTAATAGGGATAAATCATTTATTACTCCAATGTTGATGTTGTCTTGGAGATATTAAGGGAACTTCAACTACCCTTATGGTCTTGAGAACTTCAACTATCCACATGATCTTGATTAATCATTGCTTTCTTTGATCTTCTTTCCTCTTCATTTTAGTGATCATAAGACTTGTCAAAAGTATCACAACAGCTCAAGATAGGTTGTTGAGGTTTGTATGCCAATGAAAAGAAAGCTAAAATTTTATGAAGGCTCAAAGGGACAACTAGGGATTGATATTTAATAGGGTGGATACTAGTTGTTGGCTTATCAAACAATGCCTAGATCATTTCTCCCTTAAATAAGCATAGTTCAATTTCGCCTCGAAAATTTGTCAAAGCATGTTCTAAGACTGACTAAGACCTAGACAAAGATAATTATGCAGGAGCTCTCTCTAAGTAAGCATACACAACTCAATGCTATAGAGTAATTCCCTCATCTAGTAAAGTCATTCGAGTCATGATGCCTAGACACATTAATTTATAAACATTAAGCTAAATTCCTCATTGGTTGAGCACCAAAATGAACAAAGACCAACAAAATTTTGATGAAAGTAATTTATTTAAAGCAACTTTAAGTTTGAAAAGCACAATAGTTCAAAATATTAAAGAAAGTAAAATTGAAAAGCAACATTCAAGCTAAGGAAAGTTTGTTGAGTTTAAGCTTCTTGTTCTTTCATATCTTCAATATCCCCATCTTGAAAGTATGATAAAAAAAAATCTTCTTCCAATCCTTTTCCCACCATGAAAGTTACTGGTGGTGGCACTCTTCCAATTTTAGGCAAAGGGTTGTCCATGGTATTGGGCTTATTCGGCTCGGGTAGCTTGCCACTATCAATCAAATCTTGGATCTCATGCCTTAATCTGGTACACCTATCAGTCTGATGTCCTTGAGTCTGATGAAATTGACAAAAAGCCTTAGTATTAAATTTTGGGGGTAATGGACTAGGTAAAGGTCGAGGAGCCAATGGTTGTAACAATCCCTCCTTCATTAGTTTCTCCAACATTTTTGACAGAGGTTCCCCCAAGTCTGAAAATTTACGCCTCTTTATTGGTTCAGTTGTTGCATTTTTCTCAACACCTCTTCTTTTCTTTTGATTTTGCTCATTGAGGTGGTAGTCGCTCCTATTGCTCCATTTGGACAGCATATGGTTCGGCTGATCTTGTAAAATAGGGATTGATCCTTCATTTTTCATTTGATCTTTATTAGTGAACATATTCTCCGTTAATGCTGCCTTTCCCCTTTTTCTTATGTCAATGGGAGATGCGTTATTGTTGATGATCTCCAGAATTTCAATCAACTGGGCCTTCATAATTTCAACCAATTGGTCTTGTAGTTCGGCCATCCTAGCTTTGACAACTTCATCAATTATATCCCTTAGCTGGTTTGCATTCATCCTTCCAATGAGGCACTTGAATTAAAGTCAATGTTGTAGATGGTATTGTTGTATGCTCTTGAATTGTCGTACTTCAGGTCTATAAGCCATAGAGGATCAATGATATGAGATGCAAATGTATGTATGCGTGTTTGCACAAACCACAAACAAGGATAATTAGGATGTTCCTTCCAACCTTATATCATCCACACACGAATGGCGAGTCTCTTTTCCTAGGTATATGGTTAACAAAATACCAACATGGGGTATCTTGCTTTCAAATAATTCCCTCGGATGTTTTTACCAATAGTTATATTTTCAAAAATAGAAATCAATCCATGATAATTCCCATTAATTAGGTTTTAATCCATTCAACCAACTAAAGTAGCTTTTATGCTATGTTGGATTAAAACGAAATTAAGAGGTTTATTATAAATAGATTTCTCACTTGAAAAAGTAACTAATGATTCATGCCAAAAACAAGCCCATGGTTAATTTGTTCTTAGTGTAAACTAGGCCCACAATTGATTTTTGGTATTTCATAATTGACCTAAATATTTTTGCAAGATCTTTGTAAAAAATGGTTGGGTGAAAATAGTTTTGTTTCTAAGCCCATTGTAAAAGATTTTAGAAAAATGGATTTTGGGCTTAGTATTTGGGCCATGAGCCAAAGAATTTTTGATTTGTTTTTAGAAAAATTTTATGTCCAAAGACCATCTTAAAAATTTTTGAAAATAGTTTTGGTCTTTTGGATTTTAAAGAAAGAAAAAAATTTTATTTTGAGCTTACAAATGTACTTGGGTCATATTAGAAAAAGAACAAACCAAATAAGCCATGATTTAAATCAAGATAAATTAACCATAGTCAAACAACATGCATTTGGGGTAAAACCTAAGGAAAGTAACTAGGCCAATTACATGAGCTTTAGTCTTTGGGTTAAAAGGCTTAGGTTCCCATAGCAAGTATATACCAAACGGTACAAGGCTATGAGTGGTTATGCCATGCTCGATCTTCATACCTTGAGTGAAAGTATGGTATCCCTTACATAACATAACACGGGTAACACGGGCGTCCTAACTCACGCACACAATGCAATCTAAGATGATGCAATGGATAATATCATTATAAGAAAGAATAGAATAATATAAAGACCAACGGAATCAACTTCTCTTTTCCCCAGTGGAGTCGCCACTGTGAGCGGGGATTTTCGCCCCCACTCCCGGTGGAATGGTTCTTGCGACTTCGGCACTGTTTAGGCTCGAGGCCTTAGAGAACATGGACCTAAGTCCGGAGAAAATGGAGTCGCCACCCGGATGGGCCGGGAAAATGAAAGGGGCGGATGACTCGATTCCTAAGGAATCCCCAACCCCCTAATGGGTTCGGAAAGTTGGGTACGTGTTGGGAAGGTGAGAAATGGCCCAGCACCCCCACAACGCCCAGTTCATTGGAATCGGCCTCCTTTACAGGTCTTAATATTATAAAATTCTTAAGTATAATAACATTATCCATACTACACACAATAAAAAGAAAGCATCATTATATTAAAATCAAAGCAATGTCCAAACAAAACAAAGCAAATAAATGGACACCCATCCAAGGATGGATACATGTCCTTACATCACATGCCTAGATAGGACACCCACCAAAAGGTAGAAACATGCCCTTTACATAAGTTCTAAAATAAAAGAAAATTAAATTACATGATGTTTAACTAATGAGGTACCCACCAAGTGGAAACATACCTCTTTCAACTTTTGGAAGTCTAAATTGATTGATAAAAGTAAATAATCATCCATCATAAATAAATCATTCATAAAAAGTATTTAAATATCAATAAAATAAACATCCATCCATAATAAATTAAATAAATCAAGTATTAAAATTAAATAAATTAAAGCATAAGAAATAAATCAAGGTATAAATAAATATTGAATTGAATAAAACAAATAAAAGTTCAAGTATAGCTACTATTTCTATTTAGGGTTATTTATCTCATGTGTTAAGGCTTTGGAAATTCTAAAGTTTAAGCTACTATGACTTCTTAGGTAATTAAAATAGATTAGGTTTTATGTTTTTTAAAGGTTGGCAAGATACTTTGCTTAAACAAATTAAGATTTGAATGATGAAATAATAAAACTTGAGTTTTAGACACTTTTGAAATATTTTTAATTCATGATTTTAAATAATGATTTAAGCTACTATGACTTTTTTTTGAGTTTTTTTTTTCTGTTTTTTATGTTTTAAAGGGTTTAAAGTTCATAAAAATTAGGGTTTAAGGTTTTAAAAAGGTTAGGGTTTATTGCTTTAGGTTTAAAAGATGATTTTTGGATTTTAGGCTTTTGAAATTTAGGATTCTCGGCCATAAATTATTTTTATAGTTTTAAATAGCAATTTGATATTTTATGAGATTTTATGAATTTAAACACATGAATTGAAGTTTTTATAAGTAGAAAAGATGTTTTTTAAGGTTTTTTGAATGAAAAAGAACCTAATTTAAAATTTTAATAGAAACAGAATTTTATTTTGATTTTGTAGAAAAATATGTTAAATGAGTGTTTTAAGGTTTTTAAGAAGAAAAAATAACAATTTTGAATCCTTTAAGAAAAGAAAGTCACATTTTTAATGTTCTAAACTTGGAAAAATTAAATTAAAACTCTAAGATTTTTGATTTAAAAAACTTAAGTTTTATAGATTTGGCTATTGTAAAACATAAATCAAAAGAATTAAAACATACCTTCTTTTGTTGATTCTCCAAAAAATAACTCTTCTTGGATGAACTAGCTCCAAAGACAAGCTTTGATTGCCTCTTTTCTTCTCCCTTTTTCGTGCTACTGCTGCTATAAATATCAATTGAATTGAGTTTTCCCTTTCCTTCCTTGATTTGGTTTCAAAACCTAAAGTTATCATGAAAAGTTTTTCCTCCCTTGATTTGGTTTAATTGGTCCTTATTTATAGTGGTTTTTAGGTTGTTTATTCCTAATTAATTAAGGTAAGTAATAATAATAAAAAAAATAAATTAAAACCTAATTGGATTGCAGCTGAAAAATTTGCACTGGCAAAAATTCTTGCGATGGGCCCGTGGGCGTGCCAGCCCTCAGGAGCCTGCGGGCGAGCCACTGTTGGCCCAACGGGCCCGCGCGACCACTTTTCGCTGACGATTTTTTTTCGACTCTGATTTTTATTTTTATTTTTTTAATTTTTATTTGTTTATTTTCATTTTTTACTTCTAAAAATTAGATACTAAGGTAAAAATTATTTAATTAAAATTATTTTGTACCAATTAAACAACAAATATCATTTTGGACTAAATAAAGCATGTTGGATCGGATTGGGTCAAAAATTAAGGGTCTACAGTTTACGGAAATTTTGTTCGGATTGGTGATATAAACTTTCAAAATGAGAAGCCTGCTGACGACTTGCAGCCAACTCTTCTTGAAGTTTCTTATTTTGTTCTTCGAGCATCCGCTGTGAGCCAAGAAGGAAAAAGGTAAGAGCATACATAATCATGCATACATATAGCATAAACTATTATGAAATGAGGAACGTACCAGGTAGTTCTGTAACACCCCTATACCCCGTATACGCACACTACAAACTACAACACCTGTAATATACGTATACCAAATACAGGAGTGTCACGGTTTATAATAAGCAAACAAATCTTTCAATTTAACAACATTATAAGAAAACTTAAAACATTCAAATAATATTATAAAATACAATAGATAAAACGTTTATTTGATACGCAGCGGAAAATGTAGCGGTATTTACAAATACATATACATCAAAAATCCAATTTTACAAAACATAACATTTATACATGTTTGGCAGTTCGTCTTTGATCTTTAAGCCCACAATCAACACTTCAGAGTCTAGACTCAACTCGGTCTAGTTGAACTCTCTGGTTCTACCCTGTCACCTGCGCGATGAACCACAATCGCGCTAAGCCAACAGCTTAGTGGTATAAAACACAATAACAATATGCTTTAATGCAATGTCAATGTCACAATTCAACAATAAAGACAATATTCATAAATGATATATTAATATTTTTCATAACACTACATTCCATTATTTTATTCAATTGTTTCACCATTCATGAATCACATTGAAACAAAGACAAGCATGGGCCCAAAAGACACTAATATGCCATTCAACTTTCAAAGTTAATGTTTTGGTTCAATTATCACATTTATCATTATCATTGTCCCATATAGGCTTCAAGGATTAGGCTCAACCAAGCTTCAAGGGGAACAAAGCATGCTAAGTATCAACCTAACTTGGCTTCAAGAACCAAACCTAGCGTCAAGGGTTGTAACATCTCAACTAGGCTTCAAGGACTAGACCCAACCAAGCTTCAAGGGGAGTTAAGCATGCTAAACTTCAACCCAACTTGGCTTCAAGGATCAAGCCCAACCTAGCTTCAAGAGATTGTTACTATTAGGCATGCCACCAACAACAAAACTCTGAAAATGGAATAACATATTAAACACACAATTCATTCATTATTTCATTATCAATTTCATTCTTATTTCTTCATAATCATCTAGGCAACCATGCCTCAATTATTTCATTTGTAATATTATAGCCAACACAATGGCTTCACATTTCTTCATAATCATCTAGGCAACCATGCCTCAATTATTTCATTTGAATCATTATAACCAATCACAATGGCTTCACATCTTATCATATCTCAATTCACATTAAAGCAATTCATCATTAAAGTATCCATAACCAATTGCATTGAACATACATTTTGAATGATCATCATATCTTTCACATTATGCAAATCATAACATTAATCAAATGTATCAACAATGTAATAGATTACTTAACACATTTACAACCAAATGTGTTAAGCCCCAATGTCATGTAAATGTATGCAATAATGTAGGGTTTGTACTTACCTCAAGAACAACTCACACCAATCTATACACTTTCTCTTCCAAGAATTCTTCACTACTTGGATTAGGGCAACTCAACCTCTTCACAACCTAATTCAAAAGGAATAATACACACTTATTTAAAAATACACATGAATTCCAATACACTTATTCACCTATTAGTCTCATACTAGACCCATAGATCACAAAATACAAGCCAAAACCACTATCTACGTCCCCACGGTCGTGGCCTCACAACCCCATGGTCGTGGTCTCAATCTAGCATCGTCAGAAACACACAATCTATCTTTGAACCAAAGGCTACCATCGTTTCTCACATGGAAATCTCGGCTCTCCCCATTGGCAATCTGACATAATCTTCTGAATTTTCTCATCAGCCAATTGAGCCTCTTTAATTTGATCCAACAACACCAGTCTCAACTGCAATTGAGTCAACAACACACCATCATCTCATGATTCAAAACTAGCATGCAACGCTCTCAACTCAACAAGTAACGAGAGCGAATAAATAGTCAAACCTGCTAAAGACTTTCGACTCAAGGCATCAGCAACAACATTCGCCTTACCAGGATGATAATCAATCAAACAGTCGTAATCTTTGATCAACTCCAACCACTGTCTTTGCCGAAGATTAAGCTTTCTTTGAACCCCCAAATATTTCAAACTCTTATGATCCGTGTAAATAAAACATTTCTCTCCATACAAGTAGTGTCGCCAAATCTTCAAAGCAAAAACTATGGCTGCTAACTCCAAATCATGCGTCAGATAATTAAGCTCATGCGGCTTCAACTGCTGAGAAGCATAAGCTATAACTTTACCCTCTTGCATCAAAACACAACCTAAACTATTATGTGAAGCATCACTGTAAATCACATATGGTTTATCTTCCATAGGTAAAGCAAGAACAGGCGCTTGAGTCAACATCTCTTTCAACTGCTCAAAACTAGCTTGACACTGATCTGTCCACACAAATCTAACTCCCTTTCAAAGTAATCTGGTGAGTGGAGTAGCTATCAAAGAAAAACCTTTCACAAACCGTCAATAATAGCCTGCCAAACCCAGAAAACTTCTAACTTCAGTCACAGACTTCGGTGGACTCCAATTCAAAATGGCCTCAACTTTACTCGGATCAACTCTTATACCATCTGCTGAAACTATATGACCTAGAAAAGTCACTTGATCAAGCCAAAACTCACACTTCGATAGCTTAGCATACAATTGCTTTTCTCTCAAAGTTTGCAACACAATCTGCAAATGCTTGTCATGATCCTCTTCATTACGTGAATACACCAAAATATCGTCAATAGAGACCACCACAAACTGATCCAGATAAGGTCTAAACACCCTATTCATCAAATCCATGAAAGCTGCAGGTGCATTTGTTAATCCAAAAGGCATCACTAAAAACTCATAATGCACATACCTTGTGCGGAAAGCTGTCTTAGGAACATCTTCCTCTCTGACCCTCAACTGATGGTACCCTGATCTCAAATCAATCTTAGAAAACACTGCTGCTCCCTTCAAATGATCAAAGAGATCATCAATCCTAGGCAAAGGATACTTATTCTTGATAGTCACCTTGTTCAATTGCCTATAATCAATGCACAACCTCAAAGTACCATCCTTCTTCTTTACAAACAAAACAGGATCTCCCCAAGGAGAAACACTAGGGCGCACAAACCCTTTATCCAACAACTCCTGCAACTGCACCTTCAACTCTCTCAACTCAGCAGGTGCCATTCGATAGGGAGTAATAGAGATGGGAGTGGTACCAGGCAACAAATCGATACCAAACTCAACTTCTCTCTCAGGGGGTAACCCTGGCAACTCCTCTAGAAAAACATCTGAAAATTCCACAACTGTGGGTATACGATCAAGTTGAGAACCCACTACTCTGGTATCCACAACATGAGCAAGATAAGCATCACACCCTTTTCTAATCAACTTCCTAGCTACCACAGCTGAAACAAACAAGGATGCATGTTGTCTCTGCTCACTAGATACCATCACACTTCTACCATCACCGGTTCTCAAAGTAAGACACTTCTTTTGACAGTCTACCATAGCTCCATGCTTAGACAACCAATCCATGCCTAAGATCAAACCATATTCCTTAAAAGGCATTTCAATCAAATCACCCAAAAATTCCTCACCTTGCACCACAACTGAACTATCACGATGCACCTTACTCACCACAACACTATGCCCTAAAGGATTTGTCACCAACACATCAAATCCTAAGGACTCTGAATGCAATTCAGACACAGGCAAGATAGATGCACTTATGTATGAATGAGTAGATCTTGGATCAATCAAAGCAAGAACTGAAATGCCAAATAAAGAAAATGTACCCGCAATAACTGCTGAAGCATCTGGCTGCCTCTGCATCACATACACTCGCTGAGAAGACCCAGCCTCATCTGGCCTACTGCCTCCTGATGTAGAGCCTCCTCTCTGACTGATCCCAGGTCGACCACCTCTACTGAAACCTCTGCCTCCTCGACCAACTCTGCTAACACTGGGTCGAGAAGCTGCAGTATCAGTCTGTCTATCCTCCTGTAGCTCAGGGCAATCTTTGATAAAATGAGCTGGTGACCCACATCTAAAACATACTCCTGATCCACCCGTCTTCCAACAAGTACCCCCATGTGTCCTACCACAATGAACACATATAGGTGGAATGGATCTCTGAACCACTGGAGTCGGAGCACTCGCTACAAAAACTGTAGATCTCGATCTCTGCCTCTGATACTAAACTGACCTACCCGACTGCCTCAGGCTCCTACTGACTCTCGGAATAAAACTTCCTCGGCCTCTCTTAATAGATGAAGACCTTGCCTCAAACTAGGATCTCCTAACTCTGGTCTCCTACTCGATAGCAGCTGTTGCAATACCCTACGCTCTCTCAACATTTCTAGCTGCTGCAACCAATTGAGAAAAATCCTGATACCGAGAACCAGCAACAATGCACATAATAGAGGGCCTCAACCCCTCCTCAAATCTCCTACACCGGTCAATCTCATCAGAAATAATCCCCCCGGCATAGTGACTCAACCGGATATACTCAATCTCATACTCTGTCACAGTCCGGTTATCTTGTCTCAAATTCAGAAATTCCATCTTCTTAACATCCTTATACTCCCTCGGGGTATATTTCTGCTCAAACTCCCTCAGAAAATCACCATAAGACAACGTAGGTGGATCATCCATAGCATGAGGAACCGTCTTCCACCAATCATAAGTATCTTTCTGCAAAAGAGATCTAGCATAATCAAATTTCTCTTCAGGAGTAGCTTGCAACTAAATAAATACCCTCTGTACTCTATCCAACCACTGCTCAGCTACTGCAGGATCTGTAGTGCCAAAGAAATCTTCAGCCCCATACTTCCTCAATTTATCATAATGTCTCACCGGCACTTGAGGCTGTGGTGGCGGTGGCGGCTGCTGCACTAGAGCTTGCCTCAACAATTCTACCACATGCCATAACCAAACCGGCGGAACCTCATCAGCAGCTAATCTCTCTAGCACAGGAGCAGGTGCCTCTCCAGCTCTATCAACCCTAGCTCCATCTCTACCCTCTTCAGGAGCTACACTCTCAGCACTACCATCTACGGACTGATGTGACTAAGACGCCATCACTACCTATGTCTGCAAACATAGCAGAATATACCTCATTAAAGATCAGAGACTGCCAATACCAAAACATGTATGTTATTCCAAAAATCATATTTTAAAATCAAAATTTTTTTTTCCTTACAATTTACCTAGGTTGAGAATCTCAAACCTAGGCTCTGATACCAAAACAATTGTAACACCCCTATACCCCGTATACGCACACTACAAACTACAACACCTGTAATATACGTATACCGAATACAGGAGTGTCACGGTTTATAATAAGCAAACCAATCTTTCAATTTAACAACATTATAAGAAAACTTAAAACATTCAAATAATATTATAAAATACAATAGATAAAACGTTTATTTGATACGCAGCGGAAAATGTAGCGGTATTTACAAATACATATACATCAAAAATCCAATTTTACAAAACATAACATTTATACATGTTTGGCAGTTCATCTTTGATCTTTAAGCCCACAATCAACACTTCAGAGTCTAGACTCAACTCGGTCTAGCTGAAATCTCTAGTTCTACCCTGTCACCTGCGCGATGAACCACAATCGCGCTAAGCCAACAGCTTAGTGGTACAAACCACAATAACAATATGCTTCAATGCAATGTCAATGTCACACATTCAACAATAAAGACAATATTCATAAATGATATATTAATATTTTTCATAACACTACATTCCATTATTTTTTTCAATTGTTTCACCATTCATGAATCACATTGAAACAAAGACAAGCATGGGCCCAAAAGACACTAATATGCCATTCAACTTTCAGAGTTAATGTTTTGGTTCAATTATCACATTTATCATTATCATTGTCCCAACTAGGCTTCAAGGATTAGGCTCAACCAAGCTTCAAGGGGAACAAAACATGCTAAGTATCAACCTAACATGGCTTCAAGAACCAAACCCAACCTAGCTTCAAGGGTTGTAACATCTCAACTAGGCTTCAAGGACTAGACCCAACCAAGCTTCAAGGGGAGTTAAGCATGCTAAACTTCAACCCAACTTGGCTTCAAGGATCAAGCCCAACCTAGCTTCAAGAGATTATTACTATTAGGCATGCCATCAACAACAAAACTCTGAAAATGGAATAACATATTAAACACACAATTCATTCATTATTTCATTATCAATTTCATTCTTATTTCTTCATAATCATCTAGGCAACCATGCCTCAATTATTTCATTTGCAATATTATAGCCAACACAATGGCTTCACATTTCTTCATAATCATCTAGGCAACCATGCCTCAATTATTTCATTTGAATCATTATAACCAATCACAATGGCTTCACATCTTATCATATCTCAATTCACATTAAAGCAATTCATCATTAAAGTATCCATAACCAATTGCATTGAACATACATTTTGAATGATCATCATATCTTTCACATTATGCAAATCATAACATTAATCAAATGTATCAACAATGTAATAGATTACTTAACACATTTACAACCAAATGTGTTAAGCCCCAATGTCATGTAAATGTTTGCAATAATGTAGGGTTTGTACTTACCTCAAGAACAACTCACACCAATCTATACACTTCCTCTTCCAAGAATTCTTCACTACTTGGATTAGGGCAACTCAACCTCTTCACAACCTAATTCAAAAGGAATAATACACACTTATTTAAAAATACACATGAATTCCAATACACTTATTCACCTATTAGTCTCATACTAGACCCATAGATCACAAAATACAAGCCAAAACCACTATCTACGTCCCCACGGTCGTGGCCTCACAACCCCATGGTCGTGGTCTCACAACCCCACAGTCATGGCCTCACAACCCCCACGGTCGTGGGTTAGCAAACGAACCTGTCCAATTTGCCTAACACCCCCACGGTCGTGGCATCCAAGGGCCACGGTCATGGCATCCATTTTGCTTCTGTTTCCAATCAAACTCATGTATTCTATGCTTTCAACTTCATTAAACACAAACACATTGAAAATCTAAGATAATAATTGCTCAAACTCACAACATACATCAATTACCAAATTACAACCATAACATAAACACAACCCTTACTCTTCCAACACCAAACCTAACTCCATCTCTTCAATTCAACCCCAAAATCACAATCAATTAAACCCAACACTCTCAAACACACCACAATCAAACATACTCAAATACAACTTAAAAGAAAACAAGGAAATCAAGTGGAAAACTTACCAAAGTTGATGAAACTTCTTAGCTTTCCAACTTGATCACTTGAAACATCCTTCAATTTTAAGCTTGGAAAAATCAAAAACTCACTTCCTCTCTTGCTTTGGAGGGTGCCGGCCAAACCACAAACAAAGAAGAAGAAAAGAAGAAAAATAAGAAGCAAAGTCCAACGCTTAATCTCTTTAAAACTCCACCAAGCAATTTAAATATTAAAATAATCTAAATATCCTCTTCCATTCATTAATTTCCTTTTAATTTAAAATAAAAATAAACAATCTTCTTTTGACTTCCAATAGTTTGACTTGTATATGTTATATATTTCACTATATATATAACATATACACTCTTCCCTTACCTCCTTCTCTTTCCAATTAAACATATACATTAAATCCAAATACAACAATAAATATTCCAGAACTTTTAGGGTATACTTTGGGATATTACAAGTTCATATCAATACCCTGCGGATGAGATGGCGTATCCGACAGGCTAGAATGAGCAAGTGAAGGGGCAGTGAAAGAAGATCCAGCCTCGTGATCAAATGAGCCAACAGCCTGCAACAATCATTAAAGAATCAAAGAAAGGAAAAGCAGTTGCAAAGGAAAAGTGGTAAAAATTTTGCCTGAGAAGTACTAGCCCCGAGATGTGGAACAAACTCTCCTACATCTCCGTGATGCTCCTCCTCATCTCTACCCTCATTTCCATCGAAAATCTCCCGCACACTGACAGGAGATACATCAAAGGACAAGAGTCTCATTTGAATAAAATGGGCATAAAATGGACCCGGTAAATGGAGAAATGACTTGACATTATAATAATACCGGGTCGACCACCAAGCATCCTCCAGCATCGACATAATATTTAAAGTATTCCGGGATTTGCATCAGAAACCTCCGCTGCTCTGGACCGAGAAACCATTCATAAACTCTCTCCCCGAGAAACCAGCCACTAGATACTGGGCCAGCAATAATTCGGCGAGAATGTTGGAAAGACAGTGCAGCCCTCATCAAAGGAGACCAATTTGCTCGCTCCTCTGGATTCCTCTAGGCCAAATTTACCTGCGAGATAACATAAGGTAAGTAAAACTTTCACATAAAATTTAAAGCATACTAATATTATTTTATCTGATCCCAGGTTAAGCGGCTCAACATAAAGCGATGAGTATGCACATGATGAGAGCCAGGAACATCCACACGATCAGACAACCAATAATTTAATCTCGGATGCCTGATTCTCTCTCGAAAAATACCGGGTACCCTCACGAGGTTGTGTTCATATGCCCATATCTACAATAACAATAAAGATCACATTCATGCAAGAGAAAAGGGGAAAAGACATTGGTGGAAGAAAGAATACCTCGACAACCGCCATCAAGCCGGCAAAAGAATTCTTGTTTCGGCAAAGCTTATCAAGGCCATGGTAAAGACATGCGAGACCAGCTTCACCCCTGCCAGAAGATGGTACCATTCTGAGATAAGAAAGGCCACTCAACACTGACAAGTGAATGGACGATTCAGTGTTGCCAAAGATGGTCGATCTGAGCAGATATAACAAAAATCCTCGAGCATACTATTTGGCCCTATTTCTGCCAATCCGACCTTCGTAGTTAATCCAATAACTGCAAATCGGCTCAATTTTTATCTTAAAAGGCCTTTATATGACGATTCCATACCAATTAATTCCTGAATTTCTTCAAATGTTAAAATTTCATTGGTTAAAGGAACCGGAGCACCATCATATCGAAGGCCGGTTATGGCAGTAAAATCGATCGGACCAATTGTCATCTCCCCAATGGGCAAGTGAAAAGTGTGAGTTGTATCCAGCCATCACTCTGCCAGCGCCTGGACTATGCTTCGGTCTATCTGATATTCTTCAGACAGCAATTGTAAGACAAAATGCTCAAAGCCGCAATCTCGGATAATCCGCCTTATCCGAGAAGGCACTACATCATACCGTTGTCGGGCTTTATAAATACACCCTCCAGCCCGAACGACACAACGATCATGCTAACACAGACCCATGTAAGTTAATACCAGGTAAGTACATATTATTCTATCTATTTAAATTAATTTATTTTTTACAATAACAAAAAAAATAAAAAAATAAAAAGATAAAAAATAATATATATATATAAGAGAGAAAGGGAAAAGAATTGTTTTTGGAGGAATCATCAAAAGAAGGTATGTGTTAATTGATTTTCTTTAATTGTTTTTACACAGTAGCTAAAATTAGGAAATTGTGTTATTCAAAATTAAAAACCTTTGAACTTTAATTTAGTTTTTCTAAAGTTAAAAACATTAATCTGTGGCTTTATTTCTCAAAGAATTTAAAGTTATTAGTTTTATTTCTTCAAAACCCCAAAACCAAAATTTGTTTTCTAAATTTATAAAATCTTAAAACATGTTCTGTTTCTCACAAAAAAAAACCTAAAAACAATTTTTCCAATTATATAAATCTTTTCTATTTATAAAAACTTTAATTTGTTTGGTTATTTTCATAAAATCACGTAAAAGTATCAAATTGATTTTTAATCCTAAAAGTTCCATGCATCACCCGTAACCATAAATTCTAAAAACACTAAATCCAAATTCAACTTGTAAACCTAAAATAACGAGCCCTAATCCTTTTAAAACTTTAAACCCTAATTTTTATGAACCCTAATCCTTTTAAAATATTAAAAACCATAAAACCATAAATAGATTAAACTTACACAGTAGCTTAGAAAGTGTCTAAAACCCTAGTTTCATGATTTCACCATTCAAACCTTAATTTCTTTAATCAAAGAGTCTTACCAACCTTTCAAAACATAAAACCCTAATTTATTTTAATTCCATAAAAAGTCATAGTAGCTATAAATATACTTTTATTTGCTTTATTTAATTCTATACTTGATTATGCTTCGATTTATCTCTTATGCTTTAATTTATTTAACTTCAATACTTGATTTATTTAATTTATCATGGATGGATGTTTATTTTATATTTTGATTAATAGCTTTGATGAATGATTTATTTATGATGAATGATTATTTACTTTTATCAATTAATTTAGATTTCCAAAAGTTGTAAGAGGTATGTTTCCACTTGGTGGGTACCTCATTAGTTAAACATCATGTAATTTAATTTGCTTTTCTATTTTAGAACCTATGTAAAGGGCATGTTTCTACCTTTTGGTGGGTGTCCTATTTAGGCATGTGATGTAAGGACATGTTTCCATCCTTGGATGGGTGTCCATTTATTTGCTTTGTTTGGACCTTGTTTTAATTTTAATATAATGATGTTTTCTTTTAATTATTGTGTGTAGTATGGATAATGTTATTATACTTAAGAGTTTTATAATATTAAGACCTGTAAAGGAGGCTGGTTCCAATGAACCAGGCGTTGTGGGGGTGCTGGGCCATTTCTCACCTTCCCCACACGTATCCAACTTTCCGAACCCACTAGGGGATTGGGGATTTCGTAGGAATCGAGTCATCCACCCCTTTCTTTTTCCCGGCCCGTCCGGGTGGCGACTCCATTTTCTCCGGACTTAGGTCTGTGTTCTCTAAGGCCCCGAGCCTAAACAGTGCCGAAGTCGCAAGAACCATTCCACCGGGAGTGGGGGCGAAAATCCCCGCTCACACATGCATACATTTGCATCTCATATCATTAGTCCTCTCTAGTTCACAGGCCTGGATTATGAAATTTTAAAAGCTTACGACAATCCGACCTACGCCGGAGACGAAGTATCTAGCAATGACTCAATCACTTGCTCACCAAAAACAATGGAGCCCGAACAAATTCAAAGGATGGTGGATGAAGCCCTTAGTGCCAAAATGGAAGAGATCAAAGTGGCCATGGCCGAGACTATAAAGAATCAACTAGCTACAATTTTAGGAAACAATGCCGAAGCATCTACTAGCACCAAGAAGACAAAGGACAATGGGAAGGCTAAAATTGGCCAAGTAGCTTTTTATGATGATAAGGTGGTCATCGATGATGATGATTAGGCTCAATACTACCAAGATCTTCAAGACAAAAAGGATCTAAAGGTTGTTGAGAAAGCAATTGTAACACCCCTACATCCTGTACACGCACACTACATAACACCACAATGTAATATACGTACACTGAATATAGGGACGCTACAATTTTCTTTAACATTTAAATCATTTTAGATGATAAGATATTCTTTCTCATTATATATTATAGAAAATAGAGTAATTAACTTGTAATATAAAACAAAATAGATATATATATGTTTACTTAATACGCAGCAGAATTTATAAAATATTTACATATATGAATACATTCAAATCCATATTTACAATTATACATATATTTACATTAGAATCCATACTTTACAAAATATAAAGATGTTATACATGATTGGCAGTGTAATATCCCAATGTATGCCCTAGAAGTTTGGAATATTATTGTTGTTTTAATTGGATTGAATGTATATGTTGATTTGAAAGAAAAAAAAAGAAATTGAAAAGAGAATGTTTATGTATTGTTTAAAAAGGAAAGTAATGTGTAGAGATAAAGTGTATATGTTGGATATATGGTTATATATATAACATATACATTAGTCAAAAGGGATGGTCAATGGAAGAGGATATTTATTTGTGATATTTGAAATTACTTAAATGGGCATATAAGTGACAAAGGTTAAGTTAATTGGATGAGGGCATTTAGGTAATTGCTTTGTTAGAATTGCTTGGTGGAGATTTAAAGAAGAAGAGAAGTTTGACTTGTGTTTATTTTTCTTTTCTTCTCATTTGTGTGCTGGCTATCCAAGAAAAGAGAGAGCAAGAGAGGTGTTCTTAATGCTTGAATCAAATTGAAGGAGGAATCAAAGGTTTTGGTTGGAGATTTGTGAAATTTCTTCATTTAAGGTAAGTACTCTCTTGATTCCTTTTGTTATTTTGAAGTTGTGTATAAGATGAGTTATAATTTGTTGATATTATGATTTGGTGTGTTTGAGATGTGTTTACAAGTGTTGAAATTGATTGTAAGTTAAAAGAAATTGAATTGGTGTTGGTTTTGTTTTGAAGATGGTGAGTTAAGTGGATGTTGATGGTGAAAGATCAAGAGTGAAGTTGGTTTTAGGGTTTTGAAGTGGTAAATGATTATATGTATGGTTAATGTGAATATTGTGTTAAACATGCAAAATAAGTGTTAATGACTTTGATCATATCCATTTGAATGAGTTTATGTTGTGCATAATGTGTTTAATTTCAACCAAAAGAGTGTTGGCTATGGTTAGGGTTTTTGTTCATAAGAGACACGGCTAAACCAAGGAAGAGACACGGCCAAGCTAAAGAATTTTTGAGAGACACGGCCAAGTCTATGGAAATTTGGCCGTGTTGGATAAATTTTGGAGAAGACAAGGCCGTGTCCCTTGCCCATATTTGCTTCTGTTGCTTTTGGTTGAGAGACACGGCCACAAGCTTGGCCGTGTCCCTTGAGTGTGTTGGCCACTGTGATTTTTCTTTGCTCTTCTTACATGGTTGAGTTTGAACTTACATTTGATAATGCATATGATACTATATGAACAAGGTTATGTATTATGCATTGTGAATCTTGTGAATGGTAATGTGTATATGAATAATGTACTTTGAAATGCTATATTAATGAGGCTATATGTATAATATGAATGGAGATACGAAATGATATGAGGCCATTGTGATTTGGCTATGATGATTCCATTGAAAGAACATAAGGCATGTTTGCCTAATTGATGATGAGAATTGAGAATGAGATAATAAATGAATTGTATGTCTAATGTGTTATTCATTTTCAGAGTTTTGTTGTTGGTGGCATGCCTATTGGTAACATTCTCTTGAAGTTAGGTTGGATTTGATCCTTGAAGCCTAATTGAGATGTTACAACCCTTGAAGCTAGGTTGGGTTGGTTCTTGAAGCCAAGTTGGGTTGATACTTAGCATGCTTTGTTCCCCTTGAAGCTTGGTTGAACCTAATCCTTGAAGCCTAGTTGGGTTTATGATAATGATAAATGTGATAATAAAACCAAAGCACTAACTCTGAAAATTGAATGGCATATTAGAGTGTTTTGGGCCCATGCTTGTCTTTGTATATAATGTGATTCTTGAATGGTAAAATCAATGAAACTATGAAGATGTAATATGAATATTGTTATGACATTGAATGTAGTATGATGTGATAATGTGATGTGCTTCTATGTGTATGGTTTATGAAATATAAAGGTGTGATGTTAGCTTTTCACTTATGATGTTAACTTTATGATTTAGATGTGTAACATTACTTTGCCTTAAAGTATAATGTTGGTATATTTTGTACTACTAAGCCGATGGCTTAGCGCGATAGTGTTTGATCACGCAGGTGACAGAGTTGAACCTGAGAGCTCCTCGAGACCAAGTGAGACTAGACATTGAGGATTTTTCTTTTGGGACTTAAAGATCAGAGAAGAGCTGCCAATCATGTATATATTCTATGTTTTGTAAACTTTGATTTATAAAATATTTGTAATAACTTCCGCTGTGAATTATTAAACATTTTATATATAGTGTCTTTTGGATTTCTTTTATTTGTTTGAGATTGGTTTCACTTATTTATAAAGTTATTTGTTGTGTCTTTTTAAACCGTGGCATTTTCTATATTCAGTATACGTGTATTACGATCGTTTAAGCATGCTTGGTACGTATACAGGGTATAGAGGTGTTACAATTGTTTTGGTATCAGAGCCTAGGTTTGAGATTCTCAACCTAGGTCAAGTGTAAGAAAAAGAGTGTTTTGATTTTAAAATGTGGATTTTTGAATAACATACATGTTTGGCATTGGCAGTCTGTGATCTTTAATGAGAGGTATTCTGCTGTGTTTGCAGATATAGGTTGTGATGGATTCTCACTCACGTCAGTCAGTCGAGGGTAGTGCTGAGAGTATAGCTCCTGATGAGATTAGAGAGGGAGCTAGAGTGGATAGTGCTGGAGAGGTACCTGCTTCTGTGTCGGGGAGACCAGCTGGCGAGGAGGTTCCGCCAGGTTGGTTTAGGCATGTGATTGATTTGTTGAGGCAAGCACCAGTACAACCACCACCGCCACCCCCACAGCCTTTGATATCAGTGAGACAGTATGATAAATTAAGGAAATATGGAGCAGAAGACTTCTTGGGTACTATTGATCCAGCTGTAGCTGAGTAGTGGCTAGATAAAGTACAGAGAATATTTGTTCAGTTGCAAGCCACTCCAGAGGAAAAGTTTGATTATGCAAGATCATTGTTGTAAAAGGATGCATATGACTGGTGGAAGACAGTGCCCCATGCTATGGATGATCCACCAACATTGTCCTATGCTAATTTTCTAAGAGAGTTTGAATTGAAGTATACTCCTAGGGAGTACAAAGATGTGAAGAAAATGGAGTTTCTAAGCTTGAAGCAAGATCACCGGACTGTGACGGAATATGAGTTAGAGTTTATCCGATTGAGCCAGTATGCTGGGGGTATTATATCTGATGAGATAGATAGATGCCAGAGATTTGAGGAGGGATTGAGGCCCTCTATCATGTGTTTGGTGGCTGGATCTAGATATCGTGATTTTTCCCAGCTGGTTGCAGCAGCTAGGAGTGTGGAGAGAGCTCAGGTTATTGCAGCTGCTTCAGAGGAAGAGATCAGGGTTAGAAGGCCCCAGTTTGAGGCAGGGTCTTCATCTGTGAAAAGAGGTAAAGGAAGTTTTGTTCCTCGGGTTAGTAGGAGTCAGAGGCCAGCGGGAAGGTCGGTACAGTTTCAGAGGCAGAGATCTAGACCTACACTTTCAGTGACGAGTGCTCCGACCCCAGTGACTCAGAGATCCACCTTACCCATATGCATTCATTGTGGTAGGCCACATGGTGGTAATTGTTGGAAGACTGGTGTAGCAGGGGTATGTTCCAGATGTGGATCTCCTGATCATTTTGTGAGAGATTGTCCTGAGAGACAGGAGCGGATGTCAGTGGATACTGCAGCTTCCCGACCTAGTGTGAGGGGAGGTCGAGGAGGCAGAGGTTTCAGCAGAGGAGGCAGATCTGGGTTTAGTTCTAGAGGAGGTTCTACATCCAGGGAAAGTAGACCAAAGGAGGCTGGATCTTCTCAGAGGATTTATGTGATGCAGAGGCAACTAGATGCTTCGGCAGTCATAGCTGGTACCTTTTCTTTATTTGGTATTTCAGTACTTGCTTTGATTGATCCCGGATCGACGCATTCATATATTAGTGCATCTGTTTTGCCTGTGTCTGATGTACATGCTGAATCCCTAGGATTTGATGTATTGGTGACAAATCCATTAGGGCATAGTGTGATTGTTAGCAAAGTGCACCGAGATAGTGCAGTGATGGTGCAAGGTGAGGAGTTTCTTGGAGATTTGATTGAGATGCCTTTTAAGGAATATGATGTGATCCTAGGTATGGACTGGTTATCTAGACATAGAGCTGTGGTTGACTGCCAAAAGAAAGTTGTTACCTTGAGAACCAACGATGGTAGAGAGGTGTTAGTATCTAGTGAGCAGGGACAGCTAGCATCCTTGTTTGTTGCAGCTAGGAGATTGATTAGAAAAGGGTGTGATGCTTACCTTGCTTATGTTGTGGATACTAGAGTAAAAGGTTCTCAACTTGATGATATACCCACAGTTGCAGAGTTTCCAGATGTGTTTCCAGAGGAGTTGCCAGGGTTGCCTCTTGAGAGAGAGGTGGAGTTCGGTATTGAATTATTGCCTGGTACCACTCCTATCTCTATTACTCCTTACAGAATGGCACCTGCTGAACTAAGAGAGCTGAAGGTGCAGTTACAGGAGTTGCTGGATAAAGGGTTTGTTCGCCCTAGTGTTTCACCGTGGGGAGCTCCTATCTTATTTGTGAAGAAGAAGGATGGTACTATGAGATTGTGTATCGATTATAGGCAATTGAACAAGGTGACTATTAAAAATAAATATCCTTTGCCTAGAATTGATGATCTCTTTGATCAATTGAAAGGTGCAGCAGTGTTTTCCAAAATTGATTTGAGATCAGGGTACCATCAGTTGAGAGTCAGAGCTGAAGATGTTCCTAAGACCGCCTTTCGGACCAGGTATAGGCATTATGAGTTTCTAGTTATGCCTTTTGGTTTGACGAATGCACCTGCAGTTTTTATGGATTTGATGAATAGGGTGTTTAGGCCCTATTTGGATCAGTTTGTAGTGGTCTTTATAGATGATATTTTGGTGTATTCGCGTAATGAGGAAGAGCATGACAAGCATCTGCGGATTGTGTTGCAAATTTTGAGAGAGAAGCAATTGTTTGCTAAACTGTCGAAATGTGAGTTTTGGCTTGACCAAGTTACTTTTCTCGGTCATATAGTTTCAGCAGAGGGTATTAGAGTTGATCCGGGTAAAGTTGAAGCTATTTTGAATTGGAGTCCACCTAAGTCTATGACTGAAGTTAGAAGTTTTCTGGGTTTTGCAGGCTATTACCGATGGTTTGTGAAAGGATTTTCTTTGATAGCTACTCCACTTACCAGATTACTTCAAAAGGGAGTTAGATTTGTGTGGACAGATCAGTGTCAGGCTAGTTTCGAACAGTTGAGAGAAATGTTGACTCAAGCACCTGTTCTTACTTTACCTGTGGAAGATAAACCATATGTGATTTACAGTGAGACTTCACATAGTGGTTTGGGTTGTGTTCTGATGCAAGAAGGTAAAGTGATAGCTTATGCTTCTCGACAGTTGAAACCGCATGAGCTCAATTATCCGACCCATGATTTAGAGTTGGCAGCTATTGTGTTTGCATTGAAGATTTGGCGACATTATCTATATGGGGAAAAGTGTTTTATCTATACTGATCATAAAAGTTTAAAATATTTGGGTGTCCAAAAAGAGCTTAATCTTCGACAGAGGAGATGGTTGGAGTTGATTAAGGACTATGACTGTTTGATTGATTATCATCCTGGTAAGGCAAATGTTGTTGCTGATGCCTTGAGTCGGAAGTCTTTAGCAGGTTTGACTGTTTATTCGATCTCGTTGCTTGTTGAGTTGAGAGCGTTGCATGCTAGTTTTGTATCTTGTGATGATGGTGCATTGTTGGCACAATTGCAATTGAAACCAGTATTGTTGGATCAGATTAAAGAGGCTCAATTGGCTAATGCAAAGATTCAAAAGATTGTTTCAGATTGTCAGAATGGAAAGAGTCGAGATTTTATTGTGAGAGGTGATGGGAGTCTTTGGTTTAAGAACAGAATGTGTGTACCTGATGATGCTAAATTGAGAAGGATTATTTTAAAGGAAGCACATCAATCAGTATTTGCTATGCATTCGGGTAATACAACGATGTATCATGATTTGAGACAGCATTATTGGTGGTCCGGTATGAAGAGAGACATTGCAGATTTTGTGTCTAAATGTCTCACATGTAAGAGGGTAAAAGCTGAGCATCAAGTTCCAACAGGGTTACTTCAACCTTTAGCAGTGCCTGAATGGAAATGGGATAGAGTAACCATGGATTTCGTATCTGGTCTGCCATTGACTCAAAGAAAGCATGATGCTATTTGGGTGATTGTTGACAGGTTGACTAAGACAGCTCATTTTCTTCCGGTTCGGATGGATTACTCTTTGGAGAGGTTAGCTGAGCTATATATCCATGAGATTGTGAAGCTGCATAGTGTTCGAACTTCTATAGTGTCTGATCGAGATCCCCTATTTACTTCAAGGTTTTGGAAGAGTTTACATGGTGCTTTGGGTTCTCGATTACATTTCAGCACTACTTTCCATCCTCAGACAGATAGGCAGTCTGAGAGGGTGATACAGATTATTGAGGATATGTTGAGAAGTTGTGTCATTGATTTCTCTAGAAGTTGGGATGGATTCTTACCTCTTGTTGAATTTGCTTACAATAACAGTCATCAATCTAGCATTGGTATGGCCCCATTCGAAGCATTGTATGGTAGACGGTGCAGGACACCTCTATGTTGGAATGAACTTGGTGAAAGTAAGTTAATTGGTCCTGATTTGGTTAAAGAAACTGAAGAGAAAGTGAAAATGATTCGAGATAGGTTGAAAACAGCTTCGGACCGACATAAATCTTATTCAGATCTGAAGAGGAGAGACATTGAATATAACGTGGGAGATAAAGTATTTTTGAAGGTGTCTCCTTGGAAAAAGATCTTGAGGTTTGGTCGGAAAGGAAAATTGAGTCCTCGTTTCATTGGACCGTATGAAGTTTTGGAAAGAGTTGGGCCAGTTGCTTATCGACTTGCTTTGCCACCTGAGTTGGAGAGGATCGATAATGTATTCCATGTTTCTATGTTGAGGAGATACAGATCGGATCCATCTCATGTGTTGCCAATTGAATCTATCGAAGTGAGTCCAGATTTGACATTTGAAGAGGAACCAGTTGCTATCTTAGCACGTGATGTAAAAGAGTTGAGAAATAAGAAAGTGCCTTTAGTGAAGGTTTTGTGGAAGAATCATGCAAGAGAAGAAGCAACTTGGGAAAGTGAGCAAGCAATGCGAGATCAATATCCTCAGTTATTTCAGACTTGATATCAGGTAATTTCGAGGACGAAATTTCTTTTTAGAGGGGGAGAATTGTAATATCCCAATGTATGCCCTAGAAGTTTGGAATATTATTGTTGTTTTAATTGGATTGAATGTATATGTTGATTTGAAAGAAAAAAAAAGAAATTGAAAAGAGAATGTTTATGTATTTTTTAAAAAGGAAAGTAATGTGTATAGAGAAAGTGTATATGTTGGGTATATGGTTATATATATAACATATACATTAGTCAAAAGGGATGGTCAGTGGAAGAGGATATTTATTTGTGATATGTGAAATTACTTAAATGGGCATATAAGTGACAAAGGTTAAGTTAATTGGATGAGGGCATTTAGGTAATTGCTTTGTTAGAATTGCTTGGTGGAGATTTAAAGAAGAAGAGAAGTTTGACTTGTGTTTATTTTTCTTTTCTTCTCATTTGTGTGCCGGCTATCCAAGAAAAGAGAGAGCAAGAGAGGTGTTCTTAATGCTTGAATCAAATTGAAGGAGGAATCAAAGGTTTTGGTTGGAGATTTGTGAAATTTCTTCATTTAAGGTAAGAACTCTCTTGATTCCTTTTGTTATTTTGAAGTTGTGTATAAGATGAGTTATAATTTGTTGATATTATGATTTGGTGTGTTTGAGATGTGTTTACAAGTGTTGAAATTGATTATAAGTTAAAAGAAATTGAATTGGTGTTGGTTTTATTTTGAAGATGGTGAGTTAAGTGGATGTTGATGGTGAAAGATCAAGAGTGAAGTTGGTTTTAGGGTTTTGAAGTGGTAAATGATTATATGTATGGTTAATGTGAATATTGTGTTAAACATGCAAAATAAGTGTTAATGACTTTGATCATATCCATTTGAATGAGTTTATGTTGTGCATAATGTGTTTAATTTCAACCAAAAGAGTGTTGGCTATGGTTAGGGTTTTTGTTCATAAGAGACACGGCTAAACCAAGGAAGAGACACGGCCAAGCTAAAGAATTTTTGAGAGACACGGCCAAGTCTATGGAAATTTGGCCGTGTTGGATAAATTTTGGAGAAGACACGGCCGTGTCCCTTGCCCATGTTTGCTTCTGTTGCTTTTGGTTGAGAGACACGGCCACAAGCTTGGCCGTGTCCCTTGAGTGTGTTGGCCACTGTGATTTTTCTTTGCTCTTCTTACATGGTTGAGTTTGAACTTACATTTGATAATGCATATGATACTATATGAACAAGGTTATGTATTATGCATTGTGAATCTTGTGAATGGTAATGTGTATATGAATAATGTACTTTGAAATGCTATATTAATGAGGCTATATGTATAATATGAATGGAGATACGAAATGATATGAGGCCATTGTGATTTGGCTATGATGATTCCATTGAAAGAACATAAGGCATGTTTGCCTAATTGATGATGAGAATTGAGAATGAGATAATAAATGAATTGTATGTCTAATGTGTTATTCATTTTCAGAGTTTTGTTGTTGGTGGCATGCCTATTGGTAACATTCTCTTGAAGTTAGGTTGGATTTGATCCTTGAAGCCTAATTGAGATGTTACAACCCTTGAAGCTAGGTTGGGTTGGTTCTTGAAGCCAAGTTGGGTTGATACTTAGCATGCTTTGTTCCCCTTGAAGCTTGGTTGAACCTAATCCTTGAAGCCTAGTTGGGTTTATGATAATGATAAATGTGATAATAAAACCAAAGCACTAACTCTGAAAATTGAATGGCATATTAGAGTGTTTTGGGCCCATGCTTGTCTTTGTATATAATGTGATTCTTGAATGGTAAAATCAATGAAACTATGAAGATGTAATATGAATATTGTTATGACATTGAATGTAGTATGATGTGATAATGTGATGTGCTTCTATGTGTATGGTTTATGAAATATAAAGGTGTGATGTTAGCTTTTCACTTATGATGTTAACTTTATGATTTAGATGTGTAACATTACTTTGCCTTAAAGTATAATGTTGGTATATTTTGTACTACTAAGCCGATGGCTTAGCGCGATAGTGTTTGATCGCGCAGGTGACAGAGTTGAACCTGAGAGCTCCTCGAGACCAAGTGAGACTAGACATTGAGGATTTTTCTTTTGGGACTTAAAGATTAGAGAAGAGCTGCCAATCATGTATATATTCTATATTTTGTAAACTTTGATTTATAAAATATTTGTAATAACTTCCGCTGTGAATTATTAAACATTTTATATATAGTGTCTTTTGGATTTCTTTTATTTGTTTAAGATTGGTTTCACTTATTTATAAAGTTATTTGTTGTCTTTTTAAACAGTTGCATTTTCTATATTCAGTATACGTATATTACGATCGTTTAAGCATGCTTGGTACATATACAGGGTATAGAGGTGTTACAGGCAGCTTTTCTCTGATCTTTAAGTCCCAAAATAAATCCTTCAATGTCTACTCTCACTCGGTCTCGAGGAACTCTCGGGTTCAACCCTGTCACCTGCGCGATCAACCACTATCGCGCTAAGCCAACGACTTAGTAGTACAAAGTATACTAACATTATACTTTAATGCAATGCAATGCAATGTCACAGATTTAACAATAGAGACAACCTCATAGGTGGAAAGATAATATCACATCTTCATATTTCATAAATCATACACATATAAAAATATCACATTTCAAAGTCATTCCATAGATCTTATTATTCAATTATTTTACCATTAATGAATCACATTTAAACAAAGACAAGCATGGGCCCAAAAGACACTAATATGTCATTCAATTTTCAGAGTTAATGCTTTGGTTTTGTTATCACATTTATCATTATCATTATCCCAACTAGGCTTCAAGGATTAGGTTCAACCAAGCTTCAAGGGGAACAAAGCAAAGTATCAACCCAACTTGGCTTCAAGAACCAACCCAACCTAGCTTCAAGGGTTGTAACATCTCAATTAGGCTTCAAGGATTAGACCCAACCAAGCTTCAAGGGAAGTAAAACATGTTAAACTTCTACCCAACTTGGCTTTAAGGATCAATTCCAACCTAACTTCAAGAGATTGTTACTAATAGGCATGCCACCAATCAACAAAACTCTGAAAATGGAATAACACATTAGACACACAATTCATTCATTATTTCATTATCAATTAGGCAAACATGCCTCATTAAAGTCATTATAGTCAATCACAATGGCTTTATATTCCATCACATCTCAATCCACATTATAACAATTCATCTTTCAAATACACAATCATTTACATCATCATATCCTTCACATTATACACATAGCATCATTGATATAAACATAACAAAGTACATTATTCATATAAGTCAACAATGTAATAATGCAATATTTGTACTTACCTCAATAACAATTCACACAACTCTAAACACTTCCTTTTCCAATATTCTTTTACTTCTTAGATCAATGACAAATCACTTTCTTTAAGACCTAATCCAAAAATAATAACATACACTTGCTTAGGGATACACATGAGATAATCAAGTTAAGAGTTAACTAGGGCAAACCCTAAACATGACACGCTCAACCACACGGGCGTGTCCCTGATCGTGCCCTAACTCCACAACACAGAAGCTTTTACACACTCGGAACCACGGGTGTGTCATTGGGCGTGTAATACATTCTGCCTCTCTGAAAAATATCAACACGTCCAACAACGTGAGCGTGCTCATGGCCGTGTAAACTCTCCAATCTCACAGTAGCTATGACACGCTCAATAACACGGATGTGTTAATGGTCATGTCAAACCTACTGCCTCCAACACAATTGACACGCCTAAAACTCTAGACGTGCTCATGGGCGTGTCAGGCCAAAAACTCAGATTTCGGCCAAAACAACAAAACACCCAACAAAACACTTCTTTTCACCAACATCCACTTCAAACAAACTTAACAAAACATACCCAAAAACCATCTTAAACTTACAAAAACACCAAAACAACTCCACATCTATAACAAACACAAATCACAAATATCATCACAAAACCTTAAACACAAATACAACACCATCTCTTCCAACCAACTTACTCTTTTCTTCAATCCATCCTTATAATCCATAATCAATTCAATCAAACACTCTTAAACATATCACAATCAAACAACACACCCTTAAATAATCTATCAAACTCAAACACAACTTCAAATAAGCAAAGAAATCAAAAGAGGACTTACCAAAGTAATGAAACTTCTTGGATCACCATCTTGATCACTTAGATCTTCCTTCAATTTGAGCTTGAAACCTTAAAATCCTCTCTTGCTCTCTTGCTTTCTCTTGTCTTTGGATGAGCCGACCAACACACAAGGAAAAGAAGAAGAAAACATGAAGAAACAAAGTCAAACTTCTCTTTAAATCACCACCAAGTATTCCAAAACAAGGAATTACCTAAACACCCTCTTACAAATTGTTTTGATTTCCTTTAAAGCACTTGCCCTCTTTTAGTAATTTCAAAAATCACAAATTAAAATATCTTCTTCCCTTGACCACCCATTTGACTTGCATATATGTTATTTATACTTCCATATATACAACATATACACTTTCTTTTAATTTCTTTTCTCTTGCAAATTAACATATACATTCAATCCCATATAAAACAACAACAATATTCAAAACTTCTAAGGCATACATTGGGATATTACAATTCTCCCCCTCTAAAAAGAAATTTCATCCTCGAAATTACCTGTCATCAAGTCCGAAACAACTGAGGGTATTGATCTCGCATTGCTTGCTCACTCTCCCAAGTTGCCTCTTCTCTCCCATGATTCTTCCATAGAACCTTCACCAAAGGCACTTTCTTATTCCTCAACTCTTTCACTTCATGTGCCAGAATAGCAACTGGTTCTTCTTCAAATGTCAGATCTGGACTCACTTCAATAGACTCAATGCAAAACATGAGATGGATCCGACCTGTATCTCCTCAACATAGAAACATGGAATACATTATGGATCCTATCCAACTCAGGTGGCAAAGCAAGCCGATAAGCAACTGGTCCAATTCTTTCCAATACTTCATAAGGTCCAATGAAACGAGGACTCAGCTTCCCTCTTCGACCAAATCTTAAAATCTTTTTCTAAGGAGACACTTTCAAAAATACTTTATCTCCCACATTATACTCAATATCTCTCCTCTTCAAATCTGAATAAGACTTCTGTCGGTCTGAAGCTGCTTTTAACCTATCTCGAATCACTTTCACTTTCTCTTTAGTTTCTTTAACCAAATCAGGACCAATCAACTTACCTTCTCCAAGTTCATTCCAATATAGAGGTGTCCTACACCGTCTACCATACAATGCTTCGAATGGTGCCATACCAATGCTGGATTGATGACTATTATTGTAAGCAAATTCCACAAGTGGCAAGAATCTATCCCAACTTTTAGAGAAATCAATGACACAGCTTCTCAACATGTCCTCAATAATCTGTATCACTCTCTCTGATTGCCCATCTGTCTGCAGATGAAAGGCAGTGCTAAAGTGCAATCAAGAACCCAAAGCACCATGCAAACTCTTCCAAAACCTTAAAGTAAACCGGGGATCTCGATCAGACACTAAAGAAATTGGGACACCATGCAACTTCAAAATCTCATGGATATACAGCTCAGCTAACCTCTCCAGAGAATAATCCATCCGAACTGGAAGAAAATGAGCTGTCTTAGTCAACCTATCAACAATTACCCAAATAGCATCATGCTTTCTTTGTGTCAATGGTAGACCAGACACAAAATCCATTGTCACTCTTTCCCATTTCCATTCAGGCACTGATAACGGTTGAAGTAATCCTGTTGGAACTTGATGCTCATCTTTTACTTTCTGACATGTGAGACATTTAGATACAAACTCCGCTATGTCTCTCTTCATACCAGACCACCAGTAATACTGCTTCAAATCATGATACATCTTTGTATTGCCCAGATGCATAGCAAATACTGATTGATGTGCTTCTTCTAAAATAATCCTTCTCAAATTAGCATCATCAGGTACACACAATTTGTTCTTAAACCAAAGACTCCCATCATTTCTCACAATAAAATCTCGACTCTTTCCATTCTGGCAATCTGAAACAATCTTTTGAATCTTTTCATCAATCAATTGAGCTTCTTTAATCTGATCCAACAATACCGGTTTCAATTGCAACTGTGCCAACAATGCACCATCATCACAAGATACAAAACAAACATGCAACGCTCTAAACTCTACAAGCAACAAGAGCGAAAAACAGTCAAACCTGCTAAAGACTTTCGACTCAAGGCATCAGCAACAACATTTGCTTTACCAGGATGATAATCAGTCAAACAGTCGTAGTCTTTAATCAATTCCAACCATCTCCTCTGTCGGAGATTGAGCTCTCTTTGGACACCCAAATATTTTAAACTTTTATGATCCGTATAGATAAAACACTTCTCCCCAAACAAATAGTGTCGCCAAATCTTTGATGCAAACACAATGGCTGCTAACTCTAAATCATGGGTTGGATAATTGAGCTCATGCGGTTTCAACTGTCGAGAAGCATAAGTTATAACTTTACCTTCTTGCATCAAAACACAACCCAAACCATTATGTGAAGCATCACTGCAAATCACATATGGTTTATCTTCCACAGGTAAAGTAAGAACAGGCGCTTGAGTCAACATTTCTCTCAACTGTTCAAAGCTAGCCTGACACTGATCTATCCACACAAATCTAACTAACTTTCGAAGTAATCTGGTAAGTGGAGTAGCTATCAAAGAAAATCCTTTCACAAACCGTCGGTAATAGCCTGCCAAACCCAGAAAGCTTTTAACTTCAGTCACAGACTTAGGTGGACTCCAATTCAAAATAGCTTCAACTTTACTCGGATCAACTCTAATACCCTCTGCTGAAACTATATGACCGAGAAAAGTTACTTGATCAAGCCAAAACTCACATTTCGACAATTTAGCAAACAAGTGCTTCTCTCTCAAAATTTGCAACACAATCCACAGATGCTTGTCATGCTCCTCCTCATTACGCGAATACGCTAAGATATCATCGATAAAACTACCACAAACTGATCCAAATAGGGCCTAAATACCCTATTCATCAAATTCATAAAAGCTGCAGGTGCATTCGTCAAACCAAAAGGCATAACTAGAAACTCATAATGCCCATACCTTGTACGAAAGGCTGTCTTAGGAAAATCTTCAGCTCTGACTCTCAACTGATGGTACCCTGATCTCAAATCAATCTTGGAAAACACTGTTGCACCCTTCAATTGATCAAAGAGATCATCAATTCTAGGCAAAGGATATTTATTTTTAATGGTCACCTTGTTCAATTGCCTATAATCAATACACAATCTCACAGTACCATCCTTCTTCTTCACAAACAATACAGGAGCTCCCCACGGTGACACACTAGGGCGAACAAACCCTTTATCCAACAACTCCTGCAACTGCACCTTCAATTCTCTCAATTCAGCAGGTGCCATTCTATAAGGAGTAATAGAGATAGGAGTGGTACCAGACAATAATTCAATACCAAACTCCACCTCTCTCTCTGGAGGTAACCCTGGCAACTCTTCTGGAAACACATCTGGAAACTCTGCAACTGTAGGTATATTATCAATTTGAGAACCCTTTACTCTAGTATCCACCACATGAGCAAGATAAGCATCACACCCTTTTCTAATCAACCTCCTAGCTGCAACAGCTGAAACAAACAAGGATGCTAGCTGTCCCTGCTCACTAAATACTATCACCTCTCTACCATCACCAGTTCTCAAAGTAACAAGTTTCTTTTGACAGTCTACCACAGCTCGATGTCTAGATAACCAGTCCATGCCTAGGATCAAATCATATTCTTTAAAAGGCATTTCAATCAAATCTCCACAAAACTCCTCACCTTGCACCACTACCGCACTATCTCGGTGCACCTTGCTAACAATCACATTTACTGGATTTAGAGCCATACTGGACTCCGTACCCAAGGTTGGTTTGAGTTCGTGGACTTAAAATAATTTGGGTTATGGACCCAAGGTGAATTTAAGATTTGGGTACTGGACCCAAGGTGAATTTAGGATTTAGGTTCTGGACCTGAGGTAAGTTTTGGATTTAAAAATAATTTGGGTTCTGGACCCGAGGTAAGTTCTGGACTTAATTTGGGTTCTGGACCCGAGGTAAGTTCTGGACTTAAAAGTAAATTGGGTTCTGGACCCAAGGTAAGTTCTGGACTTAAAAGCAATTTGGGTTATGGACCCGAGGTAAGTTTTGGGTTTTGGATTCTGGACCTGAGCTAGAGTAATTTGAGTTCTGGACCTGAGGTAAGTTATGAACTTAAAAATAATTTGAGTTCTAGACCCGAGGTAACTTAAAAATAATTTGGTTATCTACAAAAAATGATTGTAGTCAGTAGGATACAAAAGAAAATTGTAAAAAAATTAGTTATTTTTTACCATGCTTATATCTTCTTACCCCTTGCATGTAAAAATATTTTAAAAGTGCAAAAACATTTGTATACATGCAAATATCTGAATAATTGATTTTACTATTTATTTACTGTGTAGTCAATATTTATATACTATTCACTAACTATTCAATTACTATTTATCAACATTAATATTTTCTTTTTCTTTCTTTCCTTTTTTCTTTTTCACGAGAATACTATTTTTTCTTTTTTATTTTTGTCTTTTCCCTTTATAATTTTTTTATATAAACCTCGGCTCATTTCTACTATATTCATCCACACTCACATATTTTGATAGTTAAATCAGAGAGTTTAGCATAGAGTTGAAGAGAAAATGCATATTTTGAGATCAGAACCTCAATCCAATGCTGAGTTATTAGAATTTATTTGATGGCATGAAAATGGAACTATATGTCTACTAGCTGGAATACAGCTTCGTCGCAGTTCAAGTAAAAAAACTAAGGTAATAATGCAATTTAATATTTTAATAGCATAAATATGTATTTATTATTTTATTATATATTTTTTGTTGTTTTGTGTTGTTTTTTTAAGATTTAGGAAAAATAAATTAAGTAGATGACTATATTTAAGAATTTAATAGACAAATAGATAGATATATTAAAATATAATATAATGAGCAAGTTTAATCTATAAATTAGTAATATTGGTATGATGATATACTTACCTTGTGTTAACTTACCTGGCTCCGTGTTAGCAAGATCATTGTGTTATCAGGGGCTGAGGGTGTGTATATAAAGCTCGACAATGGTATGATGTACCACCCTCTCGGGTAAAACGGATTGTCCGAGATTGCGATTTTCAAAGCTTTATCTTGCAATTACCATCTGAAGAGTGTCCGATAGACAGGAGTATAGTTCAAGCATTGTTGGAGCGGTGGATGGACACGACCCATACTTTTCAATTACCTATAGGAGAGATGACCATTGGCCCAGTCGATTATACAGCCATAACTTGTATCCGGTACTATGGTCTTCCGGTCCCTCTTACCAATGATATCTTGACATTCAAAGAAGTCCAGCAGTTAATTGGTATAGAACCATCATTAAAAGGGACTTTCAAGATAAATATTGAGCCGATTCAGAGTTATTAGATGAATTATGAAGGACAGGTTCATAGGGCATTGATATGAATTACTTGGTAGGTTTTCTTGTTCCATGATAAATTATGCTACATGTATGCATGATTATATATGCTCTTACTCTTTCCCTTCTGACTCACAGCGGATGCTTGAGGAACAAAACATGCAACTTCAAGAAGAGTTAGCTGCTAGTCGTCAACAGGTTGCCCATTTTGAAAAATTTTATCACCAGTCAGAGCAAGATTTTTGAGACTTTC
This sequence comes from Garcia nutans, assembly GCA_947685225.1. Classification (NCBI taxonomy): domain Eukaryota; kingdom Viridiplantae; phylum Streptophyta; class Magnoliopsida; order Malpighiales; family Euphorbiaceae; genus Garcia; species Garcia nutans. Next base: position 17,666,999 of record CANTUV010000012.1, on the reverse strand, counting down.
GGTTTTAGGCGGTGAGAGATCATGGTGCTTCATCATCTAGGGGACCCCAAACCGATGACCATGAGATTCTATCATCTACTTTGGATGAGGACCGTTATAGATCTGAATTCCAAGGTAATAGACGCTCAGGTGCTCCTGCTTCAGGAGAACTCGGGATAGGTGATATGCCTCCTCCTCTAACAGGTGATGACTTTTTCAAGGCTTTGTTTGATCATAATCCACCACCTCCTTCTCAGTGATCTATCATTATTGTATTAATTGAGAAAATATTGTATAATAATGATAAAAATAATAATGATGATATATAATTTCTACTTTTACTACAACTTTTGACTTTTAAATTTTCTTCTTTTTTTATCATCATTATTATTTCTACGCTACAATTATTGGTCTTTCCTCTTCACATTCAAAATTTCCACAGTAGCATTAATTTACAAAACCAAAGGCAACGCGGCAACTCAAAACCATTTCATCGCTAATTTTCTATCCTTACGCGTCTCGGTCTCAAGCTATTCCTTATCAATTTTGGAATAGCTAATCATCCTACATAAATCTCTTTTCATGCCATGATCTCATACAGAAGCTAGGAAATTTTCCATGAATTTTCAATTTCAGCATCAAAATTCATTTTAACAATTCCAATTTTCCTTCAATTGTCAACAATCATCGAACTCAATTTGAAGAAAATAAAAGGTCTCTTTAAAAATATGAATGCCATTCATTGGAAACAAATATCTTGGTCAAAAATCGATACTTTGAAGTATTTTCAAATATTAAATTGGACCATTCTTTTTTACATGCCATGGCTTCTTTTTGGAATGTGAATTCTATGACATTTGAGATTAATGGCTTTGAGTTATGTCCCATGATTGAAGAATTTGAGGCCATCCTTGGATATCTAAGCAATCAACCAATGGCATTACCTATATTGATTTCCAAGACTCAACAAAAGATGAAAATGTTATTTCAACTTTCAAAGCCCGACGTTCTATAGTTGATGAGAGGTGAGAAAATTTTGCTTGGTCCCTTAATTGACTTTTGCATTTCTCACTTGGCTCCTACTAAGGCATGGGGATGTATGCTTTCTCTATGCTTGCTTGGCCAATTCTTGCTTGTTTCTTCTGATGGCGATATTGATCCATGAGTATTGGATATCATGGACCAAATGGAAGGAGGCTTATCGTCGATACCCGTAATCTTAGCTGAGACTTTAGTTGGATTGGAACAATTTAAATTGGGATCATTAAGGAAATTGGCCAGGAGTCCATTGTTGCTTCAGGTAATTACCTAAACTACCCTTTCAAATTTTCAATTTAGGTTTCCTTTTTTTATTGCTCTAATTTTTGCCTAGTTCGCCCTTGTGGATTTTTAGAACTAGCGAGTTATCCTAATTTTTGCCTAAGTCGCCCTTGCAGGTTTTCAACTTAGTGGACCTTTTGTTTAGTTCTTTTCTTGTGCTTACACATTTGGCTTCAAGAGTGTCTTTGCATGCTCGATACTCTATTTATGGATTTTACCAGATATCTACTGCGACATCACTCTGCTAGGAAACTACTCCATCTTGCTTCTTTATATGCCGACTGGGTTGACTGGATCCGTTCTCGTGCTGAAGTCAACATCCTTTGGTTAGTACCTTGGTGGAAGATTTCTTGTATCACCATTCGGACATACTTGATGTATGTTCCTCTTATTGCTCTTCGTCGAGGTACTTGTTATGATCCTCGCCTGCTTGACCGTCAGTATGGAGCTGTGCCTCGAGATTCTGATTTTACTCCTAATTTGGACATGCCTTGTCTAACAGAAACCTACTTGGATTGGTTAAAGCAAAGCTGGCTTGCATGCTACACTTATCGTCCGCCATAGATTTTACATTTGTCAATTTCTCTAGAAAAAATATTGTTAGGATGTAAAAATAATAAAAGTAGTAATAAGAGATGTTTCTTTCCTTTCATAATTTGTCTTCACCTTTTGCTATTGTGTTTATTTCGTTTTATCCATATTTGGTCAAATAATTAAAATAGTGCACATGGAATAATTTTATTATTAATTCTACTTTATTAAATTAGGGAACAACCAAACATAAATCCAGCATACACAAGATCACTCCTATTGCCAACTAGCCCTTTCGGGTTTTCTAATTGAAGATTTTCTCTCACTTAGCCCTAATTGTTGCCTAGCCCATCCTTTGGGTTTTTGGAACTAGCGGACCATTCTAACTTTTGCCTAGGCTGCCCTTTTTGGGTTTTCAACCTAGCAAGCTCCTTTTCTTTTTCTTTTCTTTATACATAAAACCTCTTCAACCTATCAATGTTCACTGGCTCACTAAACTCGTTCCCCTCCATGTCTGATAACTTCACTGCACCCTTGTTCATGACTTGTTTCACAACATATGACCCTTCCCAGCTAGGCCTAAATTTTCCTCTTGGATCAAATACATTAGGCTTACATTGTTTCAACACTAAATCATTGACTCTGAGTTTTCTGATCTTAACCCTTCTATTGTAGGCCCGAGCTATCTTCCTTTTATACAGTTGATGATGATATAGTACTTTTAGCCTTCTCTCCTCTAGTAAAGCTAATTGTTTGTATCTACTCACTACCCACTCCATCTTAGGCAGTTCAACTTCCAAGACTACTCTCAATGATTTGATCTCAATTTCAATTGGCAACACTGCTTCCATCCTGTAAACCAAAGAGGACGGTGTCATTCCAGCCGGTGTTCGCACACTTGTTCTGTATCCCTACAAAACAAAAGGAAGCATCTCTGACCAATCCCTGCATGTCTTAGTCATAATTGTCTTGTTTGTTGCTTCTACTATGCCATTGGCCTTTGGTATATAAGGGTAGGATCGGTGATGATGGATTTGGTATTTTAAGAATAAGTCCTTAACTGCACCTTGAAACTGTATCCCATTGTCTGATATCACACTGTGTCGGACCCCATACCTATAAATAAGATTCTTTTCAATAAACCTAGCCATTTGTCTTACCCCCAGTTTGTTGAAAGATTCAGCTTTGACCCATTTTGAAAAATAATCTATCACTACTACAATGAAATGGTGACCATTTGAGGCTGTCAGATGTATCTCTCCTATAATGTCAATATCCTAAGTGGAAAAGGGCTAGGGTGAAGACATAGAATGCAATTCTTCAGGAGGCATGTGATTCAAATTACCATACATCTGACATTGCTGGCACTTCTTTACAAACTCAATACAATCTCTCTCCATGGTCAACCAGTAGTAACCTTACTAAATTATCTTTTTAACTAGGGCTAAACCATTCATGTGTGGACCGCAACTTCCTACGTGTATTTCTGACATGATATGCTCCACTTCAGGCTTCCTCAAGCATCTCAAGTGCACCCCATTAGGCCATCTTCGATATAACTCTCCATGGAAGGTGATGTATTGTAAGGACCACCGCCTTATGGCTCTTCTTTCTTTCTTTGTTGTCCCCAATGGGTATTCCTTTTCCTCCAAAAACTGTCTTATAGTATCATACCATGCATCATGGTTTGTATCAGTTTCCATGATTGTCTCATATTCATAGCAAGTAGTTGATGAACTGGTAAGAATCAAAGGCTTAAGGAATAAGTTGATAGGATTTTCCCATACCGAAGCCAATGTGGCTAGGGGATCAGCCATCTGGTTTTCTTTTCTTGGTAGGTGTATAAACCTACAATCCTTAAAGTTCTTCTTCATCATGATCAAGTAATGGTGGTATGGTTTTAATTTCTCTTCTTTCAACTCCCACTCTCCATTTACTTAGGATACTACTAGCAATGAATCACCAAAGACTTCCACCTTATCCACCTTTATAATCATTAGGTTTCCAAACCAAAGGTACATGCTTCATATTCCACCATATTATTGGTTGCCCTAAATTTCAACTTCTTAGATAAAGGGATAAGTTCCCCTTCGGGTGATTCTAGTATGACTCCCAAATCTGCTTCTTTCCTATTCATTGCCCCATCAAAATACATTTTCCATCCTTGTACTTCAATGGCTTCTAAATGTTCATCTGGAAATTCCAAGACTACCTCTTCACTATTCGGTAATGGTTTTTGGGCCAAGAATTCTGCCACTGTTCTACCTTTGATTGTTTTCCTAGATACATACTCAATCTCAAATTCTTCCAATATTATCAACCATCGCCCATACTTTCTAATCAAAGAGGGTGTCTCCCTTAAGTACTTCATTGGATCTAACCTAGAAATTGCTTGTACACTATAAGATTGGAAATAATGCCGCAACTTCTTAGAAGACCAAACCACAGCTATACAGGTCTTTTCAATGATTCTATACTTAATTTTGTAAGGTATGAGCTTTCTACTCAAATAGTAAACTGCGTGCTCAATCCCTGACTCATCTGCTTGGGCTAACATGGTTCCTATCTACTCTTCTTCTACTGCTAAGTATAATAACAAGGGTTTACTGGGTTTAGGTGGTTTCAAAATAGGTGGATTTAGTAGATACTCCTTTATTCGCTCAAAGGCCTTTTGACACTCTTCGTTCCACAAGACTGGCTGGTTCTTTTTAAGTAATTTGAAGATAGGTTCACAGAATTTGGTGACCTTTGCTATAAACCTGCTAATGTACTGTAATCTACCAATGAATCCTTGAACTTCTCTCTCCATCTTAGGGGCTGGCATATCCCTGATTGCTTTAACTTTTTCAGGGTCAATCTCAATGCCATTTGGACCAATCACATGACCCAACATTTTGCCTGAGGTAACCCCAAACACACACATCTTTGGGTTTAGACTTAGCTTATACTTCAATGCTCCATCGAAGAATAATTCTAAGTTTTGAAAGTGTTGTTCCCTTGTATCTAATTTCACCATCATATCATCAACATATACTTCCACTTCTTTGTGCATCATGTCATGAACCAATGTGGTAGCCATCCTTTGGTAGGTTGTTCTAGCATTCTTTAATTTGAATGGCATCACCCTATAACAAAATATACCCCATGTAGTAGTGAAAGAAGTTTTGGTTTTATCCTCTTGGGCCATTAACACTTGGTTGTATCCAGAAAATCCATCTATAAATGAGTATAGCACGCTAGAGGCTGCATTATCAATGAGGACATCTATATGGGTTAAAGGAAAATCATCTTTAGGGGAAACCCTGTTTAAATCTCTATAGTCCACACAGACCCTAATTCTTCTGTCTTTCTTTGGCATGGATACTATGTTGGCTAGCCAATCTAGATAATCTATCACTTCAAGGAACTTTACTTGTATTTGTTTAGTGACCTCTTCTTTAACCAATTCAGCCAATTCAGGTCTTAATCGCCTAAGCTTTTGTTTGATAGGTTTCATGTGGGTGTAAGTAGGAATAAGATGTTTGGCTATGTCTCGATCTATTCCAGGCATATCCTCATAAGACCAAGAAAATACTTTTTCATATTTTTTAAATATTTTTTCAAATCTCTCTCTCTCTCATTAAGAGTAAGGTCGAATGCTATGCTAATATTTTTAGGATTTTTGGTTGTTCCCAAAATTTAATGATTGTGTATCAACATAGTTAATATTAAAGATACTACCATCTGGAGAAACATCACACAAGTAAGCAAAATCAGACTTTATTGCATTCATTTTGGAAAAGAAATCATCATCATCCTCATACAAAGCAAACAAATTAAAATTAAAATTAAAATCATTATTCTCAAAATCATACGACAGAATATCTTTAAACTTCTCTTCAACCAGGGCAGCAATCTCCTCCGGAGTCTTCTTGGCTTTTAGGACAGCTTCCTTCTTCTCTTTCGAATTGGACTCTTTGGTGGCTGGTAGGGTGAGCTCTTTCTTCACTTGCTCCACTAGCTCGGCAACATGTGCAAAAATTTTAAAACTCGGGATCTACTTTCCAGTGAACGTGATTGGCTTGGGCTTTCCTTGAAGTGGTCCCATGTCTGGAGCTTTGACAAAGACTTTTTCAAGTGGTGGGAAGCTCATCTTCTCATTCTTCTTTGGATGAACATCTTTTCCAGCTTCTTCATACCCCAACCCTTTCTTAGAAGTTTGAGTCTTAAAATTTGGAAGCTTTGTGACACCGGCCTTGCCCTTTCCAAGACCAGCTCTGGGAAGGTAGCTCATGTTCTTCATCATGTTCAAGACCTTAGAGTCCACTACTTCATCATTAGAAATTATAGCTACTTGGAAACCATTGAGTGGCCTCTCAATCATTAGAGCATTAACAACCTCATTATCCTAGGCCTCGATGACCACCATCTCATCTTCGTTAGGGAACTTGATCTTTTGATGAAGGGTGAAAGGAACTTCACAAGAGGATGGAACCATGGTCATTCCAAAAGTAGAGCAAAAGTAACAAGTATGTCCAAAACAACAAATTCAAAAATAGATTCAATTGGACCAACCTTCACAGCAGCTTTGAAAGTTCCTTTGGCATGCCTCTTGGTGTTGTCATAAGTCCGAATGGTTACCTTGGTTGGGCTTAGATCCCTCGTTGACATAGCTAGCTTTGGCAATATTTTAAGTGGACAAACATTTATGGTGGACCCATCATCAACCATTACACATGGAGTCCTTTTTCCTTTGATTTTCACTTTGATAAAGAGAGGGCAGATGTGATCTCTCCCCTCTTTTGATAAATCCGCATCTGAGAAAGATACCATTTCCATATTAACTTTGCTCTTCTTTTGAACTTCTTCATTTCTCCTTCCACTTTTATGAAGTTAATCAATTCCTCCGATGTTATGGAGGTGGAAATTGGCATGCTAGCCAATGCCTTGGCCATAGTTTCATGGTGTTTCTTAGAAGTGGCCAATAAGTCCCAAATACTAACACTTGCTTTTTTTAACTACTTAAGCACAGTGTCATCTTCCTCTTCTTCATTTCCCACTTCGACTACCTTTCCTTTATTATCTTCTACCACCTTAGGTGGTGGCCTTATATAAGGCTTACCAGATCTTGTGTTCATTACTTTATCTTCTTCAGTCTTCGACCAGGTCCATTCCTCCTTCTTGGTTACAAGATCATCATCACTATTACTTGAATCCCAAAACTCATTCACAACATAGATTACCCACTATAGCTTGTTCTACTTTGCTAAATACCACTTTTTCTTTGGTTGCTTCTTCATCTACATCTTGAAAAGAAGACATGACAAAACTTTCATGCAAACCTCCTCCAATCATGAAGGTTGCCGGTGGTGGTACTCTATTGAACCTTGGAAATGGATTGTCCTTAGTGTTTGGCTTGTTGGGCTCAAGTAGCTTCTCGCTATCAATCAAATTCTGGATCTCATGCTTCAACCTCACACATCTATCCGTGTCGTGCCCTTGCATTTGATGAAATTGGCAAAATGCCTTAGTGTCAAAATTAGGTGGGAGAGGGTTAGGCAAAGGACGAGGATTTAAGAGTTGTAACAATCCATTCTTTTGAAGCTTATTGAGGACCCAAATAGCGGCTTTCTTAATTCTAAAAACTGCCTTCTTCCTCCCTGGCCAGTAGCATTAACATCAACTGCCTTTTGCATGCCTTGGTTACTAGACTGACAGTTTCCTTTCTCGTTCCTTCTTGTTAAAAAGCGGTTCTTCTCTCCTTCCCACTCTTCAATTTGTATAACAGCTTGTAAAAGGTCCTTGAAATCCTAAATGAGTGTATGAAACATCCTTTCGCAAATGCTAGGTAACACTCCTCTTACAATCATTCTAATTTGATCGGATTCATTAGGCCTTCTGTAGACCCTTAATTTTTGACCCAATCTGGTCTGATTTTTTTTATAGTCCAAAATAAATTTTGTGGTATTTTAATTAAATAATATCTATTTTAGTATTTATTACTTATTATTTATAATTTTTAATAAAAAAAAGTAATATTAGTAAAGTTAAAAATAATAAATATATATAAACATAAAAATAATAAATAAATAAATAAAAATTGGTGACGGAAAAATCGGGGACGAAATTTTTCGTCGTCAAAAGTGAATTGGCTTGGGCCAATTCCCTGTAGCAATTTTCGGCTCTCTAAATGGCAAAAGTTAGCAACAAGAAGCATTCATCAATCCTTCAAAGGCATCAACATTGCCTTTGCTATTGTTCAATCCGAATTCAAGTTTTTGTGGAACCAACAACGGAGGTTTGATTTTCTATTGACTTATTTATGTTTACAATAGCTTCATTATACAATTTAATCAATTGTTTGAACATATACATTTTTGTTATTTGATCAATTATTCTGTTTACCTTCTAAACTCTATAAAAAATCCTAAAAACCATAATACCCATAAAACTAATTTCTGAAATTTAAAACCCTAATTACACTTTTCTAAAACCAGAAAATAATAATATGTTTTCTTAAAACCCTAACTTATTTCAAACTTAATCTCTAATTCAAACATCCAGTAGCCTTATTTTTTCAAGTATCAAAAGCTTCAACCCTAATTAATTCTTCTTTCCAAAAATCACACAGTAGCATTATTCTTTTAAAAATAACATAAGTTTCTTAAAATCTCAAAACCCTATTTTCTAAATCTTAAACCCTAAAATCTTAATTTTCAATATCAAAACCTACAAACCTAAAAGCCAGTTTTTAAAATTTTCAGCACCGACCCTGCAAGGGGCGCTGCCCCCTTGGCCCCCCTCCAGCTAACTGGATAGCGGGACCCCTGTATCGGCTCGGGTCAATATTTATTTGTTGATTATAAGTGTTTATGTTTAACTTCCTTTGTTATGATTATTCTAAATAGAGTAGCTTTATTCAAAATACAAACCTAAACCCTAATTTATTCAAACCATAAATCCTAATTAGTTCTTCTTTCCAAAAATCACACAGTAGCATTATTCTTTTAAAAATAACATAAGTTTCTTAAAATCTCAAAACCCTATTTTCTAAATCTTAAACCCTAAAATCTTAATTTTCAATATCAAAACCTACAAACCTAAAAGCCAGTTTTTAAAATTTTCAGCACCGACCCTGCAAGGGGCGCTGCCCCCTTGACCCCCGCCAGCTAACTGGATGTGGGACCCCCGTATCGGCTCGGGTCAATATTTATTTGTTGATTATAAGTGTTTATGTTTAACTTCCTTTGTTATGATTATTCTAAATAGAGTAGCTTTATTCAAAATACAAACCTAAACCCTAATTTATTCAAACCATAAATCCTAATTCTGTTTTCAAATCTTCGCAGTAGCTTTTTATAATTTTATTCACCGGGATATCTAAATCTTTCAATAACTCCATTAAAGACTTTCTATGTTTGTTTCATATAAAAATACTTAAGTAGTTATTATAGTCAATATTAAAACCATACTTAACTTTGATCACGGTAAAATATCAAATCCTAAATCATAATCTGCAAAATTAAGGTTTCAAACCATAAAACCCTAATATCTTAACCGTAAGCCTTAAACCTTAATATCTTAACCGTAAGCCCTAGGCCCTAATATCTTAAGGTTCTAAAACTCTAATTTCATGATGTTAGCCCTAAACCCTAATTTGATTAACCAAAAACCTTTCTACTTTCTTAAATTTATAAAACCCAAATCCATTCCATTTTTCTAAAAATTCTGACAGTAGCCTAAATAATAATAATAATAATAATAATAATAATTCAAAAACCCAAGAAACCCTAAATTGAGACATAAACCTAAATTTGTATCTTTTTTTTCTTTATTTAATTTTATATTTGATTACGTAGTTTATTTTATGTTTCGAATTATTTAATTTCAATGCTTGATTTATTATCATGGATGTATATTCTCTTTATTATTATGATTATTATTTATTTATTTTGGTATTAAAATTGTAAGAGGTATGTTTCAACTTTGTGGGTATCTCATTAATTAATTTTCATGTAATTTAAATTAATGGATTTGGATACTCGATCCTAAACTAGATTTGCATGCTCGATCCTAAACTGGGTTTGGATACTCGATCCTAAACTAGATTTGGATACTCGAACCTAAACTGGATTTGGATACTCGATCCTTGACTAGATTTCTCTTACATCGCTCATAGAAGGATCCTTAGTGGACTCACCACTGTGAGTGAGAATTTTTGCCCCCATTCCCATTGGAATGGTTCTTGGACTTTGGCACTATTTAGGCTCGGGGCCTTAGAGAACACGGGCCTAAGCTTGAAAAAAATGGAGCCGCCACCCAGACGGGCCGGGAAAAAGAAAGGGGTGGATGACTCGATTCCTAAAAATCCCCAACCCCCTAATGGGTTCAGAAAGTCGGGTACATGTGGGGAAGGTGAGAAATGGCCCAGCACTCCCACAATGCCCGGTTCATTCGAACCGGCCTCCTTTGCAGGTCTTGATATTATAAAATTCTTAAGTATAACAATATTATCCTTATTACATGCAATAATTAAAATAAAGCATCATTATATTAAAATCAAAGTAATTTCCAAACAAAGCAAATAAATGGACACCCATCCGAGGATGAAAACATGTCCTTACATCGTTCATGTCTAAACTAAAATAGGGCACTCACCAAAAGGTGTAAACATGTCCTTTACATTGGTCTAAAATATAAAAGCAATTTAAATTACATAGAAATTAATTACTGAGGTACTCATAAAGTGGAAACATACCTCTTACAATATTTGGAAATCAAAATAAATCAATAAAAGTAAATAACCATTCATAATAAATAAATCATTCATCAAAGATATCAAACATTAATCAAAATATATAATAAACATTCACCCAATTTAAATAAAATAGTAAATATATTATCTTTAAGGGTTCATGCATTAAGTAGGGTTTCTAGGGTTTTTCATATACTAGTTTAATTTGTTGAGATATATTTTAAAGTAATAACATAGCTACTGGGTGTTAAAAATATTTAAGGTTTTAGATGTTTTTATGAAAATAATGTTACTGTGATTTAAAAAAAGTAGGTTTAGTTATGGTTTTAAGCAAACATTATGAAATTAGGGTTTTTTAAGACATTAGGGTTTATAATTTTAAAAGATTGGGTTTTAGGTTCACTGGATTATGGTTTTAGGTGTTGATGAACATGTCATGAAGTTTTGATGTTTTAAGAATTAGGGTTTAGGAAAATTAGGGCTTACTGGATTAAGGTTTTTGAGATAATTAGGATTTTTGTTATTTTGGGAAAACATATTTGATCTTAGGATTTAAGAAAATAGTTTAGGGTTTTATAAAAAAAATTATGATTAAAGTTTTTAGAAACTGTAAAGAAGATTAGGGTTTGGAGATTTAAGAATACATTTGGAAATTTTGGACAAAAAGTTAGAGTTTAGATGATTAAGAAAATAGTTCGGGAAAAACAATTTAAGGCTTTTGAATTTTTCGAAACAGAAGAATAATTTTGGATTTTTTGAAGTTTTTAGTTTCATAAAACATGGAGGTGGAGTTTTTGAAAACCTACTGATTAATGTATTAACTAAAGTAAATAATTAAAGTTATTGAAACAAAGATAAAATTACTACATATTCCTATTAATCAAAGAAAATGAAGCTACTGTGAATATATAATTTAGGATTAAAGATCAAACCTGCGTAGATGGTTCCACCAAAAACCAATTTCTGGATGAACAATAACAAAGGCAATGTTGATGCCTTTGATGGATTGATGATTGCTTCTTGTTGCTAATGTCTCTTGCTTGCTAGGGTTCTCTTTTGGCCGATAGAATTTTTGAATCTTCGATCTAGTAAACAATTTTTCTCCTACCATGAAAGTTGCTGGTGGTGGCACTCTGTTGAACTTAGGCAGAGGATTGCTTTTGGTATTGGGCTTATCCGGCTAGAGTAGCTTACCACTGTCAATCAAATCTTGGATCTCATGCCTTAGACGAGCACATTTATCTGTTTCATGCCCTTGCATTTGATGAAATTGACAGAAGGCCTCGGCATTGAAGTTTGGTGGTAGAGGATTATGTAGTGGTCAAGGAGTCAACAGTTGTAATAACCCTTTCTTTTATAGCTTGATGAAAATCCAAGATAGAGGTTTCCCCAATTCTAAGAATTGTCTTTTATTTCCCTGACCAGTCGTATTAACATCAACTTTTTTTTGCGTGCTTTGATTGCTAGGCTAATAATTCCCTTTCTCATTTCTTCTTGCCGAAAAGCAATTCTTCTCCCTTTCCCACTCTTCAATTTGTAGACCAGCTTAGAGAAGATCTTTGAAGTCCCTTATAAGGGTGTGAGATAGCCTTTCACGGAGGTTGGGTAACACCCCTCTCACAATCATCATTATTTGATCATATTAATCAGGCCTCTTCTTGAGCAAAGCAGCCTTATTTTTCTATCTTTTCACATAGTCCACAAAATTCTCATTTTTTCTTTTCCTAATGGTTTCTACCTCCATCAAGGTTACTTCCAACTCGACATTGTACCCATATTGCTAAATGAAAGCCTTGTAAAACATGTCCCAATCTTTTTGAGTACTTTCCTCTAAGTTGTTGAACCAATTTTGGACAATAGGGTCCAATGAGAGCATAAAATACCCTAGAGTTTGAGCTCTAGTAGCTCGGGTAGACTGCATAGCAGTGATGTACTGCTTCACATGGAGATGAGGATTTCCAGTACCATTATACCTAGTGAAGGAAGGCATCTTGAACTTATAAGGGACCTCCTCATCTTGTTCAAATAGTTTGTCAATCTCGGACATCTCTTCTGTTTTTAGTTTCTTCTTAAATTTCTTTTCTAAATCAGCAATCATCTTCTCAACACCAGACTTCTCAGTCTTTTCAATAGTTGTCTTCTCCACAACCTTTGTTTCCTTTTTGTCTTGAGGATCTTGGAAGTACTGAGCCCAGTCATCATCATCATCAACTATCACCTTATCATCATCAAAAGCCACTTCACCAACTTTAGCCTTCCCCTTATCTTTCCTGGTGCTTGCAGATGCTTCGACATTATTTCCTAAAATTGCAGCGAATTTATTCTTCATGGTCTCAGCCAGGGCCTCTTTTATTTCTTCTAATCTTGGCATTGAGGGTGTCATTCACCATTCTTTAATCCATTGCTTTTGGTGAGCAAGTGATTGAGTTGCTACTAGATTCTTCATCTCCGGCGTAGGTCTGATTGTCATAAGCTTTTCAACTGTTGTAATCCAGGGCTGCGAGCCAGAAAGGATTAATGATATTGTAGACCCTTAATTTTTTACCCAGTCTGGTCCGATATTTTTTATATAGTCCAAAATAATTATTGTGATATTTTAATTAAATAATATTTATTTTAATATTTATTATTTATAATTTTTAATAAAAATAAAAATGGTAAAGTTAAATAAATAAAAATAAATAAATAAATAAATAAAAATTGACGACGAAAAAATCGGCGATGAAAAAATTCATCGCCAAAGGTGAATCGGCCACAGGCCAATTCGCCCGTAGGAATTTCCTGTGGTGAATTGGCGCCCGCCCTTAGGAAATTCCTCGTAGCTCTCGCAATTCTTTGCCTACATCAAGTTTTTTGCTAGCGTAATTTTCAAATGTAGTTTTTTCCAAAACCAAATTCTATTTGGTTTTGGTTTCTTTTCCTAATTGGTTTTAATTTCCTTAAGCAATTAGAAATAGGTTTATTATTTTTTCTATAAATACCACATTAAAACACATAATTAGGGGACTGGGACTTGGACTTTGGACGAGACTTTGGACTTTTGATCGGGAGGAAAAAATTGTTTGATTGGATTGGAGACTCAACCATTTGATTGGCCAAAAGAAAATCTCAAGCAAGCAAGCAAGAAATAAGAAGCAATCAATCCATCAAAGGCAGTGACACTGCCTTTGTCTTTGTTCATCCAGAAACAAATTATGGAGGAACCAACAAACGGAGGTTTGATTATAAATCTTTGATTTGTGTTATTTACAATGTTTCTATCATTTGTTTTTGATATTCAGTTAGTAACCTAAATTATTAAACTTAGTAATATGTTTTACATTAAATTGTACATTCATCCAGTAGCCTTAATCATTGATCAAAATTTCAAAACCATAAAACTACCCTTCTCTTTCTAGAAACTCTCTCCCGTTTCCAAAAATTTAAAAACCTTAAATTACTCTTCTGCTTCCAAAAACCTTAAAAACCCTAAATTATTTCTTCTGCTTCCAAAAACCTTAAAAACCCTAAATTATTTGTTCTGTTTCCAAAAACTTTAAAAACCTTAAATTATTTTCCTCGAGCTATTTTCATCTAAACCCTAACTTTTTGTCCAAATTTTCGAAATGTCTTCTTAAATCTCCAAACCTTAATCTTCTTTACAATTTCTAAAAATCATAATTATTTTTATGAAACTCTAAGTTGTCTTCTTAAATCCTAAAATCAAATATGTTTTCCAAAATATCAAAAACCCTAATTTTCTCAAAAACTAAATATGGTAAACCCTAGCTTTCCTAAGCCCTAATTCTTAAATCCTCAAAATCTTATGACAAATAAATCTAAACCCTAAAGCCATAATCCAGTAAAACTAAGACCACAATCCAGTAACCGTGAATTATAAATCCTAATGTCTTAAGATTCCAAAACCCTAATCTCATGATGTTAGACCTAAACCCTAATTTGGTTAACCAAAAACCTTTACTACTTTCTTAAATTTATAAAACCCTAATCCATTCCAATTTTCCAAAATCTTCACAATAGCCTAAATAATAATGATAATAATTTCAAAATCCCAAAACCCTAAATGTTAATTAAAGAACCCTAAATGGAGATATAAACCTAAATTTGTATCTTTATTTGCTTTATTTAATTTTAGATTTGATTATGTAGTTTATTATTTGTTTTGATGGTTGATTTATTTAATTTCAATGCTTGATTTATTTAATTTATCATGGATGGATATTTTCTTTATTATTATAATTATTATTTGTTTGTTTTAGATTTAAAATTGTAAGAGGTATGTTTCCACTTTTTGGGTACCTCATTAATTAGTTTTCATGTAATTTAAATTGCTTTTATATTTTGGACCAATGTAAAGGACATGTTTCCACCTTTCGGTAGGTGTCCTATTTAGTTTAGACATGGACAATGTAAGGACATGTTTCCATCCTCGGATGGGTGTCTATTTATTTGCTTTGTTTGGACCTTGCTTTGATTTTAATATAATGATGCTTTATTTTAATTGTTGCATGTAATATGGATAATATTGTTATATTTAAGAACTTTATAATATTAAGACCTATAAAGGAGGCTGGTTCCAATGAACCGGGCATTGTGGGGGTGCTGGGCCATTTCTCACCTTCCCCACACATACCCAACTTTTCAAACCCATTAAGGGGTTGGGGATTCCTTAAGAATCAAGTCATGCACCCCTTTCTTTTTCTCGGCCCATCCGGGTGGCGATTCCATTTTCTCCGGGCTTAGGTCCGTGTTCTCTAAGGCCCCGAGCTTAAATAGTGCCGAAGTCGCAAGAACCATTCCACCGAGAGTGGGGGCAAAAATCCCCGCTCACTGTGGTAACTCCACTGGGGATAAGAGAAGTTGATTCTGTTGGTCTTCATATTATTCTATTCTTTCTTATCATGATATTATCCATTGCATCATATTAGATTGCATCGTGTGTGTGAGTTAGGATGCCCGTCTTACGGTGTTGTGTTATGTATGGGATGCCATACTTTCACTCAAGGTATGGAGATCGAGCATGGCATAACCACTCATAGCCTCATACCATTTGGTATATACTTGCTATGGGAACCTAAGCCTTTTTACCCCAAAGACTAAAGCTCATGTAATTGGCCTAGTTACTTTCCTTAGGTTTTACCCCAAATGCTTGTTGTTTGACTATGGTTAATTTATCTTAGCTTAAATCATGGCTTATTTGGTTTGTTCTTTTTCTAATATGACCCAAGTACATTTGTAAGCTCAAATAAATTTTTCTTTCCAAAAGACCAAAGCTATTTTCAAAATGGTCTTTGGATATAAAACTTTTCTAAAAATGAATCAAAAATTCTTTTTCTCATGACCCAAATACTAAGCCCAAAATCCATTTTTTCTTAAATCTTTTTACAATGGGCTTAGAAATAATTTTTTTTCATCCAACCTTTTCTTACAAAGAGCTTGCAAATTATTTAGGTCAATTATGAAATACCAAAAATCAATTGTGATCCTAGTTTATAGTAAGAGTTATTAATCATCGGCTTGTTTTTGGCATGGATCATTAGTTTACTTTTTCAACTGAGAAAACTATTTAGAATAAACCTCTAAATTTAGTTTTAATCCAATATAGCATAAAAGCTACGTTAGTTGGTTGAATGAATTAAAACCTAATTAATGGGAATTATCATAAACTGATTTCCATTTTTAAATATAACTATTGGTTGAAATGTTTGAGAAAATTATTCGAAAACAAGATACCCCATGTTGGTATTTTGTTAACCATATACCTAGGAAAAGAGACTCGCCATTCATGTGTGGATGTTATAAGGTTGGAAGGGACGTTCTACTTATCTTTGTTGATTGCTTGTTCATACATGCATACATACATTTGCATCTCATATCATTGATCCTCTTTGGTTCACAGCCCTGGATTACGACAGTTTAAAAGCTTACGACAATTCAACCTACACCGAAGACGAAGAATCTAGTAGCAACTCAATCACTTGCTCACCAAAAGCAATGGAGCCTGAACAAATTTAAAGAATGGTGGATGACACGCCAATGCCAAGATGAAAGAAATAAAAGAGGCCCTGGATGAGACCTTGAAGAACCAATTGGCTGCAATTTTAGGAAATCATGCCGAAGCATCTGCTAGCACTAAGAAGCCAAAGGACAAAGGGAAGACTAAAGTTGGTGAAGTGGTTTTTGATGATGATAAGGTGATCATTGATGATGATGATGATTGAGCTCAATACTTCCAAGATCCTCAAGACAAGCAGAAAGAACCGAAGATTGTTGAAAGATTAGCTATGGAGAAAACTTAGACTTTTGATGTTGAAAAGATGATTGCGGATTTAGAAAAGAAATTTGAGAAGAAGCTGAAAACTGAAGAAATGTCCGAAGTTGACAAATTATTTAAGCTAGACGAAGAAGTTCCATACAAATTTAAGATGCCATCTTTTGCAAAGTTTGATGAAACTGAAAATCCTTACCTCCATGTAAAGCAGTATATCACTGCTATGCAGTCTGCTCGAGCTACTAAGGCTAAAACTCTAAGGTACTTTATGCTTTCATTGGATCATGTTATCCAAAATTGATTCAATACCTTTGAAGAAGGAACACAAAAAAGTTGAAATTCAGGGCAACCAATAATATGGTGGAGTATGAAGCATGTATCTTTGGTTTGGAAACTCTAATGATTATGAAGGTGGATAAAGTGGAAGTTTTTGTCAATTCATTGCTAGTAATATCCCAAGTAAATGGAGAGTGGGAGTTGAAAGAAGAGAAATTAAAACCATACCACCATTACTTGACCATGATGAATAAGAACTTTAAGGAGTGTAGGTTTATACACTTATCAAGAGAAGAAAACCATATGGCTGATGCCCTAGCCACATTGGCTTTGGTATGGGAAAATCTTGTCAACTTATTCCTCAAGCCTATAATTTTTACCAGTTCATCAACTCCTTGCTACGAATATGAGACAATCATGGAAATTGATACAGACCATGATGCGTGGTATGATACTATAAGATGATTTTTAGAGAAAAGGGAATACTCGTCGGGGGCAACAAAGAAAGAAAAAGGAGCCATAAGGTGGTAGTCCTTACAATACATCACCTTTCATGGAGAGTTATATCAAAGATGGCCTGATGGGGTGCACTTGAGATGCTTGAAGAAGCCTGAAGTGGAGCATATCATGTAAGAAATACATGCGGGAAGTTGCAGTCCGCACTTGAGTGGTTTGGCCCTAGTTAAGAATATAATTCAACAAGGTTACTACTAGTTGACCATAGAGAGAGATTTTATTGAGTTTATAAAGAAGTGCCAACAATGTCAGATGTATGGTAACTTGAATCACATGCCTCCTGAAGAATTGCATTCTATGTCTTCACCCTAGCCCTTTGCCACTTGGGGTATCAACATTATAGGAGAGATACATCCGACAGCCTCAAACAGTCACCATTTCATTGTAGTAGCAGTAGATTATTTTTCAAAATGGGTCGAAGCCGAATCCTTCAACAAACTGAGTGCAAGCCAAATGGCTAAATTTATTGAAAAGAATCTCATCTGCAGGTATGGGGTCCCACACAGTGTGACATCAGGTAATGGGATACAGTTTCAAGGACCAGTTAAGGACTTATTCTCAAAGTATCAAATCCATCATCACCGATCTTCTCCTTATAGACCAAAGGCTAATGGTGTGGTAGAAGCAACAAACAAGACAATTAAGCAGATCCTATCCAAGATGACTAAGACATACATTGATTGGTTAGAGATGCTTCCTTTTGCTTTGTGGGGGATATAGAAAAAGTGTGCGAACACCGACTGGAATGACACCATTCTCCTTGGTTTATGGGATGGAAGCAGTATTGCCAATTGAAATTGAGATCAAGTCGTTAAGAGTGGTCTTGGAAACTGAACTGCCTTAAATGGAATGGGTAGTGAGAAGATACACACAGTTAGCTTTACTAAAGGAGAGAAGGTTAAAAGCACTGTATCATCATCAACTATATCAAAGGAAGATAGCTCGGGCTTATAATAGAAGAGTTAAGATAATAAAACTCAAAGTCGGGGATTTAGTGTTGAAACAATGTAAGCCTAATGTATCTGATCCAAGAGGGAAGTTTAGGCCTAGCTGGGAGGGCCATATGTTGTGAAACAAGTCATGAATAAGGGTGCAGTGAAGTTATCAGACATGGACGAGAACGAGTTTAGTGAGCCAGTGAACATTGAGAGGTTGAAGAGGTTTTATGTATAAAAAAAGAAAAAAAAAAGAAAAAGGAAAAGTGCTCGCTAGGTTGAAAACCCAAAAAGGGTGGCCTAGGCAAAAGTTAGAGCAGTTTGCTAGTTCCAAAAACCCAAAAGGGTAGGCTAGGCAACAATTAGGGCTAAATGAGAGAAAATTGTCAATTAGAAAACCCGAAAGGGCTAGTTGGCAATAGGAGTGATCTTGTGTATGCTGGCTTTATGTTTGGTTGTTCCCCAATTTAATAAAACAAAATTAATGTTAAAATTGTTCTATGTGCACTGTTATAAGTATTAGACCAGATATGGATGAAATAAATAAACACAATAGCAAAAGGTGATGACAAATTATAAAAGGAAAAGAAGCATCTTTTATTACTTTTATTATTATTTTTTCATCCTAACAATACACTTTCTAAATTGACAAATGCAAAATTTATGGCAAACGATAACTGTAACGTGTAGGCTAGCTTTGCTTCAGTCGATCCAAGTAGGCTTCAGTCAAGCAAGGTGTGTCTAAATCGGGAGTGAATTTAGAATCGCGAGGCTCGACTCTATACTGACGGCTAAGCCAGCAAGGATCATAGCAAGTACCTCAATGAAGAGCAGCAAGAGGAACATACATCAAGTATGTCCGCATGGTGATACGAGAAATCTTCCACCAAGGTACCAACCAACGGATGTTGACTTCAGTGCGTGAATGGATCCAGTCAACCAAGTTAGCATATGAAGAAGTAGGATGGAGTAGTTTCCAAGCAGAATGATGTCATGGCAGATATCTGGTAAAATCCATGGATGGAGTATAAAGCGAGCAGAGACGCTCCTGAAGCCAAATATGTTAGGGAAAATTAAATTAAAAAAATATAAAAATAATAATGAAAAAAAAGAGTCCGTTAAGTTGAAAACCCGCAAGGGTAGCTTAGGCAATGTCACATCCGCCTACCACAATTATGCAGAGTAGTCACGTGCATAACGAGAGAAGGGGAAAGGAGAAGATAATTCTTGATAACAGCCCTAGATAAGGTTGTATGACCAAAGGGACCTAGTTGTAATTTTCAAAAGTTTTGGGGACGTAAATGTAATTTCAAAAAAAAGTTGCACCGGATGTTCTAAATAGTGCATATAACAGATTCCAAAAATGGAGTGTAAAGAAAAATTGGATCGCAACGACGTGTAACGGTTTTTCCAGGAAATGTCCCATTAAAGAAAAATGAAGACATGTTGACTAGGGGCATTTTGGTTATTATAAATTAAAGTTATACATGAATTTAAAGTAGGAAATAAAAACATAAGTACGTAGAGGATGACGAGGGGTTAAATATGAAATGATCGTCAGTAGAAACGGAGCTGGAGAAAACCCGAGCAAAGAAAGGACCTAAAGGGAATTTTGTAAAAAGTTGAGGGCTTATTGGTAATTTTTCCAAATGACTTGGAAACCTAGAATAGACCTTATAAATAGAAAGTAGAGGTCGAGAGGATCAAAACTATATGTAGTTTGACTCGTGGAACTGTACGGTTTAAAATATATGATCGATTAATCGCCGGAATGTAAAGTGGGCCCGATTACGTGTCGGGACCGTATGGGTAACCCGGGACAACTTTAGGATATCCTATGGGAAGAGGGACAAGTGGAAAGAAGTAAAGGAAAAGAAAACTATAAAAATCTAATGTTGGCCAATGAAAAATAACCATTTAGCATGAGTAATAAATGAAGAAAGAGAAAGGTGGACAAGTGGTCTTAAAGGGTTTAACCAACACATAAGGTGATCATCATTTCATTTGTATATAAATATATGTGATATGAAGAACAAACTCTCTCTTTTTCCACTTACAAATTTCGGCCAACAAAGGGAAACACCAAAGGACTTCCAAGTTTCTCCAAATTTGATTTTTAAGGTAAGTTTTTAAGGTTTTCTAGTAAGTAGACTTTAATTTTAGTATTAATTTTAGGTAGTTATATATTTATTGGAAGATTGGAGATTAGAGTCTTTATGTGGAATTGGAAAAATATTAAGTAAGTGATGAGATTAATTGATTAAATGGAAGAATCAAGATGTATAAAGATTAATAAGGTTGGATTAGGGTTTCGGTTGGAAAAGAAAT
This sequence comes from Garcia nutans, assembly GCA_947685225.1. Taxonomy (NCBI): domain Eukaryota; kingdom Viridiplantae; phylum Streptophyta; class Magnoliopsida; order Malpighiales; family Euphorbiaceae; genus Garcia; species Garcia nutans. Next base: position 17,646,109 of record CANTUV010000012.1, on the reverse strand, counting down.
GGAGGATAACTTATTATTTTGAATTTCTAAGGTTTATGTTGTATCTTGAATTTATTGAAGGAGAAATAAATAATTAAAGAAGGAGAAGAAGGAAAAGCTAAGGGGAAGTACAAGAATAAGGTTTGGTACTTTACCTTTGAATAATTAATTTTGATTTGGTGCTTTACCATAAAAGAAAATCTATTTGCTTACAAACTTTGGTTTATGGAAGTTTTGAAGTTGATGTTTAAATATATTGATTGAGTTTAAATTAAGTATTTGAGTTATGTTCTTGATTTCTTATGGCAATTGGGTTGTTAAATTTAATTGAAATCAAATGTTTTGAGAAAATTTGGCAAGTTGATTTGGTAAGTTGTTTGGACTTTAATTAGCTTGATTTGAGTTAAACATGCAAAAATTGTTAAAAGGAAGTGTTTGAATCTTCACTTTACTATTAAAGAAGCCTTAATATTGATTTACAAAAGAAAAATAAACTATCCTATGCATTTCAAATGTTTGGGCCGAAATGGTTCCAAAGTGACAGCTTCTGGACTATTTTTGTGGCAATTGTTTGGGGCAGCAAACGAATGAATTTTTCAACGAAATTTTACATGCAATTAGTCAACATATGAAATAAGTTTTCTGTAAAATTTCAGCCAAAAATCGGGAGTGAATTTAGAATCGCGAGGCTCGACTCTATACTGACGGCTAAGCCAGCAAGGATCATAGCAAGTACCTCAATGAAGAGCAGCAAGAGGAACATACATCAAGTATGTCCGCATGGTGATACGAGAAAGCTTCCACCAAGGTACCAACCAACGGATGTTGACTTCAGTGCGTGAATGGATCCAGTCAACCAAGTTAGCATATGAAGAAGTAGGATGGAGTAGTTTCCAAGCAGAATGATGTCGTGGCAGATATCTGGTAAAATCCATGGATGGAGTATAAAGCGAGCAGAGACGCTCCTGAAGCCAAATATGTTAGGGAAAATTAAATTAAAAAAATATAAAAATAATAATGAAAAAAAAGAGTCCGTTAAGTTGAAAACCCGCAAGGGTAGCTTAGGCAATGTCACATCCGCCTACCGCAATTATGCAGAGTAGTCACGTGCATAGCGAGAGAAGGGGAAAGGAGAAGATAATTCTTGATAACAGCCCTAGATAAGGTTGTATGACCAAAGGGACCTAGTTGTAATTTTCAAAAGTTTTGGGGACGTAAATGTAATTTCAAAAAAAAGTTGCACCGGATGTTCTAAATAGTGCATATAACAGATTCCAAAAATGGAGTGTAAAGAAAAATTGGATCGCAACGACGTGTAACGGTTTTTCCAGGAAATGTCCCGTTAAAGAAAAATGAAGACATGTTGACTAGGGGCATTTTGGTTATTATAAATTAAAGTTATACATGAATTTAAAGTAGGAAATAAAAACATAAGTACGTAGAGGATGACGAGGGGTTAAATATGAAATGATCGTCAGTAGAAACGGAGCTGGAGAAAACCCGAGCAAAGAAAGGACCTAAAGGGAATTTTGTAAAAAGTTGAGGGCTTATTGGTAATTTTTCCAAATGACTTGGAAACCTAGAATAGACCTTATAAATAGAAAGTAGAGGTCGAGAGGATCAAAACTATATGTAGTTTGACTCGTGGAACTGTACGGTTTAAAATATATGATCGATTAATCGCCGGAATGTAAAGTGGGCCCGATTACGTGTCGGGACCGTATGGGTAACCCGGGACAACTTTAGGATATCCTATGGGAAGAGGGACAAGTGGAAAGAAGTAAAGGAAAAGAAAACTATAAAAATCTAATGTTGGCCAATCAAAAATAACCATTTAACATGAGTAATAAATGAAGAAAGAGAAAGGTGGACAAGTGGTCTTAAAGGGTTTAACCAACACATAAGGTGATCATCATTTCATTTGTATATAAATATATGTGATATGAAGAACAAACTCTCTCTTTTTCCACTTACAAATTTCGGCCAACAAAGGGAAACACCAAAGGACTTCCAAGTTTCTCCAAATTTGATTTTTAAGGTAAGTTTTTAAGGTTTTCTAGTAAGTAGACTTTAATTTTAGTATTAATTTTAGGTAGTTATATATTTATTGGAAGATTGGAGATTAGAGTCTTTATGTGGAATTGGAAAAATATTAAGTAAGTGATGAGATTAATTGATTAAATGGAAGAATCAAGATGTATAAAGATTAATAAGGTTGGATTAGGGTTTCGGTTGGAAAAGAAATGGAGGATAACTTATTATTTTGAATTTCTAAGGTTTATGTTGTATCTTGAATTTATTGAAGGAGAAATAAATAATTAAAGAAGGAGAAGAAGGAAAAGCTAAGGGGAAGTACAAGAATAAGGTTTGGTACTTTACCTTTGAATAATTAATTTTGATTTGGTGCTTTACCATAAAAGAAAATCTATTTGCTTACAAACTTTGGTTTATGGAAGTTTTGAAGTTGATGTTTAAATATATTGATTGAGTTTAAATTAAGTATTTGAGTTATGTTCTTGATTTCTTATGGCAATTGGGTTGTTAAATTTAATTGAAATCAAATGTTTTGAGAAAATTTTGCAAGTTGATTTGGTAAGTTGTTTGGACTTTAATTAGCTTGATTTGAGTTAAACATGCAAAAATTGTTAAAAGGAAGTGTTTGAATCTTCACTTTACTATTAAAGAAGCCTTAATATTGATTTACAAAAGAAAAATAAACTATCCTATGCATTTCAAATGTTTGGGCCGAAATGGTTCCAAAGTGACAGCTTCTGGACTATTTTTGTGGCAATTGTTTGGGGCAGCAAACGAATGAATTTTTCAACGAAATTTTACATGCAATTAGTCAACATATGAAATAAGTTTTCTGTAAAATTTCAGCCAAAAATAAGATCATTTACTTGGTCAAATGTATGACTGAAGTGGACTAAAATTTTGACGAAAACCCAGATTTTACTATTCATTTGGTCATGCCATTTTGCGTTGCCGATTTTTCGTACCGCGACACTATTCATTTGGTCAACTGGTGATCTTTTGAGGAATGCTTTGAAATGTTTGATATGTTTATTGTGGATGTTAAATATGTGAAAAAGAGTAACGGTTTGACCAAAGAAAGTAGTGTGCGGCATAAATGGCAAAGTGCGATGGGAAATAAAAAGATTTCTCGAATTATTCTAAAATGAAGTTTGAGACTTAAAGTGAATTATTTTAATCTTTATGCTCTACTGGATAGTGGGAGTGGTAGATAAGGGTATGGTGCACTATACTAACGCATGCAGTACTGCTCATTATTGTGATATGATATTTTATTCAGTGGTGAGGCCACTGAAGCCAATGGGGAGGCCCATTGGTTAACCAGGATGGGGAGGCCCATTCATGTGATCTGATATCGGTGGTGAGGGCCACCTATGTTACAGTGGGGAGGCCCACTGCCTTGTCACTATGGTTCCCTATATGCCAGTAGAGCCTGAATCAAAGACATGTTATTTTTCGTTAAACTATATAATGCCAATGAGTTTGAATTATAATTTTACATTATTGAAAGCATATCACACTAAATGTATCACGATTTCGATTGGTATAAAGTTGGTTGATTGTGGATTTAATTAGGACAACTCACTAGTTCTGAAAATCCGTATGGGCGAACTAGGCAAAAATTAGAGCAATATAAAAAAAAAGAAGAAGAATAAAGAGAAAACCTAAATTGAAAACCCGAAAAGGCAGTTTAGGTAATTACCTGAAGCAATAATGGACTCCCGGTCAATCTCTTTGACAATCCTGATTTAAGTTGGTCTAATCCAACTAAAGTCTATGCTAAGATCACGGGTATCAGCGACAAGCCTCCTATTTGGTCCATGATATACAATACTTGTGGATCAATATCACCATCAGAAGAAACAAGCAAGAATTGGCCAAGGAAGCATAGACAAAGCATACATCCCCATGCCTTAGTAGGAGCCAAATGAGAAAGACAAAAATCAATTAAGGGAGAAAGTAGAATTTTCTCACCTCTCATCAATTGTAAAACTTCGGGCTTTGAGATTTGAAATAACATCTGCATCTTCTGTTGAGTCTTGGAAATCAATATAGGTAACACCATTTGTTGATTGCATGGATATCCAAGGATGTCCTCAAATTCTTCAATCAATGGACATATTTCAAAGCCATTAATTTTAAATGTCCTAGAATTCACATTCCAAAAAGAAGCCATGGCATATAAAAAACAATAGTCCAATTTAACATTTTGAAAACACTTCAAAGTATCAATTTTTGACCAAGATATTTGTTTCCAATGAATGGGATTCATATTTTTAAATAGAACTTTTATTTTCTTCAAATGGAGTTTAGTCATTGTTGATGAATGGAGGAAAATTATAATTGTTGAAAGGAGTTTTTACGTTGAAGTAGAAAATTTCCTGACTTCTGTATCAAATTGTGGTGTGAAAAGTGATTTATATAAGATGATTATGCTATTCCAAAATTGATAAGGAAAAGAATGAGACCGAGATGCATGTGGAAAAGGAATTGGCAATGAAGGGATCTTAAATTGTCGTGTTGCATTTGGTTTTGTAGTGATACTGTGTAAATGGTAAATATGAAGAGGAAAGTATAATAATTATAGCGCAATAATGATGAAAAAAAAAAGAAAAGAGAAAAAAAAAGTTGCAGTAAAATAAACATTATATATTATCATTATTATTTTTATACTTATTGTACAATGTTTCCTCAATTGACATAATATTCATACATCACTAAGAAGGAGGCGGTAGATCATCAAATAAAGCTCTGAAAAAATCATCGCCTGTTGGAGGAGGAGGCAAATCACCTGTCCCAAGTCCACCCGAAGCAGGAGCACTAGAATCTTTATTACCTTGGAATTCTGATCTGTAACAGTCCTCATCGGAAGTAGACGAAAGAATCTCATAGTCATCAGTTTGGGGGCCTCTAGATGAAGAAGCACTAGGATCTCTCATCCCTTGAAACCGAAAGTCTAAAAAATTTTGCTCTGATTGATGGTGCAAATTTTCAAAATGGGAAACCTGTTGACGACTAGCGGCCAGCTCTTCTTGAAGTTTCTTATTTTCATCTTCAAGCATTTGTTGTGAGCTAGAAAGGAAAAGAGTAAGAGCATACATAATCATGCATACATATAGCATAAATTATCAGGGAACAAGAAAATCTACCAGGTAATTCATGTCAACGCCCTGTGGATGAGATGGCATATCCGGTGGACTAGAATGAGCAAATGAAGAAGTAGTAAAAGAAGGTATAGCCTCATGATCAAATGAGCCAGCAACCTACAACAATCATTAAAAAGTTAAAATAAGTTAAGAAAGAAGCGATTGCAATGGAAAAATAGTAAAAGTTTACCTGAGAAGTGCTAGCCCCGAGATGTGGAACAAACTCTCCTCCCTCTCCATGATGTTCCTCTTCATCTCTATCCTTATTTTCTTCCAAAATCTCCCATACACCAATAGGAGATACGTCAAATTTCAAAAGCCTTATTTGAATAAACTAGGTGTAAGATGCACTTGGTGGATAGAGAAAGGTTTCAACATCATAACCATGTTGAGCCAACCACCATGCATTCTCCGGCATTGATGTGATATTCAAGGTATATTCCGGACAAAGCATCGGGATCCTCCTCTGCTCGGGACTAAGAAAGCACTCGTATACTCTCTCTCCTAGAAATCAGCCACTAGACACAGGGTTAGCAATGACTCGGCGGGTATGTTGAAAAGGCAGAGCGACATTAATGGAGGAAGTCCAGTTTATCCGCTCTTCTGTGTTCCACCAGGACAAATTCACCTATAACATGACATAAGATAAGTGAACTTTTATATAAATTTTAAAGTATACTAATGATATTTTACCTGGTCCCAGGTTAAGCAGCTCAAGACATAACGTTGGGTATGCACATGGTGAGAGCCGATAACTTCTACACGATCTGACAACCAAAAATTTAATCTCGAATACCCGACTCTCTCTCGGGAAATACCAGACACCCTCAAAAGATTGTTCTCATATGCCCATGCCTACAACAATAATAAAAATCAAATTGATACAAGAAAAGAATGTAATTGACATTGGTGGAAGAAAAGTACCTCGACAACCAACATAAAGCCAACAAAAGACTTTTTATTTCTGCAAATTTTGTCAAGACCATGGTAAAGACAGGCAAGACCAGCTTCACCCCAGCAGAAAAGCGTTGCCATCCTCATATCAGTAAGGGCCCTCAACACCGATAAAATGAATGGAGGATTCGGTACTGCCTAAAATGGTCGACCCGAGCAAATACAACAAAAATCCTCGAGCATACTATTTGGCTGTGTCTCTATGAATCCTTCCTTCGTAGTTCATCTAATAACTACGAATTGACTCAATTTTTATCTTGAAAGGCCCTTTAAATGATGGTTCCATACCAATTAATTGTTAGATTTCTTCAAATGTCAGAATATCATTGGTAAGGCGGACCGGAAGGCCATAGTACCGGATGCCGATTATAGCAGCAAAGTCAACTGGACCAATTTCCATCTCTACAATGGGAAAATGAAAAGTATGAGTTGTGTCCATCCACCATTCTGACAAAGCTTGAACTACACTCTTGTCTATCAGATACTCCTCAGATGGTAGTTGCAAGATGAAGCTTTCAAAATCGCAATCTCAGATAATCTGCCTTATCCGAGAAGGCGCTACATCATACCATCGTCAGGCTTTGTAGACACACCCTCCGCCCCGGATAATGCAACGATCACATTAATACGGAGCCAGGTAAGTCAACACGAGGTAAGTATATCAGAGAGTTCAAAAGGAGAAAGACAAAATTCAAAAGGAGAACAATATTCTCGTGAAAAAGAGAAAAAGTAATTTTTACTATTGATGAATAGTAAGTTACTATTTACAAATAGTAAATGAATAGTAGTGAATAGTGCATAAACAGTTACTACACAGTAAATAAATAGGAAACTCAATTATTCAATTTAATCATTCAAATACTTGCGTGTATATAAATATTTTTGCACTTTTAAAATATTTTTACACGTAGGGGGCAAGAAGAAAATATGTTTATGGTAAAAATTAGCTAAATTTTTTGCAAATTCCTTTAGTATACAACTGATGACAATTATTTTTTGCAGACAATTAAATCTCTCTTAGCTTAGGTCAAGAACCTAAATTCTCTCTTAAGTCCAAAACTTAGCTCGGGTCCAGAACCCAAATTACCCTTAGGTCCAAAACCTAAAATCTCTCTTAAGTCCACAACTTATCTCGGGTCCAGAACCCAAATTACCCTTAAGTCCAAAACTTAGCTCGGGTCCAAAATCCAAACCCAAATTACCCTTAAGTCCAGAATTTAGCTTAGGTCTAGAACCTAAAATCTCTCTTAAGTCTAGAACTTAGCTCGGGTCCAGAACCTAAACCCTTAAGTCCAAAACATAGCTCGAGTCCAGAACCCAAATTACCCTTAAGTCCAAAACTTAGCTTAGGTCCAGAACCTAAAATCTCTCTTGAGTCCAGAACTCGAACTGGGTCTAGAATCCTAAACCCAAACCATCTTAGAAAAATTAAATCTTATTGCTTTTCACTCTCTTTTGTTGTAGTCTCAGATCGTTCAAGCAGGGGGCAAACTGTAAACCCTTAATTTTTGACCCAGTCTGGTCCGATATTTTTTATATAGTCCAAAAAATTTTTTGTTGTATTTTAATTAAATAATATTTATTTTAGTGTTTATTATTTATAATTTTTAATAAAAATAAAAATGGTAAAGTTAAATAAATAAAAATAAATAAATAAAAATCGGCGACGAAAAAATTCATCACCGAAGGTGAATCTGCCACAGGCCAATTCGCCCGCAGGAATTTTCTGCTGACGAAATGGCCTTGGACCAATTCGCCGCTGGAAATTACTGAGGTGAATTGGCGCCCGCCCATAGGAAATTCCTCGCAGCTCTCTAAATTCTTGGCCCGCAACAAGTTTTTAGCCAGTGCAATTTTCCAACACAGTTTTTTCCAAAACTAAATTCTATTTGGTTTTGGTTTCTTTTCCTAATTGGTTTTTATTTCCTTAAGCAATTAGAAGTAGGTTTATTATTTTTCCTATAAATACCAAATTAAAACACAAAATTAGGGGACTGGGACTTGGACTTTGGATGAGACTTTAGACTTTTGATCGGGAGGAAAAAATTGTTTGACTGGATTGGAGACTCAACCATTCGATCGGCCAAAAGAAAAGCTCAAACAATCAAGTAAGAAACAAGAAGCAATCAATCCATCAAAGGCAGTGACATTGCCTTTGTCTTTGTTCATCCATAAGCAAATTGTGGAGGAACCAACAAACGGAGGTTTGATTTTAAATCTTTGATTTGGTGTTATTTACAATGTTTTTATCGTTTGTTTTTTATATTAAGTCAGTAACTTAAATTATTAAACTTAGTAATATGTTTTACATTAAATCATACATTCATCCAGTAGCCTTAATCATTGATCAAAATTTCAAAACCATAAAATTGTCCTTCTCTTTCCAAAAACCTTTAAAACCCTAAATTATTTCTCTCCCGTTTCCAAAACTTAAAAACCCTAAATTATTTACACTTCCTACTAAATTATACTTCTGCTTCTAAAAACCTTAAAAACCCTAAATTATTTTTTCTACTTCCAAAAACCTTAAAAACCCTAAATTATTTATTCTGTTTCCGAAAACTTTAAAAACCTTAAATTATTTTCCCAAACTATTTTCATCTAAACCCTAAATTTTTGTCCAAAGTTTCCAAATGTCTTCTTTAATCTCCAAACCCTAATCTTCTTTACAGTTTCTAAAAATCATAATTATTTTTATGAAACTCTAAGATATCTTCTTAAATCCTAAAATCAAATATGTTTTCCAAAATATCAAAAACCTTAATTTTCTCCAAAACTAAATACGACAAACCCTAGTTTTCCTAAACCCTAATTCTTAAATCCTCAAAATCTTATGACAAATAAATCTAAACCCTAAAGCCATAATCCAATAAACCTAAAACCACAACCTAGTAACCATGAATTATAAACCCTAATTTCTTAAGATTCTAAAACCCTAATCTCATGATGTTAGCCCTAAACCCTAATTTGGTTAGCCAAAAACCTTTACTACTTTCTTAAATTTACAAAACCCTAATCCATTCCAATTTTTCAAAATCTTCACAGTAGCCTAAATAATAATGATAATAATTTCTTTTCTCAAAAAAAAATAATGATAATAATTTCAAAATCCCAAAACCCTAAATGTTAATTAAAGAACCCTAAATTGAGATTTAATCCTAAATTTGTATCTTTATTTGCTTTATTTAATTTTAGATTTGATTATGTAGTTTATTATATGTTTTGATGGTTGATTTATTTAATTTCAATGCTTGATTTATTTAATTTATCATGGATGGATATTTTCTTTATTTATTATGATTATTATTTGTTTGTTTTAGTATTAAAATTGTAAGAGGTATGTTTCCACTTTGTGGATACCTCATTAATTAATTTTCATGTAATTTAAATTGCTTTTATATTTTAGACAAATGTAAAGGACATGTTTTCACCTTTCGGTGGGTGTCCTATTTAGTTCAGACATGGACGATGTAAGGACATTTTTCCATCCTCGAATGGGTGTCCATTTGTTTGCTTTGTTCGGACCTTGCTTTAATTTTAATATAATGATGCTTTATTTTAATTATTGCACTTAATATGGATAATATTGTTATATTTAAGAATTTTATAATATTAAGACCTACAAAGGAGGCCGATTCCAATGAACCAGGCGTTGTGGGGGTGCTGGGCCATTTCTCACCTTCCCCACACGTACCCAACGTTCTGAACCCATTAGGGAGTTGGGATTCCTTAGGAATCGAGTCATCCACCCCTTTCTTTTTTCCAGCCCATCCAGGTGGCGACTCCATTTTCTCCTGGCTTAGGTCCGTGTTCTCTAAGGCCCCGAGCCTAAATAGTGCCAAAGTCGCAAGAATCATTCCACCGGGAGTGGGGGCAAAAATTCCCGCTCACAGATATGAGATGCAAATGTATGCATGTATGCACAAACAATAGACAAAGATAAGTAGGATGTTCCTTCCAACCTTATAACATCCCTACACGAATGGCGAGTCTCTTTTCCTAGGTATATGGTTAACAAAATACCAACATGGGTATCTTGTTTTTGAATAATTCCCTCGGATGTTTCAACTAATAGTTATATTTTCAAAAATGAAAATCAATTCATGATAATTCCCATTAATTAGGCTTTAATCTATCCAATCAACTAAAGTAGCTTTTATGCTATATTGAATTAAAACTAAATTAAGAGGTTTATTATAAATAGATTTCTCACTTGAAAAAGTAACTAATGATTCATGCCAAAAACAAGCCCATGATTAATTATTCTTAGTATAAACTAGGCTCACAATTGATTTTCAATATTTCATAATTGACCTAAATAATTGGCAAGCACTTTTGAATGAAAATAATTTTGTTTCTAAGCCAATTGTAAAAAAAGTTTTGGAAAAAATATATTTTGGAGAATTAGGTTTTGATTGTTCATCAACACCTAAAACCATAATCCAATGAACCTAAAACCCAATCTTTTAAAATTATAAACCCTAATGTCTTAAGGTTCCAAAACCCTAATTTCATGATCTTTGCTTAAAACCCTAACTAAACCTACTTTTTAAAATCACAGTAACATTATATTTTGGATGAAACCTTATCATACTATATAAAAAATATCAGACCAGAATGGGTAAAAAATTAAGGGTCTATAGTTTGCCCCCTGCTTGAATGATTTGAGACTACGGCAAACGAGAGTGAAAAGCAATGCGATAGACTTAATTTTCTGAGATGGTTTAGGTTTTGGGTTCTGAACCCGGTTCGAGTTCTAGACTCAGAAAAGACTTGGGTTCTAGACCCAGGATGATTTGGGTTTTGGACCCAGTTCGAGTTTTGGACTCAAAAAAGACTTGGGTTCTAGACCCAGGATGGTTTGGGTTTTGGACTCGATTTAAGTTTTACACTCGGAAAAGACTTGGGTTCAGGACCAAGGATGATTTGGGTTATGGACCCAATTCAAGTTTTGGACTTAGAAAAAGACTTGGGTTCTAGACCCAGGATGGTTTGGGTTCTGGACTCGATTTGAGTTTTGGACTAAAAAAAGACTTGGGTTCTGGACCCGAGCTAGATTTTGGGTGCTAGACATGAAACTAGATTTGGATGCTTGATCTTAAATTGAATTTGGATGCTCGATCCTAAACTAGATTTGGATGCTCGATCCTAAATTTGATTTGGGTACTCGATCCTAAACTGGATTTGGGTACTTGATCCTAAACTGAATTGGGATACTCGATCCTAAACTGGACATGGATACTCGATCCAAAACTGGATTTGGATACTTGATCCTAAACTGAACTTGGATACTAGATCTTAAACTAGATTTGGATACTCGATCCTAAACTGGATTGGATACTAGATCCTAAACTGGACTTGGATACTCAATCCTAAACTGGACTTAGATACTCGATCCTAAACTGGATTTGGATACTCGATCCTAAGTTGGATTTGGACACTCGATCCTAAACTGGATTTGGATACTCGATCCTAAACTAGACTTGGATACTCAATCCTAACTGGATTTGGATACTCGATCCTAAACTGGATTTGGATACTCGATCCTAAATTATATTTGGATACTCAATTCTAACTGTATTTGGATACTGGATCCTAAACTAGATTTGGATACTCGATCCTAAACTGGACTTGGATACTAGATCTTAAGCTGGATTTAGATACTCGATCCTAAATGGATTTTGATACTCAATCCTAAACTAGATTTGGATACTCGATCCTAAACTGGATTTGGATACTCGATCCTAACTAGATTTGGACTAGGATAATCGATCCTAAATTGGATTTGGATACTCGATCCTAAACTTGATTTGGATACTCAATCCTAAAATAAATTTGGATACTGGACTAAAATATTTGAAAGTGAGTTTGAAAATATTTTGCATACGCATAAACTCAAAAAATTAAAATGGAGAAACTTTGCCCCCTGTGTAGGCTCAAACCAATAATTTTTCTTTTGTAGGCTCTGATTGATGTTTGTATTTTATCTTGTTCTTTTCATAAGCATGCATCTCTTCTTTCTTTTGCAAAATGACTAGAGCTTCCTCATGCAATGGGTCTTCCATGCCCCCTTGATTCAACATCTTCTTTTGATTCTTTACTTCACAGGGTGTTTGCTGTTCACTTTGACAAAGAATAGACAATACAAGACAAAAAAAAGTGCAATGCGATAAGCTCATGTATGGATGATAGTCATGAATAACACTTACAGTGGTTGTATCGACTCATAGACCAAGATGATCAACTGAAGTGTTCTCATTGAATGCTTCACATTTATGGCTTTTATCTTCAAGATGTAGAAAACATGAGGCCCCAAACAGCAGAGATACATCCATTTCATACTAGGATTCAGCACACCAGTTGGTAACTTTTCACATCCTTGCCAATAACTATTTACTTTGCCCAATGTGTCCTTTTAACCAGTTGGTAACTTTTCACATCATTGCCAATAACTATTTACTTTGCCCAATGTGTCCTTTGAGGTTCGATGATTCAACATACTTCCCTTAACTTGAAGGCTTCATGTGACAAAAACATTTTTTTTTTTGAAATCAAATGTTGGCTTTGCCAAATCAAAGTCAATTTACCTCAGGACTCGATTTTCAAATTAGCATATATATAACATGACTACACTAATTACCATACTAAACTCGAGAATCATTTCTATTTAAGTAAGAATTGTTGCACTTCAGATAGGCACATACACATTACTCGGCCAAAGGTCTCATTGAGTTTAAATATTGTCTATCTCATATGCATGCTTATTCAAACTATCTCCACTAATAGACTCTACCTACCAAGAGAGATCAACAGGTCTTTGATAGGCTTGAAATGGGGTCTATAAGGGATATGGGTTAAATGAAGGCCATTTGTAAGTTAGAGCCGTTGTGACACAGTGGACAAACCTTCACACTACAAATTTCTTGTTTGAATTTTAGGCAGTTGGGAGCATGAAAAGATAAAGCTTTGAGTAGCCTTCCATCTTCTTGACATTAATCTAGATCTTGATTGGGACATTCTTTATTTCTTTTCTTCTTTTCCCTTTTCTTTCTTTTCATTTTTCTTACTCTTCACTTTCTTTGAGCATTTTATCATTTTGTCCTTCTTCCTTGTAGTATTGTCAAGTATAGAACTTTCAAGAAATGGATGGTCTTTCTCCTTTTTCTCTGATTTTGATCAAATCTTTAGTTGGGTTGGACCAATTCAAGTCAAACTGTCCTTATAAACCAAATGGAAGCCTTTTGCTGCTTTAGGTAAAAGAGAACTCAGTTGGCTTTCTGAACCACCTTTTTAGGTTTTATCTTCCTTTTTTTATCTTCTTTTCTTTCTTTGTTTTATTTTTTTGTTTTTGTTTTATTTTTTTTCTCTTTTTTCTTTTCTTTTTTCTTTTCTCTTTTTTTTGTTCTAGCTCTAAAAGAGTTGTCTTATTTGTACCAACTTGGGTTTCTTATAACGGATAAGTGGAGTGACATAAATCTCCTTTAACAAGGATAAATCATTTATTACTGTAATGTTATCTTGATAGATTGGAGACATTAGGTGAGCATCAACTACCCTTATGGTCTTAATAACATCAACTATCCTTGCAGTCTTGGCTATGCATTCCATTCTTTGATCTTCTTGCCTCTTCACCTTAGTGATCATAAGACTTGTCAAAAGTATCACAAATGCTCAGGGTAGGTTATCGGGGTTTGTAAGCCAATGAAAAGAAAGCTAAAATTTTATGAAGGCTCAAAGGGACAATTAGGGATTGATATTTAATTGGATGGATACTAGTTGTTGGCTAACCAAACAATGCCTAGATCATTTCTCTCTTAAATAAGCAGAGTTCAATTTCGCCTTGAAAGTTTGTCAAAGCATGTTCTAAGACTAACTAGGACCTAGACAAAGGTAATTATGCAGGAGCCCTCTCTAATAAGCATAAACAACTCAATGGTATAGAGCAATTCCCTCACCTAGTAAAGTCATTCAAGTCATGATGCATAAATATATTAATTCATGAATTATCAAGCTAGACTCCTCATTGGTCGAGCACCAAAATGAATAAAGACCAACAAAATTTTATGAAAGTAATTTATTCAAACAACTTTAAAACACAATTGTTCCAATTAAATATTAAAGAAAGAAAAATAAATAGAGCAATATTCAAGCTAAGAAAAGTTTATGGAGTTAAGCTCCTTCTCCTTTCACTTCTTCAACATTCCCATCTTGAAAAGAGGATAAGACAAAATCTTCTTCCAATGCTCCTCCTACCATGAAAGTTGCTGGTGGTGGCACTCTGTTGAACCTAGGCAGAGGATTGCTTTTGGTATTGGGCTTATCTAGCACAGGTAGATTACCATAGTCAATCAAATCTTGGATCTCATGTCTTAAACGAGCACATTTATTCATCTCATGCCCTTATATTTGATGAAATTGACAGAAGGCCTCGACATTGAAGTTTGGTGGTAGGGGATTATGTAGCGGTCAAGAAGCCAATGGTTGTAATAACCCTTTCTTTTGCAGCTTGCTGAAAACCCAAGATAGAGGTTTCCCCAATTCTGAGAATTGTCTTTTATTTCCTTGACCAGTCGCATTAACATCAACTTCTTTTTGCGTGCTTTGATTACTAGGCTAATAATTCCCTTTCTCATTCCTTCTTGCTGAAAAGCAGTTCTTCTCCCTTTTCCACTCTTCAATTTGTAGACCAGCTTGGAGAAGATCTTTGAAATCCCAGATGAGTGTATGAGACATCCTTTCACGAAGACTAGGCAACACCCCTCTCACAATCATCCTTATTTGATCATATTCATTGGGCCTCTTTTTGAGCAAAGGGGCCTTATTCCTCCATCTCTTCACATGGTCCACAAAATTCTCATTTTGTCTTTGCCTAATGGTTTCCACCTCCATCAAGGTTACTTTCAGCTCAACATTGTACCCATATTGCTGAATGAAAGCCTTGTACAACATGTCCCAATCTTTTTGAGTACTTTCCTCTAAGGTGTTGAACCAATTTTGGACAATAGGATCCATTGAGAGTATGAAATATCTTAGAGTTTGAGCCTTAGTAGCTCGGGCAGACTGCACAGCAGTGATATACTGCTTCACATGGAGGTGAGGATTTCTGGTTCCATCAAACTTTGCAAAGGATGGCATCTTGAATTTGTACGAAACTTCTTCGTCTAGCTCAAATAGTTTGTCGATCTCAAAAATCTCTTGGGTTTTCAAATTCTTCTCAAATTTATTTTCCAAATCCGCAATCATCTTTTCAGCATCAGAAGTTTCAATTTTCTCCATAGCTGATCTTTCAACAATCTTCGGTTCTTTCTTCTTGTCTTGAGGATCTTGGAAGTATTGAGCCCAATCATCATCCTCATCAATGATCACCTTATCATCATCAAAAATCACTTCACCAACTTTAGCCTTCCCCTTATCCTTTGGCTTCTTAGTGCTGGCAGATACTTCAACATTATTTCCTAAAATTGTAGCCAATTGGTTCTTCATGGTCTCAGCCAGGGCCTCTTTTATTTCTTCCATCTTGGCATTGAGGGTGACGTCCACCATTCTTTGAATTTGTTTGGGCTCTATTGCTTTTGGTGAGCAAGTGATTGAGTTGTTGCTAGATTCTTCATTTTCGACGTAGGTTAAATTGTCGTAAGCTTTTGAATTATTATAATCCAGGGCTGTGAGCCAGAAGGGATTAATGATATGAGATGCAAATGTATGCATGTATGCATGTATGCACAATAAACAAACAAGGATAAATAGGACATTCCTTCCAACCTTATAACATCCACACACGAATGGCGAGTCTCTTTTCCTAGGTATATGGTTAACAAAATTCCAACACGAGGTATCTTATTTTCGAATATTTTCCTCGGACGTTTCAACTAATAGTTATATTTTCAAAAATGGAAATCAATTCATGATAATTCCCAATAATTAGGTTTTAATCCATTCAATCAACTAAAGTAGCTTTTATGCTATATTGGATTAAAACTAAATTAAGAGGTTTATTATAAATAGATTCCTCACTTGAAAAAGTAACTAGTGGTTCAAGCCATAAACAAGCCCATGGTTAATTATTCTTAGTATAAACTAGGCTCACAATTGATTTTTGATATTTTGTAATTGACCTAAATAATTTGCAAACTCTTTGTAAGAAAAAGGTTGGATGAAAATAATTTTGTTTCTAAGCCCATTGTAAAAATATTTTAGAAAAAATGGAATTTAGGCTTTGTATTTGAGTCATGAGAATAGAATTTTTTATTTGTTTTTAGAAAATTTTTATGTCCAAAGACCATTAAAAAGTTTTGAAAATAGCTTTGGTCTTTTGGACTTTAAGCCAATATATGTAGGTCATATTAGAAAAAGAACAAACCAAATATGCCATGATTTAAGCCAAGATAAATTAACCATAGTCAAACAACAAGCATTTGGGGTGAAAACCTAAGGAAAGTAACTAGGCCAATTACATGAGCTTTAGTCTTTAGGTTAAAAGGCTTAGGTTCCCATAGCGAGTATATACCAAAAGGTACGAGGCTATGAGTGGTTATGTCATGCTCGATCTCCATACCTTGAGTGAAAGTATGATATCCCTTACATAACTTAACACGGGTAACACGGGCGTCCTAACTCATGCACATGATGCAATCTAATATGATGCAATGGAAAATATCATGATAAGAAAGAAGAGAATAATATAAAGACCAATGAAATCAACTTCTCTTATCCCCAGTGGAGTCGCCACTGTGAGCGGGGATTTTTGTCCCCACTCTCGGTGGAATGGTTCTTGCGACTTCGGCATTATTTAGGCTCAGGGCCTTAGAGAACACGGGCCTAAGCCCAAACAAAATGGAGTAGCCACCCGGACGGGCCAGAAAAAAGAAAGGGGTGGATGACTCGATTCCTAAGGAATCCCCAACCCCCTAATGGGTACAAAAAGTTGGGTACGTGTGGGGAAGGTGAGAAATGGCCCAACACCCCCACAAAGCCCGGTTCATTAGAACCGGCCTCCTTTACAGGTCTTAATATTATAAAATTCTTAAATATGACAATATTATCCATACTGCATGCAATATTTAAAATAAAGCATCATTATATTAAAATCAAAGCAATGTCCAAACAAAGCAAATAAATGGACACCCATCCGAGGATGGAAACATGTCCTTACATCGTTCATGTCTAAACTAAATAGGACACCCACCAAAAGGTGGAAACATGTCCTTTACATTGGTCCAAAATATAAAAGAAATTTAAATTACGTAGAAATTAATTAATGAGGTACCCACAAAGTGGAAACATACCTCTTACAATATTTGAAAATCAAGATAAATCAATAAAAGTAAATAACCGTTCATAATAAATAAATCATTCATCAAATATATCAAACATCAATCAAAATATATAATAAACATTCATCCAATTTAAATAAAACAGTAAATTTATTAACTTTAAGGGTTCATGCATTAAGTAGGGTTTCTAGGGTCTTATGTTCAATAACTATGGTTTTGCATATACTAGTTTAATTTGTTGAGAAATATTTTAAAGTAATAACATAGCTACTGGATGTTAAAAAGATTTAAGGTTTTGGAAGTTTTTATGAAAATAATGTTACTGTAATTTAAAAAAAAAGTAGGTTTAGTTAGGGTTTTAAGCAAACATCATGAAATTAGGGTTTTGGAACCTTAAGACATTAGGACTTATAATTTTAAAAGATTGGGTTTTAGGTTCACTGGATTATGGTTTTAGGTGTTGATAAACTTGTTATAAAGTTATGATGTTTTAAGAATTAGGGTTTAGGAAAACTAGGGTTTACTGGATTGGGTTTTGAGAATTAATAAGAAAGTTTAGGGTTTTTGATATTTTGGAAAACATATTCTATCTTAGGATATAAGAAAACAATTTAGAGTTTTATAGAAACAATTATGATTAAAGTTTTTAGAAACTATAAAGAAGATTAAGGTTTGGAGAATTAAGAAGTCATTTTGAAGTTTCAGACACCTTTTGGTGGGTATCCTATTTAGTTTAGACATGAACGATGTAAGGACATGTTTCCATCCTCGGATGGGTGTCCATTTATTTGCTTTATTTGGACATTGCTTTGATTTTAAAATGATGATGCTTTATTTTAATTATTGCATGTAGTATGGATAATATTGTTATATTTAAGAATTTTATAATATTAAGACCTGCAGAGGAAACTGTAGACCCTTAATTTTTTATCCAGACTGGTCCAATATTTTTATATGGTCCAAAATAATTTTTGTGGTATTTTAATTAAATAATATCTATTTTAGTATTTATTATTTATAATTTTTAATAAAAATAAAAAAGTAATATTAGTAAAGTTAAAAAATAAAAAAATATATAAATAAAAAAATATATATAAATAAATAAATCGGCGATGAAAGTGAATCGGCCTGGGCCAATACGCCGCAGGAAATTCCTGCGGCGAATTGGCACCCGCTGGCAGCAATTCTCGGCCCTCGCTCACAATTTCGCCCGCAGCAGTTTTGTCGCCAGCTCAATTTTCCAACGCAGTTTTTTCCGAAACCAAATTCTATTTGGTTTTGGTTTCTTTTCCTAAATGGTTTGAATTTCGTTAGATAATTAGAAGTAAGTTTATTATTTTTCATATAAATACCACATTAAAACACAAGAAAAAGGGAAAAAAAGAATCATTTTACTAGAAAGACTTGGGACTTCTGACTTGGGAGGAAAAAGAAAGCATAAACCCTAGGAGCAAGAAACGGCAAAAGTTAGCAACAAGAAGCATTCATCAATCCATCAAAGGCAGTAACATTGCCTTTGCTATTGTTCAACCATAATTCAAGTTTTGGTGGAACCAACAATGGAGGTTTGATTTTCTATTTACTTATTTATGTTCACAGTAGCTTCATCATACAATTTGATCAATTATTCTACAAACCATCCAAACTTTATTTGAAACCCTAAAAACTATTTTTCAAAACCCTAATACCTTAATACCCGTAAAACTAATTTCTGAAATCTACAACCATAATTACACTTTTCAAAAACCACAAAACAATAATCTATTTTCTTAAAACCCTAACTTATTTCAAACCTAATCTCTTATTCAAACATCCAGTAGCCTTATTTTTTTTCAAGTATCAAAAGCTTCAACCCTAGTTAATTCTTCTTTTCAAAATCACACAGCAGCATTATTCTTTTAAAAATAACATAAGTTCCTTAAAATCTCAAAACCCTATTTTCTAAATCTTATACCTTAAAATCTTAATTTTCAACACCAAAACCTATAACCCTAAAAGCCAGTTTTCAAAATCTTATGGGGCGCGACCCTAGACCCCGCAAGGGGTGCTGCCCCCTTGATCCCCGCCTGCTAATCGTCGGTCCCACTAGCCGGTCAACTGGTGGGGGTGAAGGGGGGTCAGGGGCAGCGCACCGAAAGATTTTGAAAATTGGCCTTTAGGGTTGTTGGTTTTGGTGTTGAAAATTAAGATTTTAGGGTTTAAGATTTAGAAAATAGGGTTTTGAGATTTTAAGGAATTAATGTTATTTTTAAAAGCATAATGCTTATTGTGTGATTTTGAAAAGAAGAATTAATTAGGGTTAAAGCTTTTGACACTTAAAAAAAATAAGGCTATTGTGAATCTTAGAAAAATAGGTTTGGTTTAGTTTTCAAAAATATATTTTACGGGCATTAAGGTTTTGGAAAAAAATACTTTTTTAGGGTTTTAAATAAAGTTTGGATGGTAAGTAGAACAATTGATCAAATAACAAAAACATGTATGTTTAAACAATTGATTAAATTATATGATTGAAGCTACTGTATGCATAAACAAAGAAACAGAGATTCAAACCTCCGTTGCTAGTTCAACCACAATTTTTGAATTCTGGTTGAACAATAATAAAGACAATGTAGGCTGCCTTTGATGGATTGTTATTGCTTGCTCACTGCCTCTTGCTCCTTCAAGGTTCTCTTTTTTTGTCGAAAAAATTCAAAAGTCCAAAGTCCAATAAAAAATTTTAGATCCTTTATTATGTGTCTATAATGTGGTATTTATAAGAAAAAAATAAAAACCTAATACTAATTGTCTAAGGAAATAAAAACATTTTAGGAAACAAAATTAAAAACCAAGTAGAATGGGATTTTAGCAAAACCGTGCATAGATCGGGCGTACGAAAGTGCGTTGGCAAAGAAAATCTGCGGGCACTGGGCTTCGGTGCTGTTGCCTCGGGCGCGGGCCAGGTGTGAGCGGGGATTTTTCCCTCACTCCTAGTGGAATGGTTCTTGTGACTTCAGCACTATTTAGGCTCGAGGCCTTAAAGAACATGGGCCTAAGCCCGAAGAAAATGGAGTTGCCACCCGGACGGGCCGGGAAAAAGAAAGGGGTGGATGACTCGATTCCTAAGGAATCCTCAACCCCCTAATGAGTTCAAAAAGTTGGATACATGTGGGGAAGGTGAGAAACAACCGAGCACCCCCACAACGCCTAGTTTATTTGAACCAGCCTCCTTTGCAGGTCTTAATGTCCAAACAAAGCAAATAAATGGACACCCATCCGAGGATGGAAATATGTCCTTACATCATCCATGTCTGAAACTAAATAGGACACCCACCGAAAGGTGGAAACATGTCCTTTACATTGGTCCAAAAAATTTAAAATAAAAGAAATTACATGATGCTCACGGCATGAGGTACCCAAAAATATGGAAAAATACCTCTTACAATATTTTGAAATCAAAATAAATTAATAAAAGTAAACAACCATTCATCATAAATAAATCATTCATCAAAGACATCAAACATCAATCAAAATATAATTTCATCCAATTTAAATAAAACAGTAAATATATTAACTTTAGGGGTTCATGCATCAATTAGGGTTTCTAGGGTTTTATGTTTAATATCTAGGGTTTTGCATATACTAGTTTAATTAGTTGAGAAATATTTTAGAGAAATAACATAGCTACTGGATGTTTTAAAGATTTAGGGTTTTGGATGTTTTTATGAAAATATTGCTACTGTGGTTTAAAAAATAGGTTTGGTTAGGGTTTTAAGCAAACAAATTGTTGCTTTGATTTTTAGAAAGGTGTAATTAGGATTTTAGATTTGAAAAACATGTTTTAAGGCTATTAAAGTTTTAGGGTTTTACGGTTAGAATATTAGGGTTTTATGGCTTGAAATCTCGATTCTGTAGATTATGATTTTGAGTTTAGAATTTGATGCTTTTCCGTAATCAAAGTTGAGTGTGCTTTTAATATTGACTATATCAACTACTTATGTATTATTAGGCGAAACAAACAATGAAAGCTAAATTTATTGTTGAAAGATTAAAATAACTAAATGAATAAAATTATATCAAAATAGCTAATGTCAAGGTTCGAAAATGAAATTAATTAAGAAATAGGGTTTGAATAACTTAGGGTTTATGAAATTAGATTTGTGTTTTGAATGATTATATTATTTATTTTAGTTAAGACCTTACGTATTGTATGAATTAATTTATGCTACTGTGTAAACTAAATTAATGGAAGAATTAAATAATTAAGGCAGTGCGATGATGGCTTGAAAGATAAAGTTGATTATTGATTTAATAAACTGAAGTTAGAGTAATCTACATACATTTGATGGCTCCACCAAATTTGAAGAAATTGAACCAAGCTGTTGCCTGCTTCAGATTTGATTTTGGTTGAATAAAGCAATCTTGAGATGATTGCTTGTTGCCTCCTTTGATTGATGTGTCTTGGATTTCTCCTTACTTGCTAGGGTTTTCTTTTGGCTGTAGGAATTGAAGCTTCTCAAGTTTGGTTTAAAATTTCATTTTTAAAAGATCCAAGTTTCGTCCCTCCAAAGGTCCCTTTCTATGTGTTTTAATGTTGTATTTATAGGAAAAAATCAAAACCTAATTCCAATTGTCTAAGGAAATAAAAATCATTTAGGAAAAGAAATCAAAATCAAATAGAATTCGATTTCAGAAAAAATTGCGCTGGCAAAAATTGCTGCAGGCTACGGGCGGGCCAGCATGAAAATTACGAGAGCTGGGGCACGGGCCAGCCAATTAACGGTAGGAATTTCCTGGCTCAAATTTGGCCCAAGCCAATTCATTTTTGGCGACGAAAATTTTTCATCGCCGATTTTTTTATTTGTTTATTTTTTAACTTTACTAATATTACCTTTTTATTTTTATTAAAAATTATAAATAATAAATATTAAAATATATATTATTTAATTAAAATACCATAAAAATTATTTTGGACTATAAAAAAATATTGGACCAGACTGGGTCAAAAATTAAGGGTCTACAGTTTACCCCCTGCTTCAGCGATCTGAGACTACAGCAAAAGAGAATGAAAAGCAATATGATTTTTCACTGGGTTTGGAGCAATACTGGACTCCCAAGGTTGGTTTAAGCTCTGGACTAAAAAATAACTTAGGTTCTGGACCCCAGCTAGATTTAGGATTTGGGTTCTGGACCCGGGGTAAGTTCTGAATTTAGGGGTAATTTGTGTTTTAGCCCCGAGCTAAGTTATGGACTTAAGGGTAATTTGGGTTTTAGACCCGAGTTAAGTTCTGGACTTAAGAGAGATTTAGGTTCTAGACCCGAGCTAAGTTCTAGACTTATAAATAATTTGGGTTCTGGACCTGAGCTAAGTTCTGGACTTAAAAATAATTTAGGTTTTGGACCAAAGCTAAGTTATGGAGTCAAAAATAATTTAGGTTATGGACCCGAGCATAGTTCTGGACTTAAAAATAATTTAGGTTCTGGATCTAAGCTAAGTTCTGGATTTAAAAACAATTTGGGTTCTAGACTCGAGCTAAGTTCTGGACTTAAGAGAGAATTTAGGTTCTGGTCCTAAGCTAAGTTCTGGATTTAAAAATAATTTGGGTTCTGAACCCGAGCTAAGTTCTGGACTTAAGAGAGAATTTAGGTTCTGGACCTAAGCTAAGAGAGATTTGATTATCTGCAAAAAATAATTGTAGTTAGTAGGATACTAAAGGAATTTGCAAAAAAATTTAGCTAATTTTTACCATGCCCATACCTTCTTGCCTCCTGCATGTAAAAACATTTTGAAAGTGCAAAAATATTTATATACATGCAAATATCTACATGATTAAATTGAATAATTGAGTTTCCTATTTATTCACTATGTAGTTACTATTTATACACTATTCGCCAACTATTTATTTACTATTTATTAATAGTAACATTTTTTTTTCACGAGAATACTGTTTTTTCTCTTTTTTATTTTTGTCTTTTTCCTTTGAAATTTTTCTATATAAAACTTAGCTCATCTCTTCTTTTCATTCACACTAATACAAATTTTGATATAAGAGAGTTTAGCATAAAGTTGAGGAGAAAATGCATTCTTCAAGATCAAGAACTCAATCTAATGCTGAGTTATTGGAGTTTATTCGACAGCATGAAAATGGAACTATAAGTTTACTAGCCGGGATGCAGCTTCATCGCATTTCAAATAAAAAAACAAAGGTAATAATTCAATTATTTATTTTAATAGCAAATTATTTTTTCATTTATGTGTTTTTGTATTTTTTGTATTTTTCTTTTTCTTTTCTTTTTCTTTTTTTGTTTTTTTTTAAGATTTAGGAAAAATAAATTAATTAGATGAATATATTTAAGAATTTAACAAACAAGTAAATAGATAGACTAAAAATAGAACATAAATAAATTTAGCCTAAAAATTAGTAGTATTGATATGATGATATACTTACGTTGTGTTAACTTACATGGATCCGTGTAAGCGTGGTCGTTGCGCTATCTGGGACGGAGGGTGTGTCTATAAAGCCCAACAATGGTATGATGTAACACCTTCTCGGGTAAAATGGATTATCTGAGATTGTGATTTTGAAAGCTTTATCTTGCAATTACCATCCGAGGAGTGTCCTATAGATAGGAGTGTAGTTCAAGTATTGTCAGAGCGATGGATAGACATGATCCATACTTTTCACCTACCTATAGGAGAGATGACCATTGGTCCAGTTGATTATATAGCTATAACTGGTATCCAGTACTATGACCTTCCGGTCCCTCTTACTAATGATATTCTAATGTTTGAAGAAGTCCAACAGTTAATTTGTATGGAACCATCATTTAAAGAGCCTTTCAAAATAAAAATTGAGCCGATTCAGAGTTATTAGATGAACTATGAAGGACGGGTTCATAGGGAAACAACCAAACAATATGCTCGAGGATTTTTACTATATTTGCTCGAGTAGACCATTTTATGCAGCACTGAATCTGCCATCCAATTTTCGGTGTTGAGGGCCCTTACTGATATGAGTATGGTATCGCTTTACGGCTTGGGTGAAGCTGGCCTTGCCTGCTTTTACCATGGACTTGATAAGATTTGCAAAAATAAGAAGTCTTTTGTTGGCTTTATGGTAGTTGTCGAGGTACTCTTCTTCCACCAATGTAAATTCCATTGTTATTCTTGCATGAATTTGATTTTTATTATTGTTGTAGGTATGGGCAAATGAGCATAATCTTGTGAGGGTGCCTGGCATTTCTTGAGAGAGAGTCAGGTATCCTAGATTAAATTTTTAGTTGTTCGATCATGTAGCAGTTCCCGGTTCTCATCTTGTGCACACCCAGCGCTATCTCTTGAGTTGCTTAACCTGGGGCCAGGTAAGATAGCATTAGTATACTTTAAAATTTATATAAAAGTTCACTTACCTTATGTCATTTTGTAGGTCAATTTGGTCTGGTGGAATATAGAAGAGCAGACAAACTAGACTTCTTTCATGAATGTCGCATTGCCTTTTCAACATACCCGCTGAGTCATTGCCGGCCCTATGTCTAGTGGCTGGTTTCGTGGGGAAAGTGTATATGAGTGGTTTCTTGGTCCCGAGCGACAGAGGATCCCGATGAGTTGCTTGGAGTATACTTTAAATATCACATCAATGCCGGAGAATGCATGGTGGTTGGCTCGGCACGGTTATGATGTTGAAACCTTTATCTATCCACT
The DNA here is from genome assembly GCA_947685225.1 of Garcia nutans. Classification (NCBI taxonomy): domain Eukaryota; kingdom Viridiplantae; phylum Streptophyta; class Magnoliopsida; order Malpighiales; family Euphorbiaceae; genus Garcia; species Garcia nutans. The sequence goes on along the minus strand of CANTUV010000012.1, from coordinate 17,621,045 downwards.
GGGTGCATCTTATATCTAGTTTATTCGAGTAGGTCTCTTAAACTTTGATGTATCTCCTGTTGGTGTATGGAAGATTCCTGAGGAAAATGAGGATAGAGATGAGGAGGAATATCACAGAGAGGTAAGAGAGTCTGTCTCGCATCTCAGGGCTAGCACTTCTGTAACACCCTCATACCCTATATAAGTACTATACATATACCTCGTATACATACAGTAAGTATATAAAGTATAAGAATGTCACTGTTCATTATAATTAAAAAAAAATCCTTACTTCTCAAAACAATCCAAATATATAGTAACAAAACATTTTAGTCAATATACAATATTAAAAAATTTTACATGCATGCATAACCTTCTAGTTGGTCTCGACAAACTCTTACTCTTCTTGTGGTAAAACGAAAGACTTCAGATCTACCATCTACTCACATGCGCGATTAACACATCCGCGCTAAGCCCGAGAGCTTAGTAGTACAAATGAATAATATAAACATACAATACAGAAATTCTAACGTATATCCATATACTAACTTTAAGTACTGTTAGTTTCTTATCGTAGTTTCCCTTTTCAATTACACTTTACACATATCTCAACTAATCTCATATATTACATACATGCATACATATCAATAACACCAACCACAATTCCATCACTACTACTCACAAGGAACATATCAATATACATATTACATAACATATTTCATAACATTTCATTTCCAATTAAGGAAACTATAGATTTCATTATTCATTCATTTCACGTTTCATAAACTACATCGAAAATCAAGACAGACCTGGGCCCAGAACACACTAATATGTTATTCAAAGTTCAGAGTTACTGCTTTGATCCATAATCACAATAATCAAGCCCGTAGGCAACATATATCATATCTCTATCCATGGATAGTGTAACAGACCCAGTCTCTTGGACCATCAACCCGACTAATCGAGAAGATCCTCAACCCGGCAAGACTGTTACTTTTCATATATTTCACATTTATAATTCATATAGTGTAACAGACCCAGTCTCTTGGACCATCAACTCAACAACTTGAGGAGATCCTCAACCCGGCTAGACTGTTAACACTTGTAACAGACCCAGTCTCTTGGACCATCAACTCAACATCTTGAGGAGATCCTCAACCCGGCTAGACTGTTACATTTCATATGTTATAGGCATGCCGTCAAATCCAGAACTCTGAAAGTTGAATTAACATATTAGACACAACTCTTTTCATTTATATCTTTGTACATTTCTTTCTCAATTCATTTCATATTCAAAACAGGCAACCATGCCTCAATTATAATTCATTTACATTCTCATAGCCAACACAATGGCTTCACATCTCATTTGATTCATCATAGCCAATCACAATGGCTTCACCTCTTATCATATTTCAATTCATAGCACTTCATCATTCAAGTATACATAAACAATTATATTGAGCATATATCTTAAATTCATCATCATATAATCAACATGTCTATTTATTTCATTTCAATCATTATTACCAACCACACTTACAATACATTTCATCATTTCTCAAAACACATTAGCACAATTCATCATTACAATATTTATCATAACAAATTGCATTGTACATACCTATTTGAATGATCTTCATATCTTTCACATCATCCAATCATAACCTTAATCAAATTATATTGACAATATAGTAATTCACTTAACACATTTACAAACAAATGTGTTAAGTCTTAATTCATGTAAATAAGTGCAATCATATAAACTTTGTACTTACCTTAAAACCAACTTACACCACTCTATACACCTACTCTTCCAAGAATCCTCAACACTTAGATTAGGGCAATTCAACCTCTTCACAACCTAATCCAAAAGGAATATTAGCAAAATGACCATATGAATAGTAAATTCTGGTTTTAGACTAAATTTTATCCTTATTTTGAAAATTTGTATAAAATAATATACTTGACTAAAAACTCTAAAATTTTTACAGAACTTAATTTTACATCTTAAAATCATTCCTTTAAAATTTCAGATCAAACTGAACACAAAATCTTGGTCAAATAGTTCACCCAAACAGACTGCCCCAATTGCCCTGCATCCTGGCAGCAGTTCTAAACTTTGTGAATTCCATAAATTAAATTCAATCAACTTGGTTCCAAATTATTTTTCTCAAATACTAGACTCATTAAGCAACAACATATCCAAAATTCAATTGAATATAATTTTTCTACATTTTATTAAAAATCCCGAAATATAGCTGTCTCAGTTAAGGTACCTGCTGGAACAGGTCCAATAAAAATAATCTTTCCAAAATCATAACCATTCCAAAATCGAATCAACATATTTTTCAGTCATTCTAGACTCATATAGGCACAACATATCAAAATTTCACTTCAGGAACATTTTTCTATATTTAATTAAAAATCATACAAGTCACAGCCTTTACTAGTTGTAAAACAGAAAGAAATTCCACTAAACACAACTCTTGCTCTTCAATCACCAACACCAACCTAATTAAATCAAACATACTCCAACATACTACAATAATACAACCCTAATTTCAATTATCAACAATCAAACCTTCATACAACTTCAAATAAACCTAAGAAATCAAGAAAGAGAACTTACTTGGATTCTTAGCCAAATCTTCACTATCCACTTGAAATCCTTAAGTATTTGGTGTAAATAAAAGCAAAATCACCTCCTTCTCTCTCTAGCTTCTCTCTCTCTCTCTCTCCCTCGACCAAAAAGAAGAAGAAGAAGAAGAACACGTTTTTCCTTTTCTTCTCTTCTTATTCTTATCTCAAATATATATATAATAATAATAATAATAATAACAATAATAATAAAAACAATAAATCTCCACCACACACTCTCTTCCAACCTTTGACTTTCTTTTCTCTTTCTCTTTTTGTCCTTATCATCATAATTATTAATTAATTAATTATAAAAATATATACATAACTCACTTTCCCTACACCACTTTATATCCCATGTATATGTGATGTATATGTATATATCTTTTATATGGTATTTATATTCCCATATTTCCTTATATATATATCATCTTATAATATTTCCCCTTTTTACTTCCATTAAACATATACATTAACTCCAAATATAACAATAACTCCAAAACTTTTAGGGTATATTTTGGGATATTACAACTTCTCAGGTAAACTTTTACCATTTTTCCATTGCAATTGCTCCTTTCTTAACTTGTTTTGACTTTTTTAATGATTGTTACAGGCTGCTGACTCATTTGGTCATGAGGCTGGACCTTCCTTTACTGCTCCTCCATTTGCTCATTCTAATCAATGGAGATCCCATCTCATCCACAGGGCATTGATATGAATTACCTGATAGGTTTTCTTGTTCCATGATAATTTACGCTATATGTATGCATGATTATTTATGCTCTTACTCTTTTTCTTTCTGGCTCACAGCTGATGCTTGAGGAACAAAACAAGAAACTTTAAGAAGAGTTGGCTGCTAGTTGTCAATAGGTTTCCCATGTAATATCCCGGAATAGACCCTAAGAGTTTTGGAGTTATTGTTGTTGTATTTGGATTTAATGTATATGTGTATATGTGAAATATAAGGATAATATATGTAAGACATATACATATACATCACATATACATGGGATATATATAATGGTGAAGGATAAGTGAGTTGTATATATATATATTTGTATAACTAAATAATAATAATAATAATAAAGACAAAAAGAAAAGAGAAGAAGAAAATCAAAGAAAGAATATGTGGTGGAGATTTAAAGTATTATTATTGTTATTATTGTTATTATTATTATTATTATTATTATTACTATTGTTATTGTTATTGTTATTGTTATTATTATTATTATTATTATTATATATATGGATTAGGACAAAGGAAAGAAGTAGAAACTTCTTCTTCCTTCTACTCCTTCTTCGTCTTCTTCGTTCTTCTTGGCCGAGAAAGAGAGAGAGAGAGAGAGAGAGAGAGAGAGAGAGAGAGAGAGAGAGAGAGAGAGAGAGAAGAGAGAAAGATGTGATTTTCTTACCAAATTTCTTAAGGAATTCAAGAGATTTGATGATAGAGATGAAGATTTGATAAAGGATTCAAGTAAGTATTTATTTCTTTAAATTGATTTTCATTGTTTGAGTTGGGTTTGGTATGGTTGATGTGTGATGATGATGATATTGAAAGATTTAAGTATATATATGTGTTGATTTGGTATTTGGATGATGATAATATGATTATTTGTGAAGATGATGATGAATTGTTGAATAAGGGTTGAGTTTAATGAAATTTGGGGATTTGATAAATTGGTATATGAATGATGTTTATAATGATGATTGGTGTGTGTTTTGAGTGTTGTTGATGTTTTGGTAAGTTTGTTATGGTTTTTGGGTGTGTTTGATGAAGATTGTTTGAAGTGAGTAATGATAAAAAGATGGGTATTGTTGGATGTTGTTGTGTGTTGACCGGAATCTGGGTTTTTAGTCGGACACGCCCAGAGACACGGCCAGTTTGTTAGGCGTGTCGTTGGTTCTGTTTTCTGGAGTTGGTAGCACGAGCAGTGACACGCCCATGTTATTGAGCGTGTCATAAGTTCTGTGTGACAGTAGAATTGACACGGCCAGTAACACGCCCGTGTTATTGAGCGTGTCATAGCTACTGTGAGTTTGGAGAATTGACACGGCCATGAGCACGCTCTTGTTGATTGGACGTGTTGATGTTTTTGAGATACAGAATGTATTACACGCCCAGTGACACGCCCGTGGTTATGAGCGTGTCAATGTTTCTGTGTTGTGGAGTTAGGGCACGATCAGAGACACGCCCGTGTTGATGAGCGTGTCATGTGTTGAGTTTGCCCTAATTGATTCTTATTTGTATTATCTCATGTGTATTTCTAAGTGAGTGTGTATGATTACTTTTGGATTAGGTTTTAAGAGATGGAATTGCCCCTAATTCAAGTATTGAAAGATCTATGGAAGAGAAGTTATATGGGAGTGAGTTCTTTAGAGGTAAGTACAAAACCCTATTGGATTGCATATAAGTATATTGTTAAAATAAATATTAATATTGTATATGCAATGAAAAGATAAGAGATATGATAATACATTAATACATATAAGATGTGAGGATATGATTTGTATGATGTGTATTCCAATTTATATGGTAATGCAATTGATTGTGCATACTTGAGTAATGAATGATTATGTATATAAATATCAAAGATGAACTATGAAATGTGATAATGTGATATTGTGATGAACTATGAAATGTGATAATGTGATATTGTGATGAACTATGAAATGTGATAATGTGATATTGTGATGAACTATGAAATGTGATAATGTGATATTGTGATGAACTATGAAATGTGATAATGTGATATTGTGATGAACTATGAAATGTGATAATGTGATATTGTGGTGAACTATGAAATGTGATAATGTGATATTGTGGTGAACTATGAAATGTGATAATGTGATATTGTGATGAACTATGAAATGTGATAATGTGATATTGTGGTGAACTATGAAATGTGATATTGTGATGGAATATGAAATGTAAATTGAGAGGTGATGATGTATAAAGCCATTGTGGTTGGCTATGATATTGAGAATGAGATAAATGAGGCATGTTTTGCCTAAATGATGCCATTGTGGTTGGCTATGATGATGTAAATGATGATGAGAATGAGAATGAAATTGATAATGAAATAATAAATGAATTGTGTGGCTAATGTGTTATTCATTTTCAAAGTTTTGTTGTTGGTGGCATGCCTAATAAGTGTAACAATCTCTTGAAGTTAGGTTGGATTGAATCCTTGAAGCCTAATTAAGATGTTACCACCCTTGAAGCTAGGTTGGGTTAGTTCTTGAAGCCAAGTTGGGTAGAAGCTTAGCATGCTTTGCTCCCCTTGAAGCTTGGTTGAACTTAATCCTTGAAGCCTAGTTGGGTATATGATATTGATAAATGTGATAACAAAACCAAAGCATTAACTCTGAACTTTGAATGACATATTAGTGTCTTTTGGGCCCGAGTCTGTCTTTGTTGTTAATGTGATGTATATACAAGTTGAAATAAATGAGTAATGGGATCTATGTTGCCTTTGTTGGAAATGTGAGTTGTGAATGATGAATTGTGGTTAGTGATATGATTATATAACATACATGAATTATTGAAAGGAGATATGGTTTGTGAAGTTATATGCAATATGCGATTATAAAGTATAAAATGATATATATGATATGTATGAGGTGAAATTGGTAAGTATCATAATATGAAGGTTCTATCAATTTATTGAATTATGTTTGATGGTTATGTTATATGTGTATATGTATATCCTCTATAAGGTTAATAGGATTATATGAAGAATGCATTGAAAAAGGGGAAAACGGAGTAAGAAAATGTTAAAACATGAGACTAAACATATGAGGTATGTTTCCTTTATATTGTATATTTTAATGGTTACTTGTACTACTAAGCTTTCGAGCTTAGCGCGGTTATCTTAATCGCGCAGGTATATAGGTGATGATGCTGGAGTTAAGCTACTATGTCACAACGAGGACAAGTATAGCTCGAGACCAACTAGATGGTGGTGCATGCATGTAATTATACTGTATTTTCATAAGAATGTATTCATTTGTATAAATGAATCTTTGGAAGAAACAATGTAACTTATATTTATGTATTACCATGATAAGAATAACCATTTTGTAAATACTTTCATATGATTTAAATGTATTATGGTTTTAAAAATTAAAGTAAAGATTTATAATGGTGATGAAAAGTGACATTCTTATACTCTATATACATATTGTATGTGTACCTGGTATATGTACAGTATTTATATGAGGTATCGGGGTGTTACAATTATTTTGGTATCAGAGCTTAGGTTTCGAGATTCTCGGCCTAAGTAAATTTACAAAGAAAAGTTTTAAAAAAAAATGATGATAGATGAAAATAAAAAGAATGAAAATTTTGATACATGCACATGCATTAACACCTAGGTTGGTCTCGGATGTGGCATAATATGATTTGTAAAATATTTGTGTTACATGAGATGTTTAATATAGTTGATGATATATGTGTATACTATGTTGATGTGAGAAGAAACCATGATTGTTGGCAATGATGTTGGAAATGAATTATAATTGAGGCATAGTGCCTGATTATTTATGAGAAACAAATTACGAAATGTAATGTGAAATATGCATGTTGATGAGACATATGAAAAATGTTATGTCATGTGCAACATGGAATGTAATATTGATGTTTATGAGTAATATTATGTATGACATAATATGAATTGAAAAATAAAGAAATGGAAAGGAAAATAAAGTTGGAAATGAGTTGAAAATCAAATTAAGATAAGAGTATGTACTCTTTCTTCTATATTTTAAACCTCTTTATAAGAAAGTTTATGTTGAGTTTGCTAGACAGAGGAAATAATGTCGAATTGTGAATATTGAAAGTTATGTTATTTAAATGAAGAGAGTATGGTGGTATATTGAATGAGTTGATGGGTATAGACAAAGTTTGACCATTTATGATTTGAATATGTAAAGTTAAAGTTTTTAAAAGAAAAAGAGATGATGTTGGTTAAATAAGGAAATATAATTGTGTTGTTGCATTGCTGTTTTAAATGCAAACATTGTGATTTTAATGTTAGAAATGTGATACGCTTGAGTGTTGTTAAAGCTCATATTAATGGTGGAAAGATGTGATAATTAGATTTTTGGAAATGAGCTTTAATATTTGTGAAAAGAATATACTTTGAGGTTGTTTTGTAATGTGTATATATAAGATGTTTTTTTTAAGTTGATATTAAGAACATAAGATGAGTGAATGGAAGTTTAAGTAAAGTAGTAAGTTGTGAAATTATAGTGTTAATGGAATTTGGGTAAAGACTATTTGAGTATTGATAATCTTAATGTAAGTTAAACCCATGAGCTTGTGGAATGAATATTACTGTATATGAGAGTACTATTAATTTGAATAATGTGATTGATAGTATGAGAATGATTATGCTTGCATTGACAAACCTGAGCAAAGCTAGGTCATGGGATAATATTGACAGTAAGAAATGGGATGGATCAATGTGGATTTAAGAAATTGAGATTTGTCATAATTAGACTTGGAGAGTATAAAGAGATTATTGAGCCCAATGTATATATGAGTGGATGTAATGTACATGTGTATAGATATATGAGTAATATATATATATATATATATATCTATGTGTTGAAGAATAAACTAATGGATGTATTGATGGTATACTAATGCATTTAAAAATATATGTGAGAGAGATGTCACCTTAGTAGCGTGACTAAGATTTTGTGAAGTAATATCATGGTGATAATGTATATGTGTTGGGTTGATAAACAACTTAAATCATGTCAAAAAGGGATAAAAATGATGTTGTTCACGGAATAGTAAAATGTTAAATTGTGTTGAAAATATGTAAAAGAGGAATTAAATATCATTGTATGATTATGTGTATACATGTATAGAAAATGTGGAATGAGTTTTTGATATGAATGTAATTGTAAAATGTAAGAAATGTGGAAAGTAAATCACATTGTGAATGTGATCTATGGATGTGTTATATAATTGCATATTTGATGTATATTGGAAATGACATTGCATGTAGTAGTGGACCTAAGAGAGATTAGGCCTTGATTGACGTAAAGAGTATGTGATGAAATGAAAATAAGAATAAACTTAAGAAATGTTGGATAGTGAAATGGTTATGGAAATAAGGATTAATTTGGGAAATGGTGGACAGTAATATTGTTATAATAATAACTGAATTTGGCTATCATAAATGTTATGAGCCAAAGTATTTGTGTGAGGAAATGTTCTGTGTATATAAATTTAATAAGAAATTATAAGGGAAAAAGAAAGTATAAAGAATGAAATTTATGTAAGATTTGTATAAAATTGAATGATGTGTGTAGGAGAGGTTAAGGATAATATTGTTGTATATGAGACATGCAAATGGTGATCAAATAATTAAGAGTAAATTGTGTTGAGATAGAGTTGACATATGTTAATTTTGGATGTAGTAAAGTTTGGAGAATGGAGATATAATATTTGTGATGCAACTTAGTAGTATAATTGGAAAGTTGGAAATAAAATAATAGAGGAACAGTATTGATGTATAAATTTCAGATGTGATCATTATTTTCCTATGGCCATATGGTGTATTTATGGTATTTGGCCGATTAACTTTGTTATCCACAGAATTGAGACTAAGAAAGTATAACTGTAATACTACTTTGGTAAGATTGATAATTATGTTTCTAGAAACATGATTAACGGTTATGATTGATGAAGTGTATTTTATGGTTTTTGTGTTAGCAATTTGGTTATAATTCTGGAAAAGAAAAGACAGAAAGAGAATTGTGGAAATACTTTAAGTTATGAGTAATGTGAGAAAAAGGTAATTATTGTTAATATAGTAATGATATGATAAGTGAGAAGATGATAATGAAAGAAGATTGCAGAATGTGTTTGAGAGCTATATTGATTATGTTTATGGTATACGGTGAATAAGTGGATGGGTTTAAAATTTGAGTGAGTAAACTATGAATGATAAGCATGGTATGAGATAATTATGAAATTTGGTGGAATTGTATTGAGATAATGAAAGATAAACTATGTGTATATTGAAAGATAAATTAAAGTGGATGGTTATTCATGATAAATTTAGATAAGTGAACTATTGATTTGAATCAAACAAGATTATGATGTTAAGATATTGTGGAGAATAGATCAATTGATCTGGATTTTTGCTATAATTGTGAATTATTATTGAGATTTAATATGTATGGTTGTGCTAAAGGCATAAGAGATAAATAATGATGTATACAATGTAAAATTTTGATAGATGAACGAACATGAATTAATTGAATTATATCAATTTTAATGATGAGAAAAGGGAAGAAGTTGATTTCCTGTAAAGTAAGTTCAAAAGCATTGTATTAATATTGATGTTAAGTGAGAAAATACTAGAGAAGGAATGAAGTGTATGAGAAATAAGAATATTATTATCAATGAAGGTTTGATAAATGTTTGTTTGTAAGGATGATTGTAATGATGGGATAATTAATATTAAGATATAAGTTTATGATCTTGAAAGTTAAAGTTAAGAGAATAGTTATAAAGAGATGAAGTGATAAAATATTTTGAATGTAATAATGGAATGTAACATAAGTATGTTAAAGGATGATTGAATTTTTGCATATAGATAAGGTATTTGAGAGTATAATGAGTTATTTTGAATATTGGATGAGAATGTAATAAGGTATAAAGATTTTTATCGTGACAAGTTGTGAAATTGAATAATATAATTGACTCTAAGGGGGAGAGTGCAAACTATGTGATTTGATGAAAATTTTAAATGGTGTATTGGTAAGAATGGAATGTTATTGTACTGAGTAATTTCGAGGACGAAATTTTTTTTTTAGGGGGAGAGAATTGTAATATCCCGGAGTAGACCCTAAGAGTTTTGGAGTTATTGTTGTTGTATTTGGATTTAATGTATATGTGTATATGTGAAATATAAGGATAATATATGTAAGACATATACATATACATCACATATACATGGGATATATATAATGGTGAAGGATAAGTGAGTTGTATATATATATATTTGTATAACTAAATAATAATAATAATAATAAAGACAAAAAGAAAAGAGAAGAAGAAAATCAAAGAAAGATTATGTGGTGGAGATTTAAAGTATTATTATTGTTATTATTATTATTATTATTATTATTACTATTGTTATTGTTATTGTTATTATTATTATTATTATTATTATTATATATATATATGGATTAGGACAAAGGAAAGAAGTAGAAACTTCTTCTTCCTTCTACTCCTTCTTCGTCTTCTTCGTTCTTCTTGGCCGAGAAAGAGAGAGAGAGAGAGAAAGAGAGAAAGATGTGATTTTCTTACCAAATTTCTTAAGGAATTCAAGAGATTTGATGATAGAGATGAAGATTTGATAAAGGATTCAAGTAAGTATTTATTTCTTTAAATTGATTTTCATTGTTTGAGTTGGGTTTGGTATGGTTGATGTGTGATGATGATGATATTGAAAGATTTAAGTATATATATGTGTTGATTTGGTATTTGGATGATGATAATATGATTATTTGTGAAGATGATGATGAATTGTTTAATAAGGGTTGAGTTTAATGAAATTTGGGGATTTGATAAATTGGTATATGAATGATGTTTATAATGATGATTGGTGTGTGTTTTGAGTGTTGTTGATGTTTTGGTAAGTTTGTTATGGTTTTTGGGTGTGTTTGATGAAGATTGTTTGAAGTGAGTAATGATAAAAAGATGGGTATTGTTGGATGTTGTTGTGTGTTGACCGGAATCTGGGTTTTTAGTCGGACACGCCCAGAGACACGGCCAGTTTGTTAGGCGTGTCGTTGGTTCTGTTTTCTGGAGTTGGTAGCACGAGCAGTGACACGCCCATGTTATTGAGCGTGTCATAAGTTCTGTGTGACAGTAGAATTGACACGGCCAGTAACACGCCCGTGTTATTGAGCGTGTCATAGCTACTGTGAGTTTGGAGAATTGACACGGCCATGAGCACGCTCTTGTTGATTGGACGTGTTGATGTTTTTGAGATACAGAATGTATTACACGCCCAGTGACACGCCCGTGGTTATGAGCGTGTCAATGTTTCTGTGTTGTGGAGTTAGGGCACGATCAGAGACACGCCCGTGTTGATGAGCGTGTCATGTGTTGAGTTTGCCCTAATTGATTCTTATTTGTATTATCTCATGTGTATTTCTAAGTGAGTGTGTATGATTACTTTTGGATTAGGTTTTAAGAGATGGAATTGCCCCTAATTCAAGTATTGAAAGATCTATGGAAGAGAAGTTATATGGGAGTGAGTTCTTTAGAGGTAAGTACAAAACCCTATTGGATTGCATATAAGTATATTGTTAAAATAAATATTAATATTGTATATGCAATGAAAAGATAAGAGATATGATAATACATTAATACATATAAGATGTGAGGATATGATTTGTATGATGTGTATTCCAATTTATATGGTAATGCAATTGATTGTGCATACTTGAGTAATGAATGATTATGTATATAAATATCAAAGATGAACTATGAAATGTGATAATGTGATATTGTGATGAACTATGAAATGTGATAATGTGATATTGTGATGAACTATGAAATGTGATAATGTGATATTGTGATGAACTATGAAATGTGATAATGTGATATTGTGATGAACTATGAAATGTGATAATGTGATATTGTGATGAACTATGAAATGTGATAATGTGATATTGTGATGAACTATGAAATGTGATAATGTGATATTGTGGTGAACTATGAAATGTGATAATGTGATATTGTGATGAACTATGAAATGTGATAATGTGATATTGTGGTGAACAATGAAATGTGATATTGTGATGGAATATGAAATGTAAATTGAGAGGTGATGATGTATAAAGCCATTGTGGTTGGCTATGATATTGAGAATGAGATAAATGAGGCATGTTTTGCCTAAATGATGCCATTGTGGTTGGCTATGATGATGTAAATGATGATGAGAATGAGAATGAAATTGATAATGAAATAATAAATGAATTGTGTGGCTAATGTGTTATTCATTTTCAGAGTTTTGTTGTTGGTGGCATGCCTAATAAGTGTAACAATCTCTTGAAGTTAGGTTTGATTGAATCCTTGAAGCCTAATTGAGATGTTACCACCCTTGAAGCTAGGTTGGGTTAGTTCTTGAAGCCAAGTTGGGTAGAAGCTTAGCATGCTTTGCTCCTCTTGAAGCTTGGTTGAACTTAATCCTTGAAGCCTAGTTGGGTATATGATATTGATAAATGTGATAACAAAACCAAAGCATTAACTCTGAACTTTGAATGACATATTAGTGTCTTTTGGGCCCGAGTCTGTCTTTGTTGTTAATGTGATGTATATACAAGTTGAAATAAATGAGTAATGGGATCTATGTTGCCTTTGTTGGAAATGTGAGTTGTGAATGATGAATTGTGGTTAGTGATATGATTATATAACATACATGAATTATTGAAAGGAGATATGGTTTGTGAAGTTATATGCAATATGCGATTATAAAGTATAAAATGATATATATGATATGTATGAGGTGAAATTGGTAAGTATCATAATATGAAGGTTCTATCAATTTATTGAATTATGTTTGATGGTTATGTTATATGTGTATATGTATATCCTCTATAAGGTTAATAGGATTATATGAAGAATGCATTGAAAAAGGGGAAAACGGAGTAAGAAAATGTTAAAACATGAGACTAAACATATGAGGTATGTTTCCTTTATATTGTATATTTTAATGGTTACTTGTACTACTAAGCTTTCGAGCTTAGCGCGGTTATCTTAATCGCGCAGGTATATAGGTGATGAAGCTGGAGTTAAGCTACTATGTCACAACGAGGACAAGTATAGCTCGAGACCAACTAGATGGTGGTGCATGCATGTAATTATACTGTATTTTCATAAGAATGTATTCATTTGTATAAATGAATCTTTGGAAGAAACAATGTAACTTATATTTATGTATTACCATGATAAGAATAACCATTTTGTAAATACTTTCATATGATTTAAATGTATTATGGTTTTAAAAATTAAAGTAAAGATTTATAATGGTGATGAAAAGTGACATTCTTATACTCTATATACATATTGTATGTGTACCTGGTATATGTACAGTATTTATATGAGGTATCGGGGTGTTACATCCCATTTTGAAAAATTTTATCACCAGTTAGAATAAGATTTTTGAGACTTCCTGTTTTAAGGGACGAGAGATCCTGGTGCTTTGTCATCTAGAGGCCCCCAAGCTGATGACCATAAGATCCTTTTGCCTACTTCGGATGAGGACCGTTACAGATCTGAATTCCAAAATAATAGAGATTCAGGTGCTCCTGCTTCAAATGGACCCGGGATAGGTGATATGCCTCCTCCTCCAACTAGCGATGACTTTTTTAGGGCTTTATTTGATCATGATCCACCACCTCATTCTTAGTGATCTATTAGTATTGTATTAATTGAAGAAAATATTGTATAATAAGTATAATGATAAAAATAATGATGAAGATATATAATTTGCATTTTTACTGCAACTTTTTTCTTTTCTTTTCATCTTTTTTTTGTTTCTATCATCGCTATTATTGATACGCTACAATTATTTGTCTTTCCTTTTCACATTCAATATTTTCATAGTAGCATCAATTTACAAAACTAAAGGCAACACGGCAACTCAAAACCTTTTCGTTGCCAATTCTTAACCTTGCACATCTCGGTCTCACACTTTTCCTTGTTAATTTTGGAATAGCCAATCATCCCATATAAATCTCTTTTCACGCCATGATTTCATACAGAAGCAAGGAGATTTTTTACTTCAACGTAAAAATTCCTTTTAACAATTCCAATTTTCCTTCAATTGTTAACAATGACTGAAATCAACTTAAAGAAAATAAAAGGTCTATTTAAAAATATGAATGCCATTCATTGGAAACAAATATCTTGGTCAAAAATCGATATTGTGAAGTGTTTTCAAAATATTAAGTTGGACCATTCTTTTTTACATGCCATAGTTTCTTTTTGGAATGTGACTTCTAGGACATTTAAGATTAATGGCTTTGAAATATGTCCATTGATTGAAGAATTTAAGGCCATCCTTGGATGTCCAAACAATCAACAAATGGTGTTACCTATATTAATTTCCAAGACTCAACAAAAGATGCAGATGTTATTTCAACTTTCAAAGCCCGAAGTTCTACAGTTGATGAGAGGTGAGAAAATTCTGCTTGGTCCCTTAATTGACTTTTGCCTTTCTGACTTAGCTCCTACTAAGGCATGGGGACGTATGCTTTGTCTATGCTTGCTTGGCCAATTCTTGCTTGTTTCTTCTAATGGCTATATCGATCCACGAGTATTGAATATCATGGATCAAATGGAAGGAGGCTTATCACTGATGCCCGTGATCTTAGCTGAGACTTTAGTTGGATTAGACTAACTTAAATTAGGATTGTCAAAGAGATTGGCTGGGAGCCTTTTTGCTGCTTCAAGTAATTACCTAAACTACCCTTTCGGATTTTCAATTTAGGTTTTTTTTTATTGCTCTAATTTTTGCCTAGTTCGCCCTTGTGGGTTTTCAAAACTAGCGAGCTGTCTTAATTTTTGCCTAAGCCGCCCTTATGGGTTTTCAACTTAGCGGGCCTTCCCTTTTTTTTAATTAATTTTTTTCTTACAGATTTAGCTTCAAGAGAGTCTCTTCTTGCTCGATACTCCATCTATGAATTTTGCCAGATATCTTCTATGACATCATTCTGCTAGGAAACTACTCCATCCTGCTTCTTTGTATGTTGACTAGGTTATGTAGACCCTTAATTTTTTATCCAGTCTGGTCCAATATTTTTTATAGTCCAAAATAATTTTTGTGTATTTTAATTAAATAATATTTATTTTAGTATTTTAATAAAAATAAAAAAGGTAATATTAGTAAAGTTAAAAATAAATAAATAAATAAATAAAATTTGGCGACGAAATTGAATTGGCTTAGGCCTATTCGCCGTAGGAAATTCCTGCGGCAAATTGACTGGCCAGTGGCCCAGTTCGCCCGCTCGCTCTCAATTTTTGGCCTGCAGCAATTTTTTTGCCAGCCCAATTTTTTCAGGGCAGTTTTTTCCGAAACCGAATTCAATTTGGTTTTGATTTCTTTTCCTAAATGGCTTTAATTTCCTTAGACAATTAGAATTAGGTTTGGACTTTTTCCTATAAATACCATATTAAAACACTTCAGAAAGGGACCGGGACTTTTGGACTTTGGGAGACCGAACTTAGATATTTCAAAATTAGGAACCAGACTTGGGACTCTCAAAAATTCTTTCGGCCAAAAGAGAACCCTAGCAAGCAAGGAGAAATTCAAGAGATAGCAACCAAAGGAGGCAACAAGCAATCATCTCCAGATTGCTTTGCTCAACCAAAATCAAATCTGAAGCAGGCAACACCTTGGTTCAATTTCTTCAAATTTGGTGGAGCATTCGAACGTAGGTAAATTGCTCTAACTTTAATTTATTCAATCATCAATCATCTTCATCTTTTAAGCCATCATCACACTGCCTTAGTTATTTGATTCTTCCTTCAATTTAGTTTAAGCAGTAGCATGAATTTATTCATACAATACTTAAGATCTTAATTAAAGTAAATAATATAATCATTAAACACAAATCTAATTTCATAAACCCTAAGTTATTCAAACCCTAAATCTTAATTAATTTCATTTCCAAACTTTCATAGTAGCTATTTTGTTATAACTTTATTCAGTGAGCTATTGTAATCTTTCAACAATAAATATTTGCATTCTATATTTGTTTTCACCCAAAAATACATAAGTAGTTGATATAGTCAATATTAAAAGCACACTCAACTTTAATTACAGAAAAGCATCAAATTCAAAATTCAAAATCATCATCCAGAGAATTGAGATTTAAAATTATGAAACCCTAATATCTTAACCATAAAACCCTAAAACTTTAATAGCCTTAAAACATGTTTTTCAAATCTAAAATCCCAATTACACCTTTCTAAAAACCCTAAACTATCTTATTAATTCTCAAAACCTTTACCCCAGTGTCTTAATTCCTTAATTTTTCTAAACCCTAATTTTCTTAAAACCTAATCCAGTAAACCCTAGTTTTTCTAAACCCTAATTCTTAAAACATCAAAACTTGATGATAAGTTTATCAACACCCTAAAGCCCTAATCCAGTGAACCTAAAACCCAATCTAGTAAATCTAAATCCCAATTCTTAACTCGGTAACCATAATCCAGTAAACTTAAAACCCAATCTTTTAAAATTATAAACCCTAATGTATTAAGGTTCTAAAATCCTAATTTCATGATGTTACCCCTAAACCCTAATATGATTAACCAAAAATCTTACTACTTTCTTAAAATTATAAAATCCTAATCTATTCCATTTTTCCAAAAATTCTCACAGTAGCCTAAATAACAATAATAATAATTCCAAAATCCCAAAATCCTAAATATTAATTAAATAACCCTACATTAATACATAAATCTAAATTTGTATCTTTATTTGCTTTATTAAATTTTAGATTTGATTATGTAGTTTATTATATATTTTGATTTATTTAATTTCAATATTTGATTTATTTAATTTATCGTGGATGGATATTTTCATTATTATTATGGTTATTATTAGTTTGTCTTAGTATTAAAATTGTAAGAGGTATGTTTTCCATTATTGGGTACCTCATTAATTAATTTTCATGTAATTTAAATTGCTTTTATATTTTGGACCAATGGAAAGGGCATGTTTCCACCTTTCGGTTGGTGTCCTATTTAGTTTTAGACATGGACGATATAAGGACATGTTTCCATCCTGGGATGGGTGTCCATTTATTTGCTTTATTTGGACATTGCTTTGATTTTAATATAATGATGATTTATTTTAATTGTTCCATGTAGTATGGATAATATTTTTATATTTAAAAATTTTATAATATTAAGACGTGCAAAGGAGGCCGGTTCTAATGAACTGACATTGTTGGGGTGCTGGGCCATTTCTCACCTTCCCCACACATACCCAACTTTTCGAACCAATTAAGGGGTTGGGGATTCTTTAAGAATTGAGTAATCCAACCCTTTCTTTTTCCCGGCCCATCGGGTGGCAACTCCATTTTCTCCAAGCTTAGGCCCGTGTTCTCTAAGGCCCCGAGCCTAAAAAGTGCAGAAGTCGCAAGAACCATTCCACCTAGAGTGGGGGCAAAATTCCCCCTCGTAGTGGCGACTCCATTGGGGATAAGAGAAGTTGATTCCATTGGTCTTTATATTATTCTATTCTTTCTTATCATGATATTATTCATTGCATCATATTAGATTGCATCATGTGCAAGAGTTAGGATGCCCGTGTTACCCATGTTATGTTATGTAAGGGATATCATACTTTCACTCAAGGTATGGAGATCGAGCATGGCATAAACACTCATAGCCTTGTACCATTTGGTATATACTTGCTATGGGAACCTAAGCCTTTTAACCCAAAGCCTTTTAACCCTTGACTCCTCGTCATGTAATTGGCCTAGTTACTTTCCTTAGGTTTTTACCCCAAATGCTTATTGTTTGACTATGGTTAGTTTATCTTGGTTTAAATCATGGCTTATTTGGTTTGTTCTTTTTCTAATATGACTTAAGTACATTGTAAGCTCAAAATAAATTTTTTCTTTAAAGTCCAAAAGACCAAAGCCATTTTTAAACTTTTCAAGATGGTCTTTGGACATAAAACTTTTCTAAAAACAAATCAAAAATTCTTTTTTCATGACTCAAATACAAAGCCCAAAATCCATTTTTTTAAAAATATTTTTACAATGGGATTAGAAGCAAAACTACTTTCATCCAACCTTTAAAAGATCTTACAAGCTATTTATGTCAATTACAAAATACTAAAAATTAATTGTGAGCCTAGTTTATACTAAGAGTTATTAACCATGGGCTTGTTTTTGGCATGAATCATTAGTTACTTTTTCAAGTAAGAAATCTATTTATAATAAACCTCTTAATTTAGTTTTAATCCAATATAGCATAAAAGGCTACTTTAGTTGGTTGAATGAATTAAAACCTGATTAATGGGAATTATCATGAACTGATTTCCATTTTCAAAAATATAACTATTGGTTGAAACGTCCGAGGGAATTATTTGAAAATCAAGATACCCCATGTTGGTATTTTGGCAACCATAATACCTAGGAAAAGAGACTCGCCATTTGTGTGTGGAAGTTATAAGATTGGAAGGGACGTTCTACTTATCTTTGTTTATTGTTTGCGCATACATGCATACATGCATACATTTGCATCTCGTATCATTGATCCCCTCTAGCCCACAACCCTGGATTATGACAGTTTAAAAGCTTACGACAATCTGACCTATGTTGGAGATAAAGAATCTAGTAGCAACTTAATCACTTGCTCACCAAATGCAATGGAGCATGAACAAATTCAAAGAATGGTTGACGACACCCTCAATGCCAAGATGGAAGAAATAAAAGAGGCCTTGGCTGAGACCATGAAGAACCAATTGGTTGCCATTTTAGGAAATAATGTCGAAGCATCTGCTAGCACTAAGAAGCCAAAGGACAAGGGGAAGGCTAAAGTTGGTGAAGTGGTTTTTAATGATGATAAGGTGATCATTGATGATGATGATTAGGCTCAATACTTCCAAGATCCTCAAGACAAGAAGAAAGAACCAAAGATTGTTTAAAGTTCAGTTATGGAGAAAACCAAAACTTCTGATGTTGAAAAGATGATTGTGGATTTGGAAAATAAATTTGAGAAGAAGCTAAAAATCGAAGAAATGTCCGAAGTTGACAAATTATTTGAGCTAGACGAAGAAGTCCCGTACAAATTCAAGATGCCATCTTTTGCAAAGTTTGATGGAACAGAAAATCCTCACCTCCATATGAAGCAGTATATCACTGCCATGCAGTCTGCCCGAGCTAATAAGGCTCAAACTCTAAGGTACTTCATGCTCTCGTTGGATCTTTTTATCCAAAATTGGTTCAACACCTTAGAGGAAAGTTTTCAAAAAGATTGGGACATGTTATACAAGGCTTTCATTCTAGAATATGGGTATAATGTCGAGTTGGAAGTTACCTTAATGGAAGTTGAGTCACTTAAACAAAGGCCAAATGAGAATTTTGTGGACTATGTGAAAAGGTGGAGAAATGATGCTAGTTTGCTCAAGAAGAGGCCCGATGAATCTGATCAAATAAGGATGATTGGAGAGGGGCATTGCTTAGTCTTCATGAAAGGATGTCTCATACACTCATCCGTGATTTCAAAGATCTTTCGCAAGCTGGCTTGCAAATTGAAGAGTGGGAAAGGGAGAAGAGCCGCTTTTCGACAAGAAGGAATGAGAAAGGAAATTATCAACCTGGAAATCAAAGTACACAAAAGGAAGCTGATGTTAAAGCCACTAGTCAAGGAGGAATGAGGCAATTTTCAAAATTAGGGAAGTCGCTATCTTGGGTTCTCAATAAGCTACAAAAGAAGGGATTGTTACAACCCTTGACTCCTCGTCCTTTGCCTAATCCTCTTCCACCTAACTTTGATACTAATGCATTTTGCCAATTCCATCAAAGGCCTGGACATGAAATGGACAATTGTATGAAGTTGAGACATGAGATCCAGAATTTAATCGACAATGGTAAGCTACCTAAGCCAGACAAGCCCAATACCAAGAACAATTGTTTGCCTAAATTTGGAAGAGTGCCACCACCAACAACCTTCATTGTAGGAAAAGGATTGGAAGAAGATTTTATTTTATCATCCTTTCAAGATGGAAATATTGATGACGTGAAAGGAAAAGAAGCTTAACTCAATAAACTTCCCTTGGCTTGTTTGTTTTTCTTATTTTATTTTCTTTATTTGGTGTTTTATGGAATAATCATGTTTTTCAAATTTAAATTTATTTGAATAAAATACTTTCATCAAAATTTTTGTTGGTCTTTGCTCATTTTGGTACTCAACCAATGAGGAATCTAGCTTGAAGTTTATAAATTAATTTATCTAGACATCATGACTTGAATGACTTTACTAGGTGAGGGAATTGCTCTATAGCATTCAGTTGTGTATGCTTACACAAAGAGGGTGTAATATCCTCATTTATGCCCTAGAAGTTTTGAGTATGTTGTTGTTATTGTGGTTGTTGATATATATATATTGGGAAGTGAATGTTTGTGCATATATGTGTTAAATTGTAAGAGAAAAGAAATGGGAAGAGAATGTATATGTATATGTGTTTTGGAGAAGAAATTTAGGGTTTAGAGACAAATGTATATGTTGTTTATATGATGATATAATTAACATATACATTGGTCAAATGAAGAGTCAAGGTGATGGTTAAGTGGAAGAAGATATTTTTGGTTGTTAATGAAATTACTATAAAGGGCTTATATGAGACAAAGAGTTAGTTATATGGTTAAGGGTGTTTTGGTAATTTTCCTTGTAAGATGCATGGTGGAGATTAAAAGAAGAAAAGGTGTTTGACTTGTGCATTTTCTTCTTTCTTTCTTGAAGTGGCCGGATTCTCCATAGACAAAGAGAGAAAGAGAGGTGATCTTGAGGTTTGAAGCATTTTGAAGAAAGAAACAAGGGTTTTGGTTAAAGATTTGTGGATTTCTTCATTTGAGGTAAGATCTTTTCTCTAATTTCTTCAATTCTTTTGAAGTGGTATGATTAAGTTGCTTATGGTATGATTGTAAGTATTGATTTTGCTTGATAGATGAGAAGTTGGGTTGGTGTTGGTGATGGAAGAGTAAGATTGGTGTTTAGTGAAATTGTTTCTGTTTTAGGATTAGTAAAGGCTGTGACTTGTATGATTTTTAATTAATTTTAGAAAAATGTTCTTGAAGTGAATTTTTGATATGTTGTGCCTCTATGAGTCTAGAATGACTGAAAAATATGTTGATTCGATTTTGGAATGGTTATGAGTTTAGAAAAATTATTTTCATTAGACCTGTTCCAGCAGGTACCTTAACTGGGACAGCTATATTTCGGGATTTTTAATAAAATGTAGAAAAATCATATTCAATTGAATTTTGGATATGTTGTTTCTTAGTGAGTCTAGTATTTGAGAAAAATAATTTGGAACCACGTTGATTGAATTTGATTTATGGAATTCACAAAGTTCAGAACTGCTGCCAGGATGCAGGGCAATTGGGGCAGTCTGGTTAGGTGAACTATTTGACCAAGATTTTGTGTTCAGTTTGATCTGAAATTTTAAAGGGATGATTTTAAGATATAAAACTAAATTCTGTAAAAATTTTAGAATTTTTAGTCAAGTAGATTATTTTATACAATTTTTCAAAATAAGGATAAAATGGAGTTTAAAACCAGAATGTACTATTTATGGTTAGGGTTTTAATTCTTTGTTCTTCTTGCATTGCTTTGGTTCTCCAAAGGTAGGTTGGTCCTTAAACCTAACCCTAAACACTTTAAACACACTTGAATCAATGAATGTTATAATCAATTGTTCTTTGCCCTAATTGCATTGTTGAGATTGAACAATGTTATGTTGTGCATTGTGAATGGTAATGTGTTTCATGAGTAATGTGGAATGAAATGTTAATATTTATGAATGATGCTATGTGAGATATAATGTGATCATGGATGAGATATATATATATATATACTTGAATAATGAGATGTTATATTGTGAAATGAAATGTGAAGCCATTGTTATTGGCTAAGATGATGTAATTGAAAGAAAGAAGGCATGTTTGCCTAAATGTGATGAGAATTGAGAATGGAAATGAATTGTTTGTTTAATATGTTATTCAGTTTCAGAGTTCTGGATTTGGGTGGCATGCCTAAGAAATGATGAAAGGTAACAGTCTTGCCGGGTTGAGGACCTCCTCATAGGTGTTGAGTTGATGGTCCAAGAGACTGGGTCTGTTACACTATGAGATACATGATTTGTAACAGTCTTGCCGGGTTGAGGATCTCCTCATATGTATTGAGTTGATGATCCAAGAGACTGGGTCTGTTACACTATCCATGGATAGAGATACATGTATATACATTGCCTACGGGCGTGATTATTGTGACTATGAACCAAAGCAGTAACTCTGAACTCTGAATATCGTATTAAATACTTGTTGGGCCCATAGGTGTCAGGGTTATATGAATGTCCTAAATAATGTTATGAGTTAATGAAATGAGATGTTGGTTATTGAGTATGATTGATTAATGTTGAATGTGGAAAGATGTTGAAATGTGGTATGCTCATATGACTATGATTTGTGAAATGCATAATTATGTGGTTAACTTTATATTTATGATATTGATCTTATCAATAACATATGTGGCATTGCATTACATTAAAGCATACCATTAGCATGTTTTATCTTACTAAGCCGTTGGCTTAGCGCGAATGTGATTCTTCGCGCAGGTGACAAGGAAGAACCAGAGAGTTCCTCTAGGCCGAGTCGAGCCTAGATTTTGAAGATTGAATAGTGGGCTTTAAGATCGAAGACTGACTGCCAAACATGTATAAATTTTATGTGTTGTAAAACTTGAGTTTTGATGTATATGAATTTGTAAATATTGTTACTTTCCGTTGCATAGTGAACAAAGATTTTATCTGCTGTATTTCATAATAAACCTTTACTTTATTTTGTACTAGAAGTGTAAATCCTTTTTGCAGGTTGTAGTTGAGGTTATAAGGGGGATTTATTGGAAGTGTACTGAGAATGATTTTGTTTGCATTGGTTTGTGTAAAAATGTTTTCAAAAATTAGAAAAAAACCAGTTTTGTCGACACTTGGGATTGAATTTTTAGGCAAAACTATGGCAAAATTTCTATAAAAATCGGAACAAAAATTTGACTAAGTAAAAGTGGTAGCAACATTAGGATAGGGTGGCGCCTCTACTCAGCTTACACACGTAGGTCGGGAAGGGGTGTTACAATTTTTGGTATCAGAGCCTAGGTTTGAGATTCTCAACCTAGATCAATTGTAAGAAAAAGAATATTTTGATTTTTAAAGTGGGTTTTTGAGTAAAATACATGTTTTGGTATGGCAGTCTTTGATCTTTAATGAGGAATATTCTGCTGTGTTTGCAGATATAGGTAGAGATGGCATCTCATTCGCGACAATCTGTTGAGGGTAGTGCCGAGAGTATTGCTCCTGCTGAGGGAGCTAGGGTTGATAGTGTTGAGGAGGCACCTGCTTCGGTGTCGGGTAGACCAGCTGGGGAGGAGGTTCCGCCAGCCTGGTTTAGGCCTATGTTGGAAGCTATGAGACAAGCACCTGTGCAACCACAGCCACCGCCACCACCCCCTCAGCCTTCAGTACCAGTAAGGCACTATGATAAGCTAAGGAAATATGGAGCAGAGGATTTCTTTGGTACAGTTGATCCGGCTGTAGCAGAACAGTGGCTTGATAGAGTTCAGAGGGTATTTGTGCAGTTGCAAGCCACTTCAGAGGAGAAGTTTGACTATGCAAGATCTTTGCTACAGAAGGATGCCTACGACTGGTGGAAGACAGTGCCCCATTCTATGGATGATCCACCAACCTTGTCTTATGCGGATTTTCTGAGAGAATTTGAGTTGAAGTATACTCCTAGGGAGTATAAAGATGGGAAGAAAAGAGAGTTTCTAGATTTGAAGCAAGATCATCGGACCGTAACTGAGTATGAAGTTGAGTTTATTCGACTGAGTCAGTATGCTGGGGGTATCATTACTGATGAGATTGATAGATGTCGGCGATTTGAGGAGGGATTGAGGCCCTCGATCATGTGCTTAGTGGCTGGATCCAGATATCAGGATTTCTCACAGCTTGTGGCAGCAGCTCGAAGTGTAGAGCGAGCTCAAGTTATTGCAGCTGCTTCAGAGGAAGAGGTTAGGGTTAGAAGGCCCCAGTTCGAGGCAGGGTCTTCTTCTGCGAAGAGGGGTAAAGGAAGTTTTGTTCCTCGGAGTAGTAGGAGCCAGAGACCAGTGGGTAGGTCAGTGCAGTTCCAGAGGCAGAGATTTAGACCTGCAGCTTCAGTAGCGAGTGCTCCTACTCCTGGAGTTCAGAGATCCACCTTACCTGTGTGTAACCAGTGTGGTGGAAGACATGGGGGCGTTTGTTGGAGGCATAGTAGATCAGGGGTATGCTTCAGGTGTGGATCACCTGACCACTTTGTGAGAGACTGTCCTGAGAGGCAGGATCAGATGCCAGTTGATTCTGCTGCTTCTCGAGCTAGTGTGAGGGGAGGCAGAGGAGGCAGAGGTGCCAGCCGGGGAGGTAGACCAGGATTCAGTTCTAGAAGAGGTGCTACATCCAGGGAGGGTAGACCAGAGGAGGTTGGATCTTCCCAGAGGATGTATGTTATGCAGAGACAGCCAGATACATCGGCAGTCATAGCTGGTACTTTTTCTTTATTTAATACTCCAGTACTTGCTTTGATTGATCCGGGTTCCACACATTCATATATTAGTGCATCTGTTTTGCCTGTATCTGATTTGCATGCTGAGTCCCTAGGATTTGATGTGTTGGTAACAAATCCGTTAGGGCATAGTGTGGTTGTGAGTAAGGTGCATAGAGATAGTGCAGTAGTGGTGCAGGGTGAGGAGTTCCTTGGGGATTTGATTGAGATGCCATTTAAGGAATATGACGTGATCTTAGGTATGGATTGGCTATCTCGACATGAAGCTGTGGTGGATTGTAAAAAGAAAATTGTTTCTTTGAGAACGGGTGATGGTAGAGAGGTGATAGTATCTAATGAGCAGGAACAGCTAGCCTCCTTATTTGTTTCAGCTGTTGCAGCCAGGAGGTTGATTAGAAAGGGGTGTGAAGCCTATCTTGCTCATGTGGTGGATACTAGAGTGAAGGGTTCCCCTATTGATAGCATTGCCACAGTTGCTGAGTTCCCGGATGTGTTTCCAGAGGAGTTGCCAGGGTTGCCTCCTGAGAGAGAGGTGGAGTTCGGTATTGAATTGTTGCCTGGTACCACTCCTATCTCTATTACTCCTTATAGAATGGCACCAGCAGAATTGAGGGAGTTGAAAGTGCAATTACAGGAGTTGTTGGACAAAGGATTCATTCGCCCCAGTGTTTCTCCTTGGGGAGCTCCTGTGCTATTTGTGAAGAAGAAAGATGGTACTATGAGGTTGTGTATCGATTATAGGCAATTGAACAAGGTGACTATTAAAAATAAATATCCTTTGCCTAGAATCGATGATCTCTTTGATCAGTTGAAGGGAGCGTCAGTGTTCTCCAAAATTGATTTGAGATCTGGGTACCATCAGCTGAGGGTAAGAAGTGAAGATGTTCCTAAGACTGCTTTTCGGACCAGGTATGGGCATTATGAGTTTTTAGTTATGCCTTTTGGTCTAACGAATGCACCTGCAGCTTTTATGGATTTGATGAATAGGGTGTTTAGGCCCTATTTGGATCAGTTTGTAGTGGTCTTCATTGATGATATACTGGTGTATTCGCGGAATGAAGAGGAGCATGATATGCATCTGCGGATTGTGTTGCAGATTTTGAGAGAGAATCAGTTATTTGCCAAATTGTCGAAGTGTGAGTTCTGGTTGGATCAAGTTGCTTTTCTCGGACATATTGTTTCTGCAGAAGGCATCAGAGTTGATCCGAGCAAAGTTGAAGCCATTTTAAATTGGAGTCCACCCAAGTCTGTGACAGAGATTAGAAGTTTTCTGGGTTTGGCAGGCTATTACCGACGGTTTGTGAAAGGGTTTTCTTTGATAGCTACTCCACTCACCAGATTACTTCGAAAGGGAGTGAGATTTGTGTGGACAGATCAGTGTCAGGCTAGTTTTGAGCAGTTGAGAGAGTTGTTGACTCAAGCGCCTGTTCTTACTTTACCTGTTGAAGGCAAACCATATGTGATCTACAGTGATGCTTCACATAGAGGTTTGGGGTGTGTATTGATGCAGGAAGGGAAAGTTATAGCTTATGCATCTCGACAGTTGAAACCGCATGAGCTTAACTATCCGACCCATGATTTAGAATTGGCTGCCATTGTGTTTGCATTAAAGATTTGGCGCCACTATCTGTTTGGGGAGAAATGTTTCATCTACACTGATCACAAGAGTTTGAAGTATTTGGGTGTCCAGAAAGAACTCAATCTTCGTCAGAGGAGATGGTTAGAATTGATTAAAGACTACGACTACTTGATTGACTATCATTCAGGTAAAGCAAATGTTGTTGCTGATGCCTTGAGTCGGAAGTCTTTAGCTGGTTTAACTGTTTACTCGCTCTCGTTGCTTGTTGAGTTGAGAGCATTGCATGCCAGTTTTGTACCTTGTGTTGATGGTGCATTATTGGCACAGTTGCAATTAAAGCCGATTTTGTTAGATCAGATCAAAGAAGCTCAGTTGGCCGATAAGAAGATTCAGAAGATTTTTTCAGATTGCAAGAATGGGAAGACTAGAGATTTTGTTGTGAAAGATGATGGGAGTCTCTGGTTTAAGAACCGATTGTGTGTACCCGATGATGCTGATTTGAAAAGAGTCATTTTAGAAGAAGCTCATCAGTCAATGTTTGCTATGCATCCGGGTAATACGAAGATGTATCATGATTTGAGACAGCATTATTGGTGGATTGGTTTGAAGAGAGACATTGCTGAGTTTGTATCGAAATGTCTCACTTGTCAGAAGGTTAAAGCAGAGCATCAAGTTCCAACCGGGTTGCTTCAACCATTGTCAGTGCCAGAATGGAAGTGGGAAAGAGTGACAATGGATTTTGTGTCTGGTTTGCCATTGACACAAAAGAAGCATGATGCTATATGGGTGATTGTGGATAGATTGACTAAGACAGCTCATTTCCTTCCGGTTCGAATGGATTACTCTTTGGAGAGATTGGCTGAGCTGTATATCCATGAGATTGTGAAACTGCATGGTGTTCCAACTTCTTTAGTGTCTGATCGAGATCCCAGGTTTACTTCCAGATTTTGGAAGAGTTTGCATAGTGCTTTAGGTTCTCGACTGCACTTCAGCACTGCTTTTCATCCACAGACGGATGGACAGTCAGAGAGGGTGATACAGATTATTGAGGACATGTTGAGAAGCTGTGTCATCGATTTCTCTGGAAGTTGGGATAGGTTTTTACCTCTTGTGGAGTTTGCTTACAACAACAGTCACCAATCCAGCATTGGTATGGCACCGTTTGAAGCATTGTATGGCAGACGGTGTAGGACACCTCTTTGTTGGAATGAGCTTGGAGATAATAAGTTGGTTGGTCCTGATTTGATTCAAGAAACTGAAGATAAAGTAAAGTTGATTCGAGGCAGGTTAAAAGCAGCTTCAGACCGACAGAAGTCTTATGCAGATCTAAAAAGGAGAGATATAGAGTTTGATGTTGGAGATAAGGTATTTCTGAAAGTGTCTCCTTGGAAGAAAATTTTGAGGTTCGGTCGGAAAGGAAAATTGAGTCCTCGTTTCATTGGGCCGTATGAAGTGTTAGAAAGAGTTGGGCCAGTGGCGTATCGACTTGCTTTGCCACCTGAGTTGGATCGTATTCATAATGTATTCCATGTTTCTATGTTGAGGAGATATAGGTCGGATCCATCTCATGTGTTGCCATTTGAGTCTATTGAAGTGAGCCCAGATTTGACATTTGAAGAGGAACCAGTTGCTATCTTGGCACGAGAAGTGAAAGAGTTAAGGAACAAGAGAGTGCCATTGGTGAAGATTCTTTGGAAGAATCATGCAAAAGAAGAAGCGACTTGGGAAAGTGAGCATACCATGCGAGAGCAGTATCCGCAATTGTTTCAGCTTTGATATCAGGTAATTTCGAGGACGAAATTTTCTTTTTAGAGGGGGAGAATTGTAATATCCTCATTTATGCCCTAGAAGTTTTGAGTATGTTGTTGTTATTGTGGTTGTTGATATATATATATTGGGAAGTGAATGTTTGTGCATATATGTGTTAAATTGTAAGAGAAAAGAAATGGGAAGAGAATGTATATGTATATGTGTTTTGGAGAAGAAATTTAGGGTTTAGAGACAAATGTATATGTTGTTTATATGATGATATAATTAACATATACATTGGTCAAATGAAGAGTCAAGGTGATGGTTAAGTGGAAGAAGATATTTTTGGTTGTTAATGAAATTACTATAAAGGGCTTATATGAGACAAAGAGTTAGTTATATGGTTAAGGGTGTTTTGGTAATTTTCCTTGTAAGATGCATGGTGGAGATTAAAAGAAGAAAAGGTGTTTGACTTGTGCATTTTCTTCTTTCTTTCTTGAAGTGGCCGGATTCTCCATAGACAAAGAGAGAAAGAGAGGTGATCTTGAGGTTTGAAGCATTTTGAAGAAAGAAACAAGGGTTTTGGTTAAAGATTTGTGGATTTCTTCATTTGAGGTAAGATCTTTTCTCTAATTTCTTCAATTCTTTTGAAGTGGTATGATTAAGTTGCTTATGGTATGATTGTAAGTATTGATTTTGCTTGATAGATGAGAAGTTGGGTTGGTGTTGGTGATGGAAGAGTAAGATTGGTGTTTAGTGAAATTGTTTCTGTTTTAGGATTAGTAAAGGCTGTGACTTGTATGATTTTTAATTAATTTTAGAAAAATGTTCTTGAAGTGAATTTTTGATATGTTGTGCCTCTATGAGTCTAGAATGACTGAAAAATATGTTGATTCGATTTTGGAATGGTTATGAGTTTAGAAAAATTATTTTCATTAGACCTGTTCCAGCAGGTACCTTAACTGGGACAGCTATATTTCGGGATTTTTAATAAAATGTAGAAAAATCATATTCAATTGAATTTTGGATATGTTGTTTCTTAGTGAGTATAGTATTTGAGAAAAATAATTTGGAACCACGTTGATTGAATTTGATTTATGGAATTCACAAAGTTCAGAACTGCTGCCAGGATGCAGGGCAATTGGGGCAGTCTGGTTAGGTGAACTATTTGACCAAGATTTTGTGTTCAGTTTGATCTGAAATTTTAAAGGGATGATTTTAAGATATAAAACTAAATTCTGTAAAAATTTTAGAATTTTTAGTCAAGTAGATTATTTTATACAATTTTTCAAAATAAGGATAAAATGGAGTTTAAAACCAGAATGTACTATTTATGGTTAGGGTTTTAATTCTTTGTTCTTCTTGCATTGCTTTGGTTCTCCAAAGGTAGGTTGGTCCTTAAACCTAACCCTAAACACTTTAAACACACTTGAATCAATGAATGTTATAATCAATTGTTCTTTGCCCTAATTGCATTGTTGAGATTGAACAATGTTATGTTGTGCATTGTGAATGGTAATGTGTTTCATGAGTAATGTGGAATGAAATGTTAATATTTATGAATGATGCTATGTGAGATATAATGTGATCATGGATGAGATATATATATATATATACTTGAATAATGAGATGTTATATTGTGAAATGAAATGTGAAGCCATTGTTATTGGCTAAGATGATGTAATTGAAAGAAAGAAGGCATGTTTGCCTAAATGTGATGAGAATTGAGAATGGAAATGAATTGTTTGTTTAATATGTTATTCAGTTTCAGAGTTCTGGATTTGGGTGGCATGCCTAAGAAATGATGAAAGGTAACAGTCTTGCCGGGTTGAGGACCTCCTCATAGGTGTTGAGTTGATGGTCCAAGAGACTGGGTCTGTTACACTATGAGATACATGATTTGTAACAGTCTTGCCGGGTTGAGGATCTCCTCATATGTATTGAGTTGATGATCCAAGAGACTGGGTCTGTTACACTATCCATGGATAGAGATACATGTATATACATTGCCTACGGGCGTGATTATTGTGACTATGAACCAAAGCAGTAACTCTGAACTCTGAATATCGTATTAAATACTTGTTGGGCCCATAGGTGTCAGGGTTATATGAATGTCCTAAATAATGTTATGAGTTAATGAAATGAGATGTTGGTTATTGAGTATGATTGATTAATGTTGAATGTGGAAAGATGTTGAAATGTGGTATGCTCATATGACTATGATTTGTGAAATGCATAATTATGTGGTTAACTTTATATTTATGATATTGATCTTATCAATAACATATGTGGCATTGCATTACATTAAAGCATACCATTAGCATGTTTTATCTTACTAAGCCGTTGGCTTAGCGCGAATGTGATTCTTCGCGCAGGTGACAAGGAAGAACCAGAGAGTTCCTCTAGGCCGAGTCGAGCCTAGATTTTGAAGATTGAATAGTGGGCTTTAAGATCGAAGACTGACTGCCAAACATGTATAAATTTTATGTGTTGTAAAACTTGAGTTTTGATGTATATGAATTTGTAAATATTGTTACTTTCCGTTGCATAGTGAACAAAGATTTTATCTGCTGTATTTCATAATAAACCTTTACTTTATTTTGTACTAGAAGTGTAAATCCTTTTTGCAGGTTGTAGTTGAGGTTATAAGGGGGATTTATTGGAAGTGTACTGAGAATGATTTTGTTTGCATTGGTTTGTGTAAAAATGTTTTCAAAAATTAGAAAAAAACCAGTTTTGTCGACACTTGGGATTGAATTTTTAGGCAAAACTATGGCAAAATTTCTATAAAAATCGGAACAAAAATTTGACTAAGTAAAAGTGGTAGCAACATTAGGATAGGGTGGCGCCTCTACTCAGCTTACACACGTAGGTCGGGAAGGGGTGTTACAGAGGGCTCCTACATAATTACCTTTGTTTAGGTCTTAGTGTTTAGATCATATTTGTACTAGTTTTCAGTATAATTTTTATGTGTTTTTAGCTAATGTTTTCATTGATTTTTGTTTTAAGTTTGTTTAAAGTGTTGTTTTTAGGTTTAAGTGCAAAAACACCCTTGGAAGATCAAAACAGTGCAGAAAAAGCATGAACCAAGCAAAACATGGCCAAGACAAATCAAGCTTGGCCGTGTCCCTCAAAGAATGAAGTTGGCAGATCTTGACACGGCCAAGAGACACGGCCAAGCCACTGGCTGTGTCTCATCCAAGGAGCAAAACCAAAGAAACCACAAAGAAAGAGCAAAAATGAAGGAAGCAGGAAGAGACACACTCAGTGACACAACCAAGCCATTAGCCGTGTCACATGACACGGCTAACAAGCTTGGCCGTGTCCCATCTTGAGCCAAAGAAGAGAAGGAAAATAAGCAAGCAGAGGAAGACACACTCAGTGACTTGAGAAAGCTCCATTCCATATTGCAAAGGGGAATCAACCATTGAAGAGGGCTTGAGTTCTTCATCAAATACATCAAGTGGAGCTAGGAGGAAGATTAGTAATCCTACTCTTGGCATCTTCACAAGGGGTTTTTCTATTCTCCCTTTTAATTCATTTCTATTGTTGTTGTTGTATTAAGAGATTGATATTGCAATGAACAATTTGTATTTGATTTATATTGAGTTGAATGGTTATTTTAAATTGATGATGTTGAGCTAAATACCCATGCCTAGGGTTTGTAGTATATTTGATTGAATGCTTTAATATGATATTTCCATTGATGTACCTTGTTGTTGGTTGATTGCATTGGATTGTATGCTAGGTTGATAGATTAGCTACCTATTGATCTCTAGAAATTGAATGAAGGACCGAGAGGTGAAATTCGATATCAGAATTATGCAATCGACTACCCTATGAATGAATTAGAAATATAAGTTCTAGGGTTTTGTTAATTTGGTAATGTAAAAGAATTGGTCATTGTTAATTCATGAATGTGAGAACTAATGGATTGGTAATTGATTAATTAACCTTAAGGAACAAATTAATTACAAGGTTATGTTAATGGATAATTGAGAATTGAGCTTTGATTAAATGGACCTATACCCCTAGGCACCTTCCCAAGAATCGATGTGATCTTGTACACCCATCGCACACATCAATCCTACATTCCTTAATATTAGGTTTAAATTATTCTCGTACCATCCCAACATAACAAACTCTCGTGCATTTAAATAATTGTCAATCAAGCTATTATGAACCACATCTTCTTGGGGAAATGACCTTGGGGCAATCACCTTTGCTACAACTACCTCGTATACTTGCTTTGTAGTAGTACTTAATTCAAGCGCAACAAGTTTTTGGCGCCGCTATCGGGGAAGGCTATTTAAGTAGTGATAGTTTGATTTTTCTTTACAATTTAATTGTTTGTTTGTTTTCTTTTAAGTGTTTGTTTGTTTTGTTTGAATTTTTTTTGTTATTTGTTTTTATTAAATTGCTGGGTACCTTTTGTAAATATGAAGTTTTCAAGGTACGTAGGGGTTTATGATGATAACCTTGACTCTGGCATGGCATGGCAATTAGCAGAATTAACAAACCAACTTAAGATGCTAAATGCAAGAGGAAGAACACCTATGCCTACTCGTGAAGTATGTTCAGCATGTGGCATTGCAGGACATAGCGTAAACATGTGTTCATTTGGTTATGGACAATACAAAAAGAGGCAAGAGGAAGAATATGCCTATGAAAGTTTCCAAAATATGGGTGGAAATGACCCATATCCCAGACCTTATAATTCAAGCTGGGGAAGCCACCCAAATTTTTCTTGGGAAAACCAACAGCAAATTCCACCTCAAAATGTTTTTCAACCTTACCAAAGAAATCCTTACTCTCAAGAACAATAATCAAATCAAGATCACCTTAAGAAACCCATATTGGAGGATAGTTTGAATGCCTTCACTCAAACTAGCGCACAAAATCAAGATCGACTTAAGGAACCCACTTTGGAAGATAGTTTGAATGCCTTCATTCAAATTAGCGCACAAAATCAAGATCAATTCGAGAAATCCACAGTGGAAGATGATTTGAATGCTTACCTTCAAATTATCACACAAAATTAGGAAGGGAGCAATGAGAGGTTTGATTCTTTGGAGGAATCATTGAAGAGGGTGGAAATTCAAGTTGGGCACCTAGCACATCAACTCCAAGCACACCAAGAAGAGGAATTTCCTAGCCAACTGGAGCAAGTCAAGATAATCACAAATTTGAGGAGTGAACAGGTGATATATAACAATTTTTGTGATTCCTTTGATGCAGGAACTAATCAAGAAGAAGATAGTGAGGAAATACAACCATACATAGAGGAGTTAATTCAATCAAAGGAGGAGGAGCATTTGGAAGCATCAACTTTAACAACATTGCATGAACCTCCAAATCCTTGTATGCCACCAATCCCATTCCCAAGTAGGCTGAATGAAGAGAAACAAGGTATGCAACTTTCTAAACTCTATGACATGCCCTGTGGTGAAGATAGTGTAGATAAGCTTGTGGTGGCAATGACCTTAGAAGTAGAACCTAATTTTTGCAATTTAGAAATTGAGGAGAGCAATTTACTATTAAATAATGAGATTGTTGAGGGGGAGCTTCAAATTGCTAAAGAGGATGAAGAAGTTATTCAACCAAACTTGGTTGAACTTAAAAAGACACCAAGAATTATGAAAGATGTTTTGGTTGGGGATTACAGTATGCAACAAATTATAATCTCTCCCACCCTTGGTGGTGAGAACGAGCAAAAACCATATATAACCATGTTGCAAACTGAAAAAGATTCTTACCATGTCCCTATAGCATTAGAGGATCAAGCTAAGACAACCCTCAAATGTTCTTTTTGGATAATTGCTCTTCCAAGGATGCTACCTAGGCTTTTCAATACATTGGGCACATTTCAAAGTTGCATGTTGTTCATCCTCTCACATATGGGCTCCAATTGCATTATTGGTGGAAGGAGCCCTACACATCGTATATGGGAACGATGGAAATCAGGCATCATCTAAACTCTCTTTCAGTTTATGCATGCTCACATTGAGGATAATGTGAATCTTTAAGTGTGGGGTGCATTTTGTGTTTTATGTTTTTACGTTTAATTGCATTATGTGTTTTTGTGTTTTTACTTTTAACTTGTTTTTGTTTAAGTTTTAGTTAATGTTTTTGAATGTTTTTCGTTGAAAAATGAGTTTTAGAAAGTTCAATTGTTACAAAAATTGTTGATAGATGACCTTTGAATTTTTGAAGCATGAATTAGAGAATTGAGTAGAATTGGTGCTTATTGTCAATTTTGTTAGTTTTTCCCCTTGCATTGCCATTAACCTAGTGAGGAATTGAGCCATCAACTTATCATTATTGTTGTGGGTGAACATCTTTGATTGATGAATTGCTAGAACTTGCTTTGACATGCATTTTAAGATTACATAAAAATTTCAATTAGGCATCAAGATGATTAAGGAAATTAGGTGAACCCACTTTGGCTTAAAAAGACCAACCCTATTTTTAACCTTAGTTAGCCAATTTTGAGCTTATTTTATTTTTCCTTTTCTTTCTTTTTCACAACACCATTAGCTTGAACCTTATTGTTTAACTCTTATCCTTTCATTAGGTCAAGAGCATTTTAAGAGCGTTTATGACCGAGTGTTGTGTTGAATTAAGTGTGGGGTTAAATTTAGTAGGTTTAAGATTGCAAAGCAAAATAATAAAAAAAAAGAAAAATATATATATATAATAAGAATAATTGTTGTTCTTATTCAAAGGGTTGGAATAAGTTGAAAATATCATTGCAATATTTAATAAGTGAGTTCCCTTGAAAAGCTCTTTAATGTCAAGGGGTAGATGAGAAAAAGGTGTTTGGGATTGTTGGGTTATGTATATGATCGGGTACTTCATTCTTAAAGTGCTCTTGAACTTAATGATCAAGCTCACATTTCCTAAATATCATGCCTTTACCTTAGCCCCATTACAACCCAATAAAGTCCTTTTGATTGATGCTTTATTGTAGTTTTATGGTGGAGATTTGATTGATAAGCAAGCCTATGGCAATAATCTTTCATTGATTGTTATGAGTGTAAACACCACCATGATCAAACACTTGTAAGAGTTGGTGAGGGAGCGACAACATAGGTTATGCATGGAAAACCACATGATTGCATGCGTTTCGATTTTGTTTGATTCGATATTGATTGCAAATTTAGGGATAGAGAAGTCTTGATGCATCTTTATAACTCTTGAACTTAACAAAATTTATCATGTTAGTGTGTTTTGATTTTAGCCTTGCTTGGGGACAAGTGTGGGGTATTTTTTTAGATCATATTTGTACTAGTTTTCAGTATGATTTTTATGTGTTTTTAGTTAATGTTTTGATTGATTTTTGTTTTAAGTTTGTTTAAAGTGTTGTTTTTAGGTTTAGGTGCAAAAACACCCTTGGAAGATCAAAACAGTGCAGGAAAAGCATGAACCAAGCAAGACATGGCCAAGCCAAATCAAGCTTGGCCGTGTCCCTCAAAGAATGAAGTTGGCAGAACTTGACACAGCCAAGAGACATGGCCAAGCCACTGGTCGTGTCTCATCTAAGGAGCAAAACCAAAGAAACCACAAAGAAAGAGCAAAAACGAAGGAAGTAGGAAGAGACACACTCAGTGACACGGCCAAGCCACTGGCCGTGTCCCATCCTGAGCCAAAGAAGAGAAGGAAAAGAAGTAAGCAGAGGAAGACACAGTCAGTGACACGGCCAGCAAGCTTGGCCGTGTCCCATTTCATGCCAACAAGACTTGGAGCAAGCAAAGAAGGAAAGAAAAGAAGCAGAAGCAAACATACCCACATGACATGGCGAAGCCAGTGGCTGTGTCACATGACATGGCCAAAAGCTTGGCCGTGTCAACCCTTGAGACCAAAAGAAAAGAAAGAAAAAGAAAGAAAGAAAAAGCTCAGTAAAGGACACGGCTAGATGGCTTAGCCGTGTCCCAAAGAAAAATAAGAGACACTGCCAAGCCACTCTTGGCTTGGCCGTGTCACACTAAAAAAAATTGAATTCTTTCACACGAATTGGGGGATAAAGTGGGGAATAAAGCCTTTTGCTTGCCAAAAGAAATATTAAACAAATAAAAAGTGGGGAACAAAGTGAAATGGTGTGAATTGGAAGGCATGAGTTGTGTTTTTTAATGAATTAAAAGGAGAAGAAGAGGGAAATGGAGGGAGCTTGGCTTCTTGGAGCCAAAATTTCTGCAGACACATTGGGAGAGGGAGAGGGTGACACTCTCCCTTAGCCCTTCACCTCCAATCTCCATTTCCATCCTCTCCACCTTCTCCATCTTCCATTGACAAGTTCTTTGAGATTCTTTGGGATAAATTGGGTTAAACAAGCTCCTGATGGTTGAAGAAGCTTCATTGAAGGGATTGGTGACTTGAGAAAGCTCCATTCCATCTTCCAAAGGCAAATCAATTGAAGAGTTGGTGACTTGAGAAATCTCCATTCAAAGGTTTGGTGACTTGAGAAAGCTCCATTCGATATTGCAAAGGGGAATCAACCATTGAAGAGGGCTTGAGTTCTTCATCAAATGCATCAAGTGGAGCTCGTAGGAATATTAGTAATCCTACTCTTGGCATCTTCACAAGGGGTTTTTCTATTCTCTCTTTTAATTCATTTCTATTGTTGTTGTTGTATTAAGAGATTGATATTGCAATTAACAATTTGTATTTGATTTATATTGAGTTGAATTGTTGTTTTATATTGATGATGTTGAGCTAAATACCCATGCCTAGGGTTTGTAGTATAATTGATTGAATGATTTGATTTGATATTTCCATTGATATACCTTGTTGTTGGTTGATTGCATTGGATTGTATGCTAGGTTGATAGATTAGCTACCTATTGATCTCTAGAAATTGAATGAAGGACCGAGAGGTGAAATTCGATATTGGAATTATGCAATCGACTACCCTATGAATGAATTAGAAATATAAGTTCTAGGGTTTTGTTAATTTGGTAATGTAAAAGAATTGGTCATTTTTAATTCATGAATGTGAGAACTAATGGATTGGTAATTGACAAATTAACCTTAAGGAACAAATTAATTACAAGGTTATGTTAATGGATAATTGAGAATTGAGCTTTGATTGAATGGACCTATACCCCTAGGCACCTTCCCAAGAATCGATTTGATCTTGTACACCCATCGCACACATCAATCCTACATTCCTTAATATTAGGTTTAAATTATTCTCGTACCATCCCAACATAACAAAATCTTGTGCATTTAAATAATTGTCAATCAAGCTATTATGAACCACACCTTCTTGGGGAAACGACCTTGGGGCAATCACTTTTGCTACAGCTACCTCGTATACTTGCGAGTGATGCTTTGTAGTAGTACTTAATTCAAGCGCAACAAGTTTTTGGCGCCGCTACCGGGGAAGGCTGTTTATTAGTGATAGTTTGATTTTTCTTTACAATTTAATTGTTTGTTTGTTTTCTTTTAAGTGTTTGTTTGTTTTGTTTGAATTTTTTTTTGTT
The DNA here is from genome assembly GCA_947685225.1 of Garcia nutans. Classification (NCBI taxonomy): domain Eukaryota; kingdom Viridiplantae; phylum Streptophyta; class Magnoliopsida; order Malpighiales; family Euphorbiaceae; genus Garcia; species Garcia nutans. The sequence goes on along the minus strand of CANTUV010000012.1, from coordinate 17,583,249 downwards.
AATTGTTTTCATTAAATTGCTGGGTACCTTTTGTAAATATGCAGTTTTCAAGGTACGTAGGGGTTTATGATGATAACCCTGACTCTGACATGGCATGGCAATTAGCAGAATTAACGAACCAACTTAAGATGCTAAATGCAAGAGGAAGAACACCTATGCCTACTCGTGAAGTATGTTGAGCACGTGGCATTGCAGGACATAGCGCAAAACATGTGTTCATTTGGTTATGGACAATACTAAAAGAAGCAAGAGGAAGAATATGCCTATGAAAGTTTCCAGAACATGGGTGGAAATGACCCATATCCCAGACCTTATAATTCAAGCTGGGGAAGCCACCCAAATTTTTCTTGGGAAAACCAATAGCAAATTCCACCTCAAAATTTTTTTCAACCTTACCAAAGAAATCCTTACTCTCAAGAACAATATTCAAATCAAGATCACCTTAAAAAAACCCATATTGGAGGATAGTTTGAATGCCTTCATTCAAACTAGCGTACAAAATCAAGATCGACTTAAGGAACCCACTTTGGAATATAGTTTGAATGCCTTCATTCAAATTAGCGCACAAAATCAAGATCAATTCAAGAAATCCATAGTGGAAGATGATTTGAATGCTTACCTTCAAATTAGCACACAAAATCAGGAAGGGAGCAATGAGAGGTTTGATTCTTTGGAGGAATCATTGAAGAGGGTGGAAATTCAAGTTGGGCAACTAGCACATCAACTCTAAGCACACCAAGAAGAGGAATTTCCTAGCCAACTGGAGCAAGTCAAGGTAATCACAAATTTGAGGAGTGAACAGGTGATATATAACAATTTTTGTGATTCCTTTGATGCAGGAACTAATCAAGAAGAAGATAGTGAGGAAATACAGCCATATATAGAGGAGTTAATTCAATCAAAGGAGGAGGAGCATTTGGAAGCATCAACTTTGACAACATTGCATGAACCTCCAAATCCTTGTATGCCACCAATCCCATTCCCAAGTAGGCTGAATGAAGAGAAACAAGGTATGCAACTTTCTAAACTCTATGACATGCCCTATGGTGAAGATAGTGTAGATAAGCTTGAGGTGGCAATGACCTTAGAAGTAGAACCTAATTTTTGCAATTTAGAAATTGAGGAGAACAATTTACTATTAAATAATGAGATTGTTGAGGGGGAGCTTCAAATTGCTAAAGAGGATGAAGAAGTGATTCAACCAAACTTGGTTGAACTTAAAAAGACCCCAAGAATTATGAAAGATGTTTTGGCTGGGGATTACAGTATGCAAAAAATTATAATCTCTCCCACCCTTGGTGGTGAGAACGAGCAAAAACCATATATAACCATGTTGCAAACTGAAAAAGATTCTTACCATGTCCCTATTGCATTAGAGGATCAAGCTAAGACAACCCTCAAATGTTCTTTTTGGATAATTGCTCTTCCAAGGATGCTACCTAGGCTTTTCAATACATTGCGCACATTTCAAAGTTGCATGTTGTTCATCCTCTCACATATGGGCTCCAATTGCATTATGGGTGGAAGGAGCCCTACACATCGTATATGGGAACGATGGAAATCATGCATCATCTAAACTCTTTTTTAGTTTATGCATGCTCACATTGAGGACAATGTGAATCTTTAAGTGTGGGGTGCATTTTGTGTTTTATGTTTTTACTTTTAATTGCATTATGTGTTTTTGTGTTTTTACTTTTGTAATATCCCAAAGTGTACCCTAGAAGTTTTAATACAATTGTTGTTTTATTTGGATCAAGTGTATTTGTGTTTAATTGGAAAAGAGAAAATAAGTGAAGAGAGAGTTTATATGTTGTATATATGTAAATATATATAACATATACACAAGTCAATGGGAAAGTCAAAGGAAGAGATTAATTATTGATTAATTATGTTTAAAGGATTAATTAATTATTTGTATTTGGGTTAGAGTAAGTGGAAGAAGATATTTTAATATATTAATATTATTTTGCTTGGAGGAGAGGGTTTTGAGGAGATGTTTTTACTTTTGCTTTCTATCTTTTCTTCTTTCTTTCTTCCCTTGCCGTGGATCATTTTCTTTCCTTCTCTTCTCTTTGCTTTTCTGTGTTGTTCGGCCATCAAGAAGAAAGAGAGCAAGATAGAGATTTGTTCTTCCAAGTTCAAGATTGAAGAGAGTTTTCAAGAGATCAAGTTGGAGGTTTAAGAGTTCTCCATCTTTGGTAAGTTCTCTCTTGATTTCTTGTGTTGCTTTTGAAGTTATGTGGGTTTGTGAGTTGAAGTTGTGTTTGAGAATGTGTTTGGTTTGATTGTGTTGGGTAAGAGTATTTGGTTTAAGTGGTTTTGGATTTTGGGGTTGGATTGAAGAAAAGAGTAAGTTGGTTAGTATAGTTTGAGTTGTGGTTATGTTTAGAGCTTTTGATGATGTTTGTGATTTGTGTTTGATGTGTGTTTTGGCTTGTTTTGGTGTTGTTGCAAGTTTGAGATGGTTTTTGGGTATGTTTTGTTAAGTTTTTTTGAAGAGGATGTTGGTGAAAAGAAGTGTTTTGTTGGGTGTTTTGTGGTTTTGGCCGGAATTTGAGTTTTTGGCCTGACACGCCCGGGAGCACGTCCAGAGTTTTAGGCGTGTCAATTGTGTTGGAGGCAGTAGGTTTGACACGACCAGTAACACGCCCGTGTTATTGAGCGTGTCATAGCTACTGTGAGATTGGAGAGTTTACACGACCATGAGCACGCTCGCGTTGTTGGACGTGTTGATATTTTTAAGAGAGGCAGAATGTATTACATGCCCAGTGACACGCCCGTGATTCTGAGCATGTAAAAGCTTCTGTGTTTGGAGTTAGGGCACGGTCAGGGACACGCCCGTGTGGTTGAGCATGTCATGTTTAGGGTTTGCCCAAGTTAACTCTTAATTTGATTATCTCATGTGTATCCTTAAGTAAGTGTATGTTATATTTGTTGGATTAGGTCTTGAAGAAGGTGATTTGTCATTGATTTAAGAAGTAAAGAATCTTGGGAAAGGGAGTGTTTAGAGTTGTGTGAATTGCTATTGAGGTAAGTACAAATATTGCATTATTACATTGCCAATTCATATGAATATTATACTTTGTTATGTATTATCAATGATGTTACATAAATAATGTGAAAGATATGATGATGCAAATGATTATGTATTTGTAATGTGGATTGAGATGTGATGGAATGTAAAGCCATTGTGATTGGCTATAATGACTTTAATGAGGCATGTTTGCCTAATTGATAATGAGAATTGAAAATGGAACTGATGATGAGATAATAAATGAATTGTGTGTCTAATGTGTTATTCTATTTTCAGAGTTTTGTTGTTGGTGGCATGCCTTCTATTAGTAACAATCTCTTGAAGTTAGGTTGGGCTTGATCCTTGAAGCCAAGTTGGGTAGAAGTTTAACATGTTTTACTCCCCTTGAAGCTTGGTTAGGTCTAGTCCTTAAAGCCTAATTGGGATGTTACAACCCTTGAAGCTAGGTTGGGTTGGTTCTTGAAGCCAAGTTGGGTTGATACTTAGCATGCTTTGTTCCCCTTGAAGCTTGGTTGAACCTAATCCTTGAAGCCTAGTTGGGATAATGATATTGATAAATGTGATAACAAAACCAAAGCATTAACTCTAAAAATTGAATGGCATATTAGTGTATTTTGGGCACATGCTTGTCTTTGTTTAAATATGATTCATTGATGGTAAAATAATTGAATAATGAGATTTATGGACTTTGGAAATGTAATATGTTGATATGTGTATGATTTATGAAATACAAAGGTGTGATATTATCTTTCCATCTATGAAGTTGTATTGATTATTAAAATGTATGACATTGCATTGCATTAAAGCATAATGCTAGCATACTTTGTACTACTAAACCGTTGGCTTAGCGCAATAGTGTTAATCGCGCAAGTGACAGAGTTGAACTCGAGAGTTCCTCGAGACCGAGTGAGAGTAGACATTGAAGGATTTATTTTGGGACTTAAAGATCAGAGAAGTGCTGCCAATCATGTATACCTCCTTTATATTTTGTAAAGTATTGATTTTAATGTAAATATATGTATAATTGTAAATATAGTTTTGAGAGTATTCATATATGTAAATATTTTATAAATTCCGCTGCGTATTAAGTAAATGTATATATATATATATCTATTTTGTTTTATATTATAAGTTAATTATTTATTTTTTATAATGTATAATGAGAAAGATTATGGTATCATTTTAAAATGATTTGAATGTTAAGGAAAACCGTAGCATCCCTATGTTCAGTGCACGAATATTACATTGTGGTGTTTGTAGTGTGCGTGTACTGGATGTAGGGGTGTTACAACTTTTAACTTGTTTTTGTTTAAGTTTTAGTTAATGTTTTTGAAAGTTTTTCGTTGAAAAATGAGTTTTAGAAAGTTCAATTGTTATAAAAAATGTTGATAGATGACCTTTGAATTTTTGAAGCATGAATTAGAGAATTGAGTAGAATTGGTGCTTCTTGTCAATTTTGTAGGTTTTTTCCCTTGCATTGCCATTAACCTAGTGAGGAATTGAGCCATCAACTTATCATTATTTTTGTGGGTGAACATCTTTGATTGATGAATTGCTAGAACTTGCTTTGACATGCATTTTAAGATTACATAAAAATTTCAATTAGGCATCAAGATGATTAAGGCAATTAGGTGAACCCACTTTGGCTTAAAAAGACCAACCCTATTTTTAACCTTAGTTAGCCAATTTTGAGCTTATTTTATTTTTCCTTTTCTTTCTTTTTCACAACACCATTAGCTTGAAACTTATTGTTTAACTCTTATCCTTTCATTAGGTCAAGAGCATTTTAAGAGCGTTTATGACCGAGTGTTGTGTTGAATTAAGTGTGGGGTTAAATTTAGTAGGTTTAAGATTGCAAAGCAAAATAATAAAAAAAAGAAAAAAAATATATATAATAAGAATAATTGTTGTTCTTATTCGAAGGGTTGGAATAAGTTGAAAATATCATTGCAATATTTAATAAGTGAGTTTCCTTGAAAAGCTCTTTAATGTCAAGGGGTAGATGAGAGGAAGGTGTTTGGGATTGTTGGGTTATGTATATGATCGGGTACTTCATTCTTAAAGTGCTCTTGAACTTAATGATCAAGCTCACATTTCCTAAATATCATGCCTTTACCTTAGCCCCATTACAACCCAATAAAGACCTTTTGATTGATGCTTGATTGTAATTTTGTGGTGGAGATTTGATTGATAAGCAAGCCTATGGCAATAATCTTTTATTGATTGTTATGAGTGTAAACACCACCATGATCAAACACTTGTAAGAGTTGGTGAGGGAGCGACAACATAGGTTATGCATGGAAAACCACTTAATTGCATGGGTGTTGATTTTGTTTGATTTGATAATGATTGCGGATTTAGGGATAGGGAAGTCTTGATGCATCTTTATAACTCTTGAACTTAACAAAATTTATCTTGTTAGTGTGTTTTGATTTTAGCCTTGCTTGGGGACAAGGAAGGAATTAAGTGTGGGGTATTTGTTTAGATCATATTTGTACTAGTTTTCAGTATGAGTTTTATGTGTTTTTAGTTAATGTTTTGATTGATTTTTGTTTTAAGTTTGTTTAAAGTGTTGTTTTTAGGTTTAGGTGCAAAAACACCCTTGGAAGATCAAAACAGTGCAGGAAAAGCATGAACCAAGCATGACATGGCCAAGCCAAATCAAGCATGGCTGTGTCCCTCAAAGAATGAAGTTGGTAGAGCTTGACACAGCCAAGAGACACGGCCAAGCCACTGGTCGTGTCTCATCCAAGGAGCAAAACCAAAGAAACCACAAAGAAAGAGCAAAAAAGAAGGAAGCAGGAAGAGACACACTCAGTGACACGGCCAAGCCACTGGCCATGTCACATGACACAGCCAGCAAGCTTGGTAGTGTCCCATCTTGAGCCAAAGAAGAGAAGGAAAAGAAGCAAGCAGAGGAAGACACACTCAGTAACACGGCCAGCAAGCTTGGCCGTGTCCCATTTCATGGCAACAAGACTTGGAGCAAGCAAAGAAGGAAAGAAAAGAAGCAGAAGCAAACACGCCCACATGACACGGCCAAGCCAGTGGCTGTGTCACATGATAGGGCCACAAGCTTGGCCGTGTCAACCCTTGAGACCAAAAGAAAAGAAAGAAAGAAAAACCTCAGTGAAGGACAAGGCCAGATGGCTTAGCCGTGTCCCAAAGAAAAACAAGAGACACGGCCAAGCCACTTTTGGCTTGGCCGTGTCACACTAAAAAAATTTGAATTCTTTCACACGAAGTGGGGGACAAAGTGGGGAACAAAGCCTTTTGCTTGCCAAAAGAAATATTAAACAAATAAAAAGTGGGGAACAAAGTGAAATGGTGTGAGTTGGAAGGCATGAGTTGTGTTTTTGAATGAATTAAAAGGAGAAGAAGAGGGAAATGGAGGGAGCTTGGCTTCTTGGAGCCAAAATTTCTCCAGACACGTTGGGAGAGGGAGAGGGTGACACTCTCCCTTAGCCCTTCACCTCCAATCTCCATTTCCATCCTCTCCACCTTCTCCATCTTCCATTGACAAGTTCTTTGAGATTCTTTGGGATAAATTGGGTTAAACAAGCTCTTGATGGTTGAAGAAGCTTCATTGAAGGGATTGGTGACTTGAGAAAGCTCCATTCCATCTTCCAAAGGCAAATCAATTGAAGAGTTGGTGACTTGAGAAATCTCCATCCAAAGGTTTGGTGACTTGAGAAAGCTCCATTCCATATTGCAAAGGGGAATCAACCATTGAAGATGGCTTGAGTTCTTCATCAAATACATCAAGTGGAGCTCGTAGGAAGATTAGTAATCCTACTCTTGGCATCTTCACAAGGGGTTTTTCTATTCTCTCTTTTAATTCATTTCTATTGTTGTTGTTGTATTAAGGGATTGATATTGCAATGAACAATTTGTATTTGATTTATATTGAGTTGAATGGTTGTTTTAAATTGATGATGTTGAGCTAAATACCCATGCCTAGGGTTTATAGTATATTTGATTGAATGCTTTGATTTGATATTTCCATTTATGTACCTTGTTGTTGGTTGATTGCATTGGATTGTCTGCTAGGTTGATAGATTAGCTACCTATTGATCTCTAGAAATTGAATGAAGGACCGAGAGGTGAAATTTGATATCGAAATTATGCAATTGACTACCCTATGAATGAATTAGAAATATAAGTTCTAGGGTTTTGTTAATTTGGTAATGTAAAAGAATTGGTCATTCTTAATTCATGAATGTGAGAACTAATGGATTGGTAATTGACTAATTAACCTTAAGGAACAAATTAATTACAACGTTATGTTAATGGATAATTAAGAATTGAGCTTTGATTGAATGGACCTATACCCCTAGGCACCTTCCCAAGAATCGATTTGATCTTGTACACCCATCGCACACATCAATCCTACACTCCTCAATTTTAGGTTTAAATTATTCTCGTACCATCCCAACACAACAAACTTTTGTGCATTTAAATACTTGTCAATCAAGCTATTAGGATCCACATCTTCTTGGGGTAACGACCTTGGGTGGATCACCTTTGCTACAGCTACCTCATATACTTGCGAGTGATGCTTTGTAGTAGTACTTAATTCGAGAGCAACACCTAGTTAGTCATAGAACATGCGTTGACAAACTTTCGAGGTGAAATTGAAATTTGCTTATTTAAGGGAGAAATGATCTAGGCATTGTTTGGTTAGCCAACAACTAGTATCCACCCAATTAAATATCAATCCCTAGTTGTCCCTTTGAGCCTTCATAAAATTTTAGCTTTCTTTTCATTGGCATATAACCCCATCAACCTACCCTGAGCTGTTGTGATACTTTTGACAAGTCTTATGATCACTAAGGTGAAGAGGCAAGAAGATCAAAGAATCGAATGCATAGCCAAAGCCGTAAGGATAGTTGATGTTATCAAGACCATAAGGGTAGTTGATGTTCTCCTAATATCTCCAATCTATCAAGATAACATCAAAGTAACAAATAATTTACCCTGTTAAAGGAGATTTATGTCACTCCACTCATCCATTATTAAAAACCCAAGTTGGTACAAATAAGATAACTCTTTTAGAGCTAGAACCAAAAAAAAAAGAAAACAAAAGAAAACAAAAAAAAGAAAAAAAAAGAAAAAAAAAGAAAAAAAGGAAAAAAGAAAAGAAAAGAAAAGAAGAAAAAAGACAAAAGAAAAAAGAAAAAAAATAAAATCCAAGGTGGTTCAGAAACCCAACTGAGTTCTCTTTTACCTAAGACAACAAAAGGCTTCCATTTGATTTATAAGGACAATTTGACTTGAATAAGTCCAACCCAACCAAAAATTCAATCAAAATTAGAGAAAAAGGAGGAAGACCATCCAGTTGTTGAAAGTTCTGTACTTGACAGTCCTACAAGGAAGAAGGACAAAATGATAAAATGTTTAAAGAAAGGGAAGACTAAGAAAAATAAAAAGAAAGAAAAGGGAGAAGAAGAAAAGAAATGAATTTGGGTACCAAACTTTTTACAAGGGCAAAGACTGTCCTAATCAATATCCAGATTAATGCCAAGAAGATAGAAGGAATTTGGAGTCTAGCAAGATTGCTCCCAGCTGCCTAAAGTTCCAACAAGCAGTTTGTAGTGTGAAGGTATGAGTGGGGATTTTTGCCCCCACTCCCGGTGGAATGGTTCTTGCGACTTCAGCACTGTTTAGGCTCGGGGCCTTAGAGAACATGGACCTATGTTCGGAGAAAATGGAGTCGCCACCCGGACAGGCCGGGAAAAAGAAAGGGGTGGATGACTCGATTCCTAAGGAATCCCCAACTTCCTAATGGGTTCAAAAAGTTGGGCACGTGTGGTGAAGGTGAGAAATGGCCTAGCACCCCCACAATGCCCAGTTCATTGGAACCAACTTCCTTTACAGGTCTTAATATTATAAAATTCTTAAATATAACAACATTATCCATATTACACACAATAATTAAAATAAAGCATCGATATGTTGAAAATCAAAACAATGTCCAAGCAAAATGAATAAATGGACACCCATCCGAAGATGGAAACATGCCCTTACATAATCCATGCCTAAATAGGACACCCACCGAAAGGTAGAAACATGTCCTTTACATTGGTTCTAAAATAGAAAAGTAATTTAAATTAAATGATATTTAACTAATGAGGTACCCACCAAGTGGAAACATACCTCTTACAACATTTAGAAATCTAAATAAATCGGTAAAAGTAAATAACCATTCATCATAAATAAATCATTCATCAAAGATATTAAACATCAATCAAAATATATAACAAACATTCATCCATGATAAATTAAATAAATCAAGTATTGAAATTAAATAAATCAACCATTAAAAAATATAATAAACTATATAATCAAATCTAAAATTAAATAAAGTAATAAATATATAAATTTAGGGTTTTAAAGAATTATCATTTGAATTTAGGGTTTCAGAACTTAGGGTTTTAGAAACTAAAGTTTTATAATTAGGGTTTTGACATTAGAATTTTTAGGGTTTTGGAATTATGGTTTTTAAGTTTTAAAATTGACTTACTACCTAAGAAACATAATTTGGGATTTGGAAAAATAAATTAAGGTTTTGGAAAAATAATCAATATTTTGGAGTTTAATAATGAAATGGTTTAGCCTTTTGGATAAAAATAGTTTGAGGTTTTGAGTTTTAATGAAATAGCATATGATTCTCGAAGTTAAAGTAAACAAGATAGATTTTAAAAATTAATTGTTGAATACTGGATATTTTTTTATTTTATGAAATATGCCAGTGGGATTATGAATACCAATTGATCAATGTGATAATTAAAGCAAATGATTAAAGTTATTAAAACAAAAACCAAAGCAAACGATTAAAGTTATTAAAACAAAAACCAAAGCAAATGATTAAAGTTATTAAAACAAAAACCAATTTACTAGATGTTTAAAGATCAAGATACTGTGTGTTCAAAGTTACTACATGCATGCATGTTCTTATTAATCAAAGAAACGAAACTACTTTAAACATAAATAATTCATGATTAAAGATCAAACCTCCACTCATTGGTTACTCCACAATTAACTTCTGGATGAAAAATTAACAAAGACAGTGTTGGTGTCTTTGAATGATTGATTACTGATGAATGTTTGCTGCTAATCTTTTCTATTTGTTGTCGTCTCTTTGCTATCTTGTAAATGTTCCTTGCCATCCCCTCTTAATGTTCCCTTGTTAATCTTTTTTCCCCCTCTTCTGAATTCTAAAACATTGTTATTTATAGCCGAACCTCACTCAGAATCCTAAACCTAATATAAAACAGTCCCTAAAACAAATTCTAGTCAAATTAGGAAACATATTGAACCCATGTCGACCTAGTTGCCCTAGGTCAACATGAGACCAACCTCATGTTGACCTTGGGCTGCCCAAGTCGACATGAGGCATGCTCATGTCGATCTTAGGGTGCCAAGGTCGACATGAGACATGCTAATGTCGACCTAGCCTCCCAAGGCCGACATGAAGCATGCTCATGTCGATCTTGGCCTGCCAAGGTCAACATGAAGCATGCTAATGTCTCCCAGGCCGGCGTCAATTAAATTATTCTGACCTTTTGTAACTTATGGACCGAAACATTTTAATTTGGGCCAATTACACTTGATTTTAGGGTTTTACAATCAGATTTATGCCTCTTTAATCCGGATCGACTCTTTTAAAAATTATAATCTAGGTTTAAATATTTAACGTTGGATCAAATTTATTTTGGCATCCTTTAATTAGGACCATATCAAATTAGGGTCAAAATTAAGGGTCTACAGTTTGCCCCCTGCTTGAACAATCTGAGACTATAGCAAAAGAGGATGAAAAGCAATAAGACTTAATTTTTGAGATGGTTGAGGTTTTGGGTTCTTGGATTTGATTTGAGTACTTAGACCCAAGATTGAATTTGATTTGGGTACTTGGACCCGAGATTGGATACTTAGACCCGAGACTGAATTTGATTTGGGTACTTGGACCCGAGATTGAATTTGATTTGGGCACTAGGACCTGAGATTAAATTTGATTTTGGCACTTGGAACCGAGATTGGATTTGATTTGGATACTTGGATCCGAGATTGGGTACTTGAACCCTAGATCAGGTACTTAGTCCTGAGAATGGGTACTTGGACCCGAGATTGATTTGTGTACTTGGACCAAGACTGATTTGATTTGGGTACATGGACCCGAGATCGGGTACTTAGACCCGAGATTGATTTGATTTGGGTACTTGGACCTGAGATTGATTTGATTTGGGTACTTGGACCCAAGATTGATTTTATTTGGGTACTTGGACCCGAGATTGGGTACTTGGACCTAAGATTGGATTTGATTTGGATACTTGGATCCGAGATTGGGTACTTGGACCCGAGATTGGGTACTTACCGAGAATGGGTACTTGGACCCAAGATTGATTTGGGTACTTGGACCCGAGATCGGGTACTTGAATCCGAGATCGATTTGATTTGGGTACTTGGACCCGAGATTGATTTCATTTGGGTACTTGGACCCGAGATTGGATTTGATTTGGATACTTGGATCCGAGATTGGGTACTTGGACCCAAGATTGGGTACTTGGTCCCGAGAATGGGTACTTGGACCCTAGATTAATTTGGGTACTTGGACCCGAGATTGATTTGATTTGGGTATTTGGACCAGAGATTGATTTTATTTGGATACTTAGACCCGAGATTGATTTGATTTGAGTACTTGGACCCGAGATTGATTTGATTTGGGTACTTGGACCCGAGATTGGGTGCTTGGACCCGAAATCGGGTACTTGGCCCCGAGATTGATTTGATTTGGGTACTTAGACCCGAGATTGAATTTGATTTGACTAACCTTTTATCAGTTGAGAATTCTGGCATAACTGGTTGTTCCATTTTTATGAATTGTAGGTCTTTACCCACCAAAAATAGATCTTTATCTATTGGAAATTAGGCCTTTAATCTAGGAACATGGATCTTTATCCATCCGAGATTGGGTCTTTACCCTTTGAAATATGGATCTTTATCCATTTGAAATCGGGTCTTTACCCTTGAAGCAAGGATCTTTATCCATTAGAGATCGGGTCTTTACCCTTGAACATGGATCTTTATCTATTGGAAAATGGGTCTTTACCCTTGAAACATGGATCTTTATCCATTGGAGATCAGGTCTTTACCCTTGAAACATGGTTCTTTATTCATTGGAGATCGGGTCTTTACCCTTGAAACATGGATCTTTATCCATTGGAAATCGGGTCTTTACCTTTGAAACATGGATCTTTATCCATTGAAAATCGGGTCTTTACCCTTGAAACATGGATCTTTATCCATTAGAGATCGAGTCTTTACCATTGAAACATGGATCTTTATCCATTAGAGATCGGATCTTGACCCTTGAAACATGGATCTTTATCCATTGGAAATCGGGTCTTTACCCTTACTTCAACCTTTTTAGCTGGACTGATCTTTTGTCTTTTGCATCTTCATTCTTTTGAGAGTTCTAATGTTCCATTCTTTTGTTCTTCCTTTTTGCAAAAATTTAGCTATTTTTAATTTGACCTTATATCCTCTCCTTGCCCCCCTTCGTGGCAAAATATTTGTAAGTGAGTTTGAAAATATTTTATACATAGACTCAAAAAATTGAAAAGGAGAAACTTTGCCCCCTATGTAGGCTTAAACCAAAGATTTTTCCATGCAAGCTTTGATTGACATTTGTATTTTGTCTTGTTCTTCGCGCAAGTGCGCATTTCTTCTCTTTGCAAAATTACTGAAGCTTTCTCAAGCAATGGGCTTTCCATGCCCCCTTGATTCAATATCTTCTTTTGATTCTTTACTTCGCAGGGTGTTTGCTATTCATTTTGACAAAGAATAGACAACACAAGACAAGAAAGTACAATGTGATATGCTCATGTATGCATGATATGCATGAATGATACTTACAGTCTTTCCATCGACTCACAGATCGAGGTGATCAGCAGAAGTGTTCTCATTGGTTCCTTTTTGACGCTTGTTCAAGTCTTGCATTAGAATGATCAAAAACTTTGCATTTGTGGCTTTTATCTTCAAGATGTTGAAAACATGAGTGGTGGAGACCCTAAGCAGCAGAGTCAGGGATGCATTCATTTCAACATTTCGGTTGGTAGTTTCTTCATGACCTTGCCAATAATCATTTCCTTTGCCCAATGTGTCCTTTGGAGATTCGACAGTTCAACATACTCCCCTTAGCTTGAAGGCTTTGTACGATAAAAATATGTTTTATTTTTTTGTATATTATTTTTTTTGAATTTTGATTTTGAAATCAAATATTGGCTTTGCCAAATCAATGTCAATGTACCTCAGGACTTGATTTTCCAAATTAACATATCTATAACATGACAACCCTAGTTACCATACTAAACGCAGGAATCATTTCTATTTAAGCAAGAATTGTTGCACTTTAGATAGGCACATACACATTACTTGGCCAAAGGTCTCATTTGAGTTTAAATATTGTCTATCTCATATGCATGCTTATCCAAACTATCTCCACTAATAGACTCTACCTACCAAGAGAGATCAACAGGTCTTTGATAGGCTTGAAATGGGGTCTATAAGGAACACATGTTTAAGTGAAAGCCATTTTGAGATTGAAGCTGATGTGACACAATGGACAAACCCTCACATTATAAATTTCTTATTTGAACTTTAGGCAGCTGGGAGCAATCTTGCTAGACTCCAAGTTCTTTCTATCTTCTTGGCATTAATTTGGATCTTGATTAGGACAATCTTTGCCCTTGCAAAACGTTTGGTACCCAAATTCATTTCTTTTCCTCTTCTCCCTTTCCTTTCCTTTTATTTTTCTTATTCTTTCCTTTCTTTGAGCATTCTATAATTTTGTCCCTCTTCCTTGTAGGACTGTCAAGTACAAAATTTTCAAGAACTGAACAGTCTTTCTTCCATTTTCTTTGATTTTTATAGAATCTTTGGTTAGGTTGGACCAATTCAAGTCAAAATGTCCTTATGAACCAAATGGAAGCCTTTTGTTGTCTTAGGTAAAAGAGAACTCAATTGGCTTTTTAAACCGCCATTTTAGGTTTTATTTTCTTGTTGTTTTTTTTCTTTTCATTTTCATTTTCTTTTTTTTCTTTTCTTTTTCTTTACTTTTGTTTTTTGTTTTTTTTTCTTGTTTGGTTTTAGCTCTAAAAGAGTTGTCTTGTTTGTACCAAGGGCTTCCAATAATGGATGAGTGGAGTAACATAAATCTTCTTTAACAGGTATAAATCATTTGTTACTCTGATTTTGTCTTAATATATTGGAGATATTAGAGAAGCTTCAACTACCCCTATGGTCTTGATAACTTCAACTCCCCTTATGGTCTTGAGAACTTCAACTATCTTCATGGTCTTGAGAACTTCAACTATCCTCATGATCTTGACTAATCATTGCTTTCTTTGATCTTCTTGCCGCTTCATCTTAGTGACCATAAGACTTGTCAAAAGTATCACAACAGCTCAGGGTAGGTTATTGGGGTTTATAAGCCAATGAAAAGAAAGCTAAAACTTTATGAAAGCTCAAAGGGACAACTAGGGATTAATATTTAATTTGGTGGATACTAGTTGTTGGCTAGTCAAACAATGCCTAGATCATCTCTCCCTTAAACAAGCAGAGTTCAATTTCACCTCAAAAGTTTGTCAAAGCATGTTCTAAGACTGATTAGGACCTAGACAAAGGTAATTATACAAGAGCCCTCTCTAAGTAAGTATAGACAACTCGATGCTATAGAGCAATTCCCTCATCTAGTAAAGTCATTCAAGTCATGATGCATAAATATATTAATTCATGAATATCAAGCTAGATTCCTCATTGGTTGAACACCAAAATGAACAAAGACCAACAAAAATTTTGATGAAAGTAATTTATTTCAAGAAACTTTAAATTTGAAAAACACAATAGTTAAAAAAAAAGAAAGTAAAATAGAAAAGTAACATTCAAGCTAAGGAAAGTTTGTTGAATTTAAGCTTCTTTTTCTTTCATATCTTCAATATCCCCATCTTGAAAGGATGATAAAACAAAATCTTCTTTCAATCCTTTTCCCACCATGAAGGTTGCTGGTGAAGGTACTCTTCCAAACTTAGGCAAAGGATCGTTCTTTGTATTGGGCTTGTCCGACTCAAGCAGCTTACCACTGTCAATTAAATTTTAGATCTCATGTTTTAATCGCAAGCATTTTTCCATCTCATGTCCTTGTGTTTGATGAAACTCACAAAAGGCTTTAGTATTAAATTTTGGGGGTAAAGGATTCGGCAAAGGTCGAGGGGCCAATGGCTGTAATAGTCCCTTCTTTTGTAGCTTGTTGAAGACCCAAGACAAAGGCTTCCCCAAATCTGAAAACTGCCTCTTTCCTCCTTGACTAGTGGCATTAACATCAACCTCTTTTTGCGTTCTTTGATTGCTAGGCTGATAATTCCCTTTCTCATTCCTTTTTATTGAAAAATGGTTTTTCTCTCTTTCCCACTCTTCAATTTGTAGACCAGCTTGAAGAAGATCTTTGAAATCCCTTATAAGGGTGTGAGACATCCTTTCACGGAGATTAGGCAGGATGCCTCTCACGATCATCCTTATTTGACCAGATTCATTGGGCCTTTTCTTGAGCAAAGCGGTCTTGTTTCTCCATCTCTTCACATAGTCCACCAAATTCTCATTTGGCCTTCGCCTAATGGACTCAACTTCCATTAAGGTAACTTCCATTTCAACATTGTATCCATTTGTTGGATGAAGGCCTTGTATAGTAGATCCCAACTCTTTTGTGTTCCTTCGTCTAAGGTATTGAACCAATTTTGAACAACAGGGTCCAATGAGAGCATAAAGTACCTTAGAGTTTGAGCCTTAGTAGCTCGGGCAAACTACATAGCAGTGATATACTGCTTGACATAGAGATGAGGATTTTCGGTTCCATCAAACTTTGCAAAAGGTGGCATCTTGAACTTGTACAGAACTTCTTCATCTAGCTCAAATAATTTGTCAATCTCGGACATCTCTTCGGTCTTTAGTTTCTTCTAAAATTTCTTTTCTAAATCAGTAATCATCTTTTCAACATAAGATGCCTCAGTCTTTTCAATAGTTGCCTTCTCAACAACCTTTGGCTCCTTTTTGTCTTGAGGATCATGGTAGTATTGAGCCCAATTATCATCATCAATGATCACCTTATCATCATCAAAAGCTACTTCAGCCTTCCCCTTGTCCTTTGGTTTCTTAGTGCTAGCAGATGCTTCGGCATTGTTTCCTAAAATTGCAGCTAGTTAATTCTTTATGGTCTCGGCCATGACCTCTTTTATTTCTTCCATCTTGGCATTGAGGGCATCATCTACCATTCTTTGAATTTGTTCGGGATCCATTATTTTTGGTGAGCAAGTGATTGAGTCGTTTCTAGATACCTCATCTCGAGCATAGGTCAGATTGTTGTAAGCTTTTGAACTGTCATAATCCAGATCTATGAGCCAGAGAGGATCAATGACATGAGATGCAAATGTATGCATGTATGCATGTATGCACAAACAACGAACAAAGATAAGTAGAACGTCCCTTCCAACCTTATAACATCCACACTCGAATGGCGAGTCTCTTTTCCTAGGTATATGGTTAACAAAATATCAATATGGGTATCTTATTTCGAATAATTCCCTCGGACATTTCAACCAGTAGTTATATTTTCAAAAATAGAAATCAATCCATGATAATTCCCATTAATTAGGTTTTAATACATTCAACCAACATAGTAGCTTTTAAGCTATATTGGATTAAAACTAAATTAAGAGGTTTATTATAGATAGATTTCTCACTTGAAAAGAGTAACTAATGGTTCGTGCCAAAAATAAGTCCATGATTAATTATTCTTAGTATAAACTAGGCTCACAATTGATTTTTGGTATTTCGTAATTGACCTAAATATTTTGCAAGCTCTTTGTAAGAAAAGGTTGGATAAAAATAATTTTATTTCTAAGCCAATTGCAAAAAGATTTTAGAAGAAACGGATTTTGGGCTTAGTATTTGGGTCATGAGCAAAAAAATTTTTGATTTATTTTTAGAAAAGTCTTATGTCCAAAGACCGTCTTAAAAAATTTTAAAAATGGCTTTGGTCTTTTGGATCTTAAAGAAAAATTTATTTTGAACTTACAATATACTTAGGTCATATTAGAAAAAGAACAAACCAAATAAGCCATGATTTAAGCCAAGATAAATTAACCATAGTCAAACAACATGCATTTGGGGTAAAACCTAAGAAAAGTAACTAGGCCAATTACATGAGCTTTAGTCTTTGGGTAAAAAGGCTTAGGTTCCCATAGCAGGTATATACCGAATGGTACAAGGCTATGAGTGGTTATGCCATGCTTGATCTCCATACCTTGAGTGAAAGTATTGTATCCCTTACATAACATAACACGGGTAACACAGGCATCCTAACTCACGCACACGATGCAATCTAATATGATGCAATGGATAATATCATTATAACAAAGAATAAAATAATATAAAGACCAACGGAATCAACTTCTCTTATCCCCAGTGGAGTCGCCACTGTGAGCGGGAATTTTTGCCCCCACTCCCGGTGGAATGGTTCTTGCGACTTCTGCACTGTTTAGGCTCGGGGCCTTAGAGAACACGGACCTAAGTCTGGAGAAAATGGAGTCGCCACCCGGACAGGCCATGAAAAAGAAAGGGGTGGATGACTCAATTCCTAAGGAATCCCCAACCCCCTAATGGGTTCGAAAAGTTGGGTCAGTGTGGGGAAGGTGAGAAATGGCCCAGCACCCCCACAACGCCCGGTTCATTGGAATCGGCCTCCTTTATAGGTCTTAATATTATAAAATTCTTAAATATAACAACATTATCCATATTATGCACAATAATTAAAATAAAGCATTGATATATTGAAAATCAAAACAATGTACAAGCAAAACGAATAAATGGACACCCATCCAAAGATGGAAACATGCCCTTACATAATCCATGCCTAAATAGGACACCCACCAAAAGGTAGAAACACGTCCTTTACATTGGTTCTAAAATAGAAAAGCAATTTAAATTACATGATATTTAACTAATGAGGTACCCACCAAGTGGAAACATACCTCTTACAACATTTAGAAATCTAAATAAATCGATAAAAGTAAATAACTATTCATCATAAATAAATCATTCATCAAAGATATTAAACATCAATCAAAATATATAATAAACATTCATCCATGATAAATTAAATAAATCAAGTACTGAAATTAAATAAATCAACCATCAAAAAATATAATAAACTATATAATCAAATCTAAAATTAAATAAAGCAATAAATATATAAATTTAGGGTTTTAAAGAATTATCAATTGAATTTAGGGTTTTGGAACTTAGGGTTTTAGAAACTAAAGTTTTATAATTAGAGTTTTGAAATTAGGATTTTTAGGGTTTTGGAAACTAGGGTTTAGGAAACTAGGGTTTTGGAATTAGGGATTTTAAAACTAGGGTTTTGGAATTAGGGTTTTTAAAACTAGGGTTTTGGAATTAGGGTTTTGGATAGTTAGAGTTTTTAAAACTAGGGTTGTGGAATTATGGTTTCTAAAACTAGGGTTTTGGAATTGACTTACTGCCTAAAAAACATAATTTTGGATTTGGAAAAATAAATTATGGTTTTGGAGAAATAATCAATGTTTTGGAGTTTAATAATGAAAGGGCTTAGGCTTTTGGATAAAAATAGTTTGAGGTTTTGAGTTTTAATGAAATAACATATGGTTCTCGAAGTTAAAGTAAACAAGATAGATTTTAACAAATAATTGTTGACTACTGGATAGTTTTTTGTTTTATGAAATATGCCAGTGGGATTATGAATACCAATTGATCAATGTGATAATTAAAGCAAAAGATTAAAGTTATTAAAACAAAAACCAAAGCAAATGATTAAAGTTATTAAAACAATAACCAAAGCAAACGATTAAAGTTATTAAAATAAAAACCAATTTACTGCATGTTCAAAGATCAAGGTACTGTGTGTTCAAAGTTACTGCATGCATGCATGTTCTTATTAATCAAAGAAACGAAACTACTGTAAACATAAATAATTCATGATTAAAGATCAAATCTCCACTCGTTGGTTACTCCACAATTAACTTCTAGATGAACAATTAACAAAGACAACATTGCTGTCTTTGAATGATTGATTACTGATGAATGTTTGATACTAATCTTTTCTGTTTGTTGCCATCTCTTTGCTATCTTGTTAATGTTCCTTGTTGTCCCCTCTTAATGTTCCGTTGTTAATCTTTTTTTCCCCCTCTTCTGAATTCTAAAACATTGTTATTTATAGCGGAACCTCACTCAGAATCCTTAACCTAATATAAAACAGTCCCTAAAACAAATTCTAGTTGAATTAGGAAACATATTGAACCCATGTCGACCTAGTTGCCCTAGGTAGACATGAGACCAACCTCATGTCGACCTTGGGCTGCCCAAGTCGGCATGACGTATGCTCATGTCGATCTTGGGTTGCCAAGGTCGACATGAGAAATTCTCATGTCGACCTAGCCTCCCAAGGCCGACATGAAGCATGCTCATGTTGACCTAGCTTGCCCAAGTAGACATGAGGCATGCTCATGTCGATCTTGGGCAAGCTAGGTTGACATGAGCATGCTAATGTCTCCCAGGCCTGCCTTAATTAAATTATTTTGACCTTTCTTAACTTATGGACCGAAACATTTTAATTTGGGCCAATTACACTTGATTTTAGGGTTTTACAATCAGATTTATGCCTCTTTAATCCGAACTGACTCTTTTAAAAATTATAAACTAGGTTTAAATATTTAAAGTCGGATCAAATTTATTTTGGCATCCTTTAATTAGGACCATATCAAATTAGGGTTAAAATTAAGGGTCTACAGAAGGTTTGTCCATTATGTCACATCAACTCTAATCTCAAATTGGCCTTCACTTAAACCCATGTCCCTTATAGACCTCATTTCAAGCCTATCAAAGACCTATTGATCTCTCTTAGTAGGTAGAGTGTATTAGTGGAGATAGTTTGAACAAACATGCATATGAGATAGACAATATTTAAACTCAATGAGACCTTTGGCCAAGTAATGTGTATGTGCCTATCTGAAGTGCAACAGTTCTTGCTTAAATAGAAATGATTCCCGAGTTTAGTACTGTAACTAGGGTTGTCGTGTTATAGATATGTTAATTTGGAAAATCAAGTCCTTAGGTACACTGACATTAATTTGGCAAAGCCAACATTTGATTTCAAATTCAAAATTCAAAATTGAAAATTAAAAAAAAAATTAAAAATTAATTACAAAGCCTTCAAGTTAAGGGAAGTATGTCGAATCATTGAACCTCTAAAGGACACATTGGGCAAAGTAAATGATTATTGGCAAGGTCATGAAGAAGCTACCAACTAACATACTGAATCATAATTTAAAATGGATGTATCTCTACTGTTTGGGGCTTCCATTATTCATATTTTTAACATCTTGAAGATAAAAACCATAAATGTGAGGCATTGTGTCATTCCAATGCAAGACCTAAACGAGCATCTAAAAGGAATCTGTGAGAACATTTCAGCTAATAACCTCAATCTGTGAGTCGATGGAACTATTGTAAGTATTATTCTTTCATATCATGCATACATGAGCATATCACATCACACTTTCTTGTCTTGTATTGTCTATTTTTTTGTCATAGTGAACAACAAATACCCTGTGAAGTAAAGAATCAAAAGAAGATATCAAATCAGGGGGGCATGGAAAGCCCATTGCTTGAGAAAGCTCCAGTAATTTTGCAAAGAGAAGAAATGTGTGCTTGTGCGAAGAACTAGACAACAAAAACATCAAATGTGGTAAGGAGAAGATATGAGGGCCAACTAAAAATAGCTGAATTTTTGCAAAAGGAAGAACAAAAGAATGGAATAACCAGTTAAGCCAGAATCCTCAACTGATAAAAGGTTAGCCAAATGAAATTCAATCTCAAGTCCAAGTACCCAGTCACGGGTCCACGTACCCAGTCTCGGGTCCACGTACCCAGTCACGGGTCCAAGTCCCCAAATCCAATCCAGTTTTAGGTCAAAGTACTGAATCTCAGGTCCAAGCACCCAAATTCAATTCAGTCACGGGTCCAAATATATGATCTCAGGTCCAAGTACCCAAATCAAATTCAATCTCAGGTCCAAGTGCCCAATCTCAGGTCCAAGTACCCAAATCAAACCCAATCTCGGGTCCAAGTACCCAAATCAAATTCAATCTCGGGTCCAAGTACCCAATCTCGGGTCTAAGTACCAAAATTAAACCCAATCTCAGGTCCACGTACCCAATCAAATTTAATCTCGGGTCCAAGTACCCAAATCAAATTTAATCTCAGGTTCAAGTACCCAATATCGGGTCCGAGTACCCAAATCAAATTTAATCTCAGGTTCAAGTACCCAATCTCGGGTCCAAGTACCCAATCTTAGGTCTAAGTACCTAAATCTAACTCAGTCTCAGCTCCAAGCACACAAATTCAATTCAATCGCTGGTCTAAGAACCCAGTCTCAGGTTTAAGTTCCCAAATCTAACTCAATCTTGGGTCCAAGCACCCAAATTCAATTCAGTCTTGGGTCCAAGTACCCAATCTCGGGTCCAAGTACCCAAATCAAATTCGATCTCGGGTCCAAGCACCCAATCTTGGGTGCAAGTGCCCAAATCAAATCCAATCTCAGGTCCAAGTACCCAATCTCGGGTCCAAGTACCAAAATCAAATCCAATCTCGGGTCCAAGTACCCAAATCAAATTCAGTCTTGGATCCAAGTACCTAATCTCGGCTCCAAGTACCCAAATCAAATTCAATCCAGCCTCGGGTTCAAGTACCCAAATCAAGTTCAGTCTCGGGTCCAAGTACCCAAATCAAATCCAAGTACCCATCCTCATCAAAAATCAATCAAAGATCACATTGCTTTTCATTCTCTTTTGTTGTAGTCTCAGATCGTTCAAGCAGGGGGCAAACTGTAGACCCTTAATTTTTTACCCAATCTGGTCCAATATATTTTATAGTCCAAAATAAATTTTATGATATTTTAATTAAATAATATTTATTTTAGTTTTTATTATTTATAATTTTTAATAAAAATAAAAAGGTAATATTAGTAAAGTTAAATAATAATAATAATAATAAATAAATAAAAATCGACGACGAAAAAATCGGCGACCAAAATTTTTCATCGCCGAAAGTGAATTGGCTTGGGCCAATTCGCCGTAGGAAATTCCTGCAGTGAATTGGTTGGCCCGCGCCCCTGCTCGCCCGCTCGCTCACAATTTTGGCCCGCCGCAATTTTTTCGCCAGCATAATTTTTTCAGCACAGTTTTTTTCTGAAATTGAATTCTATTTAGTTTTGATTTCTTTCCTAAATGGTTTTAATTTCCTTCGACAATTAGAATTAGGTTTGGACTTTTTCCTATAAATACCACATTAACACTTTAGAAAGGGATCGGGACTTTTGGACTTCTAGACTTTGGGAGGCCAATCTTAGATCTACCAAACTTGGGACTCTCAAAAATTCTTTTGGCCAAAAGAAAACCCTAGCAAGCGAGGAGAAATTCAAGAGACAGCAACCAAAGAAGGCAACAAGCAATCATCTCCAGATTGCTTTGCTCAACCAAAATCAAATCTGAAGCAGGCAATATCTTGGTTCAATTTCTTCAAATTTGGTGGAGCCTTCAAATGTAGGTAAATTGCTCTAACTTTAATTTATTCAATCATTAATCATCTTCATCTTTTAAGCCATCATCACACTGCCTTAGTTATTTGATTCTTCCTCCAATTTAGTTTAGGCAGTAGCATGAATTAATTCATACAATACTTAAGATCTTAATTAAAGTAAATAATATAATCATTCAACACAAATCTAATTTCATAAAGCCTAAGTTATTCAAACATTAAATCTTAATTAATTTCATTTCCAAACTTTCACAGTAGCTATTTTGTTATAACTTTATTCAGTGAGCTATTGTAATCTTTCAACAATAAATTTTGGCTTTCTATATTTGTTTTCACCCAAAAATACATAAGTAGTTGATATAGTCAATATTAAAAGCACACTCAACTTTAATTACGGAAAAGCATCAAATTCTAAATTCAAAATCATCATCCACAGAATTGAGATTTCAAATTATAAAACCCTAATATCTTAACCGTAAAACCCTAAAACTTTAATAACCTTAAAACATGTTTGTCAATTCTAAAATCCTAATTACACCTTTCTAAAAACCCTAAAGTTCTTCTCTTGGTAGGTGTATAAACCTACATTTCTTAAAGTTCTTCTTCATCATGGTCAAGTAATGGTGGTATAGTTTTAATTTCTCTTCTTTTAACTCCCAGTCTCCATTTACTTGGGATACTACTGGCAACGAATCGCCAAAAACTTCCACCTTATCCATCTTCATAATCATTAACCAAAGATACATGCTTCGTACTCTACCATATTATTGGTTGCCCTAAATTTCAACTTTTTGGCTAAAGAGATAAGTTCCCCTTCGGGCGATTCTAGTATGACTCCCAAACATGCTCTTTTCCTATTCACTGCTCCGTCAAAATATATTTTCCATCCTTGTACTTCAATTGCTCTAAATGTTTATCCAAAAATTCCAAGACTACGTCTTTGCAATTCGGTAATGGTTGTTGGGGCCAGGAATTCTGCCACTGCTCTACCTTTGATTGTTTTCCTTGTTACATACTCAATATCAAATTCTTCCAATATTATCAACCATCGCCCATACTTCCCAATCAAAGAGGGTGTCTCCCTTAAGTACTTCATTGGATCAACCTTGGAAATTGCTTGGACACTATAAGATTGAAAGTAATGCTGCAACTTCTTAGAAGACTAAACCACAACTATTCAGGTCTTTTCAATGATACTATACTACTATACTTAATTTCATAAGGTAGGAGCTTTCTACTCAAAAAGTAAACTGCATTCTCAATCCCTGACTCATCTTTACCGGGTTTAGGTGGTTTCAAAATAGGTGGATTTAGCAAGTACTCTTTTATTCATTCAAAGGCCCTTTCACATTCTTCATTCCACAGGACCGGCTGATTCTTTTTAAGCAACTTGAAGATAGGCTCACCGATTGTTGTGAGCTTTGCTATAAACCTGCTAATGTATTGTATTTTACCAATGAATCCCCGAACTTCTCTCTCCATCTTAGGGGCTAGCATATCCCTGATTGCTTTAACTTTGTCAGGGTCAATCTCAATGCCATTTGGACCAATCACATATCCCAACAATTTACCTGAGGTAACCCCGAACACACACTTCTTCGAGTTTAATCTTAGCTTATATTTCAATGCTCAATTGAAGAATAATTCTAAGTTTTGGAAGTGTTGTTCCCTTATATCTGATTTCACCATCATATCATCAACATATACTTTGACTTCTTTGTGCATCATTTCATGAAATAATGTGGTGGCCATCCTTTGGTAGATTTCTCCAGCATTCTTTAATCCGAACGGCATCACCCTATAACAAAATATACCCCATGTGGTAATGAAAAAAGTTTTGGCTTTATCCTCTTGGGCCATTAACACTTGGTTGTATCCGAAAAATCCATCTACAAATGAGTGTAGCACGCTAGAGGCTACACTATCAATGAGAACATCTATATGGGGTAAAGGAAATCATCTTTAGGGGAAGCCTTGTTTAAATCTCTGTAGTCCTCATAGACCCTAATTCATCCATCTTTCTTTGGCACGAGTACTATGTTGGCTAGCCAATCTGGATATTCTATCACTTTAAGGAACTTTACTTGTATTTGTTTAGTGACCTCTTTTTTAACCAATTCATCCCATTTCAGCCTCAAACGCCTAAGCTTTTGTTTGATAGGCTTCATATGAGTGTAAGTTGGAATGAGATGTTCAGCTATGTCTCGATCTATTCCACGCATATCCTCATAAGAACAAGCAAATAATTCTTCATATTTTTTAAATATTTTTTCAAATCTCTCTCTATCATCAGGAGTAAGGTCGGATGCTATGCTAATGTTTTTAGGATTTTTGGTTCTCAAATTTAATGACTGCATATCAACAGAGTTAATATTAAAGATGCTCATGTAACTACTATTTGAATGTATGCAACCATCAGGAGAAACATCACACTAGTAAGCAAAATCAGACTTTATTGCATTCATTTTGGAAAAAAAAAACATTATCATCCTCATACAAAGCAGACAAATTAAAATCAAAATCAAAATCATAAAGCAGTATCTTCTAATTTTTCTTCGATTAAGGCAGCAATCTCATCTGGAGTCTTCTCAGCTTTCAGGACAGCTTCCTTCTTCTCTTCCAGATTGGGCTCCTTGTCGGCTGGCAGGGTGAGCTCTTTCTTCACTTGTTCCACTAACTCGGCAACAACAGCAAAAATTTCAAAGCCCGGGATCAACTTTCCCATGAACATGATTGGCTCAGGCTTTCCTTAGAGTGGCCCCATGTTTAGAGCTTTATCAAAGATTTTATCAAGTGGCGGGAAACTCATCTTCGCATTCTTCTTTGGCTGGACATCTTTGTTGGCTTCATCATATCCCAACCCCTTCTTGGAAGTTTGAGTTTTGAAATCTGGAAGCTTTGTTATACTGGCCTTGCCCTTTCCAAGGCTAGCTTCTGGAAGGTAGCTCATGTTCTTCATCATGTTCAAGACCTTAGAGTCCACTACTTCATCATTAGAAATTATAGCTACTTGGAAACCATTGAAAGGCCTCTCCACCATTAGAGCATTAATAACCTCATTATCCTCAGCCTCGATGACCTCTGTCTCATTTCCGTTAGGGAACTTGATCTTTTGATGGAGGGTGAAAGGAACTCTACCGAGAGAATGAAACCATGGTCATCCCAAAAGTAGAGCAAAGGTAACAGGTATGTCTAAAACAACAAATTCTACAATACTTTCAATTGGACCAACCTTTGCAGCAGCTTTGAAAGTTCCTTCGGTATGCCTCTTGGTATTGTCATAAGCCTAAATGGTTACCTCGGTTTGGCTTAGATCTCTTGTTGACACAGCTAGCTTTGGCAATATGTTAAGTGGCTAAACATTTATGTCAGACCCATCATCAACCATTACACATGGACTCTTTTTTCCTTTGATTTCCACTTTGATAGAGAGAGGGCGGATGTGATCTCTCTCCTCTTCAGGTAAATCTGCATCTAAGAAAGATACCATTCCCATGTCAACTTTGCTCTTCTTTTGAACCTCTTCACATTTCATTACTCCTTCAACTTTTATGGAGTTAATCAGTTCCTCCAGTGTTATAGAAGTGGAAATTGGCATGCTAGCCAAAGCCTTGGCCATAGTTTCATGGTGCTTCTTAGAAGTGGCCAATAAGTTCCAAATGCTAACACTTGCTTGGGTTCTCTTCAACTGCTTAAGCATAGTATCATCTTCCTCTTCTTTATTTCCTACTTCGACTTCCTTTCCTTTATTAGCCTCTACCTCCTTAGGTGGTGGCCTTGCATAAGGCTTACCAGATCTTGTGTTCATTACTTCATCTTCCTTGGGCTCAAACCAGGTCCATTCCTCCTTTGTGGGTACAAGATTATCATCACTATTGCTTGAATCCCAAAACTCATTCACAACACAGATTGCTACTTCTTTACCCACCATAGTTTGTTCAACTTTGCTAGATACCACTTCTTTTTTTGGTTGCTTCTTCATCCACATCTTGGAAAGAAGACATGAAAAAACTTTCATGCAAACCTCCTCCAATCATGAAGATCGCCGGTGGTGGTACTCTATTGAACCTCGGTAATGGATTGTCTTTGGTGTTTGACTTGTTGGGCTCGGGCAACTTCCTGCTATCAATCAAATTTTGGATCTCATGCCTCAACCTCACACATCTATCCGTGTCGTGTCCTTGCATTTGATGAAATTGACAAAATGCCTTAGTGTCAAAATTAGATGGAAGAGGGTTAGGCAAAGGACGAGGATTTAAGGGTTGTAACAGTCCCTTCTTTTGTAGCTTATTGAGGATCCAAGACAGTTGCTTCCCTTATTCTAAAAACTACCTCTTTCCTCCTTGACTAGTGGCATTAACATCAGCTTCCTTTTGTGTACTTTGATTGCCAGGTTGATAATTCCCTTTCTCATTCCTTCTTATTGAAAAGTGGTTCTTCTCCTTTTCCTGTTCTTCAATTTGTAGACCAGCTTGGAGAAGATCTTTGAAATCACGGATGAGTGTATGAGACATCCTTTCATGAAGACTAGGCAACACCCCTCTCACAATCATCTTTATTTGATCAGATTCATCTGGCCTTTTCTTGAGCAAAGCAACCTTATTTCTCCATCTTTGCACATAGTCCACAAAATTCTCATTTGGCCTTTGTCTAATGGACTCAACTTCCATTAAGGTAACTTCCAGCTCGAAATTGTACCCATATTGCTGAATGAAAGCCTTATACAACATGTCTCAATCTTTTTGAGTACTTTCCTCTAAGGTGTTGAACTAATTTTGGACAATAGGGTCCAATGAGAGCATGAAATATCTTAGAGTTTGAGCCTTAGTATCTCGAGTAGACTACATAGCAGTGATGTATTGCTTTACATGGAGATGAGGGTTTCCAGTACCATTGTACCTTGAGAAGGAAGGCATCTTGAACTTGTAAGAGACCTCCTCATCTTGTTCAAACAGATTGTCAATCTCGGACAACTCTTCGATGTTCAGCTTCTTCCCAAATTTCTTTTCTAAATCAGCAATCATCTTCTCAACAATAGATGTCTCAGTCTTTTCAACAACCTTTGACTCCTTTTTGTCTTGAGGCTCTTGGAAGTATTGAGCTCAATCATCATCATCAATGATCTGCATATCATCATCAAAAACCACTTCACCAACTTTATCCTTCCCCTTATCCTTTAGCTTCTTAGTGCTAGCAGATGCTTCAATATTATTTCTTAAAATTGTAGCCAATTGGTTCTTCATGGTCTCAGTAAGGACCTCTTTTTATTTCTTCTATCTTGGCATTGAGGGTGTCGTCCACCATTCTTTGAATTTTTTCAGGCTCCATTTCTTTTGGTGAGCAAGTGATTGAGTTGCTACTAGATTCTTTGTCTCCGGCGTAGGTTGGATTGTCGTAAGCTTTTGAACTGTCATAATCCAAGACTGTGAGCTAGAAAGGATCAATGATATGAGATGCAAATGTATGCATGCATGTATGCACAAACAATAAACAAAGATAAGTAGAACATCCCTTCCAACCTTATAACATCCACACACGAATGGCGAGTCTTTTTTCCTAGGTAATATGGTTAACAAAATAACAACATGGGGTATCTTGTTTTTCAAATAATTTCCTCGGATGTTTCAACCAATAGTTATATTTTCAAAAATGTAAATCAGTTCATGATAATTCCCATTAATTAGGTTTTAATCCATTTAACCAACTAAAGTAGCTTTTATTCTATATTGGATTAAAACTAAATTAAGAGGTTTATTATAAATAGATTTCTCACTTAAAAAAGTAACTAATGATTCATGCCAAAAATAAGCCCATGATCAATAATTCTTAGTATAAACTAGGCTGACAATTGATTTTTGCTACTTTCATAATTGACCTAAATAGCTTGTAAGCTCTTTCAAGAGGTTATAAAAATAATTTTGTTTCTAAGCCCATTGTAAAAAGATTTTACAAAAAACATATTTTGGGCTTTGTATTTGGATCATGAGAAAAGTATATTTGATTTGTTTTTTTAGAAAAGTTTTATGTCCAAGTCCATTTTAAAAAAGTTTTGAAAATAGCTTTGGTCTTTTGGATTTTAAAGAAAAATTTATTTTGAGCTTAATATATATGTAGGTCAAATTAGAAAAAGAACAAACCAAATAAGCCATGATTTAAGCTAAGATAAATTAACCATAGTCAAACAACAAGAATTTGGGGTAAAATCCTAAGGAAAGTAACTAGGCCAATTACATGAGCTTTAGTCTTTGGGTTGAAATGCTTAGGTTCCCATAGCAAGTATATACCAAAAGGTACAAGGCTATGAGTGGTTATGCCATGCTTGATCTCCATACCTTTAGTGAAAGTAGGGTATCCCTTACATAACACAACACGGGTAACAGGGGCGTCCTAACACACACACACAATGCAATCTAATATGATGCAATGGATAATATCATGATAAGAAAGAATAAAATAATATAAAGACCAACAGAATAAACATCTCTTATCCCCAGTGGAGTTGCCACTGTGAGCGAGGATTTTTGCCCCCACTCCTGGTGGAATGGTTCTTACGACTTCGGCACTGTTTAGGCTCGGGGCCTTAGAGAACACGGGCCTAAGTCTGGAGAAAATAGAGTCGCCACCCGGATGGGCCGAGAAAAAGAAAGGGGTGGATGACTCGATTCCTAAGAAATCCCCAACCCCCTAATGGGTTCAAAAAGTTGGGTACGTGTGGGGAAGGTGAGAAACGGCCCAGCACCCCCACAATGCCCAGTTCATTGGAACTGGCCTCATTTGCAGGTCTTAATATTATAAAATTCTTAATATAACAATATCATCCATACTACATGCAACAATTAAAATAAAGCATCATAATATTAAAATCAAAGCAATGTCCAAACAAGGCAAATAAATGGACACCCATCCGAGGATGGAAACATGTCCTTACATCATCCATGTCTAAAACTAAATCGGACATCCACCGAAAGGTGGAAACATGTCCTGTACATTGGTCCAAAAACTTTAAAATAAAATAAATTACATGATGCTCACGACATGAGGTATCCAAAAATATGGAAACATACCTCTTACAATATTTTGAAATCAAAATAAATTAGTAAAAGTAAACAACCATTCATCATCAATAAATCATTCATCAAAGACATCAAACATCAATCAAAATATAATTTCATCCAATTTAAATAAAATAGTAAATATATTAACTTTAGGGGTACATGCATCAATTAGGGTTTCTAGGGTTTTATGTTTAATAATAGGGTTTTGCATATACTAGCTTAATTAGTTGAGAAATATTTTAGAGAAATAACATGGCTACTGTATGTTTTAAAGATTTAGGGTTTTGGATGTTTTTATGAAAATAATGCTACTGTGGTTTAAAAAATAGGTTTGGTTAGAGTTTTAAGCAAACAAATTGTTATTTTGATTTTTAGAATGGTGTAATTAGGATTTTAGATTTGAAAAACATTTTTTAAGGCTATTAAAGTTTTAGGGATTTACGGTTAGGATATTAGGGTTTTATGGTTTGAAATCTCGATTATGTAGATTATGATTTTGAATTTAGAATTTCATGCTTTTCCATAATCATAGTTGAGTGTGCTTTTAATATTGACTATATCAACTACTTATGTATTTTTAGGTGAAACAAACATTGAAAGATAAATTTATTGTTGAAAGATTAAAATAACTCGATGAATAAAATTATAACAAAATAGCTATTATGAAGGTTCGGAAATGAGATTAATTGAGAAATAGGGCTTGAATAACTTAGGGTTTATGAAATTAGATTTGTGTTTTGAATAATTAAATTATTTATTTTAATTAAGACTTTAAGTATTGTATGAATTAATTTATGCTACTTTGTAAACTAAATTAATGGAAGAATTAAATAACTAAGGCAGTGTGATGATGGCTTGAAAGATGAGGTTGATAAATGATTTGATAAACTGAAGTTAGAGCAATTTACCTACGTTTGAAGGCTCTACCAAATTTAAAGAAATTGAACTAAGTTGTTGCCTGCTTTAGATTTGATTTTGGTTGAGCAAAGCAATCTGGAGATGATTGCTTATTGTCTCCTTTGACTACTGTGTCTTGGATTTCTCCTTGCTTGCTAGGGTTTTCTTTTGGCGAAAGAATTGAAGCTTCCCAAGTTTGGTTCAAAATTTCCTTTTTAAAAGATCCAAGTTCCGTTCCTCTAAAGGTCCCTTTCTATGTGTTTTAATGTGGTATTTATAGGAAAAAAAAATCAAAACCTAATTCTAATTGTCTAAGAAAATAAAAACCATTTAGGAAAAGAAATCAAAATCAAATAGAATTCAGTTTCGGAAAAAACTACGCTGAACAAAATTGCGCTGGCAAAAATTGCTGCTGGCTACGGGTGGGCCAGTATGAAAATTGAGAGAGCTGGTGCGCGGGCTAGCCAATTCGCATAAGGAATTTCCTACGGCGAATTGGCCCAAGCCAATTCATTTTTAGCATTTAAAATTTTATGTCGCCAATTTTTTTATTTATTTACTTTTTTACTTTACTAATATTACCATTTTTATTTTTATTAAAAATTATAAATAATGAATATTAAAATAAATATTATTTAATTAAAATACCATAAAAATTATTTTGGACTATAAAAGTATTGGACCAGACTGGGTAAAAAATTAAGGGTCTACACCAGCCCAATTCGTTGCCCGCGATGAAAATTTTTTGTCACTGATTCTTCCGTCGCCAATTTTTAATTATTTATTAGTTTTTATCCTTTTTATTATTAATTTTTTTTATTTTTATTAAAAATAATTATTATCTAATTAAAACACCATAAAAATTATTTTGTACTATTTAAAAATCAGTTTCCATGCCAAATTAGGGTCCCATATCGAATTCAGATTCCCCTAATTTGATATGGAGTCCAACAAATCAGTTTCCATGCCAAATTAGGGTCCCATATCAAATTGGGGAAGACCCAATTTGATATGGGAGTCCCATATAAAATTGAAAAGGTACCAATTGAATATGGGGCTCTCCCATATCTAATTGGAAAGCCCAATTTTATATGGGTACAACCATGAAGTGCAATTAATCCCCCACGTTGAATTAGAGCCGACCAAACCTTCAAAACAAACCTATTTAGTGTTTTAAAGATTTAACCATCTAATTTTAGGCCTTAAAAATTGGACCAGTCAAATTGAAAGCTTAAAATAGGTTTCAGCCGTTAAGAATAGACCGATAAGTACTTAGGCCACCTCTAATTAGAATTAAACTAGCTTAGAGCCAAATCAAGGGTCTACGGTGTGTGTGAGTTAGGATGCCCGTGTAACCCATATTGTGTTATGTAAGGGATACCATACTTTCACTCAAGGTATGGAGATCGAGCATGGCATAACCACTCATACCTTGTACAATTTGGTATATACTAGCTATGGGAGCCTAAGCTTTTCAACCCAAAGACTAAAGCTCATGTAATTGGCCTAGTCATTTTCCTTAGGTTTTTACCCAAATTCTTGTTGTTTAACTATAATTAATATATCTTGGATTGAACCATGACCTATTTAGTTTGTCCTTTTTCTAATATGACCTAATTGTATTGTAGGCCCAAAATAATTTTATCCTTTTAAAACTCAAAAGACCAAAATTATTTTAAACCCTTTTTTTCAAGATAGTCTTTGGATATAAAGCCTTCTAAAGATGGGTCACAAATCTTTTTTCCTTCATGGCTCAAGTTCAAAACTAAAAAATTCATTTTTAAATAAACCTTTTTCAATGAACTTTGTAAACATTTATTAAAATATTTTCTTAAATGGGCTAACAATTAGTTAGGTCAATTATGGAATATTAAAATCAATTGTGGGCCGAATTTATACCAAGACTTATTAATCATGGGCTTATTTGTGACATGGATCATTAGTTGTTTTTCCAAATAGGAAATCTACTTATGACAAACCTTTTAATTTATTTTTAATCCAATATAACATAAAAGCTATCTTTTGTTAGACCAATGGATTAAGACTTAAATTAATGGGAATTATCATGAACTGACTTCAAATTTTGAAAACACAATTATTAGTTAAACCATATGAGTGA
Source organism: Garcia nutans (assembly GCA_947685225.1). Lineage (NCBI taxonomy): Eukaryota > Viridiplantae > Streptophyta > Magnoliopsida > Malpighiales > Euphorbiaceae > Garcia > Garcia nutans. The sequence goes on along the minus strand of CANTUV010000012.1, from coordinate 17,550,461 downwards.
ATTGTTTAAAAACAAGATATCCCATGTTGATAGTTTGTTAACCATTTACGTAGGAAAAGAGACTCGCCATTCATGTGTGGAAGATATAAGGTTGGAAGGAATGCCATAATTTTCTTTCTTTGTTTGTTACATGTGCATCCATATGTACATGTATACATGCATTGCATTACATGGTATTGATCCTTTTTGGCTCACAGAAATGGAGTACAATAGTTGAAGAGCTTACAACAATCCGGCCTACACCAGTGATGTATAATCCAGTGACTAGCCAGTCAGCTTCGCACCAAAAGCAATGGAGTCTGAATAGATTCAGAAGATAGTGGATGATACACTCAACTCCAAGATGGAAGAACTAAAGGGGGTCCTAGCGAAAACCATGGAAAACCACCTGGCTGCACCATTAGGGAACACTGTTAAAGCATCTGCTAGTACTAAGAAGTATAAAGGCATGGGAAAGGTGCAGGTAGGTGAGGTAGCCTTTGATGATGAAAAAGTGATAATTGATGATTATGATGATTGGGCTCAGTATTTCCAAGATTCTCAAGATAAGAAGAAAGAAGCTAAGACTGTGGAGAAATCAACTGTGGAAAAAAATTAAAACTTCAGATGTGGAGAAGATGATTGCTGATTTAGAAAAGAACTTTGAAAAGAAGTTGAAGGTTAATGAGATGTCGAAGGAAGACAAGTTATTTGAGCAAGATGATGAAGTCCCTTACAATTTCAAAATGCCTTATCAGTTTGGCAGTCTGGTTACATAGAAGTCAATTGATGTCAATGTAACAACTGGTCAAGCAAATAGAAGATGGTTTTTAGAGTTAGGAAAACCTTTGTCTTGTGTTTTCAACAAGTTGTAGAAAATGGGCTATTACAGCCATTAGCTCCCCGACCATTGCCAAATCCTTTGCCATCAAGCTTTGATGCCAAGGCTTTCTATCAATTCCATTAAGTGCAAGGGTGTGGGACAAATAGATACATTCTCTCAAGACATGAGATCCAAGATTTGATTGATAGTGGAAAGTTGCATTAACCTAACTAAACCAATCTTTTGCCTAAATTTGGAAGAGTACCACCATCATCGGCCTTCATAATAGAAGGAGGATTGATGGAAAGTTTTGTCTTCATGTCTTTTCAAGATATAGATGGAGAAACTATTGAAGATAGGGTTGCTAGCTTTGGTTCTTGCCCCTGACATGTCAAGTAGAAGAAGCATTTTTCGACTTTAACTCAATAAAACTTCCCTTGACTTATTTGGTTATTTGTTTTATTTTCTATCTTTGATATTTTTTTTAGTAAAGGTGGATGGTACCACTGCAATTTTTATTAATATATCAAAACATATGAAAAACCCATACAAAATGTCTGAACAAAACCCTAATAAAATTGGGCAAAAATTAAGCGTATCTAAAGTTGGGCATACCCAAACTATCTGTTAAAACTATACCTTTAATGATGTTTGGCAACAAAATAAAAGAGTCAAATAATCTAGAGATCTTGTTAACTATATTGTATTGGGCAAGATAGTGCGCAGCCTTATTACCTTCCCTGTATATATGATGAAAAGAAATAGTGCTAGAAAGAGAAGACAACCAATCGAAACAAGATGGCCAAAAATGTCTGTGCAATGATAGTGAGGCAACTATAGATTGAGCATCGGATTCAACCTGAATGTGAGTAAAACCTAAAGAAAGACACCACTTCAAGCCTTCATTGATAGCCATGAGTTCAGCTTCATAGGGATCAAAAGCATTGATTAAGAAGGCATAAGCAGAAATAAAATTGGCTTGATCATCTCTAATTAAAACACCAGCAGTAGAGATCAAAGGAGTGTGTGAAGCATCAATATTGACTTTAATAAATCCCTGTTGCGGCTTTCTCCAAAACACAAGCTTAGGCTTTAGCTTACCCAGACCAAATTTAATCGGTAAAAAGTCTACAAAAGAAGGCAGAGGAGCAGCAAACTTTGCAGAAGAATAAACAACCCCCCAATGTAAAATAAATCTGTTAATCTGCAGTTCAATACGAGAGGAAAAAAATTTCTGTCCACCCCAATAACAATTACAATATTCAGTCCATACAGTATAGAGGATAATTTGAGGGACCAATAAACAAAGCTTACCTCTCATTGTTGAGGACTTGCCATGAAGCCACCAAGTCATTAACTCTTATTGGAGTGTTGTTTGCCTACCTCGATCAAAAGGTATGAGATGAGCTTTATAAAACTTCCAAATACCATTTATGGAAGGACATTGGAGGAAAAGATGATTCACAGAAGTAGGCCCTTGATAGCAAAAAGGACAGCAAGAAGCTAAATGAACTCCAATATTCTGTAGCCGGATCGGGATAGGGACAGCTCCACACAACAGTCTCCAAGAAAAAATCTAAAATTTCTTTGGTATTACAGTATCCCATAAAGATTTGCACACAAGGGATGAACTCTTTCGAGGCCGCAACAGGTCATAAGCCAAAGAAAGTTTGAAACCGTGTCAATTGGAATTCGACCAAGCAATAGAATAATTGTTAATAACAAAGTAATGACCATATAAATTATAAGCTTGACACAGCCTCTTCCAAGAATTAGAATCAGTTTGAAGATAAGTCATCTCACCCTTACTAAAGTACTTCCGCCTCATATATTGTGACCATAAAGATCGTCCAGAATAAAACATCCAAATAAGTTTAAGAGAATAAGCCTCTTGAATGGCAGCCACAGACCTAATCCCAAGGCCCCCCTCCTCCGTTGGATACTAAAATTCTGAATATCGAATCCAGTGATGACGGTGCATGGAATGAGAACTCCAGAAAAAAGTAGCAAACTTACGCTCAATAGTTCTGATAATTGATTTTGGAAGAAGCATTGCCCCCATAATATGTATGGGAATAGAACTTAGCACATGCTTGATTAGAACAAGACGTCCACCTAGAGAAAGAAATCGCTTCAACCAACCCTGCAATCTCATATAAATCTTTTTAAGTAACTCTTTGCAATATGTAGCTTTGTTGATGCCCTGATAAATAGGGGCCCCCAAATAAGTGAAAGGCAAAGAACTTTGCCTAATAAAGAGCAAATCTTCAAATTTTTTAACAGAAAGCAAAGGAACATTTTTAGAGCAAAAGAAAGCACTTTTATCAAAGTTAATCAACTGACCAGAAGAAGACTGATAATCTGACAGGAACTTCATGAAACTTTTAATAGACTTGACATCACCATTTATAAAAATGAGCAGATCGTTAAAAGCTAAATGCGAAACAAGAGGACAATGGCGGTGAAGCTTGTATGGACTTATAGAGCTAGCCATAATTAGACTATTTAACCCTCTGGAGAAGACCTCTGAAGTAAGAATAAATAATAAAGGAGAGTGAGGATCTCCTTGTTTAACTCCCCTTTTAGGCTGAAAGAAACCGTAGCTTATCCCATTAACCAAGATAGAAAGACGGGTTGAAGAAAGATTATTTATAATAAGATCAGCAATTTTACTCGAGAAACCAAACTTCAAAAGAAACTTCTTCAAAAAAGCCCAAGATACCCGGTCAAATGCTTTAGCCATGTCTAGTTTAATTGCCAGGTTGTGGCCCCTTGTTTTCTTATCAATATCATGTATCATTTCATTAGCAAGCATGATTTGAGCATGAATTGATCTACCCTTCATAATTCCCACCTGTTCCTGAGAGATCAACTTGTCCAAGACAGGAGCAAATATGTTAGCTAAAATACGCGTACATACCTTACTCACGAAAGAGGCTAAGCAGATAGGCCGGTATTGGTGATAAGAAGCAGGATTTTCCACCTTAGGTATAAGAACAATCTGCACACTGCTAAAACCAAAAGGAATTGGTATACCAAGAAAAAACTCCTTTACAGCACTACAAACATCCCATCTAACAATGTCCCAGCAGTTCCTGAAAAAAATACCATCAAATCCATCTAGGCCAGGAGCGCTATTTGGATTAAGCTGCCAAACAGCCTCCTTAATCTCCCCATCATCAGGAATTACAGCAATACTATTGTTATCCAAATCAGAAACAATAGAAGGAATACACGAGAGAATGGAATCCAAATTAGAAATATCACCATCACTATCTTTAGAAAAAAGAGCACTAAAATGTCAAACTGCTTCGGACCCCAAATCATTCTGCTCAGTCAGACAGTTACCATTAGAATCAGTGATGGAAACAATTCTATGTAATTTCCGCCTCATTTTCACATAATTGTGATAAAATTTGGTATTCTGATCGCCATCTTGAATCCATGAGATATGAGCCTTCTGACGCCAGAAAATATCTTCTAATTTTAACTTGTGAAGTAATTCAGATTGCTTATCCTGCCAACTTTTACAATTTTCCGTAGAAGGATTGTTAATATAGGCTAATTCAGCTTCCTCAGAGGCTATCTCAGCCTGAGCAATATTATCAAATAAATACCCAAACTGTTCCTTGTTCCACTCTCTCAATCCCTTTTTCAGATCTTTCAACTTAGCCACCAATCCCCTCATTCCTCCTCCATAGAAAGATGATGTCCAACAATGCCTAACAAAGTTCATAAAAGTGTTATGGGTTAACCACATATGCTGAAACTTGAATTGCTTAGGAACCCTCTGATTGGCCATTGAACAAGATAATAGCATTGGAGAATGATCAGAAGAAGTTTTCCCCAAATGCCTGCTACTTATCACATCAAAAGAATCAAAAAAAGAAATGTTAGCAACTATCCGATCAAGCCTCTCCCAAACCCGACCGTTAGATCTAATTCCCGTCCAAGTGAATTCAGAACCTTGAAATGGAACATCAATAAGACAACATTCATCAACACATTCTATAAAATCTTGCATGCTAGATAAATCCAATCACCCATTACCGCAATATTCTGTCGGATACTTAATAATATTAAAATCTCCACCAACAAGCCAAGGCAAAGAACAAGACTTAGCATAATCACAGAGATTCTCCCATAAAGAATTCCGACTCACCCTTGAATGATAACCATATACAGCAGACAATCGAAAGCTAAAACCAAAAGAAAGAACTAAAACATCACAAGATAGTAATTGTGGTAAATCACAGAAGCTGCATAAAGAATATAGATGATAATGCCACATAATCCATAACTTGTTATCTTGAGAACAAAAAACATCTCTAAAACCCAACTGAGAAGCAACAAAACTGGTCTTATTAACATTTACCATAGGCTCAATACAAATAAAAAGTCCAATATTATGAGTATAAAGAAGTTTGTCTAATCTATTTAGTGAGGATGAAATCCCCCTTACATTCCAGAATAATAAATTCATTTCAAAGGGTGTTGATGTTCAATCAAAGAATTAGAGATGATCACTGATTTAGAAGCCTTCTGCCCTTTTTACGACGGCCACGACCTTTAGCAGGCTACTGATCTGCAGGCTGTACTATAATTGCTACAGACTGGTTCACATCTTCATGATGATGCAGAGACATATTATCTTCTGAAAATATAGCTTCACCATCAGAATCTTCATCTTGCTTATCCGAGTCACTAACCACTAGTTTTGATAGCTCCCCTAAAGAACTACCCAATCCAACATGAGCCTCAATGCATATTTCCGCATGATCCACAGTAGGGACATATTGCAAGCCCTGTTTCTCAGACTCAAGCATCACCCCTGTTTCAGTTATCATATCGTGAATAATATCAGTATCAACAATTGAATTAATTTGAGAGTCCATTTTCCGATTACAGTTATCAATCTCAGCCCCAACATTTTGTATCTGATCTGCAGAAGTTCCAGCTTCATTATTAACAGTTAAAGAAACAGTGCCTTTCAGAGAATCCTTCACAGTAGTATCTCGTTTTGGCACCCAAATTTTCTCAACCTGTTTCAAATTTTCAGAGGCCAAATTGCGTTCCTTATCCCTATCAACAATTTCTTGAGAAGGGCAAGTTTTCAAATCATGTCCCAATTTAGAATAAGAAGAACAATAATACAGAATATTATCATAAATCACCTGCTGGAAAAATTCCGTTTTCCCATTTTGTATCCACACCCGTTCCTCTAATTCCTTAGAAAGATCAATTTCCACACATAATCTAGCAGTTGAGGGGCGAATCAATGAGGCAGTAGCCGAATCCATCTTCAAAGGCCTGCCTATTAATTTAGCAATCTGAAATAACGACTTTTGATGAAACAGATGAATGGGCAGATTTTCAAGAGAAATCCACACAGGGTATAACGGGCTATCCACACCAGATTTGAAGTCAGGAGTCCAACAAAATACACGCATAGAGAAGCCATGGAAATACCATAATTGTCGCAGCCAGAACCTAAGAAAGTCATCATCAAGAGAGAATTTGATTAAAACATTCTGCTCATCCAACAAACCCAATTAAAAATCACCCTGAAAACCAACAGATTCCAAAGCATGTTTCAACCCTTTCATGCTCGGCGACCAGCAGGGAAAAAGCCAACCAAGGCAAACTTGAAAGGCAAAGACAACTGAGTAATTTCCTCATTAGAAAAAGAAATAGCTGGAACTCCTTTAAATCTATAAGGTTGTTTGGGAGGAAAAAATTCCTCAGAAGCCGTGGGAAGAATAGTCAGCGGAGAAGAAGCTGGAACAGAAAGTGTAGAGAGGCCCTTTCTCAGAGCATCCGTGAAGGAAACACCGGCAGACCCAGCTTGGGCCGGCGCCAGATTTGAAATCGATGCCGTGGTGGATGATAAAAACCTAACAGAGCAAAAGATTTAGAGAAAGAGCGATTTTACAGGCTCATTTTATTTCTATCTTTGATATTTTTTTAGCACAATTATGTTTTTCAAATTAAGATTGTTTGAATAAATTACTTTCATCAAATTTTTGTTGATGCTAGTTTTTGTTCATTTTGGTGCTCAACCAATGAGGAGCCTAGCTTGATATTCACAAATTAGTAAATTTATGTATTATAATTCAAATGACTTTGCTAGATGATGGAGTTATTCTATAGCATTCTGCATAATTACCTTTGTCTAGGTCTTAGTTGATATTAGAACATGTTTTGATGAACTTTCAAAGAGAAATTGAACTTAGCTTATTTAAGGGAGAAATGATATAAGCATTGTTTGGTAAGCCAACAACTATAATCCACCCAATTAAATATCAATCCCTAGTTTGTCCCCTTGAACCTTCATGAGAATTTAGCTTGCTTTTTATTAGCTTATAAACCTAGATAACCTACCCTGAGTTGTTATGATACTTATGACAAGCCTAATGATCACTAAGTTGCCAAGAAGGCTAGAAGACCGAAGAAAGGGATGTTTTATAAAGAAAGTTGAAGTTTACCTAAATTTAAGTCAGATGGCATCAAGATTACAAAAGATTCATCCTCATTGAAGCAGACTCATGCTACTCCAGAGTTAGAAGCATAGGATAGTATGAACAATAAGACTCTGTTAGAGCTAAAAAAAGGAAGAAAAAAAAGAAAAAAAGAAAGAAGAAAAAAGAAAAGGAAAATAAAATAACAAAAGTTTAAAAAAGCAGGGCAGAAAGTCAATAGAGTTCTTTCTACCTAAAACAATAGAAGATTTCTACTTAGCCTATGAGAAGAATTTTGACTTTAATTAGTCCAACTTAACCGAAGATTCAACCAAAATAAGAGGAATAGAAGAAATACCATCTAGTTCATGATACCTGCCATAGCTCCATGTTAGTATTCTTGAGAGTCTTATAATTGATAATCTTACATAGAAAAAGGACAAAATGATGAAATACCAAAAGAAAAGAAAAAAAAAAGAAAAAAAAAGAAAAAAAAAGGAAGAAAAAGAGAAAGGAAGAAAAAGAAGAAAAGTGAAAGAGTGAGGGGTTTCCAACTTTTTACAAAGGCAAAGACTATCCTAATCAAGATCTATATTCATTCCAAGAAGATAGGAGAATGTTCAAAGCTCTTTATAGTGTGAAGATGTGTCATTTATGTCATGTCAGTTCCAATTTACAGGTAGTCTTCACCTAACTCATGTCCCTTATAGACCCCATTTCAAGCCTATTAATGACCTATTAATCTCTCTTGGTAAGTGGAGTCTATTAGTGGAAATTATTTGAATAAGCATGCATATGCGATAGACAATATTTAAACTGAATGAAACCTTTGACCAAGTAATGTGTATGTGCCTATATGAAGTGCACAGTTCTTGCTCAAATGGAAATAATTCCTGAGTTTAGTATGATAACTCGGATTGTTATGTTATAGATATGTTAATTTAGAAAAGTCGAGTCCCGAGGAAAATTGATGTTGATTTGACAAAGTCAACATTTAATTTTTAAAATAAAAAAATTCTTTTCTTGTTGCATAAACCTTCAAGTTAAGGGAAGTATGTTGCACCGTTGAACCTTAAAGGACATATTAGGCAAATGTGTCTAATGAGAGGATCATTTGCAAAGTCATAAAGAAGTTACCAACTGATATGTTGAATCATGGGTTGAAATGACATCTCCTATGCTTCTAACCACCCTGTCGGGGCCTCCACTATTAATGCTTTGTGCATGTGGAAGATAAAGCCATAGCTATGAAGCCTTCTATTATTTTGAACAAGCATCTAAAAGGAACCAATGAGAGTGCTTCGGTTGACCAACTTGGTCTATGAGTCAGTAGAACCGCTATAAGTATCACCCATGCATATCATGCATACATGAGCATATGATACTGCATTTTTTATCTTGTATTATCTATTCTTTGTCAAAGTGAACAACAGATACTCTATGAAGCAAACATGAAGCATATATGGAATTAGAGGGCATGAAGAAGCCATTGCAAAAAAAAAAAGAAGAAGATGTATTATTGTACAAAGAACCAGACAAAACATAGACATCAGTCAGAGCCTGCACTAGTTTGAGCCTACACAAGGGGCCAAATTTATCTTTGTCAAATTTTGAATTTATATGTAAAATATTTTCAGACTCACCTTCGATGTTTTTGCCAGACAGGGAGCAAAGCAAGGGTATGACGGCTAAAAATAGCTGAATAGCCAAATTTTCTATAAAAGTACAAAATGAAGAATCCATTTAAGAATGGAACAAGAAGAAAATCATAACTCTCATATGAATAAAGATACAAAAGATAAAAGATTAGGATAAAGGTCCAAAACAAAAGCAATCTGGTCTAACCCAAAATTGACTTTGCCAATTTGCTACCAGGCTGGCCATGGAAAATTGGTCTTGCCAATTCACCACAGGCCATGCTTGGGGCCAATTGGCATGGCCATTTCATCCCAGGCCATGCCTGTGGGGTATTGGCATGGCCAAAGGGCTTAGGTCGAATTAGCCTTGCCAATTCACTGCAGCCCATGACTGGGGAGAATTGGCTATAGGACCATGGAGTAAGGCCCATGACAAATTGGATAGCATAATTCGTCATGAGTCCTTAAGTAAGCAAATTTAAGTCTTTAATAAGGCAGTGTGCATCTAGAGTCCTGATAAGGCACATATATAGAGAGAGAATTTGGGAACAATTTGCCCTAATTATGCTTATAAAAATTAAAGCTTAAAATAAAGAAAGGGGGATTACCAATTAAGAACGATTAGCAGCCATGATTATCAAAAGGAACAGAGTTAGAAGCAACAACCATTAACACATACATAGCATATTATCAGTCCATAAAACAATCCACCATACAAAGGTAGTGACTACTGTGTTTGTTTTGCTTGGCCAGAATTCCACATTATTGCAGGTAAAAGCTTGGATCTGTAACACCCCTATACCCTATATACGTACACAACATGCTAATACGATCGTAATATACGTATACTCAATATAGAAATGCCACGATTTACTAAACAAATGACTCATTACTTTACAAAAACATGAACAAATTTAAATCATTTAAAAGAAATTATAAAAGTAAAAAATTAAAATATTTATTTAAAAGCAGCGGAAAATATTAAAATTATTTACAAATACTTATACATCAAAACTCGAGTTTTACAAAACATAAATTATATACATGTTTGGCAGTATGTCTTTGATCTTTAAGCCCCACTATCACCGCCTCAAAATCTAGACTCTACTCGGTCTAGAGGAACCCTCTGGTTCTTCCCTGTCACCTGCGCGATGAATCACAATCGCGCTAAGCCAACGGCTTAGTGGTACAAACTACAATAATACTACACTATAATGAAATGCAATTGTCATAATTTCAAACATATAAACAATTCTCAGAAATCTCATTATTTATTTATTTCATAATTCATAAATCTCATTGACAACAAAGACAACCATGGGCCCATAATACACTAATATGTTATTCAAAGTTCAGAGTTACTACGTTGGTCTATAATCACAATCATCAAGCCCGTAGGCAATATATATATATATATCTCTATCCATGGATAGGGTAACAGACCCAGTCTCTTAGACCTCAACCCACTAAACTCGAGGAGATCCTCAGCTCGGCAAGACTGTTACCTGTAATAGACCCAGTCTCTTGGACCTCAACCCGGATAATCCAAGGAGATCCTCAACCCGGCAAGACTGTTACCTATAATTCACATTTCACATTTATCAACTGGAATCGGCTTACGACCCAGTCTTTTCACCTATCCAGTACTTTATAGGCATGCCGCCAAACCCAGAACTCTGAAGGTTGAATAACACATTAGACACATAATCTTTTCATTTATATCTTTATACATTTCTTTCTCAATTCATTTCTCATCTCATTCTCATCATTATAGCCAACAACCATGGCTTCATATCTCATAATCAAAATAGGCAACCATGACTCAATCATCTCATTAGCATCATTATAGCCAACAACCATGGCTTCATATCTCATCAAGATAATATACAATATCAATTGCATTAACACCATCATTATAGCCAATCACATTGGTTTTATATCTCATTATATCTCAAATTACATTAAATCAATTGATCATTCAAGTATACACAATCAATTGCATTAACATACCTTTCATATTTCATCAAATGTTTTAACCCTGTAATCAATTGCTTAGCATATGTATAATCAAATATGTTAAATATCAAATCATGTGAGTGTATGCAACAATGTAGTTTGTACTTACCTCAAAACAAACTCACACCAACCTATACACTTTCTCCCTAAAGAATCATCAACACTTAGGTTAGGCCAGTACAACTTCTTCACAACCTAAACCAAAGGTAATCATACACACTCACTTAGAGATACATATAAGATAATAAAGCTAAGAACCAACTAGGGCAAACTCTACACATGACACGATCAACAACACGGGCGTGTCCCTGACCGTGCCCTAAACTCACAACAGAGAAGCTTTGACACGCTCCGAACCACGGGCGTGTCACTGAATGTGTAATACATTCAGTCTCACAGAAACATTAACTTGTCCAACAACATGGGCGTGCTCAAGGCCGTGTCAAACCCTCACCAACACAGTAGCTATGACACGCTCAGTGATATGGGCATGTCACTGGACGTGTAAATGCTACTGCTACACAGAAGTTGTGACACGCTTAGTGACATGGGTGTGTCACTGCTCGTGTCACCCATCCAAGAACACATAACCATCGACACGCCCAAAGACTTGGCCGTGCTCATGGGCGTGTCAGGCCAAAAATCCAGATTCCGGCAACCACAACACTTAATCCAACAAATCACTTCCTTTCACCAAAAACCACTTCAAACAAACTTAGCTCAACATACCCAAGAGCCATAACAAACTTGCAAAAACACCAAAACAACTAAAAACATACATCCAACACAAATCAAAATCATCACCACAAACCCAAAACACAACCACAATACTTTCACTTCCAACAACTTACTCTTTCCTTTAATCCAACCCTAAAATCCAAAATCACTTGAACCAAACACTCTTAAACACATCTTAATCAAACATAATCACTTACCATCAATAATCAACCAACAAACTCAAATACATCTTAAAAGAAAATCAAGGAATCAAGAGGAAACTTACCAAGGATGAAGAAACTCTTAAATTTCCAACTTGATCACTTGAAAACTTCCTTAGATCTTGAGTTTAGAAGATCAAATCTCCCTCTTGATCTCTTGTTTCTTTGATAGCTGGCCAAAAGGAAAGAAAAGGAAAGAAAAGAAAGAGAACCAAGCAGAAAGAAAGAAAGAAAGAAGAAAAGATAGAAAGCAAAGTCAACATCTCATCCACTATCTCCTCAAAACCCTCTCGTCCAAGCAATTAACTATTAAAATATTCCATTTAATCTATTCCACTCATTTTAAATTTCCTTCTAATTAATTATTAAATCAAAAAATACATAAATATCTTCTTTAGTTGACCATCCATTTGACTTGTATATATGTTGTATATATTTCCATATATACAACATATAAACTCTCTCTTCACTTCCTTTCTCTTTCCAATTACACAAATACATTAAATTCAATTAAAACAACAATTATATCAAAACTTATAGGGCACATTTTGGGATATTACAATTCTCCCCCTCTAAAAAGACATTTCGTCCCCGAAATTACCTGATCTCAAGTTCGAAACAATTGAGGATATTGTCTTGCATTGCTTGTTCACTTTCCCAAATTGTCTCTTCTCTACCATGATTCTTCCAAAGAAATTTCACCAATGGCACTCTATTCTTTCTCAACTCTTTTACTTCATGTGCCAGAATAGCAATTGGTTCTTCTTCAAATGTTAAATCCGGACTCACCTCAATAGATTCAACTGGTAAAACATGAGATGGGTCTGATCTGTACCTCCTCAGCATAGAAACATGGAAAACATTGTGAATTCTATCCAATTCAGGCAGTAAAGCAAGACGATAAGCAACTGGTCCAACTCTTTCCAATATCTCATACGGTCCAATAAAATGAGGACTCAGTTTTCCTTTACGACCAAATCTTAAAATCTTTTTCCAAGGAGACACTTTCAAAAATACTTTATCTCCAATATTAAACTCTATGTCTCTCCTCTTCAAATCAGAATAAGATTTCTGTCGGTCTGAAGCCGCTTTTAATCGATCCTGAATTATCTTTACTTTCTCTTCAGTCTCTTTAACCAAATCAGGACCAATTAATTTGCCTTCTCCAAGTTCATTCCAACATAAAGGCGTTCTACATCTTCTACCATACAATGCCTCAAATGGTGCCATACCAATACTGGATTGATGACTGTTGTTGTAAGCAAATTCCACAAGTGGCAAAAATCTGTCCCAACTTCCAGAGAAATCAATGACACAGCTTCTCAACATATCCTCTATAATCTGTATCACTCTCTCTGACTGCCCATCTGTCTGTGGATGAAAAGCAGTACTAAAGTGTAATCAAGAACCCAATGCATCATGCAAACTCTTCCAAAACCTTGAAGTGAACCGGGGATCTCGATCAGACACTAAAGAAATCGGGACTCCATGCAATTTCACTATTTCATTAATATACAACTCAGCCAGCCTCTCAAGAGAATAGTCCATTCTAACTGGAAGAAAATGAGCTGTCTTTGTTAATCGATCAACAATCACCCAGATAGCATCATACTTCTTCTGAGTCAATGGTAAAATAGAAACAAAATCCATTGTCACTCTCTCCCATTTCCATTCGGGCACTGTTAAAGGTTGAAGCAACCCTGTTGGAAATTGATGCTCAGCTTTCACCCTCTGACAAGTGAGACACTTGGATACAAATTCCGTTATGTCTCTCTTCATACCTGACCACCAATAATGCTGCTTTAAGTCATGATACATCTTTGTACTTCCAGGATGTATAGCAAAAACTGATAGATGTGCTTCTTCCAAAATAATCTTTCTCAAACTAGCGCCATCAGGAATACACAACCTATCTTTAAACCAAAGGCTACCATCATTTCTCACATGGAAATCTCTACTCTCTCCATGTTGGCAATCTGAAACAATCTTTTGAATTTTCTCATCAGCCAATTGAGCCTCTTTAATCTGATCCATTAATACCGGTCTCAACTGTAACTGAGCCAATAACGCACCATCATCACATGATTCAAAATTAGCATGCAACGCTCTCAACTCAACAAGCAACGAGAGCGAATACACAGTTAAACTTGCCAAAGACTTCCGACTCAAGGCATCCGCAACAAAATTCGCCTTACCAGGATGATAATCAATCAAACAATCATAGTCTTTAATCAACTCCAACCAACGTCTCTGCCGAAGATTAAGCTCTCTTTGAACTCCCAAATATTTTAAACTCTTATGATCTATATAGATAAAACATTTTCCCCATACAAGTAGTGTCGCCACATCTTCAAAACAAACACGATTGCTGCCAACTCCAAATCATGCGTCGAATAATTAAGCTCATGCGGCTTCAACTGCCGAGAAGCATAAGCTACAACTTTAACCTCTTGCATCAAAACACATCCTAAACCATTATGTGAAGCATCACTATAAATCACATAAGGTTTATCTTCCACAGGCAAAGTAAGAACAGGCGCTTGAGTCAACATTTCTTTCAACTGCTCAAAACTAGCTTAACACTGATCTGTCCACACAAATCTAACTCCTTTTCAAAGTAATCTGGTGAGTGGAGTAGCTATTAAAGAAAAACCTTTCACAAAGCGTCGATAATAGCCTGCTAAACCCAGAAAACTTCTAACTTCAGTCACTGACATTGGTGGACTCCAATTCAAAATAGCTTCAACTTTACTTGGATCAACTCTAATACCATCTGCTGAAACTATATGACCCAGAAAAGTAACTTGATCAAGCCAAAACTCACACTTTAACAGTTTGGCATACAATTGCTTTTCTCTCAAGATCTGCAATACAATCCGCAGATGCTTGTCATGTTCCTCTTCATTACGCGAATACACCAAAATATCATCAATGAAAACTACCACAAACTGATCCAAATAGGGCTTAAATACCCTATTCATCAAATCCATGAAAGTTGCAGGTGCATTCGTCAACCCAAAAGGCATCACTAAGAACTCATAATGCCCATACCTTGTGCGAAAAGCTGTCTTAAGAACATCTTCAGCTCTAACCCTCAACTGATGGTACCCTGATCTCAAATCAATCTTGGAAAACACTGTTGCTCCCTTCAATTGATCAAAGAGATCATCAATCCTAGGCAAAGGATACTTATTCTTGATAGTCACTTTATTCAATTGCCTATAATTGATGCACAATCTCATAGTACCATCCATCTTCTTCACAAATAAAACAGGAGCTCCCCATGGAGAAACACTAGGGCGAATAAACCCTTTATCCAACAACTCCTGCAACTGCACCTTCAACTCGCTCAACTCAGCAGGTGCCATTCGATAAGGAGTAATAGAGATGGGAGTGGTACCAAACAGCAATTCGATACCAAACTCAACCTCTCTCTCAGGGGGTAACCCTGGCAACTCCTCAGGAAACACATCTGAAAAATATGCAATTGTGGTTATATTGTCAAGTGGAGAACCCACTACTCTAGTATCCACAACATTATCAAGATAAGCATCACACCCTTTTCTAATCAATTTTATAGCTGCTACAGCTGATACAAAGAAGGATGCAAGTTGTCTCTGCTCACTAGACACCATTACACTCCTACCGTCACTGGTTCTCAGAGTAACACATTTCTTTTGACAGTCTACCACAGCTCCATGCTTAGACAACCAATCCATGCCTAAGATCAAATCATACTCCTTAAAAGGCATTTCAATTAAATCACCAAGAAACTCCTCACCTTGAACCACAACTGCACTATCTCGGTGCACCTTGCTAACCACCACAATATGTCCTAAAGGATTTGTCACTAAGAAATCAAATCCTAAGGACTCTGAATGCAATTCAGACATAGGCAAAATGAATGCACTTATGTATGAATGAGTAGATCCTGGATCAATCAAAGCAAGAACTGAAATGCCAAATAAAGAGAATGTACCCACTATAGCTGCTGAAGCATCCGGCTGCCTCTGCATCACATATATTCTCCGAGAAGATCCGGCCTCATCTGGCCTACTTCCTCCGGATGTCGATCCTCCTCTCTGACTAAACCCGGGCCGACTACCCCTACTGAAACCTCTGCCCCCTCGACCACCTCTGCTGACACTAGGTCGAGAAATTGTAGAATCAGCCTATTTATACTCCTGCATCTCAGGACAATCTTTAATAAAGTGAGCTGGTGACCCACATCTAAAACACCCAGTCGATCCACCAACCTTCCAACAAACACCCCCATGGTTCATACCACAAAGCTCACATGCAGGTAGAGTAGACCTCTGAACCACTGGAGTCGGAGCACTAGCTACAGAAGCTGTAGGTCTCGGTCTCTGCCTCTGATACTGCACTGACCTACCCGACTGTCTCTGACTCCTACTAATCCTCGGGACAAAACTTCCTCTACCCCTCTTCACAGATGAAGATCCTGCCTCAAATTGGGATCTCCTTACTCTGGTCTCCTCCTCGGTAGTAGCTACTGCAATACCTTGTTCTCTGTCAACACTTCTAGCTGCTGCAACTAGCTGAGAGAAATCCTGGTACCGAGAACCAGCAATAATGCACATAATAGAGGGCCTCAATCCCTCTTCAAATCTTCTGCACCGGTCAATCTCATCAGAGATAATCCTACCGGCGTAGTGACTCAACCGGATGAACTCAATCTCATATTCTGCCACTGTCCGGTTGTCTTGCCTCAAATTTGAGAATTCCATCTTCTTAATATCTTTATACTCCCTTGGAGTATATTTCAGCTCGAATTCCCTCAGAAAATCCCCATAAGATAATGTAGGTGGATCATCCATGGCATGAGGAACAGTCTTCCACCAGTCATATGCATCTTTCTGAAGAAGGGATCTAGCATAATCAAATTTTTCATCAGGAGTGGCTTGCAACTGAATAAATATCCTCTGTACTTTGTCCAACCACTGCTCCGCCACTGCAGGATCTGTCGTGCCCAAGAAATCCACAGCCCCATACTTCCTCAACTTATCATAATGTCTCACTGGCATGTGTGGCTGTGGTGGCTGTGGCGGCTGCACTGGAGCTCCCCTCAACAAATCTACCATATGCCTTAACCAACCTGGCGGTACCTCATCAACAGCTGGTCTCCCTGGCACAGGAGCAGGTGCCTCACTAACTCTATCAACTCTAGCTCCATCTCTACCCTCGTCAGGAGCTACACTCTCAGCACTACCTTCTGAAGACTGACGTGACTGGGACGCCATTACTACCTATATCTGCAAACACAACAGAATATACCTCATTAAGATCAAAGACTGCCATACCAAAACATGTATCTTATTCAAAAACCATAATTTAAAACTCAAAATTTCCTTTTTCTTACAGTTGACCTAGGTTGAGAATCTCCAACCTAGGCTCTGATACCAAAACAATTGTAACACCCCTATACCCCGTATACGTACACAGCATGCTAATACGATCATAATATATGTATACTGAATATAGAAATGCCACAGTTTACTAAACAAACAACTCAATACTTTACAAAAACATGAACAAATTTAAATCATTTAAAAGAAATTATAAAAGACAAAAGATAAAATATTTATTTAAAAGCAGCGGAAAATATAACAATTATTTACAAATACTTATACATTAAAACTCGAGTTTTACAAAACATAAATTATATACATGTTTGGCAGTATGTCTTTGATCTTTAAGCTCCACTATCACCGCCTCAAAATCTAGACTCTACTCGATCTAGAGGAACCCTCTGGTTCTTCCCTATCACCTGCGCGATGAATCACAATCGCGCTAAGCCAACAGCTTAGTGGTACAAACTACAATAATACTACACTATAATGAAATGCAATTGTCATAATTTCAAACATATAAACAATTCTCAGAAATCTCATTATTTATTTATTTCATAATTCATAAATCTCATTGACAACAAAGACAACCATGGGCCCATAATACACTAATCTGTTATTCAAAGTTCAGAGTTACTGCTTTGGTCTATAATCACAATCATCAAGCCCGTAGGCAATATATATATATCTCTATCCATGGATAGGGTAATAGACCCAGTCTCTTGGACCTCAACCCGCTAAACTCGAGGAGATCCTCAACCCAGCAAGACTGTTACCTGTAACAGACCCAGTCTCTTGGACCTCAACCCGGATAATCCAAGGAGATCCTCAACCTAGCAAGACTGTTACCTATAATTCACATTTCACATTTATCAACTGGAATCGGTTTATGACCCGGTCTTTTCACCTATCCAGTACTTTATAGGCATGCCGCCAAACCCAGAACTCTGAAGGTTGAATAACACATTAGACACATAATCTTTTCATTTATATCTTTATATATTTCTTTCTCAATTCATTTCTCATCTCATTCTCAACATTATAGCCAACAACCATGGCTTCATATTTCATAATTAAAATAGGCAACCATGCCTCAATCATCTCATTAGCATCATTATAGCCAACAACCATGGCTTCATATCTCATCAAGATAATATATAATATCAATTGCATTAACACCATCATCATAGCCAATCTCATTGGTTTTATATCTCATTATATCTCAAATTAAATTAAATCAATTGATCATTCAAGTATACACAATCAATTGCATTAACATACCTTTCATATTTCATCAAATGTTTTAACCCTGTAATCAATTGCTTAGCATATGTATAATCAAATATGTTAAATATCAAATCATGTGAGTGTATGCAACAATGTAGTTTGTACTTACCTCAAAACCAACTCACACCAACCTATACACTTTCTCCTTAAAGAATCCTCAACACTTAGGTTAGGCTAGTACAACTTCTTCACAACCTAAACCAAAGGTAATCATACACACTCACTTAGAGATACATATAAGATAATAAAGCTAAGAACCAACTAGGGCAAACTCTACACATGACACGATCAACAACACGGGCGTGTCCCGGACCGTGCCCTAAACTCACAACACAGAAGCTTTGACACGCTCCGAACCACAGGCGTGTCACTGAATGTGTAATACATTCAGTCTCACAGAAACATTAACATGTCCAACAACATGGGCGTGCTCAAGGCCGTGTCAAACCCTCACCAACACAGTAGATATGACACGCTCAGTGATATGGGCATGTCACTGGACGTGTAATGCTACTGTTACACAGAAGTTGTGACATGCTTAGTGACATGGGTGTGTCACTGCTTGTGTCACCCATCCAAGAACACAGAACCATCGACACGCCCAAAGACTTGGCCGTGCTCATGGGCGTGTCAGGCCAAAAATCCAGATTCCGGCCACCACAACACTTAATCCAACAAATCACTTCCTTTCACCAAAAACCACTTCAAACAAACTTAGCTCAACATACCCAAGAGCCATAACAAACTTGCAAAAACACCAAAACAACTAAAAACATACATCCAACACAAATCAAAATCATCACCACAAACCCAAAACACAACCACAATACTTTCACTTCCAACAACTTACTCTTTCCTTTAATCCAACCCTAAAATCCAAAATCACTTGAACCAAACACTCTTAAACACATCTTAATCAAACATAATCACATACCATCAATAATCAACTAACACACTCAAACACATCTTAAAAGAAAATCAAGGAATCAAGAGGAAACTTACCAAGGATGAAGAAACTCTTAAATTTCCAACTTCATCACTTGAAAACTTCCTTAGATCTTGAGTTTAGAAGATCAAATCTCCCTCTTGTTCTCTTGTTTCTTTGATAGCAGGCCGAAAGGAAAGAAAAGGAAAGAAAAGAAAGAGAACCACGCAGAAAGAAAGAAAGAAAGAAGAAAAGATAGAAAGCAAAGTCAACATCTCATCCACTATCTCCTCAAAACCCTCTCCTCCAAGCAATTAACTGTTAAAATATTCCATTTAATCTCTTCCACTCATTTTAAATTTCCTTCTAGTTAATTATTAAATCAAAAAATACATAAATATCTTCTTTAGTTGACCATCCATTTGACTTGTATATATGTTGTATATATTTCCATATATACAACATATAATCTCTCTCTTCACTTCCTTTCTCTTTCCAATTACACAAATACATTAAATTCAATTAAAACAACAATTATATCAAAACTTCTAAGGCACATTTTGGGATATTATAGGATCAATTTATAATTTTGGTGGAGCTAACAAACAAAGGTATGTTCTAGGTTTAATTCATTTAAATTCAACATAAGATGCTTCGGCGATGGTTTTAAATGCTGAGTATATTTATTCCTTCTAGTAGTTTATATTCATTAGTTTTAATTCATATTTTTTTTTATTAAAACATGTCCAGTTGTCGTTAGTTTTAAAATTCATAGTAGCTATTTGTTTATCAAGATGGTTTTTAAATCACATTATTAATAACAGTAGCTATTTGGTTACCTTTGAGTCATCTTTGCATAGCAATCTGTTAAGACTTCCTATACAATTTGCAAAAACATATCCCGTACAATCATAAAATGTAATATCCCATATAATACCCCAAAATTTTTGAAATACTAATTGTTAAAAAATTAATTAAATGATTAGTGTATATATTTAATTAAGTGAAAAAGAAAAGGGAAAAGGAAGATGCGTATATGTTATGTATATGAAGATATATACATTATATACAAGTCAACAAGTTAACTTTGTTAAATGACATTTTAAATAATAAGATATTAATATTAATGGATAGTGGAAGATGATATTTGAGATTAATTATATTATAATATTATTAATGTTTGGTGGAGATTAAAAGAGGGGATTGTGTGGTTTTAAGAGGTTTGTGAGATTAGTGGAGTTGTTGACTATCTTCATCTTCTTCTTTCTTGTCCAAGAGGGCCGACCACCATCACCATTAAAGGGAAAAGAGGTTTTGTTCTTTCTAACTCAAGCAATTGAAGGATTTCAAGTGATAAAGTTGGAGTTTTAAGGTTTTTTCTTCATATTTAGTAAGTTTCCAACTTGTTCCTTTGATTTCCTTTGAGAGTGCATTTATGAGTTTGTTGGATGTTTGATGTAGTTGTGTTTATGGTTGATTTTGCTATGTTTAAAGTTGTTTTGTCTTGTTAACTTTGAAATTTGGGGTTGGATTGAAGAAAAAGGGTTAAGTTTGGTGAAGAGAATAAAAGTTGTGGATTGTGTAAGTTTTGAGTTGTGAAATATGGTTATGATTGTGTATTGTTGATTGTGTTTGAGTTGTTTTGTTGTTTACATAAGTATCATGTGGTATTATGATGGAATTGGTTGAGTTTGTTTGGAGTTGAAATGGTTAATGAAAGATGATAGTTGGATGTGGCAATTTTTGTGTCGATATCAGGTTTTTGGCCGGACACCCCTGGTGGCACGGTCATGCCTTTGGGCGTGTCGATGGTATTCTTTTCAGCATTAGTGACATGAGCAGTGACACGCTCATGTTACTGAGCATGTCATAGCTACTGTGTTGGAGGAGTATTCACACATGAAGTGACACGCCCATGTCACTGAGCATGTCATAGCTACTGTGATGTTGTAGGATTGACACGAGCAGTGACACGCCCATGTCACTAAGCGTATCATAGCTACTATGTTGTTGGAGTATCTACACGTGCAGTGACACACCCATATTACTGAGCATGTCAAAGCTTCTGTGTTATGAGTTTAAGACACGGTCATGGACACGCCCGTGTTGTTAAGCGTGTCAAGTGTAGAGTTTGCCCTAGATAGTTCTTTTTCTTATTTTCTATGTGTATCACTAAGTGAGTATTTACAATCACATTTGGTTTAGGCTTTGAAGAGATTTGAGCTATCCTAATCCAAGTGTTGAGGGCTATCTTGAAAGAGGAGATTGGAATTAGTGTTTGTTGCTATTAGAGGTAAGTACAAACTTTGAATATTTATTCATATTTGCATGACATTGGGACTTAACACATTTGGTTGGAAAATGTGTTAAGTTACCTACTACATTGTTGGTGCATGAGAATAATGCTATGATTTGCATAATGTGAACTATGTGAAATATATGATGATGATTCAAAATGTATGGATAATGCAATTTGTTATGTATACACTAATGATAGTATGTGAAGCCATTGATGATGGCTATATTGATATAAACGAGATATTTGAGGCATTGTGCTAGTTGATCATGAGAAAATGAGAAAGGATTTGATAATGGAATTATGAAAGAATTGTGTGCCTAGTATGTTATTCAATTTTTAGAGTTTTGTGTTTGGTGACATGGGTAAAGAGCAACAGTCCCTTGAAGCTGGGTTGGGCTTGGTCCTTGAAGCCTAGTTGGGTGTTACATGATGTAGCAGACCCTCGAAGATGGGTTGGGCCTAGTCCTTGAAGCCTAGTTGGGATGTTACATATGAGGTAATCCTCATTGTGATTAGGATTTGCCTACGGGCTAGACACAAGGTGTCATATTGGACCAAAGCAGTAACTCGGGAATGAATGGCATATTAGATCCTTTTGGGCCTATGTTTGTGTTTATTTTTATGTGAATTATGAGTTGTGAAACAATTGAGCAATTTATCAATATATAATGTTATGTGATATGATATCCTTATGTGTTGCGCATTGGCATTACATTTGAATTATAATGCTATCAAAGTTTGTATCACTAGGCCTTTGGCTTAGTGTGATTATGATTCATCATGCATGTGATAAGGTAGATCCAGTTGTGCTAGAGAGTTCAACTAGACCGAGTCGAGTCTAGGCTTGTGATCTCTTTTGAAGAGTTGATTGTTGGACATCGAGATCAGAGATGAACTGCCAGCATGTATATATTTCATATTTTTGTACATATTGATTTTGATGTATTTAAATATATATATATATTCCGCTGCTTATTAAAAATGTTTTGGATAAACTTTTGGGTAATGAAGATATATATATATTATAACAAGAAATGTTTCATCTATTATTTTTATGATATAAACTATATGTTTTAAATTTATACAGATTTTATAAATGATGATTTTGTTGCTTAAAATGGTTGTGACATTCTTGTATCCTCCATACGTATATTACATATATGAGAGTATGTAGTGTACGTATATTGGGTATAAGGGTGTTACATTTGTTTTGGTATCAGAGCCTAGGTATGAGGTTCTCAACCTAGGAGAATTGTAAGAAAAATAAAATTTTGATTTTTAAATATAGTTTTTAAATAAGATACATGCATTGGCACTTGCAGTTTTTGATCTTTGATGTAGCAATTTATGTTGTGTTTACATATTTAGGTAGTTATGGCATCTTAGGCACGTCAGTCAGCTGAGGGCAGTGCTGAGAGTGTAGCTCCTGTTGAGGGTAGAGATAGAGCTAGAGTTGAGTTAGTTGGAGAAGTACCTGTTCCTATGCCAAAGAGACCAACAGCAGTTGATGAGATTTCACCAGCCTGGGAAAGGCATATGGTTGAGTTGTTGAGGTAGGCTCGAGTTTAGCAGCCACTGCCATCGCAGTTACAGCTGCAAGTACCATTGAGGCAATGTGATAAATTGAGAAAGTTCAGAGCTGAGGACTTTGTGGGTACTAGAGATTCTGCTGTAGCTGAGCAGTGGCTAGATAGAGTTTAGAGAGTGTTCATCCAATTGCAGGCTACTCCAGAAGAAAAGTTTGATTATGCTAGATCTCTTTTACAGAGGGATGCATATGATTGGTGGAAGATGATTCCATATGCCTTGGATGAGCCACCACCCTTGACCTACGATGATTTTCTGTGACAGTTTGAGCAGAAGTATACTCCGAGTGATTATAAAGATGCGAAGAAGATAGAGTTTTTGATTTTGAAGCAGGATACTAGGACTATGTCAGAGTATGAGATAGAGTTCACCCGATTGAGTCAGTATGCTGATGCAATCATATCGGATGAGATTGATCGGTGTCAGAGATTTGAGGAGGGGTTGAGACCCTCTATCATGTGTATTATCGCAGGCTTTCGGTATTAGGATTTTTCCTAGTTGGTTGCAGCTGCCAAGAGTGTTGAGAGAGCACAAGGTCTTGCAGCAGTTGCTAGAGATGAAGAGACCAAAGCTAGGAGACCCCAGAGTGAATGCTTTAGCTGTTATTGCTATTATATTTTCTTTATTTGGTACTTCAGTTCTTGCTTTGATTGACCCTGGATAAACTCATTCATACATTAGTGCATCTATCTTGCCTATGACTGATTTGCATTCAGAGTCCCTAGGATTTGATGTTTTGGTGACAAATCCTTTAGGGCATAGTGTTGTAGTCAGCAAGGTGCATCGTAATAGTCCGGTTGTGGTTCAAGATGAAGAGTTCCTTTGTGACTTGATTGAGATGCCTTTCAAGGAGTATGATTTAATTTTAGGCATGGATTGGTTATCTAAGTATGGGGCTATGATAAATTATCAACAAAATTGTGTTACTCTAAGAACACATGATGGTGAGAATGTGATGGTATGTAGTGAACAGAGACATCTTTCATCCATGTTTGTTTCAGCTGTTTCAGCTAGAAGGATTATTCGAAAAGGATGTGAAGCTTATCTTGCTCATGTTGTAGATACCAGAGTAGTGGGTTCCCAGCATGACAGTATACCCACAGTTGCTGAGTTTTCATATGTTTTTCCTGAGGAGTTTCCAGGGATACCCCCTAAGAGAGAGGTTGAGTTTGGTATAGATTTGTTGCCCGGTACCACTCCCATCTCTATTACTCCTTATCGTATGGCACCTACTGAGTTGAGAGAGCTGAAGGTGCAGTTACAAGAGTTGTTGGATAAAGGGTTCGTTCGCCCTAGTGTGTCTCCGTGGGGAGCATCCATTTTGTTTGTGAAGAAGAAGGATGGTGCCTTAAGATTGTGCATTGATTATAGGTAGTTAAATAAGGTGACCATCAAAAACAAATATCCATTGCCTAGGATAGATGATCTCTTTGATCAGTTGAAGGGAGCAACAATATTCTCTAAGATTGATTTGAGATCAAGTACCATCAGTTGAGAGTCAGAGATGAAGATGTACCTAAGACAGCTTTCTGTATGAGGTATGGGCATTATGAGTTTTTGATGATGCCTTTTGGACTGACGAATGCACCAGGAATATTTATGGATTTGATGAATAGGGTATTCAGACCCTATCTCGATCAATTTGTGGTGGTTTTTATTGATGATATTTTGGTGTATTCGCGTAATAAGGAAGATCATGACAAACATTTACGGATTGTATTGCAGATTTTAAGAGAGAAGCAGTTGTATGCTAAACTATCTAAATGTGAGTTTTGGCTTGATCAAGTGACTTTTCTCGGTCATGTGGTTTCAGCACAAAGTATTAGAGTGGATCAAAGTAAAGTTGAGGCTATTTTGAAATGGAGTCCACTGAAGACTGTGACAGAGGTTATAAGTTTTCTGAGTTTGGCAGGCTATTATCGACGGTTTGTGAAAGGTTTTTCTATGATAGCTACTCCACTCACCAGATTACTTCGGAAGGGAGTTAGATTCATGTGGACAGATCGATGTCAGGCGAGTTTTGAGCAGCTGAGGGAGATGTTGGCTCAGGCTCCTATCCTTACTCTGCATGTGGAAGGTAAACCATATGTGATTTATAGTGATGCTTCACATAGTGGTTTAGATTGTGTATTGATGCAGGATGGTAGAGTCATTGCTTATGCCTCTCGACAGTTGAAGCCGCATGAACTAAATTACCCTATGCATGATTTGGAGTTAGCAGCCATAGTTTTTGCTTTAAAGATTTGGTGACATTTCTTGTATGGGGAGAAATGTTTCAATTATACGGATCACAAGAGTTTGAAATACCTGGGTGTTCAGAGAGAGTTAAATCTTTGACAGAAACGGTGGTTAGAATTTATTAAAGACTATGACTGTGTAATTGATTATCATCCTGGTAAGGCAAATGTAGTTGCTGATACCTTGAGTTGGAAGTCTTTAGCAGGTTTGACTGCTTATTCACTCTTATTGCTTGTTAAGTTGAGAGCGTTGCATGCCAGATTTGAGTCTTATGATGATGGTGCATTGATGGCTCAGTTGCAATTGAGGCCGATGTTGTTGGATCAGATTAGGGAGACTCAGTTGGCAGAAGAGAAAATTCAAAAGGATGTATTGGATTGCCAAAAAGGAGAAAGTCGAGACTTTCATTTGAGAAGTGATGGCAGATTGTGGTTTAGAAATAGGTTGTGTGTTCCTAATGATGCATGATTGAAAAAGGTAATTTTGGAGGAAGCCCTTCAATTAGCTTATGCTATGCACCCTGGGAGTATCAAGATGTATCAAGATTTGAAGCAATATTATTGGTGGTAAGGTATGAAGAGGGACATAGCAAAGTTTGTATCCAGATGTCTCACTTGTCAATGAGTGAAGGCTGAACACCAAGTTCCTTCGGGATTACTTCAGCCATTATCAGTGCCGGAGTGGAAATGGGAGCGTGTAATGATGGATTTTGTGACTGGGTTGCCGTTGACTCAGAAGAAGCATGATGCCATTTAGGTGATTGTTGATTGGGTGACGAAGATAGCTCATTTTCTTCCAGTTCGAATGGATTTTTCTCTTGAGAAGTTAACTGAGATGTATATTAGTGAGATAGTGAGATTGCATGGAGTCCCAATTTCTTTAGTGTCAGATCGAGATGCTCAGTTTACTTCGAGATTTTGGAAGAGTTTGTAGGATGCTTTGGGTTCTCAGTTGCATTTTAGCACTGCTTTCCATCCTCAATTAGATGGTCAGTCAGAGAGAGTGATACAGATTTTTGGAAGACATGTTGAGAAGTTGTATCATTGATTTCACTGGGAGTTGGGATAGATTTTTACCACTGATTAAGTTTGCCTATAACAACAGTCATCAATCCAGTATTGGGATTGCTCCTTATGAGGTCTTGCATGGTAGGAGATGTAGGACGCCACTATGTTGGGATGAGGTTGGAGAACGTAAGTTGATTGGTCCCAATTTGATTAAGGAAATAGAAGAGAAAGTAAAGTTAATTCGGGATCATTTGAAAGCAGCTTCAGACCAACAGAAATCATATTCAGATTTAAAAAGAAGAGACATAGAGTTCAGTGTGGGAGATAAAGTATTTTTTAAAGTTTCTCCTTGGAAGAGAATTTTGAGATTTGGCCGTAAAGGGAAGTTGAGTCCTCGTTTCATAGGACCTTGTGAAGTACTGGAGAGAGTTGGACTAGTTGCCTATTGATTAGCTTTACCGCCTAAATTGGATAGAATTCACAATGTCTTCCATGTTTCTATTTTTCGGAGGTACAGGTCAGACCCATCTCACGTTCTGTCAGCATAATTAATTAAGGTGAGTGGAGATCTGACTTATGAGGAAGAACCAGTGGCTATTTTGGCACGTGAAGTGAAAGAGTTGAGAACCAGTGGCTTTTTTTTTAGGTTTTGCAATTAAATACGATAATAGTTGCAATCTTAAACCTACTAAATTTAACCCCACACTTAATTCAACACAACACTCAATCATAAACGCTCTTAAAATGCTCTTGACCTAATGAAAGGGTAAGAGTTTAATCAACAAGGTTCAAGCTGATGGTGTTGTGAAAAAGAAAGAAAAGGAAAAAATAAAATAAGCTCAAAATTGGCTAACTAAGGTTGGATATAAGGTTGGTCTATTTAAGCCAAAGTGGGTTCACCTAATTGCCTTAATCATCTTGATGACTAATTGCAATTTTTATGTAGTGTCAAAATGTGTAATATCCCAAAGTGTGCCCTAGGAGTTTTGATATAATTGTTGTTTTATTTGAATTAAAATGTATAGGTGTAATTGGAAAGAGAAAAGAATTTAAAAGAGAGTGTATATGTTGTATATATGGAAATATATATAACATATACACAAGTCAAATGGATGGTCAAAGGAAGAAGATATTTATTTTGTTAATTATGAAATTACTAAAAAGGGCATGTAAGTGAAAGGAAGTTAAAATAAATAGATGAGGGTATTTAAGTAATTTTCTTTTTGGAATGCTTGGTGGAGGTTTAAAGAGATGAGAAGTTTGACTTTGTCTCTTTCACTTGTTCATTTTCTTCTCTTTCCCTTTTGTTGGCCGGCCATCCAAAGAAAGAGAGCAAGAGTGAGTTTTGCTTGTTCCAAACTCAAAATTGAAGGAGTTTTCAAGAGATTAAGTTGGAAATCCAAGAAGATTCATTATTTTGGTAAGTTTCTCTTGATTTTCTAGTTTTAGTTTAAGTTGTTTATGAATTTGAGTGTTGATATTTGAAAGTAGGGTTGTGTTAATGGTAGTATGCTGGTGTGTGTTTGATTTAAATTGATTGTGGTGTTGGTTTTGAATTGAAATAAAAAGATAGGTTGATGTTGGTATTGAAAGAGTAAGAGTGTTGTTGGTTTTAGGGTTTTGAAGTGGTAAGTGATGTTTAACTTGAGTTTGATCAATTATTCCCATAGATTTTCATGTTGTTGATGTTTGTTGGAGTTGTAAGCATAGAATATTTGAATTTGGTTAGAAACAGTAGCATTTTGGATGCCACGCCCGTGGCCCTTGGTTGCCATGGCCGTGGCCATTTGTAGCCATGGCCGTGGAGGTTTGGAGCAAGGGAGGCAGAACCATTCTTTAACCCATGCCCATGGGGGTTGGGGTGGCCACGGCCGTGGGCTTTAGTTAGTGGTGTTGAGTTATAATTTGTGATCTAAAGGTCTAAGATGAGGTTATTAAGTGATAAATTGTATTGGAATTCATGTATTGTATCATTTTTGGACTAGGTTTTGGAGGAAGGTGATTTGCCCTAATTTAAGAAGTGAAGAATTGTTGGAAGAAGAAGTGTATAGATTTGTATAAGTGGTGCTTAAGGTAAGTACAAACTAAATTATTGCATACATTCATATGATGTTGAGACTTAAAATATATTTGATTGTAAATGTGTTAAGAAATCTAATGTTATGTTGGATATAATGTGAACATTGATGATGCATATGAATAAAGCTATGTTGTGCACAATGTGGATTATGTGGAATGTATGTTGGAGATTCTAAATCTATGAATAAGGTAAATTGCTATGTATATATATATCAATGATGATCATTCTTAATGGATGTTCAATGTAATTGATTGTGAGTACTTAAATGATGAATTGAGACATAATGAGATGATTAAAGCATGTTTGTCTATATGAAATATGAAATATGAAGTGTAAAAGATATGATGATATGATGAATTATATTAATGTGATTATGAGATATGAGGCCATGGTTGTTGGCTATGGTATTGCAAATGAAATATAATGGAGGCATAGTTGCCTATTTGATATTGGGAATGAAATGGAAAGAGATAAATGAAATGATGTGTGTGCCTAATATGTTGATTCAATTTTCAGAGTTATGAGTTTGGCGGCATGCCTATAAAGTACTGGATAGGTGAAAAGACCGGGTCGTAAGCCGATTCCAGTTGATAAATGTGAAATGTAAAATAGTAACAGTCTTGCCGGGTTGAGGATTTCCTCGGGTTTATCCGGGTTGAGGTCCAAGAGACTGGGTCTGTTATAGGTAACAGTCTTGCCGGGTTGAGGATCTCCTCGAGTTTAGATGGGTTGAGGTCCAAGAGACTGGGTCTGTTACACTATCCATGGATAGAGATATATATATGTATCGCCTACGGGCTTGATGATTATGATTATAGACCAAAGCAGTAACTCTGAACTTTGAATAACATATTAGTGTCTTTTGGGCCCATACGTGTCTTTGTGTCAATATAAATCATAAGTGATGAAATAATTGAATCAAATGATGAAATATAGTCTTATGAACCGTATAAAAATATCATTTGTGAATATTATATTAATTGTTGAAATGTGTGACATTGGCATTGCATAGAAGCATATTGTTATTGTAGTTTGTACCACTAAGCCGTTGGCTTAGCGCGATTGTGATTCATCGCGTAGGTGACAGGGAAGAACCGGAGAGTTCCTCTAGATCGAGTAGAGTCTAGATTTTTCAGGCATTGATAGTCGAGCTTAAAGATCAAAGACATACTGCCAAACATGTATATATTTTATGTTTTGTAAAACTTGAATTTTGATGTATATATATTTGTAAATATTTGTTACATTTTCCGCTGCTTTTAAATAAACATTTTATCTTTTGTCTTTTATAATTACTTTTAAATGATTTAAATTTGTTCATGCTTTTGTAAAGGGATGAGTCATTTGTTAAGTATATCATAGCATTTCTGTAATATCCCAATGTATGCCCTAGAAGTTTTAATACAATTGTTGTTTGATTTGAATTAAATGTATATATGTTTTTGCAAAGGAAATGATTGTGTTAATGGAATGTATATGTTGTATATATGTTAATATATATATAACATATATGTTGGTCATAAGAAAAGTCAAGAGAAGGAAAAGGTGTGGTGGAGGATTTTTGGAAATTATTATTATTATTATTATTATTATTATTATATGTGGTTAACGTGAGAAGAGGAAAAAGGAAAAAAGATATTTTCTTTCTTCTTCTTCTTCTCCTTTTGGTTCTTGTACGAGAGAGAGAGAGAGAGATAGAGAGATGTGATGATCTTCATCAAAATCTTAGGGTTTTAAGAGAATTGAAGGTAGAGATTGAAGATTTGACAAGATATTCAAGTAAGTATTCAATTCTTTGTGTTGATTCCTATTGTTTGAGTTTGGATTTGATGATAATATATGATGATGAATTGTTGAATTGTTGAGTAAGGGTTTAGTATTTTGAATTGGGGATTTGAGTAATTGGTTATAGTAATGTTTATAATGACTATTATGATGATATAATGAAGTTATATAAGTGTTAAATTGATAGGAAATTGATGAAGATAAACAATATGTTGATTAAGAGTGTTGTAATATGAATTTTGAAGTGTTTGTGTTTTCATGGATGAGATTTCGGAATTCATGATTTCTGGCCTAACACGGCCTTGTGGTTGGGCGTGTAATCGATACTGAGTTGGACGTTTGTGACACGACCATTAACACGGCCATGTTACTGAACGTGTTATAGCTACTGTGAGAAATGTAATTGACACGGCCATGAACACGCCCGTGTTGTTGGGCGTGTAAATATTTCTGTATGGCAGAATGAGTGACACGTCCGGTGACATGCCCGTGTTATTGAGCGTGTCAAAGCTTATGTATTGTTGGTTTAGGGCACGATCAGGGACACGCCCGTGTTAATGAGCGTGTCAAGTGTTGAGTTTGCCCTAGTTAATTACCATTCTTATTGTCTTATGGGTATAATTATCTTTGGATTAGGTTTTGAGGAGATTGTGTGGCATTAACTTTAATGTTGAGAATACTTGAAAGAAGAAGTGTATAGATGGATGGGAATAGCTCTTGAGGTAAGTACAAACTTACATATAAGCATTCTTTTATGTGATTTTTAGATCTTAAACATATAAGCATTAATTTACTATATGGTTAAAACAATGTGACTAATGTTATTATTTGTATAGTGTGAAAGCTATGGTGATCATTCAAAAAGGTATGTGCAATGCAACTTGTTTTGATAAATATTCTAATGATGAGTTATATTAATGCGTTTTGAGAAGTGATGAAATGTGATGTCATTATGGTTGATAATAATGATTGAAATAAAATAAATGGACATGTTGTCTATATGTTCAATGAAATGGATGATGTATACTTGAATGATGAAGTGTTGTAATGTGAATTGAAATATGATTCAAATGAGATGTGAAGCCATTGTGATTGGCTATGATAATTCAAATGAGATGTGAAGCCATTGTGATTGGCTATGATGATTCAATTGAGATGTGGGGCATGTTTGCCTAGATGATAATGAGAATTGAAAATGAAATTGATAATGAAATCATAAATGAATTGTGTGACTAATATGTTATTCATTTTCAGAGTTTTGTTGATTGGTGGCATGCCTAATAGTAACAATCTCTTGAAGTTAGGTTAGATTTGATCCTTGAAGCCAAGTTGGGTTGAAGTTTAACATGTTTTACTCCCCTTGAAGCTTGGTTGGGTCTAGTCCTTGAAGCCTAATTGAGATGTTACAACCCTTGAAGCTAGGTTGGATTGGTTCTTGAAGCCAAGTTGGGTTGATACTTAGCATGCTTTGTTCCCCTTGATGTAACACCCCTATATCCGGTACATGCACATTACAAACACCATAATGTAATATACATGCACTGAACATAGGGATGCTACGGATTTCTTTAACATTCAAAACATTTTAAATGATACCATAATCTTTCTCATTATACATTTACTTAATATGCAGCGAAATTTATAAAATAGTTACATATGTGAACACATTTAAATTCATATTTACAAATATACATATATTTACATTATACACAATACTTTACAAAACATAAAGAAGTTATACATGATTGGCAGCTTTCTCTGATCTTTAAGTCCCAAAATCAACTCTTCAATGTCTACTCTCATTCGGTCTCAAAGAGCTCTCGGGTTCAACTCTATCACCTGCGCGATTAACACTATCGCGCTAAGCCAACGGCTTAGTAATACAAAGCATTCTATCAATATGCTTTAATGCAATGCAATGCCACACATGTTATTAATAAAAACAACAACATCATAGATGGAGAGCTAACAACATACCTTTATATTTCATAACCCACACATAAAAACATATTACATTTTAACATCTTTCCATATACCTTATTAGTCAATCATTTCACTATTCATGACTCACATTAAACAAAGACAAGCATGGGCCCAAAACACACTAATATGCCATTCAATTTTCAGAGTTAATGCTTTGGTTTTGTTATCACATTTATCAATATCATAAACCCAACTAGGCTTCAAGGATTAGGTTCAACCAAGCTTCAAGGGGAACAAAGCATGCTAAGTATCAACCCAACTTGGCTTCAAGAACCAACCCAACCTAGCTTCAAGGGATGTAACATCTCAATTAGGCTTCAAGGATTCAATCCAACCTAACTTCAAGAGATTGTTACTATCATTAGGCATGCCACCAACAACAAACTCTGAAAATGGAATAACACATTAGTCACACAATTCATTTATTATTTCATTAACCATTTCAGTCTCAATTAAATCATCATCTAGGCAAACATGCCTCATTTATCGCAATTGAATCATCATAGCCAATCACAATGGCTTTATATTTCATCACAACTCAATCCACATTATAGCAATTTATATTTCATATATACAATCATTTACATCATTATATCTTTCATTGATATAAACATAACAAAGCACATTATTCATTTAAGTTAACAATGTAGTAATGCAACATTTGTACTTACCTCAATAACAATTTACACAACTCTTAACACTTCCTTGTCCAAGATCCTTTTACCTTTTAGATCAAAGATCAATCACTTTCTTCAAGACCTAATCCAAAAATAATCACATATACTTGCTTAGGGATATACAAAAGATAATCCAATTAAAAGTAAACTAGGGCAATCCTAAACTTGACACGCTAAGCTACACGGGCGTGTCCCTGACCGTGCCCTAACTCCACAACACAGAAGCATTTACACGCTCAACAACACGGGCGTGTTCCTGGGCGTGTAATACCTTCTGCTTCTCAAACATAACAACACGCCCAACATCATGAACGTGCTCCTGGCCGTGTAAAATCTCAAATCTCACAGTAGCTATGACACGCTCAATAACACGAGCGTGTTACTGGTCGTGTCAAACCTACTGCCTCCAACATAATTGACACGCCTAAAAACCCTGGACGTGCTCATGGGCGTGTCCGGCCACAAATCAAGATTCCGGTCAAAACAACCAAACACTCAACAACACACTTCTATTCATTAACATACTCTTCAAACAATCTTAACAAAACATACTCAAAACTCATCTCAAACTTGCAACACACCAAAACAAGCCAAAACACACATCAAACACCAAACACAAAATCATCTCAAAACCCTCACCACATATACAACATCATCTCTTCCAACCACTTACTCTTTTCTTCAATCCATACTCAAAATCCATCATCAAATCATACAAACACTCATAAACATATCAACATCAACCAACACACTCTTAAAAGTCTATCAAACTCAAATACCATTCCAAATAAGCAAAAAGATCAAAAGAGAACTTACCAAAGTTATAAAACTTCTTGAATCATCACTTGATCACTTAAATCTTCTTTCAATTTGAGCTTAACACATCAAGATCTTCTCTTTGTCTCTTGCTTTCCTTTGTCTATGGAGGAGCCGGCTAACATCAAGGAAAAAGAAGAAGAAAACATGAAGAAGTAAAGTCAAATCTTCTTTAAATCTCCACCAAGTGTTTCATAAAGAGCAATTACCAAAACACCCTTTAACCATTTGTTTTAGCTTTCTTCTTTACCAAATGCCCTTTTAAGTCTTTTCACCATTCTCAAATAAAAATTTCTTCTTCCCTTGACCACTCTTTTGACTTACATATATGTTTTATATATATCATATAGACAACATATACACTTCTCTCTATACACTCTTTCCTTTAACAATAACACATATACATTCTTTTCTCAATTTCTTTTCTTATCAACATAACATATACACATAATTCAAACAAACAACAATAATATTCCAAACTTCTAGGGCATACATTGGGATATTACAATTCTCTCCCTCTAAAAAGAAATTTCATCCTCGAAATTACCTGATATCAAGTCTGAAACAATTGAGGATACTGATCTCGCATGGTTTGCTCACTTTCCCAAGTTGCCTCTTCTTTTGTATGATTCTTCCACAAAATTTTCACAAGTGGCACTTTCTTATTCCTCAACTCTTTCGCTTCACGTGACAAAACAGCAATTGGTTCTTCTTCAAATGTCAAATCTGGACTCACTTCTATAGATTCAATTTGCAAAACATGGGATGGATCCGACCTGTACCTTGTCAACATAGAATCATGGAAAACATTATGGATCCTGTTCAACTCAGGTGGCAAAGCAAGCCGATAAGCAACTGGCCCAACTCTCTCCAAAACTTCATACGGTCCAATGAAACGAGGACTCAGCTTCCCTTTCCGACCAAACCTCAAGATCTTTTTCCAAGGAGACACTTTTAAAAATACCTTATCTCCAACATCAAACTCTATGTCTCTCCTTTTCAGATATGCATAAGACTTCTGTCGGTCTGAAGCTGCTTTCAACCTATCTCGAATCACTTTCACTTTCTCTTCTGTTTCTTTAATTAAATCAGGCCCAATCAACTTACCATCTCCAAGTTCACTCCAACATAGAGGTGTCCTACACTGTCTACCATATAATGCTTCAAATGGTGCCATACCAATGCTGGATTGATAACTGTTGTTGTAAGCAAATTCCACAAATGGTAAGAATCAATCCCAACCTCCAGAGAAATCAATGACACAACTTCTCAACATGTCCTCGATAATCTGTATCACTCTCTCTGACTGTCCATCTGTCTGTGGATGAAAAGCAGTACTGAAGTGTAATCGAGAACCCAAAGCACCATGTAAACTCTTCCAAAACCTTGAAGTAAACCGAGGATCTCGATCGGACACTACAGAAATTGGGATACCATGCAACTTCACAATCTCATGGATATACATCTCCGCTAACCTCTCCAAAGAGTAATCCATCCGAACCGGAAGAAAATGAGCTGTCTTAGTCAATCTATCAACAATCACCCAAATAGCATCATGTTTCTTTTGTGTCAATGGCAAACCAGACACAAAATCCATTGTCACTCTTTCCCACTTCCATTCAAGCATTGATAACGGTTGAAGCAACCCAGTTGGAACTTGATGCTCTGCTTTTACCTTCTGACAGGTGAGACATTTGGATACAAATTCCGCAATGTCTCTCTTCATACCAGACCACCAGTAATACTGTCTCAAATCATGATACATCTTTGTATTACCCGGATGCATAGCAAATACTGATTGATGTGCTTCCTTTAAAATAATCTTTCTCAATTTAGCATCATCAGGTACACACATTCTGTTCTTAAACCAAAGACTCCCATCACCTCTTACAATAAAATCTCGACTCTTTCCATTCTGACAATCTGAAACAATCTTTTGAATCTTTGCATCAGCCAATTGAGCCTCTTTAATCTGATCCAACAATACTGGTTTCAATTGCAATTGTGCCAACAATGCACCATCATCACAAGATACAAATCTAGCATGCAACGCTTGCAACTCAACAAGCAACGAAAATGAATAAACAGTCAAACCTGCTAAAGACTTCTGACTCAAGGCATCAGCAACCACATTTGCTTTGCCAGGATGATAATCAATCAAACAGTCATAGTCTTTAATCAACTCCAACCATCTCCTCTGTCGAAGATTGAGCTCTCTGAACACCCAAATATTTTAAACTCTTATGGTCTGTATAGATAAAACATTTCTCCCCATACAAATAGTGTCGCCAAATCTTCAATGCAAACACAATGGCTGCCAGCTCTAAATCATGGGTCGGATAATTAAGCTCATGCGGTTTCAACTGTTGAGAAGCATAAGCTATCACTTTACCTTCTTGCATCAGCACACAACCCAAACCACTATGTGAAGCATCACTGTATATCACATATGGTTTATCCTCCACAGGTAAACTCAAAACAGGCGCTTGAGTCAACATCTCTCTCAACTGCTTAAAGCTAGACTGACATTGATCTATCCACACAAATCTAACTCCCTTTTGATGTAATCTGGTAAGTGGAGTAGCTATCAAGGAAAATCCTTTCACAAACCATCTGTAATAGCCTGCCAAACCTAGAAAACTTCTAACTTCAGTCACAGACTTTGGTGGACTCCAATTCAAAATAGCTTCAACTTTACTCGGATCAACTCTAATACCCTCTGCTGAAACTATATGACCGAGAAAAGTTACTTGGTCAAGCCAAAACTCACACTTCGACAGTTTAGCAAAGAATTGCTTCTCTCTCAAGATTTGCAACACAATCCGCAGATGCTTGTCATGTTCCTCCTCATTACGCGAATACACCAAAATATCATCGATAAAGACCACTACAAACTGATCCAAATAGGGCCTAAACACCCTATTTATCAAGTCCATAAAAACTACAGGTGCATTCGTCAAACCAAAAGGCATAACTAGAAACTCATAATGCCCATACCTGGTCCAAAAGGCGGTCTTAGAAACATCTTCAGCTCTGACTCTTAACTGATGGTATCCTGATCTCAGATCAATTTTAGAAAACACTGCTGCACCCTTCAATTGATCAAAGAGATCATCAATTCTAGGCAAAGGATATTTATTCTTAATAGTAACCTTGTTCAATTGCCTATAATCGATACACAATCTCATAGCACCATCCTTCTTCATTACAAACAGAATAGGAGCTCCCCATGGTGAAACACTAGGGCAAACAAACCCTTTATCCAGCAACTCCTGCAACTGCACCTTCAATTCTCTCAGTTTAGCAGGTGCCATTCTGTAAGGAGTAATAGAGATAGGAGTGGTACCAGGAAATAATTCAATACCGAACTCCACCTCTCTCTCAGGAGGCAACCCTGCAATTCCTCTGGAAACACATCTGGATACTCTGCAACTGTAGGTATACTATCAATTTGAGAACTCCTTACTCTAGTATCCACCACATGAGCAAGATAAGCATCACACCCTTTTCTAATCAATCTCCTAGCTGCAACAGCTGAAACAAACAAGGATGCTAGCTGTCCCTGCTCACTAGATACTAACACCTCTCTACCATCGCTGGTTCTCAAGGTAACAAATTTCTTTTTACAATCTACCATAGCTCCATGTCTAGATAGCCAGTCCATGCCTAGGATCACATCATATTCCTTAAAAGGCATTTCAATCAAATCCCCAAGGAACTCTTCACCTTGTACCACTACTGCACTATTCTGGTGCACCCTGCTAACAATCACACTATGCCCTAAAGGATTTGTCACTAATACATCAAATCCTAGGGATTCAGCATGCACATCAGACACAGGCAAAATAGATGCACTAATATATGAATGTGTGGATCCAGGATCAATCAAAGCAAGTACTAAAGTATCAAATAAAGAAAAAGTACCAGTTATGACTGCCGAAGCATCTGGTTGCTTCTGCATCACATAAATCCTCTGAGAAGATCCAGCCTCCTCTGGTCTACTCTCCCTGGATGTAGAACCTCCTCTAGAACTGAACCCAGATTTTCCTCCTCTGCTGAAACCTCTGCCTCCTCGACCTCCCCTCACACTAGGTCGGGAAAGTGCAGAATCAACTGACATCTGCTCTTGCCTCTCAGGACAATCTCTCACAAAGTGATCAGGTGATCCACATCTGAAGCACACCCCTACAACACCAGTCTTCCAACAAGGACCACCATGTGGCCTACCACAATGAATGCAGATGGGTAGGGTGGATCTCTGAATCATTGGGGTCGGAGCACTCACCACTGAAACTGTAGGTCTAAATCTCTGTCTCTGAAATTGTACTGACCTACCAGCTGGCCTCTGACTCCTACTAACCCGAGGAACAAAACTTCCTTTACCTCTTTTAACAGATGAAGACCCTGCCTCAAACTGGGGTCTTCTAACCCTGATCTCTTCCTCTGAAGCAGCTGCAATAACTTGAGCTCTCTCCACACTCCGAGCTGCTGCCACAAGATGGGAAAAATCATGATATCTAGATCCAGCCACCAAACACATGATAGAGGGCCTCAATCCCTCTTCAAATCTCCTGCATCTATCTATCTCATCAGATATAATACCCCCAGCATACTGGCTCAACCGGATAAACTCAACTTCATATTCTGTTATAGTCCGGCTGTCTTGCTTCAAACTCAAAAACTCCATCTTCTTCATGTCCTTATACTCCCTCGGAGTATACTTCAATTCAAACTCTCTTAGAAAATCAGCATAAGACAATGTTGGTGGATCATCCATAGCATGGGGCACTGTCTTCCACCAATCGTATGCATCCTTCTGCAGCAATGATCTTGCATAATCAAATTTTTCCTCTGAAGTGGCTTGCAACTGAATGAAGATTCTCTGTACTTTATCAAGCCACTGCTTCGCTACAGCTGGATCAACAGTACCAAGGAAATCCTCTGCTCCATACTTCCTTAGTTTGTCATAATGCCTCACTGATACCCAAGGCTGTGGGGGTGGTGGCTGTGGTTGCACTGGTGCTTGCCTCAAAGCCTCTACCACATGTCTAAGCCAAGCTGGCGGAACCTCCTCACCAACTGGTCTCCCCGACACCGAAGCAGGTGCCTCCCCAGCACTATCAACTCTAGCTCTATCCTCCGGAGCTATACTCTCAGCACTACCCTCGACTGACTGGCGTAAGTGAGAATCCATCACAACCTATATCTGCAAACACAGCAGATTACATCTTATTAAAGATCAGAGACTGCCAATCCCAAACATGTATGTTACTCAAAAACTCACTTTTTAAATAAAAATGTTCTTTTTCTTACATTTTACCTAGGTTGAGAATCTCAAACCTAGGCTCTGATACCAAAACAATTGTAACACCCCTATATCCGATACATGCACATTACAAACACCATAATGTAATATACATGCACTGAACATAGGGATGCTACGGATTTCTTTAACATTCAAAACATTTTAAATGATACCATAATCTTTCTCATTATACATTTACTTAATACGCAGCGAAATTTATAAAATAGTTACATATGTGAACACATTTAAATTCATATTTACAAATATACATATATTTACATTATACACAATACTTTACAAAACATAAAGAAGTTATACATGATTGGCAGCTTTCTCTGATCTTTAAGTCCCAAAATCAACTCTTCAATGTCTACTCTCATTTGGTCTCTAAGAGCTCTCGGGTTCAACTCTATCACCTGCGCGATTAACACTATCACGCTAAGCCAACGGCTTAGTAATACAAAGCATTCTATCAATATGCTTTAATGCAATGCAATGCCACACATGTTATTAATAAAAACAACAACATCATAGATGGAGAGCTAACAACATACCTTTATATTTCATAACCCACACATATAAAAACATATTACATTTTAACATCTTTCCATATACCTTATTAGTCAATCATTTCACTATTCATGACTCACATTAAACAAAGACAAGCATGGGCCCAAAACACACTAATATGCCATTCAATTTTCAGAGTTAATACTTTGGTTTTGTTATCACATTTATCAATATCATAAACCCAACTAGGCTTCAAGGATTAGGTTCAACCAAGCTTCAAGGGGAACAAAGCATGCTAAGTATCAACCCAACTTGGCTTCAAGAACCAACCTAACCTAGCTTCAAGGGATGTAACATCTCAATTAGGCTTCAAGGATTCAATCCAACCTAACTTCAAGAGATTGTTACTATCATTAGGCATGCCACCAACAACAAACTCTGAAAATGGAATAACACATTAGTTACACAATTCATTTATTATTTCATTAACCATTTCAGTCTCAATTAAATCATCATCTAGGCAAACATGCCTCATTTATCACAATTGAATCATCATAGCCAATCACAATGTCTTTATATTTCATCACAACTCAATCCACATTATAGCAATTTATATTTCATATATACAATCATTTACATCATTATATCTTTCATTGATATAAACATAACAAAGCACATTATTCATTTAAGTTAACAATGTAGTAATGCAACATTTGTACTTACCTCAATAACAATTTACAC
This sequence comes from Garcia nutans, assembly GCA_947685225.1. Taxonomy (NCBI): domain Eukaryota; kingdom Viridiplantae; phylum Streptophyta; class Magnoliopsida; order Malpighiales; family Euphorbiaceae; genus Garcia; species Garcia nutans. The sequence continues at coordinate 17,510,001 of CANTUV010000012.1, read as the reverse complement.
AACTCTTAACACTTCCTTGTCCAAGATCCTTTTACCTTTTAGATCAAAGATCAATCACTTTCTTCAAGACCTAATCCAAAAATAATCACATATACTTGCTTAGGGATATACAAAAGATAATCCAATTAAAAGTAAACTAGGGCAACCCTAAACTTGACACGCTAAGCTACACGGGCGTGTCCCTGACCGTGCCCTAACTCCACAACACAGAAGCATTTACACGCTCAACAACACGGGCGTGTTCCTGGGCGTGTAATACCTTCTGCTTCTCAAACATAACAACACGCCCAACATCATGAATGTGCTCCTGGCCGTGTAAAATCTCAAATCTCATAGTAGCTATGACACGCTCAATAACACAAGCGTGTTACTGGTCATGTCAAACCTACTGCCTCCAACATAATTGACACGCCTAAAAACCCTGGACGTGCTCATGGGCGTGTCCGGCCACAAATCAAGATTCCGGTCAAAACAACCAAACACTCAACAACACACTTCTATTCATTAACATCCTCTTCAAACAATCTTAACAAAACATACTCAAAACTCATCTCAAACTTGCAACACACCAAAACAAGCCAAAACACACATCAAACACAAAACACAAAATCATCTCAAAACCCTCACCACATATACAACATCATCTCTTCCAACCACTTACTCTTTTCTTCAATCCATACTCAAAATCCATCATCAAATCATACAAACACTCATAAACATATCAACATCAACCAACACACTCTTAAAAGTCTATCAAACTCAAATACCATTCCAAATAAGTAAAAAGATCAAAAGAGAGCTTACCAAAGTTATAAAACTTCTTGAATCATCACTTGATCACTTAAATCTTCTTTCAATTTGAGCTTAACACATCAAGATCTTCTCTTTGTCTCTTGCTTTCCTTTGTCTATGGAGGAGCCGACTAACATCAATGAAAAAGAAGAAGAAAACATGAAGAAGTAAAGTCAAATCTTCTTTAAATCTCCACCAAGTGTTTCATAAAGAGCAATTACCAAAACACCCTTTAACCATTTGTTTTAGCTTTCTTCTTTACCAAATGCCCTTTTAAGTCTTTTCACCATTCTCAAATAAAAATATCTTCTTCACTTGACCACTCTTTTGACTTACATATATGTTATATATATATCATATAAACAACATATACACTTCTCTCTATACACTATTTCCTTTAACAATAACACATATACATTCTTTTCTCTATTTCTTTTCTTATCAACATAACATATACACATAATTCAAACAAACAACAATAATATTCCAAACTTCTAGGGCATACATTGGGATATTACACTTGAAGCTTGGTTGAACCTAATCCTTGAAGCCTAGTTGGGATAATGATAAATGAGAAAATTTAACCAAAACATTAACTCTGAAAGTTGAATGGCATATTAGTGTCTTGTGGGCCCATGTATGTCTTTGTTTTAATGTGAATTATGGAATGAAATATAATATTATATGATATATGATGATAATCATGGAATGAGATGTATACAATACATAAGTAAATGATTGAAAGTGAATATGGCTTGAGAAGCTATGTTGAATGATGAGTTTATGAAAACATAGTATGTTATGTATTGTGTGTATTGAAATATTGATTGTGAGTATTAGTGATGGATTGTGATTGGTGATAATGTTATGTATAAATGTACATAATATATGAAATTAGCCGAGATATATGGAAGGTGCAATTAAAAAGGAAAAACATGATAAGAACTAATGGTACATTGAATTGATATATCATTATATGTTAGAATTTCTATAATGTATGTTTATATTTTATATTTGTACTACTAAGCTTTTGGGCTTAGCGCGGATGTGTACTCGCGCAGGTAGCTTGGTGGAAGATATGAAGTCTTTCGTTATGCCACGAGAAGAGTAACAATTTGTTGAGACCAACTAGAGGGTAATGCATACATGTATAACTTTTAATTATGATGTATTTCTGACGAGAGAATATTTATATGTATAAATGAAGTTTCGATAAAGATAATGATTTTGTAAATGTTATTTAAATTAACGTATTATGGTTTGAACTCTGTTACAGGTTTTTAAAAGGTAACGAAAAGTGACATCCTTTGTACTTTATATACTTACTGTATGTATACTAGGTATATGTATAGTACTTATATAGGGTATCGGGGTGTTACAATTTCTATATTCAGTATACGTATATTACGATCGTATTAGCATGCTGTGTACGTATACGGGGTATAGGGGTGTTACAAAATGCATTTCAAAGCAAGTTCTAGCAACTCATGAATCAAAGATGTTCAACCACAAAAAGAATAATAAGTTGATGGCTCAATTTCTCACTAGGTTAAAGGCAATGCAAGGAAAAACAAACAAAATTGACAATAAGCACCAATTCTACTTAATTCTCAAATTCATGCTTCAAAATTTCAAAGGTCATCTATCAAGAATTTTATAACAATTGAACTTTCTAAAATTCATTTATTCAAGGAAAAACATTACTAAACTTAAAAAGTAAAAACAGAAAATGCACCCCACACTTAAATATTCACATTGTCCTTAATGTGAGCATGCATCAACTAAAAGAGAGAAGTTTAGATGAAACATGATTTCCATCATTCCCATATGTGATATGTAGGGCTTCTTCCACCCATAATGCAATTGTAGCCCATGTGTAAGAGGATGAACAACATGCAACTTTGAAATGTGCCCAATGTATTGAAAAGCCTAGGTAGCATCCATGGAAGAGCAATTGTCCAAAAAGAAGGAGGGTTGTCTTAGCTTGATCCTCTAATGCTATAGGGACGTGGTAAGAACTCTTTTTAGTCTGCAACATGGTTATATATGGTTTTTGCTCATTCTCACCACTGAGAGTGGGAGAGATGATAATTTGCTGCATACTGTACTCCCCAACCAAAACATCTTTCGAAATTCTTGGGGTCTTTTTAAGTTCAACCAAGTTTGGTTGAATCACTTCTTCATCCTCTTTAGCAATTTGAAGCTCCCTCTCAACAATCTCATCATTTAATAATAACATGCTCTCCTCAATTTCTAAATTAGAAAAATTAGGCTCTACTTCTAAGTTCAATTCCACCTCCAGCTTATCTACACTATCTTTACTATAGGGCATGTCATAAAGTTTAGAAAGTTGCATACCTTGATTCTCTTCCTTCAGCCTACTTCGGAATGGAATTGGGAGCATATAAGGATTTGGAGGTTCATGCAATTTTTTCGATGTTGATGCTTCCAAATTCTCCTTCTCCTTTGACTGAATTAACTCCTCTATGTTTGGTTGTATCTCCTCGCCGTTTTCTTCTTAATTAGTACTTGCATCAAAGAAATCACAAAATTTGTTACATATTACCTGTTCACTCCTCAAATTTGTGATCACCTTGACTTGCTCCAATTGGCCAGGAAATTCCTTTTTTTGGTGTGCTGGGAGTTGATGTGCCAGTTGCCCAACTTGCATTTCCACCCTCTTCAATGATTTCTCCAAAGAATCAAACCTCTCATTGATCCCTTCTTGATTTTGTGTGCTAATTTGAAGGTAAGCATTCAAATCATCTTCCACTGTGGATTTCTTGCATTGATTCTGATTTTATGCTCTAATTTGAATGAAGGCATTCAAACTATCTTCCAAAGTGGGTTCCTTAAGTTGATCTCAATTTTGTGCGCTAGTTTGAATGAAGGCATTCAAAGTATCCTCCAATGAGGGTTTCTTAAGGTGATCTTGATTTGAATTTCTTTCTTGAGAGTAATAACTTCTTTGGTAAGGTTGAAAACAATTTTGAGGTGGAATGTGTTGCTGATTTTCCCAAGAAAAATTTGGGTGGCTTCCCCAGCCTGAATTATAAGGATTGGAATATTGGTTGTTTCTACCCATTCGCTGGAAACCTTGGTAGTCATATTCTTCCTCTTGCCATTCTTGGTATCGTTTGAAACCAAATGAGCATGTATTTGAACTATGTCCTGCATTGCCACATGCTGCACATATCTCTTGGGGTGGCATAGGTGCTCTTCCTCTTGCATTTAGCACCTTAAGTTGATTTGTCAATTCTGCTAATTGCCATGCCATTTCAGAATCATCGTTCCTATCATAAACTCCCTCGTGCCTTGAAAACTGCATCTTTACAAAAGGCACTTAGCAACTTAAAGGAAAAAAACAAATAATTAAATTGAAAGAAAATCAAACAAAACAAACAAACAATTCAAAGAAAACAAACAAACAATTAAATAAAAAAAAATTCAAACTATCACTACTTAAACAGCCTTCCCTGACAACGGCGCCAAAAACTTGTTGCGCTATAATTAAGTACTACTACAAGCGTCACTCACAAGTATACAAATTATAGTAAAGGTGATTGCCCCAAGGTCATCTCATAAGGAAGATGAAGTTCGTAATAGCTTGATTGATAACTAATTTGAAAATGAGAGTTTGTTGTTTGGAATGGTGCAAGAGTAATTTAAACCTAAGAGTAATGAGTGTAAGGGTTAATGTGTGTGATGCTTGTACAAGATCAAATTGATTCTTGGGAAGGTGCCTAGGGTTATAGGTCCATTCAATCAAAGCTCAATTCTCATATTATCCATTAACTTAACCTTGTAATGAATTTGTTTCTTAAGTTTAATTAGTCAATTACCAATTCATTAGTTTTCACATTCATGAATCAACAATAACCAATTATTTTACATTTGCAAATTAATGAACCCTAGAACTTATATTTCTAATTCATTCTTAGGGTAGTTGATTGCATAATTCCTCAAATTTCACCTCTCGGTCCTTCATTCAATATCTAGAGATCAATAGGTAGCTAATCTATCAACCTAGCATACAATCCAATGCAATCAACCAAAAACAAGGTACATCAATGGAAATTTCAAATCAAAGCATTCAATCAAATATACTACAAACCCTAGGCATTGGTATTTAGCTCAACATCATCAATTTAAAACATTCATTCAACTCGATATAAATCAAATTCAAATTTTTCATTGCAATATCAATTCTCTTAATACAAAAAAAAAACAATATTGAAATGAATTAAAAGAGAGAATAGAAAAACCCCTTGTAGATGCCAAGAGTAGGATTACTAGTCTTCCTCCTAGCTCCACTTTGATGTATGATGAAGAACTCAGCCCTCTTCAATGGATGATTCTCCTTTGCAACGTGGAATGGAGCTTTCTCAAGTCACCAATCCTTCAATTGATTATGCCTTTGAGAGAATGAATGGAGCTTTCTCAAGTCACCAATCCTTCAATGAAGCTTCTTTAACCTTTAAGAGCTTGTTAACCCACTTTATCCCAAAGAATCTCAAAGATCTTATCAATGGAAGATGGAGAAGATGGAGAGGATAGAAATGGAGGATGAAGATGAAGGGACAAGGAGAGTTTCACTCTCCTCTACCCAAATCGTGTATCCCCCTTATTTTCTTTGTTTTTCTCTTTTTCTCTTTTCTTTTCCTCCCAAAAACCCTAGGCCTTCTCCCCCCCGACCTCCTTTTTCGTGCAAAAGAATTCCAATATATATTAACGGTGACACGACCAAGCTTGCTTTGGCTTGGCCATGTCTCTCATTTTTCTTTGGGACACAGCCAAGCTTGCTGGTCGTGTCCTTCACTGCCTTCTTTCTTTCTTTCTTTTCTTTATTTATTTAGTCTCAAGGGGTGACACGACCAAGCTCCTGGCCGTGTCATGTGACATGGCCAGTGGCTTGTCCATGTCATGTGGGTGTGTCCTCTTCTGTTTCTTTTCTTTGGTCCTTGCTTGGTTTGAGCTTGGGATGGGACACGGCCAAGCTCCTGGCCGTGTCACTTGAGTGTGTCAAGTTCTGCTTCTTCATTTTTGCTCTTTTTTTGCTTTGGTTTCTTTGTTTTGCTCCTTGGATGAGACACGGCCAGTGGCTTGGCCGTGTCTTCTGGCCGTGTCAAGCTCTGCCTTCATTTTATTTGAGGTGACACGCCAAAACTTGATTTGGCTTGGCCATGTCTTGCTTGATTCATGCACTTTCTTCATTATTTTGATCTTCCAAGGGAGTTTTTGCACTTAAACCTAAAACAAACACTTCAAACAAACTTTAAACAAAAATCAAATGAAACATTAACTAAAAACACATAAAATCACACTAAAAACAAGTGCAAAAATGATCTAAATAATTAGCTTTACCGCCTGAATTGGATAGAATTCACAATGTCTTCCATGTTTCTATGCTTCGAAGGTATAGGTCAAACCCATCTCACATTCTGTCAGTAGAATTAATTGAGGTGAGTGGAGATCTAACTTATGAGGAAGAACCAGTGGCTATTTTGGCACGTGAAGTGAAGGAGTTGAGAAACATGAAAGTGCCACTTGTGAAAGTTCTTTGGAAGAATCATGCTACTGAAGAGGCACCATGGAAGAGTGAGCAGATGATGCGGGATCAGTATCCCCAGTTGTTCCAGACTTGAGAGCAGGTAATTTCGAGGATGAAATTTATTTGTAGAGGGGGAGAATTGTAATATCCCATATAATACCCCAAAATTTTGGAAATACTAATTGTTAAAAAATTAATTAAATGATTAGTGTATATATTTAATTAAGTGAAAAAGAAAAGAGAAAAGGAAGATGTGTATATGTTATGTATATGAAGATATATACATTATATACAAGTCAACAAGTTAACTTAGTCATATGACATTTTAATTAATAAGATATTAATATTATCGAATAGTGGAAGAGGATATTTGAGATTAATTATATTATAATATTATTAATGCTTGGTGGAGATTAAAAGAGGGGACTATGTGGTTTTAAGAGGTTTGTGAGATTTGTGGAGTTGTTAACTATTTTCATCTTCTTCTTGCTTCCTCCCGTTCCCTATGACTAGCACTAGATTCTTCTTCAATAATTGGATCCTTTTCATATTTACTCTATTGATGTTCACTAACATCCCACTCATCAAGCTCACATTAGGGAATTATGTATCTAATATAGGTCATGGTGCACATGTGAGAGTAGATCAATTCTCTTGTTTAATTTCTTAAACCTCTTAGCAGCAACTTTCCTAGAGTGAGAGTATTACTTTTGATGTGAGTGTTGAGGATGAGCCACTCTCTTTTGATTGAGAGGTTTTCCTATGCAAGTGGACTTGAACTTGGACATTTTATCTCTTTCTTCTCCTTTAACAATGTTGTACCTAGGTCTCTTCCTTTCTCTCTCAACTACTCCTTTGCTCCTAAACAAATATTTATAAGTGTTCCCCTCTTTTTTAACATATCCAACATGCTCTATGTATGCTAAAGTGATGGCTTTTGAAGTTGGATCAAGAAGATTTCTAAGGGGGTTGCAAAGTTGAGTGCATCAAGTGCACCACAATGCCTTGCTACTTCAATGACTAGAAAAGAGAGAAAAAAAGGTGCAAGATTCATTAGTGGCGCAGTGAAGAAAGGTGTAGACCCCTAAATCAGGTTCTAAAATAAATTCGGTCCCAATAAAAAAAGCTCAAAAATCCAAAAATTAGTGGGTAGGCCAATCTATAGCTCCATAGCGAATTAGCCATCGCTCATGACCAATTTGTCATAAGCCATGGCCAATTTGTTCAGACCCACTATCTTAATTTTCTCTAAAATGCATAGGTTTCCTAAGACTCCTAGCTAAATCAGGCTTTTATTACCTAATTAGCCCTAAATACTTCTTATATAAAGGCACTAAAGTTAATAACAAGGGGAACAAGGGAGAAAGATTAAAAAACACACAAAAGAGAGGAAAAGAAAGAAACAATAAGAGAGACAAAAAATAAATCTAAGATCATTGACTAAACTAGAGCCTTGATTACTTAAATCCAATTAGAATGATTCAAACTGAAGAAAATGTGGGATTCAACTAGCAAGGCTTAGTTCAGTATTTAATATCTGGTGGAGCCAATGATGTAGGTATGAATTCATAAATTCATTATATTCTTTTGGATCAATTGATGAGTTTTATATGTTCGATTTATTCCTTTGAAATTTTGTTTTGATATTAATCAATATGGCAATTAAGGTACACTAATAGCATGGTGTTAAATATGGTGTTTGCTAATTTTGTGTTTAGCTTGCACTTTTATTTATAGTTTCCTTAACAAATAATTTAAAAGAGTTTTATCTTTATAATTTTTAAATGGTAAGATGGCATTTAGCTTTGTGTTGTCTTGTTTGTTGCTCTATTATATTTAGTGTTTATGTGTTATTTCTTTGTAATTTTTTGTGAGCCCTTTTTATAATTGAGATATTGATGTCTTGTTTTAGCTTTTAATACTTATCTATTTTAATTTGAGGGAAGATGTAAAAGGCATGTTTCCATTTATGGGTGCCTTATTTATTTAGTTTATTTTATTTAATCTATTTCAAGGTTATTGGGACATTTTTAAGGGTATGTTCCCACTTTATATGGGTGCCAATTTTTATGGACATTGGATTTGTAAGGGTACGTTTCCATCTTGTATGGGTGCCTATTTTTATTGTTTGATTATTATATTTATGATATGGTATTTATTTTCATTTTCATTTAATTGTTTGTAATATGGATAATGTTATGATGTGAAAATTTAATAATATTTAGACTTGAAAAGGAGCTTGGTCCCAATGAACCATGCATTATGTATGTGCTAGGCTATTTCTCACCTCCCCTATGATACCCAACTTTCTGAACCTATTAGGGGTTGGAAATTCCTTAGTAATTGAGTCATCCTCCCCTTCTATTTTCTTCCTTACCTATCTAGGTGGTGAATCCTATTCTTCAAATTTAGGCCTGTATTCTTTAAGGCCCAGAGCCTAACAGTGCCACAGTCGCAATAACTATTCCAACAGGAGTTGGGGCAAAAATTCTCGCTCACAGTGGTGACTCCACTAGGGATAAGAGAAGTTGATTTTGTTGGTCTTTATATTATATTTTTTTTTCTTGTTATAATATTATTCATTTCATCACATAGAATTGCATTATGCATGTGTGAGTTATAATGCCCTGTGGAACTCATGTTATGTGTGTGTAAGTAGTACCATAGTTTCATTCAAAGTATGAAGATCGAGTATTGTATAGCCACTCACAACTTTATACCTTTTAGTATATATTTCTTATGAGAACCTAAGCCTTTAACACCAAAGGCTAAAGCCCATGTATTTATCCTAGTAACTTTTCTTAGGTTCACCATAAATGTTTGTTGTTTAACCGCGATTAACATAGCTTAGCTTGAGTTAGGGCCTATTTAGTTTGTCTTCTCATAATATGACCTAATTATGGTGTGAGTCCAAAATTATTTTATGGCTCAAAAATTATTATTTTAATCCCAAAAGGCCAAAGTTATTTTCAAATTTTTCAAGATAGATTTTGGCCATAAAATCCTTTTTAAAGATCGGTTAAAAATTATTTTCTACCTCATGGCTCTAGCACAAAGTCCAAAATTAATTTTTGAAATAAACTTTTTGGAATAGGCTTTGAAATATTTCAATGAAGGGCTCATAACTATTTTTTCCATTATAGCCCAAATTATGCTTCAATTAGGCTTTGAAATTAAAAGCTTTTCTTGAAATGGGCTTTCAATTAGTTAGGTCAATTATGGAATATTAAAATCAATTGTGGGCCTTATTTATACCAAGACATGTTAGTTGTGGGCTTGTTTGTGGCATGGATCATTAGTTATTTTTCCAAATAAGAAGTCTATTTATGATAAACCGTTTAATTTAGTTTTAGTCCAAAATATAGCAGAAATGCTGTTAAAATTTTTTAGTGGATCTAAAGGATTAATGCTTAATTAGTGAAAGTTATCATAGACTAACTTTTGTATTTGAAAATATAACTATTGGTTAGTCTATCTGAGTGATTCTTTTTAAAAAAAATATCCCATGTTGATGTTAGTGTATGTGCCCTAGGCCATTTATTTGGATCTTTATGTTATACATTCATTATTAATAAATGAGGTTTTATTATCATTATTGTTTGTTTGCATGTTACACAATTTTGATATTTGTCCCTGGTTTATTATTGTTATAGAGATAAAAATAATAATAATAATTATTAACCAGTATGAACATTGATTTGATAATCATCAGATGGTTATGTGTATAGTGATACAAATCAATTTCATAGATACTTGTTAGAGAACAATGTATTGGATAGACCCATCATGAGATTACTACATGGGTTGGTGTCATAAGTAAATCTCATGATAGTTATGTATTAATTCTTTGACTTGAGATTGTCATAGTTTCCAATATAAGGACTATTATATTTTGACATGATCAAACATTATCCGTAACTGGATAGTAATAAAGGTTATGATCATATATGAGAGAAATTATGTAGAGGATAATGAACAATCAAGATAGAATTTGTCCCTCTCTTTGAGAGAGATATCTTTTGGGCCCCTCGATAAGTGAGACTGTGAAATGCATGGCCGTGCTCAAATGAAATGATAGTGTGATCAATTTCATTTGTTTTTATCAGTTTACTTGGAGATCGAGTAATTATAAGTTTGGACAATATAAGTATGACGTTGACCATGACTTATGTTCAAGCTAGATATCGTGTGACAAAGGGATTAATGCATGTACTATTATTAGGCAAATTGGACATTCCTTGTATTAATTGGGTAGTTGTAACGCCTTGCTAGAGGCCAATTATGACTTGTTGGTTTAATAGAGATTAAATTGACTGCCAATTAATATGGGCCTATCGGGTCACACACAAGAATGCGCTTTGGGCTGGATATAATATTAATAATATTAATATTTATTATTATTATTATTATTATTTTCATTATATATATATATTATTAGATAATATATTCAGAATCCTAATTAGATTTGGATTCTGAATTTGATTTACCTTATCCAATTATATATATTATTAGATAATATATTCAGAATCCTAATTAGATTTGGATTCTGAATTTGACTTACCTTATCCAATTTTGAATTGGATTCTGGAGTGATTATATTCACTCCAGACGTTAAGTCTTTATACAGGTGACTTTAGAAAATAAAAGGAGAATGAAAAAGAAACACTAATACGTTTTAGAGAAAACGTTTTTCAGCCTTCGCCGTTGTAGAGAGCTAGCACTCCAGACGGTAGCATTCGTGTGGATACGTGATAGAGGGTGTTTCGCGATCGAGGCATCTCTTCCAAACTGTGATTTCTAATCATCAACAGGTTAGTTCTTTGAACACTTTTGTCGAATTAAACGAACAACATGGATCCTGATGGGAAATCAAAGATCAAATTTTTTCGCTGTGTGTTTTTGGTTTGCTGTGATCTCCTTGATTTCCTAACAGTTGATTTTTTTGTTGACCATAATACCTAAGAAAGAGACCCGCCACTCTTGTGGGAGATATAAGGTTGAAAGGAATATCCTGACTCCTTTTGTTTGTTTGTTGTTTTTATCATTTGTGTATTTATTTTTAGTATAATTTTATTGGCTTTTGATTGATTTTTCTTTTAATTTGTGTTTAAAGTTTGTTTGAAGTATTTGATCCAGGTTGAAAAATAAAATAATCGAGCTTCAATTCAATTTAATAGATTATTAAGGTGGAAAAAATATGAGACACGACCAAGACACTTTATGGCTTGACCATGTCCCCTATCCAAGGAAAGAGGCAGGAAAATTTGGCACATACAAACACAAGCAGGAGACACGGCCAAGCCACTGGCTATGTCACATGACACAGCCAAGGCCTTGGCCTTGTATCACCAAAAGAACAAAATAAAGAAAAACCAAAGAAGCAGAGGCAAAAGTGAACACATCCAAGAGACATGGCCAAGCCATTGGCCGTGTCACATGACACTGCCAAGACCTTGGTCGTGTCCCATCTAAAGAGAAAAGCAAGGATAGAGGCAGTGGAGAACACACTCAAGAGACACGGCCAAGCCACTAGTCCTGTCATATGGCACGGCTAGGGCCTTGGCCGTGTCTCACTTGGAAAAGGGAGAAGATATTGAGGTAGCCATGGACACGGTCATATGGCTTGGCTGTGTCCATAAGAAAATGAGTGACATGACCAAGTCACTCATGACTTGGCCGTGCCTTGTGAAGATTCTTTCAATCATTTTACATGAAATGGAGGACAAAATGGGGGACAACAAGTTCCAACTTTTAAAAAGAAATAATAAAAGAAGAAAAAGGTTGCCTAATTCATGGGATGAAGATTTAAATAACGAAATAAGTGGGAGACAAAGGGGAGTGTGTGAGTTGGCAAGACATGCTTTGTGTCTTAAGAAATTAAAAAAGAATGGGAGAGGGGATACATATACATGTTGGGAGGCTCCATTGAGGGGGATCTTACTCTTAGTTCATGTTCTTGTTCTTGGTCTTAAGAGAGACCATGAACATCACCTTCATCTTCATCTTCCATTTCTTCCATAGACAAGATTCTTGACATTTTTAGGATAAAATTGGGTGAGCAAGATCTTGTGAAGATTAGAGTTTGAAGAAAGCTTGATTGAGGAGCTGGAGGCTTAAGAGAGTTACCATTCCATATTTTAAGAGGAGAGACATTCATTGAAGAAGGCTTGTTAGTTCTTCATCATATTCAAAGTGGAGCTAGGAGGAAGACTAGAAGTTCAACTCTTATTTATATTCTCTCTTTTAGTTCATTTCTTGATTATTGTTGTTTGTTAAGAATATTAATATTTCAATGGACAATTGTGATTTGATTTATATTAAGATGAATATTTGTTTTAAATTGATGATGATGAGCTAAATTACTCATGCCTAGGGTTTGTAGTATATTTGATTGAATGACTTGATCTGATATTTCTATTCATATACCTTGTAATTATTAGTTGATTGTATTGGTTTGAATGTTAGGTTGATAGATTAGTTGCCTATTGATCTCTAGATATTGAATGAAGGATCGCGAGGTGAAATTTGATATTGGAATTATGCATTCAACTACCCTAAGAATGAATTAGAAATATAAGTTCCAGGATTTTATTAATTTGCAATTTCAAAACAATTGGTTATTGTTAATTCATGAATGTGAAAACTAATGAATTGGTAATTACTAATTAAACTCAAGGAACAAATTAAAATATAAGGTTATATTAATGGATAATTTGAGAATTAAGCTTTGATTAAATTAAACTACAACCCTAGGCACCATTCCTAGAATTGAATTAATCTTGTACAACCATTACACACGTTACTTTTAGATTTAAATTGCTTTTCACCATTCCAACACATCACACTCTTGCTTTTAAATTTACTTGTCAATCAAACTATTGCAAAATAATTCCTTCTTTGTGAGAAGATTATGGGGCTATCACCATGGATACTATTACCTCATATACTTGCAAGTGTCGCTTATAGTATTGTTAGTCGAGCATAACATTTGTTGTACAAGCATACATGTATACATACATTGCATTGCATCACAATTATCCTTTTTGGATAACAAACTTGGGGTACAATAGTTTAAGAGCTTATGATAGCCCAACCTATGTCAATAACTTAGAGTTCATTAAAGGTTCAGTCAACTTCACACCAAAAGTAAGGGATCTTAAGCAAGTTTAGAAGTTGGTGAATGATGTCCTCACCTCCAAGATGGAAGAGTTAAAAGGGGCCTTAGATCAGACCATGAGAAGTCAACTAGTTGCACTGCTGGAAAATAGCACTACTAAGGCATTTGCTAGTACTAAGATGTAGAAGGACAAAGAAAGGGCCAAGCTGTGAGCGGGAATTTTTGACCCCACTCCTAGTGGAATGGTTCTTGCAACTTCGGCACTGTTAGGCTTAGGGCCTTATAGAACACGAACCTAAATCTGAAGAAAATGGAGTCTCCTCTCAGACAGGCCGGGAAAAAGAAAGGGGTGGATGACTCAATTCCTAAGGAATCTCCAACCTCCTAATGGGTTCGGAAAGTTGGGTATGTATAGGTAATGTGAGAATGACCCAGCACTCCCTGTAACACCCCGATACCCTATATAAGTACTATACATATACCTAGTATACATTCAGTAAGTATATAAAGTATGAGGATGTCACTCTTCATTATCTTTTAAAAACCTGTAACAGAGTTCAAACCATAATACGTTACTTTAAATAACATTTACAAAATCATTATCATTATCAAAACTTCATTTATACATATAAATACTTTCTCGTCAGAAATACATCATAATTAAAAGTTATACATGTATGCATCACCCTCTAGTTGGTCTCGATAAACTCTTACTCTTCTCGTGGCATAACAGCTGGACTTCCAGATCAACCGCATATCCACCTGCGCGATTACACAACCGCGCTAAGCCCGAGAGCTTAGTAATACAATTATGAAATATAAACATACATTATAGAAATTCTAACATATAATGATATATCAATTCAATGTACCATTAGTTATTATCATGTTTTTCCTTTTTAATTGCACCTTTCATATATCTCGGCTAATTTCATATTTTATGTACATATATATACATAAACATTATCACCAACCACAATCCATCACTAGTATTCATAATCAATATATCATTACACATACATTACATATTATACATCATAACATTAAGTTATTCACGATTCACCAATCACGATTCATCACTAATACTCACAATCAATATTTCAATACACACATTACATATCATACCAATCATGAATCACATTTCCAATGAAATCAACCATAGATCTCATTACTCATTTCTTTCAACACTTGTATATCACATTGACAACAAAGACAGACTCGAGCCCAAAAGACACTAATATGCTATTCAATTTTCAGAGTTAATGCTTTGGTTTTGTTATCACATTTATCATTTTCATAGACCCAACTAGGCTTCAAGGATTTAGATTCAACCAAGCTTCAAGGGGAACAAAGCATGCTAAGTCTCAACCCAACTTGGCTTCAAGAATCAATCCAACCTAGCTTCAAGGGTTGTAACATCTCAATTAGGCTTCAAGGACTAGAACCAACCAAGCTTCAAGGGGAGTAAAACATGTTAAACTTCTACCCAACTTGGCTTCAAAGATCAAGCCCAACCTAACTTCAAGAGATTGTTACTATCATTAGGCATGCCACCAACAACAAACTCTGAAAATGGAATAACACATTAGTCACACAATTCATTTATTATTTCATTATCCATTTCATTCTCAATTGAATCATCATCTAGGCAAACATGCCTTATTTATCACAATTGAATCATCATAGCCAATCACAATGGCTTCACATCACATTATATCTCAAATTACCTTTCAGATTTCATCATTGATATATGCAACATCAATTACATTAACTAAACACACATATCATTATTCAATCATACCATCTAGGCATGCTTCAATCATATCATTCACATCATTATAACTCAGAACATTAGTTTCACACCTCTTTATGTCTCAATTCACATTATACACTTCATCATTCAATATACATAATCCATTTCATTGCACATGTATCTTAAATTCATTGTCATATAAACCATATGTCTATTTATTTCATTTTAATCATCATTATCAATTATGATAACATCACATTTCATCATTTCTCAAGACACATTAACATCATTCATTATTAAAAACATTTATCATAACAAATTGCATTGCACATACCTTTTTGGATAATCCTCGTCTCTTTCACACTCAAGAACTACTCCCATCAAGCTACACATAATCAATTATCTCATCATATCCTTCACATTTTACATATTGCATCATTAATGTAACACTACAAAGTGCATTATTCATATAACACATTACCATTCACAAGATTCACAATGCATAAAACATAGCATTGTTCATATAGTATCATATGCATCATCAAATGTAGGTTCAATCTCAATCATGTAAGAAGAGCAAAAACCAAACACAGTAACCAACACACTCAAGGGACACAGCCAAGCTGGTGGCCGTGTCTCTCAACCAAAAGCAACAGAAGCCAACATGGGCAAGGGACACGGCTGTGTCCTCTCCAAAAATCAACAAACACGGCCAAATTTCCATGGACTTGGCCGTGTCTCTCAAAAATATTTTAGGTTGGCCGTGTCTCTTCCTTGGTTTGGCCGTGTCTCTCATGTATTCAAACCCTAACTATGGCCAACTCTCTTTTGATTGAATAAAAACACAATATACACAACATAAACTCATTCAAATGGATGTAATCAAAGTCATTAACACTTATTTTGCATGTTTAACACAATATTCACATTAACCATACATTAACAATCCTTTTAATCATCTACCATTTCAAAACCCTAAAACCAAACATCACTCTTAACTTATCATCTTCAAACCAAAACCAACATCAATCCAACCTTTTTAACTTATAATCAATCTCAATACTTATAAACTCATCTCAAACACACCTATTCATAATCTCAACACATCACAACTGTAACACCCCCATATCCAATGCACACACACTACAACCCCAACAATGTAGCATAGGTGCACCAAACATAGGGATGCTACGGTTTCCTTAACATTCAAAACATTTTAAACAAAACCATAACCTTTCAATTATATACATTATAGAAAAATAAGTCATTTACTTATAAAACCAAAACATATTAGATATACATATACATTTAAATATTACACAGCGGAAGTTATAAAATATTTACAAATTTACATTATAAACATTACTTTACAAAATATAAAAGAAGTATACATGATTGGCAAGTCTCTTCTGATCTTTAAGCTCCTAAAATGGATTCTTCAAGGTCTACTCTCACTCGGTTTCGTAGAGCTTTCGGGTTCAACTCTATTACCTGCGCGATTAAACACTATCGCGCTAAGCCAATGGCTTAGTAAGATAATCATGCAAATGATATGACTTAGTGCAATGCAATGTCATTTCTCAAACCATATCATGCATGTAACATCATATATGCAAAACTAACAACATACTTTCACATTGCATGTCACATTTCAATATCTTGTCATATACCTTATTATTGTTCATTTAACCATTCATAGTCAACACTAAACAAAGACAAACATAATCTCATTATTCAAACATTTCACCATTCAACATTTACATCTAAGCAAACACATGCATGGGCCCAAAATACACTAATATGCCATTCAATTTTCAGAGTTAATGTTTTGGTTTTATCATCACATTTATCAATATCATATACCCAACTAGGCTTCAAGGACTAGGTTCAACCAAGCTTCAAGGGGAGCAAAGCATGCTAAGCTTCAACCCAACTTGGCTTCAAGAACAAAACCCAACCTAGCTTCAAGGGTGGTAACATCTCAATTAGGCTTCAAGGATTCAATCCAACCTAACTTCAAGAGATTGTTACTCTTATTAGGCATGCCACCAACAACAAACTCTGAAAATGGAATAACACATTAGCCACACAATTCATTTAGATTTCATTCTCAATTCTCATTATCATTTAGGCAAACATGCCTCATTTATTTCCATTGAATCACATTATATCTCATAAAGCATCATTCATCATAGCCAAACACAATGGCATTGTCTCATGTCATGTCTTATTTGAATTATCATTTCATCTTTGATACAACATTTCAATATACATTACTCATGAAACACATTACCATTCAAAGTGCATAATAACATTGCTAAATCTCAATAATGCAATTAGGGCAAAACACAATTGATATGATTCATAGCTTTATGATCTTCCACATTCATTTGATTAAATCATTCTTGTGTTTGAAACATGTTTATAATGTTCATATGTAAGTTTAGAAACAATGGAACCTTTAAAGAATCAAAACAATGTAAAAAGAAACAAAGTAAAAAGCAATATGTAATTCATTTGTAGGACACGCCCAACCACTTGATGGAGCACGCCCGTGTCACTAACAACAAAAGAGGCAGTAGCCAATTCAAACAATTGACACGCCCAACCACTTGATGGAACACGCCCGTGTCACTAACAACAAAAGAGGCAGTAGCTTCCTCAAATAATTGACACGCCCGTGTCCCTTTAAATGCACTTAGCCGTGTCACCCACAAACACAATCTAACTAAAACCAACACTTTCTCAATTGCACTCAAACACAATATCCCTCATATAACATGTTTCAAATGAACATAAACAATGTTCTAAACACATAATCATCACAAGAAACACTTCACAACACATTAATATAACAATTAAGCACACACATCATCTCAAAACCCTAAAACCAACATCCTTCTCCATCCTTCCAAATCAACATCTACCACTTCTAACAACAACAACTATATAAACTATTAACTTAAAACCAATTTAATACTTGAGAACACAACACAACACATCTCAAATCCATTAAATCACAAAATCACCAAACCCTAACTCCCTTCCAACACAACCTCCAAATAAGTAAAGAAAACAAAAGATTACTTACTTACAAGAAGAAATTCCACAAATCCCTTGTCAAATCTTTTGATTGTTTCTTCAATTTGCTCCAAGCATCAAGAACACCTTCCTTGCTCTCTCTTCTCTTCAATGGCCGGCCACCTCTTGAAAGAAAAAGGAAAAAAAATGAACACACCAAGTCAAATTTTGCTTTTAATCTCCACCAAGTGATTTTATCCAAGCAATTACCAAAATGCCCTCACTCAAATAACTAACTTCTTGTCTCATATAAGCCCTTATATGTAATTACACACTTAACACAAAAAAATATCTCCTTTCCTTTGACTCTTCCTTTGACCCATTTATATGTTATATATATCATCATATACACAACATATAAACTTGTCTCTAAACCCTAAATTTCCAAAACACATATACATATACTCTTCTTTCCCCCAATTTAACCCAACAACAACAACAACAACAACAACAACTACAATATGCAAAACTGCTAGGGCATAAATGAGGATATTACAACAACCCACTTCAAACATAACTTCAAAAATAACAAAGATAAACAAGAGAGTACTTACCTTAAATGAAGAAATTTCACAAATCTCCAACCAAAACCTTTAATTCTTCCTTCAATTTGATTCTAGCATCAAGAACACCTCTCTTGCTCTCTCCTCTCTTGAATAGCTGGCACACAAAGGAGAAGAAAAGAAAAATAAACATAAGTCAACTTCTCTTCTTCTTTAAATCTCCACCAAGCAATTCTAACAAAGCAATTACCTAAATGCCCTCATCCATTTAACTTAACCTTTGTCACTTATATGCCCATTAAAGTAATTTCACATATCACACATAAATATCCTCTTCCATTGACCATCCCTTTTGACTAATGTATATGTTATATATATAACAATATACCCAACATATACACTTTCTCTCTACACATTACTTTCCTTTTTAAACAATACATAAACATTCTCTTTTCAATTTCTTTTCTTATCAACATAACATATACACATAATTCAAACAAACAACAATTGTATCCAAACTTCTAGGGCACACATTGGGATATTACATTCCCATAACGCCCGGCTCATTGGAAACGACCTCCTTTTTAGGCCTAAATATTATCAAATTCTTAAACATCATAATATTATCCATACTATATGCAATAACTAAAAAAAAAATCATTGTATTTAAGCCAAAACAAGTTTGAATAAAACAATAAATGGGTACCCATGCAAGATGGAAACATTCATTTACAATGTCCAAAGTCTAAAACTAAATAATATAGGACATCCACCACTTGGTGAAAATATGTCCCTTACAATTATTTCAAAATCTTAAAATAAATTCAACAGCAAAAAATAAATAAATTAAACAAATAAGGCACCCACGAGTGGAAACATGCCTTTTACAAGTTTATTAAAAATACAATCAACACATACTTAATAATCATCCATGGTAAAGCAAGTAATCAAACAAATAAAAAATCATTGCATAAAAATTGTAAATTAGGGCTAAACTAATGAAGTTAAAGTTAATTATAAAAATTATAATTCACAAATAGATCTTAATATTAATCCATTAATAAAATATAGGGCATGACGACGAGGGTCGCGCTTACAGTGGTATCGCTAGCCAGTTAGCGGGTGGCACAAATGGTTTATAAGATATGGTTTTGTTGGGGAATTAGGGTTTCCATGTAAGCTAGGATTTTATATTTATAGAAATTAAGGTTTTTTCTAAACTAAGGTTTTAAGATAAAATTAGGGTTTAGAAAATAATATTAGGGTTTTAGTTAATTCTTAAACTACAGGACACTCAAATAAGAAACTATGGATTTGGAATTAAAGAATACAAGCTAAAGAAATTATTGGAAAAAATAAAATATAGATAAATATAGCTACTGGATGTCTTAAAAATTGTTTAACAAATTATTATGTAAAGATTATTCAAAGGGTTTTGTGTAATTATTGTAAACTAAGCTAATTCAATTGCTACTACAACCATGACATTTAAACACAATTTTACTAAAATAACATAACCATCCACTGTAAATTCAAAGTAAATTAAATAAGGAATTTCAAAACTTCATTTGTTGGCTCCACCAATATTTTACTTTGATCCAAACATTATGCTTGCACGAGTATCAAATCATGGTCGAGCAAGATGATGGCAATGTCCACTACCTTCTGATTTGTTGATGGTCAGTATTTTGTGTCAGCTCTCGATAACTCTAGAAGAAAGAGCCAAAGGCTGTAGAAAAATCAATTGTAGAAAATACTCCACTATGAGCCATGATTTTGGCCCCCACTTCCGATGGAATGGTTGTTACGACTTCAGCACTGCTAGGCTTAGGGTCTTAGAGAACACAGGCCTAAATTCAGAGAAAATGGAGTTGCCACCTAGATGGGCCAGGAAAAAGAAAGGGATGGATGACTCAATTCCTAAGGAATCCCTAACCCTCTAATGGGTTCCAAAAGTTGGGTAGGTATGGGGAATGTGAGAATGACCCAGTACACCCATAACGCCAGGTTCATTGGAGCCATCCTCTTTTTCAGGTCTAAATATTATTAAATTCTTAAGCATTATGATATCATCTATGCTACATGCAATGGAAATAAAGAAATATTCATTAAAATAAAGAAAGTCCAAACAAACAAAATGGGCACCTGTACAAAATGGAAACATGCTCGTACAAATGTCTAAATGTCCATAAAAAAATAAATAAAATGGGACACCCACCAAAAGGTGAAAATGTGTCCCTTATAATTTTTCCAATGTCTTTAAATACTCAAGGATGTTCTTGACAACCAACTAATGCTCGTCGCAAGGATCAAACTAATATCTACTCATGAAACTCAGCATAAGATACATCGGGTCTAGTATATAGCATAACACACATGATGGATTCAATAGTTGAGGCATATGGTATCTTACTCATGCCATCCGTTTCATCTTGTATCTTAGGACATATAGATTTAGAAAGGCTTATCCCATGGGCCATGGGTAAGAATCCTATCTTGGATAGATCCATGTTAAACCTCTTTAGCCTTTTATCTATGTATGTAGACTATGAAAGGCCTAACAACCTTCTTGATCTATCCCTATAGATTTTAATCCC
The DNA here is from genome assembly GCA_947685225.1 of Garcia nutans. Classification (NCBI taxonomy): domain Eukaryota; kingdom Viridiplantae; phylum Streptophyta; class Magnoliopsida; order Malpighiales; family Euphorbiaceae; genus Garcia; species Garcia nutans. Next base: position 17,488,607 of record CANTUV010000012.1, on the reverse strand, counting down.
TAGTATGTAGGTTGCTTCTCCAAGATCTTTCATGGAGAACTTCTTGGACAACCAAATTTTAACTGATTGAAGAATAGAGACATCATTTCCTATGAGAAATATGTCATCTCCTTATAGCACCAAGAAAATAACTACACTCCCACTGACCTTCATGTATAAACATGGTTTATCCATATTTTGTGAGAAACCAAACTCTTTGATTATCTCGACAAAATGGATGTTCCAACTCCTAGAAGCCAGCTTTAATCCATAAATGGATTTTTGCAACTTGCATTCCATATTGGTATTATTAGATATGAAACCCTCATGTTGTGCCATAGACACATCCTCAGTTATGTTTCCATTAAGGAAATCTATTTTCACATCCATCTGCCATATCTCATAATCATAATGAGAAGAAATGGCTAGGAGTATCCTAATGGCTTTAAGCATAGCCACAGGTGAGAAAGTTTCATCAAATTCAATACTTGGTCTTTGACAATACCCTTTTGCAACTAGGCAAGCCTTATAGGTAGGTACATTACCCCACATGTTCGTCTTCTTCTTAAAGACCAACTTATAGCCTATGGGTTTTATCCCTTCAGGTGGGTCAAACAAAGTCCAACCCTGGTTTTTATACATGGAATCCATCTTTGACTGCATAGCTTTCAACCATTTGTCAAAATTTGAACTCTTCAAAACTTCCTCATAGGTAGTAGTCTCATCATTCTCAATAAGGAATATGTAATTGAGAATTGTTGCCCCCACTCCTGGTGGAATGATTTTTGCAACTTTGACATTATTAGGCTTAGGACCATAGAGAACACGAGCCTAAACCCGAAGAAAATAGTCACCACCCGAATGGGTCAAAAAATATAAAGGGGTGGATGTCTCGATTCCTAATGAATTCCTAACCTCTTATTGGGTTCAAAAAGTTGGCTACCCATCCTTAGATGGAAACATACCCTTACAATTCTTAAATGTTCATAATATAAATAAAATTTGACACCCATCAATTAATGGAAACATGTCCCTTATAATAATCCCAAAGTCTTTAAAATAAAATAAACAAAAGAAATAAGGCACCCACAAAGGTGAAACATGCCTTTTACATCTTAAAATCCCCTTTAAAATATAAAAAATTAACAAAAATCCATATACATATAAATAATCATTCAAAGAGTTATTAAAACTAGAGCTTAATTAAATAAAAACAAAGATTAATCACAAAGAACTACGATCCATAAAAAAAACATTGACCCAATTAACGAGGGGTTAAGGGGGGCAGCGACCCCAAAAGGTAAATGAGTTATAATATATGGTTTTGATGGGGAATTATGGTTTTGTTAATGAAATTAGATTTAAACATGTAAAAATAGGGTTTTTACTTAAACTAGGGTTTCATATGTGAATTAGGGTTTTAATGTGTAAAATAGGGTTTTAGGGTTTTTGGAATTCTGACTAAGCTTCTGTTTATTTTGATTCAAGCCCTTGAATTACTATTACCATATTGTTTGCTATTTTATATATGCAATGAATTAATAAATAGAAATAATTAATGAAATCAATTTGACTAAAAAAAAATCAAACCTACATTGATGGCTCCACCAAGTTGATTTATTGAATCACGCTCACTGCTTAATTTATTGGAAAACCTAGATTAATTTAGAGTCTTGGCAGTCATATTAATGACTTTCAATCAATTACTTTCAATCTCTCTTTCTTTTGGTTTTTTTAATTTTGAATTATTGATTCAATTACTACTATTTAACTCTCTCAATTATGGATATTGTATTCTAATTACTAAAATTCTTTCTTTGCCTTTTTGTTTTGCTAAAGGTTACTAACTATTGTGGCTATTAGATGTTGCTCCCCAATCGTGCTTTTTAATCCCTGTATTTATAGGCAAAGACAATTTAATTAAAAACCCTAATCTGTTAATCCAAAAGTTATTTGAAGTCCAAGACTAATTAGGAAACCTAAATTACCTGAAGATCAAAATCAAATTAAAAGACCATGGAAAATAGGCCAGGGCCAAACCTCCATGGAGAATTGGCCTTCGCCCATTCGCCATGGATTCACCATGGGTCAGCCCCCATGGCTAATTGGCTGAGCCAATTTGTCATGAATTTAGGTTTTGGGTCTAGCCTGGATTGGTTTTACATTTTAAAATTGGATCGAACCTATTTTTATCTTTTAACATTAAATCAGATTAGGTTTAGGTCTTTAAAAATTGAACCGACTTACTTTAAGCCTTTTAAAATTGGACTGACTTAATTCAAAGCTATAAACTAAGGGTCTACAGAGTAAGTGATTATGCTCAGTCAAGAGAAATCCATATCTTTGTGGAGGTACACGTATCCTACTAGATCTGTGAGGAACTTGTGTATCAATAGGTTTTGCTGTTACTTCATCAACCTGAGTAATAGACTCAGAATTAATTGGTTGATCTATATTTATTTGTATCTCTTGAGCTTCATCAAGTTCAATTCTACTCCCACTATCCTATTTTAGAAGAAACTCTTTCTCTAAGAAGATAGCATGTTTTTTTTAAAAAAAATACCTTATGTTCCAATGGGTGGTGGAAGTAGGATCCAATAGTCTATATTTGGTACCTAACAAACAAACAATTATCAGACTTAGCTTCAAGCTTATCGGATAGTATCCTATTTACATAAACAACACATCCCCATACTTTCATATGTGAAAGACTGGGTTTCTTATTATCTCATATGGTGTAACATCAACCAATTTTAATGGAACTCTATTAAGGATGTCAACAACATTCTCCAGTGCATAACCCCAAAAATATTTGGGTGAGTCTGCAAAGCTCATCATGGATCGTACCATATCCAATAAAGTTTGATTTCTCCTCTCTAATACTCCATTATGTTGTGGCATGTATGGAGAAATCCATTTAGATAATATGACATTATCCTTTAGATAACTTTAAACTCTTGGCCCATGTATTCTCCACCTCGATATGATCTAATTATTTTAATACTTTTACCAAGTTGTTTCTCTACTTCATTTATGAATTCTTTGAACCTTTCAAAGGCATTAGATTTGTATTTCATCAAATATAAATACCCATATCTAGAATGATCATCAATAATGATAATGAAGTATTGAAAACTACCTTTAATATTTGCTGTCATTGGACCACATACATGTATATGTATTAGGTCCAATAGCCCATTGGCCCTTTCACCTTTTCCACTAAAAGGTGATTTTGTTATCTTGCCAAGTAAACATGATTCACATGTATCATATGATTCAAAATCAAATGATCCTAAATTACTATTCTTGTGTAACCTAGTCATGCAATTATCATTATTATGGCCTAAGCGACAATGCCAAAGATATGATGATTTCAAGTTATCTAACTTTTGTCTCTTTATGTTTATGTTGAGAACATCATTATCCAAATTTGGAACATATAAACCATAGTGTAATGAACTAGTACGATACAAAATATTATTTAACCAAACAAAAAAAAAGAATTTTCTTAAAATCTAAATAAACACCATCCTTGTTTAAATAAGAAACTGAAATAATGTTCTTTGTAAGTACTGGAACATAATAACAATTATTAAGTTCTAGAGATAAACCAAAAGGTAAAGATAATATATAAGTCCCTATAACTAATGTAATAAATCTTGCTTCATTTCCCAGTCATAGGTCCATCTCCCCCTTCTTGAGCTTCCTACTGCTCTTTTGTCCCTGCATATCAGTACATATGTAAGACCCACATCCGATATTCAATACCCATGTGTTATTATTAAAAGTAATATTTATCTCAATCATAAACATGCTTAAAGTATTCTTTTAAATTGAACTCTTCTTTTTCTTAGAAGAATTAGAAGACTTAACCACAAATACTAATTTCAGGTTTTTAGTGAGAGATGGTCCAACATTCTTGAGCATATTGATTAATTTGGGCATTGAAGCATCAATTTTATTAATTTGAAAGTTAAGCACAAAGGGTGCATAACTATTAGGTGATGACTGTAACATTAAGTCAACACTTAACTCATGGTCCATTATGAACCCAAGAGATCCTAACCTCTCAATATGGCCCAACATTTTTACCCATGCTGCGTAGCTGATGTTCTCTCTACCATCTTACCATGAAATAGCTACTTGGATATCTCATATCTATCAGCTCAAACTTGCTAATCAAAGAGATCCCTAAGATGGTAAATCATGGTTTAAGCATCCATGTGTTCATGTTGTTTTTGTAACTATGGAGACATAGAAGCAAGCATAATACAAGAAGCAATCTCATTGTCCTTCTTATGCTTTGTACAAGCTAAGTGTTCCTCAGTTGGCACATCCTCAGTAGGGATGGGTGGAACTGGTGTGTCCAACGCATAGTAATCTATTTAGATTTTAGAACTATTCTGACATTCCTAAACTAGTCTAAGAAATTGGACCCAGTAACTTATTTGAGTTGAGAATGCTATGTAAGTTCACATTGGATGATATGATTCTAGCAACCTAGATGTAAAAAGATAGAACGTGTTAGCATATAAATATGCTTATGTAATGCGACTTTATTAGGTCTTTAATTAAGTGCATATATCTCCCACTATTTATTGCGAACCAATTAGCCCTGACTATTGATTTGAGAAAGCTTATTGAAAGCTTTCCTAGTGGGTAAGTATCCAATATTGTTATGTGTAACCTTGGGTTTGCCCAATAAGCCCACATAACTCTAAAGCTAGGTGTCTCATACCAATTACACTTGGCAACTACTGAATCATTAGGCTATTAACTCTTGATATGTGTATATCTCATATACACTTACCGAATCTTGCCTCTAATTCATAAAATAGCTTGGATTTGCCCAACAACCCAATCTTCTAGAAAATCTTTGGTTCATAATATAATAATGGAAGGCATTATACTTAATTTTAATTAAGGGATTTCTTGTTTTAAGTCTTATCTATTTTAAGCGTGCATATATTATCTATGTATCATCATCAAGATAAATATGGTAACTTCATAAATTTCATGGCATGATTATGGACATATCTACATTTGTTTAACCAAGAATGAAACCAATAGGTCAAACCTAGGTAGATGTATGAATTACAAAGAGAATTATAAATTTCTAAAATTTACATTTTCTTCTTCATATTATAATTGGTCCCATGTCCTCTTCATCTCCTTGCACTTTAATTCATGTTAATCATATGTAATCTAATTATATAACTTTAGAAACTATGAAAGCTCAAGTTGCATTTGAGGGGAGTTAGGTGAGAAGAGAAATACAATAGAGAATAGAGAAAGTCAAGACACACATGCCCTATTTACCAAATACAAAAATCTTTGCATATGCTCAATCTCATTGGGCAAGTCCATAATCATCCATCATGCCAACCATACACACTTAGATGCATTATGCCTAATGCAACGCATGAAAAACCAATTGATTTTCTACATTATGCCTTAAGGTTCCAAGTTTTGAAACTAAACATATAATTATTTTGGTTTTAATTGATTAAATTCATTTGAACTATATACCAATTATTCTCGTTAATTAGTTTCAAATATGTCCAACCATGATTTTAATCTCATTAAAAATCCAAGTAAAAATTTGATGATTTCAAGTTTTAGGAAAAGTTAAGAAAATCTAATTATATTTTATTATAAAATTTGTTAATTGAATTTTCTAAAATATCTATATTCAAAAATATATTTTAGCAACTGAAAACCATCAAACTAATTTTATAAAAGTAATAAAAATTTGCTGGACTATAACAAGAAGATATCAAAACATATCAATCATATATTCTTGCATAAAAATCTTTTAAGCAATAACCTTTTTGTAATTAAATTTAATCAAATTCCCTTTTGTTTATACTTTTTATCCAACCTAAAAAAATGTATCTCATATGTTTACCATGGTTTAAATGATCAAATAATATATTAAAAACCATGTAGGAAAGCAAAAGATTCAAAATCTTGGCTTTCTGGACAAAAACACCGACTCTGTAACTCTGAGCATCCTCTTAGTAATTCAGATCAATCATGTCGTAACTCTGACGATTTTGGTAGTTTAAAATTTCAATGGTCTTCTTCAATTTTATTTCATTTTGAATCCAAATTAAACATTTTAATTGAATCAAAATCATATAAAATCAATCAAAAGCACAAAAGGACAACCAAAATCACTTACAACGTGTGGCATTAAGCCAGGGTTTCTAAAATCAATTATTTTTCATGCCTTTCAATTTTAATCAATAGGTGGGCTCTGATACCGCTAGGATTTCATTAAAAGAACAAACAATATTTGTAGGCAATATACAACAGAAGATCCTCCCATATTGATTAAAACTGAAATAAGAGAAGAACATACAAGGTTTAGATATTATACCTAAGAGTTCTTCACAAAATCTTCACCTTCTCTTTTTGTTGGGTTGTCACTAACAACAACAATTTGAGGGTGGGATTGTCTTTAATAATATCCATGCAAGGGAAGAATTAATCTCCTATCTAATAGGAGTGGCTTAGATTGAATCTTGTGCTAACAAGAAAAGACACTCTAATTGAAGAAGAAGAAAAACTATGAGGAAGAAGAAACTCTTTGTTATCTTCCTTTTTAATTAGGAGTCAAGAGTAAGGCTCCCATCTGTTAAGATGATATTTATATCCATTTAGGTCTTCTAAGGTTTGATTTAACTATGGCTCTAAACTTAATAGCTTATTATGCCCAAATGAGCCCAACTTGGCCCAATAGCTAATAAACTCATTTTCTTCTTCCTTAATGGATCTAATCAATTAAATATATTATCTCATAATATATTAAAGCCAATTTAATTAATTTTGAACCCTTTTAGTGTGTGACCCATTAGGCTCCCAAACATGTTGGCAGCTTGCTTAATATGATAGGTGAGAAGCTTTCCTATAAGCTCATTTTTCCTTAACTTGCTTAAATCTTGTACTTCTTCAATTAATGACACCTTGGATTCAAAGTTCTTCTTAGGTAAAGCTCTTAAGATTTTATTGTTGATTTCTTCTCTTTTTTGTACTTCCTCAAATCCATTGTGATTGCAAGTAACAAGTTTGTCTTTTTCATTATATTTTGTTGTCCCAAATTAGGAACCAAGAGGGAGGTGAATTAGTTGATTGGAGAAGTAATGGTCAATTAAAAATTTGAGCAATAAGAAGATGAATATGAAGATGGAGTAGAGTAGAGATGAGAAGAATGAACATAAGAGATTTATGTGGTTCAGATTTACATTAATCCTACATTCACTTCACTAATAACTTGTTAATGTTCCACTAATGTTGAGTTTTTACAAGCTTAACTCTAACTTGGTATTTTAACAAGCTCGCACGAAACTTTAACAAGGTTCAAGATCAATCCTCATAACCCTTACAAGAGTTTTTCCAAGGCTCACTCTAAAACCTAAGTGTCTCAAAACTAACACTTAACTTACAATTGTGTTTTTAATGATTACACCCAACACTCAAATAATACAAATATTAATTATAGTAAATGAAACTGAAAGTACATTGCTTTGGGTATTTGAATCACAATTACCTTTAAACAAGAGGTTTATTGGGGTATTTAAAGCCATTTGAACTTGAACTAGCTATTTGAAGTGGTTCTCACATGTTTATGAATTGTCATCCACTAATTTGGTGGTTCAGACACATTGTATAGTCGCACTACCACTTATGTGGTCACAAATTTAGAAATTACTCTAATAGCTAACTCCAATGGTAAGATTTGGTTGTCTGACAGGATCTTGACTGCTCATAATCACATGTCTTGCGGTCGCACATTGCTTTGTGTTGTCACAAAAGATGTTGTTACTATTTAAATTGAATTTCTTCATCCACTTTTTTAATTTTCAATGGTCCAAGGTATTTGGTGCTAAGATTCAAATGTATTATACTTGTGTAGTTGTTTGGTTGCCTCAGGCAATGGCACAAATGATTGAGCATTGAGGAAGCACCACACTGGCTAACTGCTATTTCTTCTACCATTTTGGAGCTTTTGGGTCATTTGGTTGTGCAGCCACTCAGTATGGTGGTGCAACCACGTGCCTTCCTTGCATCCTAATTTCACTGCATGCTGAGCCCTTGAACCCTTCTATAAGTTTATGAATTTAGCTCAATTTTTGGTATGCTTGCTCGATGCTAGAATGTGGTCGCACTTCTGCCTCATGACTGGACTACATCGCACACCGAGACCCAAGCTCATCTATAAGTTTTGTGATTTTTAGCTAGGTATATTTTGTAGTCATTCGGTTGGCTTGGGCAGTTGCACAAAGGTTAAGGTTTCATGCCTACAACAATAAACTTATTTGAAATCATTAGTACATATCAATTTGATTGTCAATGATCATAATAGAGTTTAATTGTCCAATAATCTCCCACTTTTTAACTTTGGCAATCAAATTGAATTTAATTTAAAAAATAATTAAGTGCATACTTCAAATGCAATTCAAATGCAAAATGTTTATTCCAAATGTTGTTTGATTTTAGTTAGTTGCTCCCCCTCAAATCATTCTTCCTTAAATGCATGATCATTAAATTCAAGATAGGTCTCTTCTCTCCCTTATTGTATGGAGTATGTTCAATTTTAATTTATGTTTTGTTTTAAGTTTTTATGTTGTCTTCCCCTTTGTATAACATTAATTAAGTTCATACAACTTTTCCCCCTTTGACAAAGGCAAAAGGAAGATTACAATAAATTACAAGAAATAGAAAAAGAAATAAGTAAAATAGAAAAATAATTTCATTTCATTAAATACAAGATAAAAGCAAGTACACATTAAAAACATAACTAAGTAAATGAAAAATAACAAAGCAAAAAAACAAAACTAATCAATAACTTTTTGTTTTCCTTTTCTCGATGGTGGAGGAGGAGTTGGAGTGCTTTCATCATCATCACAATTAAGAGAAGGAGAGGGAGAGTAACTGTAAAATCCCAAAATGTGCCCTAGAAGTTTTAGTATAATTGTTGTTTTATTTGAATTAAAATGTATATGTTATTGGAAAGAGAAAATAATTTAAAAAGGAGTGTATATGTTGTATATATGCATATATATATAACATATATACAAGTCAAATGGATGGTCAAGGGAAGAAGATATTTATTTTGGTTATTTATGAAATTACTAAAATGGACAAATAAGTAAAAGGGAGTTAAGATATATAGAAGAGGGTATTTTAGTAATTTTCTTTTTAGATTGCTTGGTGGAGGTTTAAAGAGATGAGAACTTTGACTTTGTCTTTAATTTCCTTTTCATTTTTCTTATTTTTCTTTTCTTGGCCGGGTACTCCAAAGTTAAGAGAGCAAGATAGAGTTTGATTTTCTAAGATCAAATTCAAAGGAGATTTCAAATAAACAAGTTGGAATTTCAAGAAATTTCATTATTTTGGTAAGTTCTCTCTTGATTGCTCTTGTTGTTTTTGAAGTTATTTTTGAGTTTGATGAAGTGTTGTTGATAATATGGTTAGGATTGCTTGTGGTGTGTTTGTATGTGATGGAAATGAAATTAAAGATAAGAAGTTAGGTTGGTGTTGGTGATGGAAGAGTAAGAGTTGTGTTTAGTGAAAATTTTTCTGTTTTACAATTAGTAAAGGCTGTGACTTTTATGATTTTTAATTAAATATATAAAAATGTTCTTGAAGTGAATTTTTGATATGTTGTGCCTCTATGAGTCTAGAATGACTGAAAAATATGTTGATTCGATTTTGGAATGGTTATGACTTTGGAAAGATTATTTTTTATTAGCCTGTTCCAGCAGGTACCTTAACTGAGACAGCTATCTTTCAGGATTTTTAATAAAATGTAGAAAAATAATATCCAATTTAATTTTGGATATGTTGTTGCTTAGTGAGTCTAGTATTTGAGAAAAATAATTTGGAACCACGTTGATTGAATTTAATTCATGGAATTCACAAAGTTCAGAACTGCTGCCAGGATGCAGGGCAATTGGAGCAGTCTGGTTGGGTGAACTATTTGACCAAGATTTTGTGTTCAGTTTGATCTGAAATTTTAAAGGAATGATTTTAAGATGTAAAATTTAGTTCTGTAAAAATTTTAGAGTTTTTAGTCAAGTAGATTATTTTATACAATTTTTCAAAAAAAGGATAAATTGGAGTCTAAAACCAGAATTTACTATTCATATGGTCATTTTGCTAATATTCCTTTTGGATTAGGTTGTGAAGAGGTTGAATTGCCCTAACCTAAGTGTTGAGGATTCTTGGAAGAGTAAGTGTATAGATTGGTGTGAGTTGGTTTTAAGGTAAGTACAAACTACATTATTGCATACATTCATATGATATTGAGACTTGAGACATATTTGATTATAAATGTGATAAGGAATCTAATGCATTGTGGATGTATATTAATAATGTTATGTTTGGTATAATGTGAATGTTGTGATGAGCATGTAAAATATGTGTTAATGCCATTTATTATATCCATTTGATTAATGAATTGATTAATGTGATTTGAAATATAACGAAATGTGAAATGTGCAATATGTGATGATGCAAATGAGATGATTGAGGCATGGTTGCCTAATTTGCTTATGAGAATGAAATGAATTGAGAAAGAAATGTATAAAGATATAAATGAAAAGAATTTTGTGTTTAATTTGTTATTCAACCTTCAGAGTTCTAGGTTTGGTGGCATGCCTATAAAGTACTGGATAGGTGAAAAGACCGGGTCGTAAGCCGATTCCAGTTGATAAATGTGAAATGTGAATTATAGTAACAGTCTTGCAGGGTTGAGGATCTCCTTGGTTTATCCAGGTTGAGGTCCAAGAGACTGGGTCTGTTACAGGTAACAGTCTTGCCGGGTTGAGGATTTCCTCGAGTTTAGCTGAGTTGAGGTCCAAGAGACTGGGTCTGTTACCCTATCCATGGATAGAGATATATATATCGCCTACGGGCTTAATGATTGTGATTATAGACCAAAGCAGTAACTCTGAACTTTGAATAACATATTAGTGTCTTGTGGGCCCATTCTTGTCTTTGTTTTCAATGTGAATCATGAATGTTTTGATTAATTATTAAATAATGTAAGATTGTGAAATATAATATTCTCTTGAATTGATCTTGAATCTTGATTGTGTGACATTAGCATGGCATTAAAGCATCATAGCACTGTAGTTTGTACCACTAAGTCGTTGGCTTAGCGCGAATGTGATTCTTCACGCAAGTGACAGGGAAGAACCAGAGAGTTCCTCTAGGCCGAGTCGAGCCTAGATTTTGAAGAGTGAATAGTGGGCTTTAAGATCGAAGACTGACTGCCAAACATGTATAAATTTTATGTGTTGTAAAACTTGAGTTTTGATGTATATGAATTTGTAAATATTGTTACTTTCCGTTGCATAGTGAACAAATATTTTATCTACTATATTTCATAATAAACCTTTACTTTATTTTGTACTAGAAGTGTAAATCTTTTTTGCAGGTTGTAGTTGAGGTTATAAGGGGGATTTATTGGAAGTGTACTGAGAATGATTTTGTTTTGCATTGGTTTGTGTAAAAATATGTTTTCAAAAATCAGAAAAAAACTAGTTTTGTCGACACTTGGGATTGAATTTTTAGGCGAAACTATGGCAAAAATTTCTGTAAAAATCGGAACAAAAATTTGACTAAGTAAAAGTGGTAGCAACATTAGGATAGTGTGGTACCTCTACTCAGCTTACACACGTAGGTTGGGAAGGGGTGCTACAATTTTTGGTATCAGAGCCTAGGTTTAAGATTCTCAACCTAGGTGAATTGTAAGAAAAATAATATTTTGATTTTAAAAGTTGGTTTTTGAATAAAATACATGTTTTGGTATGGCAGTCTTTAATGAGGAATATTCTGCTGTGTTTGCATATATAGGTAGTAATGGAGTCCCATTCACGTTAGACTGTAGAAGGAAGTGCTGAGAGTGTAGCTCCAGGAGAGAGTAGAGATGGAGCTAGAGTTGACAGAGTTAGTGAGGCACCTGTTTCTGTGCCAGAGAGACCAGCTGCAGAGGAGGGTCCGTCAGGTTGGTTGAGGCATGTGGTAGAACTATTTAGACAAGTTCCAGTGCAACCACCACCACAGCCTCAGATGCCGGTAAGACATTATGACAAGTTGAGAAAATATGGGGCTGAAGATTTCTTAGGCACTACCGACCCTGCAGTGGCTGAGCAATGGTTAGATAAGGTACAGAGAATATTCATTCAGTTGCAAGCCACTTCGGATAAGAAGTTTGACTATGCCAAATCTCTCCTTCAGAAAGATGCCTATGATTGGTGGAAGACTGTCCCTCATGCTATGGATGATCCACCTACACTATCTTATAGTGATTTTCTGAGGGAGTTCGAACAGAAATATACTCCGAGGGAGTATAAAGATTTAAAGAAGATGGAATTCCTGTGTTTGAGGCAAGACAACCGAACGGTGACGGAATATGAGATTGAATACATCCGGTTGAGTCGTTATGCCGGGGGAATTATTTCTGATGAAATAGATAGGTGCAGAAGGTTTGAGGAGGGATTGAGGCCCTCTATTATGTGCATCGTGGCTAGTTCTCAGTACCAGGATTTCTCTCAGCTTGTTGCAGCAGCTAGGAGCATTGAGAGAGCGCAGAGCATTGCAGCAGTTGCTTCTGAGGAGGAGACCAGGGTTAGGAGACCCCAGTTTGAGGCAGGGTCTTCATCTGTGAAGAGGGGGAGAGGAAGTTTTGTTCCGAGAATCAGTAGAAGTCAGAGACAGCCGGGTAGGTCAGTGCAGTATCTAAGACAGAGATCAAGACCTACACCTTCTATAGCTAGTGCTCCAACTCCGATGGTCCAGAGATCTATTCCCCCTATATGTGTTCAGTGTGGTGGAAGACATGGGGGTGTTTGTTGGAAATATAGTGGATCAGCTGTGTGTTTTTGATGTGGATCGCCTGATCATTTTATTAGGGAGTGTCCTGAGATGCAGGAGCACAGGCAGGCTGAGTCTGCAGCCTCTCGACCCAGTGTCAGCAGAGGTGGTAGAGGAGGCAGAGGTTTCAGTAGGGGTGGTCGATCTGGGTATAGTCTGAGAGGAGGATCATCATCCGAAGGCAGTAGGCCAGATGAAGCCGGATCTTCTCAGAGGGTGTATGTGATGCAGAGGTAGCCAGATGTTTCAGTAGTTATAGCGGGTACATTTTCTTTATTTGACATTTCAGTACTTGCTTTGATTGATCCAGGATCTACTCATTCATATATTAGTGCATCTATCTTGCCTGTGTCTGAATTGCATTCTGAGTCCTTAGGATTTGATGTCTTGGTGAAAAATCCTTTAGGACATAGTGTGGTTGTTAGTAAGGTGCACCGTGATAGTGCAGTTGGTGTGCAAGGTGAGAAGTTTCTTGGTGATCTGATTGAAATGCCTTTTAAAGAATACGATTTGATTTTAGGCATGGATTGGCTGTCTAAGCATGGAGCTGTGGTAGACTGTCAAAAGAAGTGTGTTACCTTGAGAACCAGTGATGGTAGGAGTGTGATGGTATCTAGTGAGCAGAGACAACTTGCATCCTTATTTGTATCAGCTGTAACAGCTAGAAAGTTGATTAGAAAAGGGTATGATGCTTATCTTGCTCATGTGGTGGATACTAGAGTAGCGGGTTCTCAACTTAATAATATAACCACAGTTGTAGATTTTTCGGATGTGTTTCCTGAGGAGTTGCCAGGGTTACCCCCTGAGAGAGAGGTTGAGTTTGGTATCGATTTATTGCCTAGTACCACTCCTATCTCTATCACTCCATATCGAATGGCACCTGATGAATTGAGATAGTTGAAGGTGCAGTTGCAGGAGTTGTTGGATAAAGGGTTTATTCGCCCTAGTATTTCTCCGTGGGGAGCTCCTGTGTTGTTTGTGAAGAAAAAGGATGGTACTTTGAGATTGTGCATCGATTATAGGCAATTGAACAAAGTGACTATTAAGAATAAATATCCTTTGCCTAGGATTGATGATCTCTTTGATCAATTAAAGGGAGCAGCAGTGTTTTCCAAGATTGATTTGAGATCCGGGTACCATCAGTTGAGGGTTAAAGCTGAAGATGTTTCTAAGACAGCTTTCCGCACCAGGTATGGGCATTATGAGTTTTTAGTGATGCCTTTTGGGTTGACAAATGCACCTGCAGCTTTCATGGATTTAATGAATAGGGTGTTTAGGCCCTATCTGGATCAGTTTGTGGTGGTTTTCATCGATGCTATTTTGGTGTATTCGCGTAATGAGGAGGAGCATGACAAGCATCTGCGAATGGTATTACAGATCTTGAGAGAGAAGCAGTTGTATGCTAAGCTGTCAAAGTGTGAGTTTTGGCTTGACCATGTAACTTTTCTCGGTCATATAGTTTCAGCAGATGGTATAAGAGTTGATCCGAGTAAAGTCGAGGCCATTTTGAATTGGAGTCCACCAAAGTCAGTGATTGAAGTTAGAAGTTTTCTGGGTTTGGCAGGCTATTATCGAAGGTTTGTGAAAGGTTTTTCTTCGATAGCTACTCCACTCACCAGATTGCTTCGAAAGGGAATTAGATTTGAGTGGACAGATCAGGGTCAAGCTAGTTTTGATTAATTGAAAGAAATGTTGACTCAAGCACCTGTTCTTACTTTACCCGTGGAAGATAAACCTTATGTAATTTATAGTGATGCTTCACATAATGGTTTAGGATGTGTCTTGATGCAAGAGGGTAAAGTTGTAGCTTATGCTTCTCGGCAATTGAAGTCACATGAGCTCAATTATCCAACACATGATCTAGAATTGGCAGCTATAGTATTTGCTTTGAAGATTTGGTGACACTACTTGTATGGAGAGAAATGTTTTATTTATACGGATCACAAAAGTTTGAAATAATTGGGTGTTCAGAAGGAGCTAAATCTTCGGCAAAGGCGATGGTTAGAACTGATTAAAGACTACGATTGTTTGATTGATTACCATCCTGGTAAGGCGAATGTAGTTGCTGATGCCTTGAGTCGGAAGTCTCTGGCAGGTTTGGCTGTTTATTCGCTCTCGTTGCTTGTTGAGTTGAGAGCGTTACATGCTAGTTTTGAAGCATGTGATGATGGTGCATTGTTGGCTTAGTTGCAATTGAGACCAGTATTGTTGGATCGGATTAAGGAGGCTCAATTGACAGATGAGAAAATTCAGAAGATTGTTTCAGATTGCCAAAACGGGGAGAGCCGAGATTTCTTTGTGAGAAGTGATGGTAGCCTTTGGTTTAAGGATAGATTGTGTGTTCCTGATGATGCTAAATTGAGAAAGATTATTTTAGAAGAAGCACATCAGTCGGTTTTTGCTATACATTCGGGAAATACAAAGATGTACCATGATTTGAAACAACATTATTGGTGGTCAGGTATGAAAAGAGACATAGCGGAGTTTGTATCCAAGTGTCTCACTTGTCAGAGCGTGAAAGTTGAGCATCAAGTTCCAACAGGGTTGCTTCAACCTTTATCAGTGCCTGAATGGAAATGGGAGAGAGTGACAATGGATTTTGTGTCTGGTTTACCTTTGACACAGAGGAAGCATGATGCTATTTGGGTGATTGTTGATAGGTTGACAAAGATAGCTCATTTTCTTTTGGTTCGGATGGACTATTCACTTGAGAAGTTGGCTGAGCTGTATATTAGTGAGATAGTGAAGTTGCATGGAGTTCCAATTTCTTTAGTGTCTGATCGAGATCCTAGATTTACTTCAAGATTTTGGAAGAGTTTACATGGTGCTTTGGGTTCTCGATTGCACTTTAGCACTGCTTTTCATCCGCAGACAGATGGGCAGTCAGAGAGAGTAATATAGATTATTGAGGATATGTTGAGAAGCTGTGTCATTGATTTCTCTGGAAGTTAGGACAGATTTTGGCCACTTGTAGAATTTGCTTACAACAACAGTCATCAAACCAGTATTGGCATGGCACCATTTGAGGCATTGTATGGAAGAAGATGTAGAACGCCTCTATGTTGGAATGAAATTGGAGAGGGCAAATTAATTGGTTCTGATTTGATTAAAGAAACTGAAGAGAAAGTGAAGATAATTCGGGATCGGTTAAAGACAGCTTCAGATCGACAGAAATCTTATTCAGATTTGAAGAGAAGAGACATAGAATTTGATGTTGGAGATAAAGTATTTTTGAAAGTCTCCTTGGAAAAAGATATTGAGATTTGGTCATAGAGGGAAGCTGAGTCCTCATTTTATTGGACCATATGAAATTCTAGAAAGAGTTGGGCCAGTTGCTTATCGTCTTGCTTTGCCACCTGAGTTGGATAGAATCCATAATGTATTCCATGTTTCTATGTTGCGGAGGTATAGATCGGATCCATCTCATATCTTGCCAATTGAATCCATTGAAGTGCATTCGGATCTGACATTTGAAGAAGAATCAGTTGCTATTTTGGCACATGAAGTGAAAGAATTGAGAAACAAGAAAGTTCCATTGGTGAAAGTTCTATGGAAGAATCATGGGAGAGAAGAGGCAACTTGGGAGAGCGAGCAAGAAATGCAAGATCAGTATCCTCAACTATTTCAGACATAATATCAGGTAATTTCGAGGACGAAATTTCTTTTTAGAGGGGGAGAATTGTAATATCCCAAAATGTGCCATAGAAGTTTTAGTATAATTGTTGTTTTATTTGAATTAAAATGTATATGTTATTGGAAAGAGAAAATAATTTAAAAAGGAGTGTATATGCTGTATGTATGGATATATTTAACATATATACAAGTCAAATGGATGGATATTTATTTTGGTTATTTATGAAATTATAAAAAAGGACAAATAAGTAAAAGGGAGTTAAGATATATAGAAGAGGGTATTTTAGTAATTTTCTTTTTAGATTGCTTGGTGGAGGTTTAAAGAGATGAGAACTTTGACTTTGTCTTTAATTTCCTTTTCATTTTTCTTATTTTTCTTTTCTTGGCCGGGTACTCCAAAGTTAAGAGAGCAAGATAGAGTTTGATTTTCTAAGATCAAATTCAAAGGAGATTTCAAATAAACAAGTTGGAATTTCAAGAAATTTCATTATTTTGGTAAGTTCTCTCTTGATTGCTCTTGTTATTTTTGAAGTTATTTTTGAGTTTGATGAAGTGTTGTTTATAATATGGTTAGGATTGCTTGTGGTGTGTTTGTATGTGATGGAAATGGAATTAAAGATAAGAAGTTAGGTTGGTGTTGGTGATGGAAGAGTAAGAGTTGTGTTTAGTGAAAATTTTTCTGTTTTACAATTAGTAAAGGCTGTGAATTTTATGATTTTTAATTAAATATAGAAAAATGTTCTTGAAGTGAATTTTTGATATGTTGTGCCACTATGAGTCTAGGATGACTGAAAAATATGTTGATTCGATTTTGGAATGGTTATGACTTTGGAAAGATTATTTTTATTAGACCTGTTCCAGAAGGTACCTTAACTGAGACAGCTATCTTTCGGGATTTTTAATAAAATGTAGAAAAATAATATCCAATTTAATTATGGATATGTTGTTGCTTAGTGAGTCTAGTATTTGAGAAAAATAATTTGGAACCACGTTGATTGAATTTAATTTATGGAATTCACAAAGTTCAGAACTGCTGCCAGGATGCAGGGCAATTGGAGCAGTCTGGTTGGGTGAACTATTTGACCAAGATTTTGTGTTCAGTTTGATCTGAAATTTTAAAGGAATGATTTTAATATGTAAAATTTAGTTCTGTAAAAATTTTAGAGTTTTTAGTCAAGTAGATTATTTTATACAATTTTTCAAAAAAAGGATAAAGTGGAGTCTAAAACCAGAATTTACTATTCATATGGTCATTTTGCTAATATTCCTTTTGGATTAGGTTGTGAAGAGGTTGAATTGCCCTAACCTAAGTGTTGAGGATTCTTGGAAGAGTAAGTGTATAGATTGGTGTGAGTTGGTTTTAAGGTAAGTACAAACTACATTATTGCATACATTCATATGATATTGAGACTTGAGACATATTTGATTATAAATGTGATAAGGAATCTAATGCATTGTGGATGTATATTAATAATGTTATGTTTGGTATAATGTGAATGTTGTGATGAGCATGTAAAATATGTGTTAATGCCATTGATTATATCCATTTGAATAATGAATTTATTAATGTGATTTGAAATATAACGAAATGTGAAATGTGCAATATGTGATGATGCAAATGAGATGATTGAGGCATGATTGCCTAATTTGCTTATGAGAATGAAATGAATTGAGAAAGAAATGTATAAAGATATAAATGAAAAGAATTTTGTGTTTAATTTGTTATTCAACCTTCAGAGTTCTGGGTTTGGTGGCATGCCTATAAAGTACTGGATAGGTGAAAAGACCGGGTCGTAAGCCGATTCCAGTTGATAAATGTGAAATGTTAATTATAGTAACAGTCTTGCCGGGTTGAGGATCTCCTTGGTTTATCCGGGTTGAGGTCCAAGAGACTGGGTCTGTTACAGGTAACAGTCTTGCCGGATTGAGGATTTCCTCGAGTTTAGCTGAGTTGAGGTCCAAGAGACTGGGTCTGTTACCCTATCCATGGATAGAGATATATATATCACCTATGGGCTTAATGATTGTGATTATAGACCAAAGCAGTAACTCTGAATTTTGAATAACATATTAGTGTCTTGTGGGCCCATGCTTGTCTTTGTTTTCAATGTGAATCATGAATGTTTTGATTAATTATTAAATAATGTAAGATTGTGAAATATAATATTCTCTTGAATTGATCTTGAATCTTGATTGTGTGAGACATTAGCATGGCATTAAAGCATCATAGCACTGTAGTTTGTACCACTAAGCCGTTGGCTTAGCGCGAATGTGATTCTTCGTGCAAGTGACAGGGAAGAACCAGAGAGTTCCTCTAGGCCGAGTCGAGCCTAGATTTTGTAGAGTGAATAGTGGGCTTTGAGATCGAAGACTGAATGCCAAACATGTATAAATTTTATGTGTTGTGAAACTTGAGTTTTGATGTATATGAATTTGTAAATATTGTTACTTTCCGTTCCATAGTGAACAAATATTTTATCTACTGTATTTCATAATAAACCTTTACTTTATTTTGTACTAGAAGTGTAAATCCTTTTTGCAGGTTGTAGTTGAGGTTATAAGGGGGATTTATTGGAAGTGTACTGAGAATGATTTTGTTTGCATTGGTTTGTGTAAAAAATGTTTTCAAAAATCAGAAAAAAAAAACCAGTTTTGTCAACACTTGGGATTGAATTTTTAGGCGAAACTATGGCAAAATTTCTATAAAAATCGGAACAAAAATTTGACTAAGTAAAAGTGGTAGCAACATTAGGATAGTGTGGCGCCTCTACTCAGCTTGCACACGTAGGTTGGGAAGGGGTGCTACAGTAACCGTGAGCTGATTAGGATGATTCTTCATAAGGGCTTTCAATGTGCTCACTCACATCCTATTCACTCAACTCACATTGAGGAAGATCAAATTTCCCTTGTAATTCATATATGTCATGATGAATGTGAGAAACAAGATCAACCTTTTATTGAGTTTTGTGATCCTCTTGGTTACATCGTTCTTGAAATGTAACACCCCCACATCCGGTACAAGCACACTACAAACACCACAATGTAACATACGTGCACTGAACATAGGGATGCTACGGTTTTCTTTAACCATCAAATCATTTTAAACGATACCATAATCTTTATCATTTTACATTATAGAAAATAAGTAATTAACTTGTAATATAAAACAAAATAGATATAAATACATTTACTTAATACGCAGCGAAATTTATAAAATAGTTACATATATGAAAACATTTAAATCCATATTTACAAATATACATATATTCACATTATAAACAATACTTTACAAAATATAAAGAAGTTATACATGATTGGCAACTCTTCTCTGATCTTTAAGTCCCAAAATAGATTCTTTAATGTCTACTCTCACTTGGTCTCGAGGAACTCTCGAGTTCAACTCTGTCACCTGTGAGATCAACACTATCGCGCTAAGTCAATGGCTTAGTAGTACAAATTATACTACATTATGCTTTAACATGATATAATATCACAATTAATCTCATACATCATTTAAAAGAATATCACAATTCCACATCATACTTTGATTAATGTCATAACAACATTCATATTATATCTTCCTAATTCCATTAATTTCACCATTCAAGAATCACATCAAATACAAAGACAAGCATGGGCCCAAGAACACTAATATGCCATTCAACTTTCAGAGTTAGTGTTTTGGTTAAATTATCACATTTATCATTATCCCAACTAGGCTTCAAGGATTTAGGTTCAACCAAGCTTCAAGGGGAACAAAGCATGCTAAGTATCAACCCAACTTGGCTTCAAGAACCAACCCAACCTAGCTTCAAGGGTTGTAACATCTCAATTAGGCTTCAAGGATCAAATCCAACCTAACTTCAAGAGATTGTTACTAATATTAGGCATGCCACCAACAACAAACTCTGAAAATGGAATAACACATTAGCCATACAATTCATTCATTATTTAATTATCATTTCCATTCTCAATTCTCATCATCATCTAGGCAAACATGCCTTATTTCTTTCAATTGAATCATCATAGCCAATCACAATGGCTTCACATCACATTTGAGTTATCATAGCCAATCACAATGGCCTCATATCATATCATGTCTCAATTCATATTATAATATTTCCATTCTTATCAAAGCAATTCATATACATCATCAATACTCACATTGTAACCCACATCATACACAATATAACATTATTCCTAGAATTAGAATCTTCCACATATATTTGTTTAGATCATTCTTTGTATTAAATGAGTTTAGAGTGTTTATTTTTATGTATAGGTGCAAGAAAACCTTTGAAGAATCAAAACAATGCAAGAAGAGCAAAGAACAATCACAGTAGCTAACACACTCAAGGGACACGGCCAAGCTTGTGGCCGTGTCTCTCAACACAAAATCAAGCCGAGGCAGACACGGGCAAGGGACACAGCCGTGTCTCTCCAAAAATCATCCAACACGGCCAAATTTCCTTAGACTTGGCACATTTAATCACTTACCACTTCAAAAACCCTTAAACCAACATCACTCTTATTCTTTCAATATCAACATCCACTTAGCTTACCATCTTCAAACCAAAACCAACACCAATTTAACTTTGTAACTTACAATCAATTTCAACACTTATAAACACATCTCAAACACACCAAAATATAATAACAACAAATCCTAACTCACCTCAAACACAACTTTAAAGATAACAAAGAAAAACAAGAGAGTACTTACCAAAAATTAAGGCAATTCCACAAATCTCCAACTTAATCCTTTGATTCTTCCTTCAATTTGAAACTTGGAATAAACAAATCTCACTTTGCTCTCTTGCTATGGAATGGCCGGCCAACATATGGGAAAGAGAAGAAGAAGAAATGAAGAAAAGTCAAGTTATCATCTCTTTAAATCTCCACCATGTATTCCAAAACAAGAATTTACCTAGATACCCCTTTCCATTTGTTTTAACTCTCTTTTCACTTAATTGCCCATTTAGGTAATTTCACATATCACAAATAAATATCTTCTTCCCTTGACTCCTCATTTTGACCAACAAATATGTTATATATATTACCATATACCCAACATATACACTTTCTCTCTACACATTACTCTCCTTTTTAAACAATACCTAAACATTCTCTTATCAATTTATTTTCTTATCAACATAACATATACACATAATTCAAACAAACAACAATTATATCCAAACTTCTAGGGCACACATTGGGATATTACAATTCTCCCCCTCTAAAAAGGAATTTCGTCCTCGAAATTACCTGATATCAAGTCTGAAACAACTGAGGATACTGATCTCGCATGGATTGTTCACTTTCCTAAGTTGCCTCTTCTTTTGCATGATTCTTCCACAAAATCTTCACAAGTGGCACTTTCTTATTCCTCAACTCTTTCACTTCACGTGCCAAAATAGCAACAGGTTCTTCTTCAAATGTCAGATCTGGACTCACTTCAATAGATTCAATTGGCAAAACATGAGATGGATCCGACCTGTATCTCCTCAACATAGAAACATGGAATACATTATGGATCCTATCTAACTCAGGTGGCAAAGCAAGCCGATAAGCAACTGGTCCAATTCTTTCTAAAACTTCATACGGTCCAATGAAACGAGGACTCAATTTCCCTTTCCGACCAAACCTTAAAATCTTCTTCCAAGGAGACACTTTCAAAAATACCTTATCTCCCACATTATACTCAATGTCTCTCCACTTCAAATCTGAATAAGACTTCTGTCGATCTGAAGCTGTTTTCAACCTATCTCAAATCATTTTCACTTTCTCTTCAGTTTCTTTAACCAGATCATGACCAATTATCATACTTTCTCCAGGGTCATTCCAACATAAAGGTGTCCTACACCGTCTACCATACAGTGCTTCGAATGGTGCCATACCAATGCTGGATTGATGACTGTTATTGTAAGCAAATTCCACAAATGGTAAGAATCTATCCCAACCTCCAGAGAAATCAATGACACAGCTTCTCAACATATCCTCGATAATCTGTATCACTCTCTCTGACTGTCCATCTGTCTGCGGATGGAAAGCAGTACTGAAGTGTAATCGAGAACCCAAAGCACCATGTAAACTCTTCCAAAATCTTGAAGTAAATCGGGGATCTCGATCAGACACTACAGAAATTGGGACACCATGCAACTTCACAATCTCATGAATATACAGCTCAGCTAACCTCTCCAGAGAATAATCCATCCGAACCGGAAGAAAATGAGCTGTCTTAGTCAACCTATCAACAATCACCCAAATAGCATCATGCTTCCTTTGTGTCAATGGTAGACCAGATACAAAATCCATGGTTACTCTATCCCATTTCCATTCAGGCACTGCTAAAGGTTGAAGCAACCCAGTTGGGACTTGATGCTCAGCTTGTACCCTCTGACATGTGAGACATTTGGATACAAACTCCGCTATGTCTCTCTTCATACCGGACCACCAGTAATACTGCTTCAAATAATGATACATCTTTGTATTGCCCGGATGCATAGCAAATACTAATTGATGGGCTTCTTCTAAAATAATTCTTCTCAAATTAGCATCATAAGGTACACACAATCTGTTCTTAAACCAAAGACTCCCATCACTTCTCACAATAAAATCTCGACTCTTTCCATTTTGGCGATCTGAAATAATCTTTTGAATCTTCTCATCAGCCAATTGAGCCTTTTTAATCTAATCCAACAAAACTGGTTTCAAATGCAACTGTGCCAACAATGCACGATCATCACAAGATACAAAACTGGCATGCAAAGCTCTCAACTCAACAAGCAACGAGAGTGAGAAAATAGTCAAACCTGCTAAAGACTTTCGACTCAAGGCATCAGCAACAACATTTGCTTTACTAGGATGATAATCAATCAAACAGTCATAGTCTTTAATCAACTCCAACCATCTCCTCTGTCAAAGATTGAGCTCTTTTTGGACACCTAAATATTTCAAACTTTTATGGTCTATATAGATAAAACACTTCTCCCCATACAGATAATGTCGCCAAATCTTCAGTGCAAACACAATGGCTGCCAACTCTAAATCATGGATCGGATAATTGAGTTCATGCGGTTTCAATTGTCGAGAAGCATAAGCTATCACTTTACCTTCTTGCATCAGAACACAACCCAAACCACTATGTGAATCATCACTGTAAATCACATATGGTTTGCCTTCCACAGGTAAAGTAAGAACAGGCGCTTGAGTCAACATTTCTCTCAACTGTTCAAAGCTAGCCTGACACTGATCTGTCCACACAAATCTAACTCCCTTACAAAGTAATCTGGTAAGTGGAGTAGCTATCAAAGAAAATCCTTTCACAAACCGTCGGTAATAGCCTACCAAACCCAGAAAACTTCTAACTTCAGTCACAGACTTTGGTGGACTCCAATTCAAAATAGCTTCAACTTTACTCGGATCAACTCTAATACCCTCTGCTGAAACTATATGACCGAGAAAAGTTACTTGGTCAAGCCAAAACTCACACTTTGACAGTTTAGCAAACAATTGCTTCTCTCTCAAAATTTGCAACACAATTCGCAGATGCTTGTCATGCTCCTCTTCATTACGCGAATACACCAAAATATCATCAATAAAAACTACCACAAACTGATCCAGATAGGGCCTAAACACCCTATTCATCAAATCCATAAAAGCTGCAGATGCATTCGTCAGACCAAAAGGCATAACTAGAAACTCATAATGCCCATACCTTGTACGAAAGGCTGTTTTAGGAACATCTTAAGCTCTGACCCTCAACTGATGGTACCCTGATCTCAAATCGATCTTGGAAAACACTGCTGCACGCTTCAATTGATCAAAGAGATCATCAATTCTAGGCAAATGATATTTATTTTTAATAGTCACCTTGTTCAATTGCCTATAATTGATACACAATCTCATAGTACCATCTTTCTTCTTCACAAACAACACAGGAGCTCCCCACGGTGAAACACTAGGGCGAACAAACCCTTTATCCAGCAACTCCTGCAACTGCACCTTTAACTCTCTCAGTTCAGCTGGTGCCATTCTATAAGGAGTAATAGAGATAGGAGTGGTACCAGGCAATAATTCAATACCAAACTCTACCTCTCTCTCAGGAGGCAACCCTGGCAACTCCTCTAGAAACACATCTGTAAACTCTGCAACTGTGGGTATACTATCAATTTGAGAACCCTTTACTCTAGTATCCACCACATGAGCAAGATAAGCGTCACACCCTTTTCTAATCAATCTCCTAGGTGCAACAGCCGAAACAAACAAGGATGCTAACTGTCCCTGCTCATTAGATACTGCCACCTCTCTACCATCACCAGTTCTCAAAGCAACAATTTTCTTTTTACAATCTACCACAGCTCCATGTCTAGATAACCAGTCCATGCCTAGGATTACATCATATTCCTTAAAAGGCATTTCAATTAGATTTCCAAGGAACTCTTCACCTTGCACCACTATTGCACTATCTCGGTGCACCTTACTAACAATCACACTATGCCCTAAAGGATTTGTCACCAATACATCAAATCCTAGGGATTCAACATGCACATCAGACACAGGCAAAACAGATGCACCAATATATGAATGTGTGGATCCGGGATCAATCAAAGCAAGTACTAAAATACCAAATAAAGAAAAAGTACCAGCTATGACTGCCGAAGCATCTGGTTGCCTCTGCATCACATAAATCCTCTGAGAAGATCCAGCTTCCTCTGGTCTACTCTCCCTGGATGTAGAACCTCCTCTAGAATTGAACCCAGATCTACCTCCTCTACTGAAACTCCTGCCTCCTCGACCTCCCCTCACACTAGATCAAGAAGCTGCAGAATCAACCGGCATCTGCTCCTGCCTGCCAGGACAATCTCTAACAAAATGATCAGGCGATCAACATCTGAAACATACTCCTGCCACACCAGTCCTCCAACAAGTACCACCATGTGGCCTGCCACAATGAATGCATATGGGTAGAGTGGATCTCTGAGTCACTGGGGTCGGAGCACTCGCCACTGAAACTGTAGGTCTAGATCTCTATCTCTGAAACTGTACTGACCTACCAGCTGGCCTCTAACTCCTACTAACCCGAGAAATGAAGCTTCCTTTACCTCTCTTAACAGATGAAGACCCTGCCTCAAACTGGGGTCTTCTCACCCTGATCTCTTCCTCAGAAGCAGCCACTACAATATTCTGAGCTCTCTCCACACTCCGAGCTGCTGTCACAAGATGGGAAAAATCATGATATCTAGATCCAGCTACAAGACACATAATAGAGGGCCTCAATCCCTCCTCAAATCTCCTGCATCTATCAATCTCATCTGATATAATACCCCCAGCATAATGGCTCAACCGTATAAACTCAAACTCATATTCCGTTACGGTCCGGTGATCTTGCTTCAAGCTTAGAAACTCCATTTTCTTCACATCTTTATACTCCCTCGGAGTATACTTCAATTCAAACTCTCTTAGAAAATCAGCATAGGACAATGTTGGTGGATCATCCATAGCATGAGGCACTGTCTTCCACCAATCATATGCGTCCTTCTGCAACAATGATCTTGCATAATCAAATCTTTCCTCTCGAGTGGCTTGCAACTGAACAAATATTCTCTGTACTTTATCTAGCCACTGCTCAGCTACAGTTGGATCAATAGTACCCAAGAAATCTTCTGCTCCATACTTCCGTAATTTGTCATAATGCCTCACTGATACCAAAGGCTGTGCGGGTGGTGGCGGTGGTTGCACTGGTGCTGGCCTCAAAGCCTCTACCACATGCCTAAGCCAAACTGGTGGAACCTCCTCACCAGCTGGTCTCCCCGACATAGAAACAGGTACCTCTCCAGCACTATCCACTCTAGCTCCCTCTCTAACCTCATCAGGAGCTACGCTTTCTGCACTACCCTCAACAGACTGACATAAATGAGAATCCATAACAACCTATGTCTGCAAACACAGCAGAATACATCTTATTAAAGATCAGAGACTGCCAATCCCAAACATGTATATTATTCAAAAACCAACTTTTTAAGTCAAAATACTCTTTTTCTTACACTTCACCTAGGTTGAGAATCTCAAACCTAGGCTCTGATACCAAAACAATTGTAACACCCCCACATCCGGTACAAGCACACTACAAACACCACAATGTAACATACGTGCACTGAACATAGGGATGCTACGGTTTTCTTTAACCATCAAATCATTTTAAAAGATACCATAATCTTTATCATTATACATTATAGAAAATAAGTAATTAACTTGTAATATAAAACAAAATAGATATAAATACATTTACTTAATACGCAGCGAAATTTATAAAATAGTTACATATATGAAAACATTTAAATCCATATTTACAAATATACATATATTCACATTATAAACAATACTTTACAAAATATAAAGAAGTTATACATGATTGGCAGCTCTTCTCTGATCTTTAAGTACCAAAATAGATTCTTTAATGTCTACTCTCACTTGGTCTCGAGGAACTCTCGGGTTCAACTCTGTCACTTGCGCGATCAACACTATCGCGCTAAGCCAATGGCTTAGTAGTACAAATTATACTAACATTATGCTTTAACATGATATAATATCACAATTAATCTCATACATCATTTAAAAGAATATCACAATTCCACATCATACTTTGATTAATGTCATAACAACATTCATATTATATCTTCCTAATTCCATTAATTTCACCATTCAAGAATCACATCAAATACAAAGACAAGCATGGGCCCAAGAACACTAATATGCCATTCAACTTTCAGAGTTAGTGTTTTGGTTAAATTATCACATTTATCATTATCCCAACTAGGCTTCAAGGATTTAGGTTCAACCAAGCTTCAAGGGGAACAAAGCATGCTAAGTATCAACCCAACTTGGCTTCAAGAACCAACCCAACCTAGCTTCAAGGGTTGTAACATCTCAATTAGGCTTCAAGGATCAAATCCAACCTAACTTCAAGAGATTGTTACTAATATTAGGCATGCCACCAACAACAAACTCTGAAAATGGAATAACACATTAGCCACACAATTCATTCATTATTTAATTATCATTTCCATTCTCAATTCTCATCATCATATAGGCAAACATGCCTTATTTCTTTCAATTGAATCATCATAGCCAATCACAATGGCTTCACATCACATTTGAGTTATCATAGCCAATCACAATGGCCTCATATCATATCATGTCTCAATTCATATTATAATATTTCCATTCTTATCAAAGCAATTCATATACATCATCAATACTCACATTGTAACCCACATTATACAAAATATAACATTATTCCTAGATTTAGAATCTTCCACATATATTTGTTTAGATCATTCTTTGTATTAAATGAGTTTAGAGTGTTTATTTTTATGTATAGGTGCAAGAAGACCTTTGAAGAATCAAAACAATGCAAGAAGAGCAAAGAACAATCACAGTAGCTAACACACTCAAGGGACACGGCCAAGCTTGTGGCCGTGTCTCTCAACACAAAATCAAGCCGAGGCAGACACGGGCAAGGGACACAGCCGTGTCTCTCCAAAAATCATCCAACACGGCCAAATTTCCTTAGACTTGGCCGTGTCTCCCAAAAATTCTTTAGTTTGGCCGTGTCTCTTCCTTAGTTTGGTCGTGTCTCTCATGAATAAAAACCCTAAACATGGCCAAATCTCTTTTGATTGAATTTAAACACATTGTGCACAACATAACCTCATTCAAATGGATACAATTTATGTCATCAACACTTATTTTACATGTTCATCACAATATTCACATTAACAATACATCAACAACACATTTAATCACTTAGCACTTCAAAAACCCTTAAACCAACATCACTCTTATTCTTTCAATATCAACATCCACTTAACTTACCATCTTCAAACCAAAACCAACACCAATTTAACTTTGTAACTTACAATCAATTTCAACACTTATAAACACATCTCAAACACACCAAAATATAATAACAACAAATCCTAACTCACCTCAAACACAACTTTAAAGATAACAAAGAAAAACTAGAGAGTACTTACCAAAAATTAAGGCAATTCCACAAATCTCCAACTTAATCCTTTGATTCTTCCTTCAATTTGAAACTTGGAATAAACAAATCTCACTTTGCTCTCTTGCTATGGAATGGCCGGCCAACATATGGGAAAGAGAAGAAGAAGAAATGAAGAAAAGTCAAGTTATCATCTCTTTAAATCTCCACCATGTATTCCAAAACAAGAATTTACCTAGATACCCCTTTCCATTTTTTTTAACTCTCTTTTCACTTACTTGCCCATTTAGGTAATTTCACATATCACAAATAAATATCTTCTTCCCTTGACTCCTCATTTTGACCAACATATATGTTATATATATTACCATATACCCAACATATACACTTTCTCTCTACACATTACTCTCCTTTTTAAACAATACCTAAACATTCTCTTATCAATTTCTTTTCTTATCAACATAACATATACACATAATTCAAACAAACAACAATTATATCCAAACTTCTAGGGCACACATTGGGATATTACAATTCTCCCCCTCTAAAAAGAAATTTCGTCCTCGAAATTACCTGATATCAAGTCTGAAACAACTGAGGATATTGATCTCGCATGGTTTGTTCACTTTCCCAAGTTGCCTCTTCTTTTGCATGATTCTTCCACAAAATCTTCACAAGTGGCACTTTCTTATTCCTCAACTCTTTCACTTCACGTGCCAAAATAGCAACAGGTTCTTCTTCAAATGTCAGATCTGGACTCACTTCAATAGATTCAATTGGCAAAACATGAGATGGATCCGACCTGTATCTCCTCAACATAGAAACATGGAATACATTATGGATCCTATCTAACTCAGGTGGCAAAGCAAGCCGATAAGCAACTGGTCCAATTCTTTCTAAAACTTTATACGGTCCAATTCCTTGCCCTTCTTCCTCTTCCTCTTCACTTAAGGAATCATCATCCCATACGGCTTTGAGTGATTTCTTCTTTTCCTTATCCCACTTCTTTTTGTTCTTCAAATTGATGTAATCCAATTTGGTGTCGCCCGTTTTGCCACATGCATAGCATTTTACTTCATTCTTTTTCTCTTTATCTTTGAAGGAGGATTTAAGAAATGTACCTTGTTAGCTTATAGTCTTCACTTTCTCTTCCAATCACTTATCCTTTTTAATAGCATAGCCATTTTTTCTTCATTATCATTATTTCATCATTTAAGGTCTCAACTTCCTTGATGGCTTTAAGAGTTATTGCTTTTCTTTTATCCTTTTCACCTTGTTCATCTTCCTTTTCGGTGTGCAATTCAAGGGTGAGTAGATTTCCCACGAGTTCATCGGTTCTCTAAGAGCTAAGGTCATGAGCTTCTTCAATTGAAGAAACCTTAGACTCAAAGATGTTATTTGCTTTAAGTGCTCTCAAAATTTTACTCTCAACATCACCTTGATCATAGACCTTACCATATTTTTTAGTTCATTGACAATGGTAAGCAAATGGTTTGTCATATTAGTGACATTCTCATTAGGCTTCATCTTGGAAAGCTCATACTCATGCACAAATATTTGCTTCTTGGTGAGACTCACTTGGGTAGTACCCTCATGGTAGTTCTCAAGAGTTTTCCTAATACTATGTGCACAAGTAAGGTGTTGGACTCTCCCACCTTTTTCTCTTGACATTAAATTCATCAAGATAGAGGCTACCTTCTTGTTCTTAAAATAAGCTCTCACCTTGTCACTTTTCCATTATGCTCTAGGAAGAGAAACTTGAACACCATTAACTTCATGAGAAGGAGGTTTCCACTCATTTTCAACAAATTCCCAAAGCTCAATTCCTTCACTATCAAGAAAAAAATACATCTTATGTTTCCAATAAGGGTAATCGATTCCATAGAAATAAGGTCTAAGGAAGGAATTTAGGTTTCCATTTATAAAAACTGTGTAGCTTGAAGTAGAAGTTGATGTAGAGGTATTTGTTGGTGGAATGGCTTCCATTTTGGATCAAATTTCATAATTAAGTTTCTTGAAATTTAGAAGGCTCTTATACCAATTGTTGTCCCAAATTAGCAACCAATAGGGGGTGAATTGGTTGATTGGAGAAATAATGATCAATTAAAATTTTGAGCAATAAGAAAATGAAGATGAAGATGGAGTAGAGTAGAGAAGAATGAGCACAAGAGATTTATAGCGGTTCTGATTTACCTCAATCCTATATCCACTTCCTTAACAACTTGTTAATGTTTCACTAATCTTGAGTTTTTAAGAGCTTAACTCTAACTTGGTATTTTCACAAGCTCACACCAAAACTTTAAGAAGGTTTGAGATCAATCCTCACAACCCATACGAGAGTTTTCCCAAGGCTTACTCTAAAACCTAAATGTTTCAAAGCTAACACTCAACTTACAATGGTGTTTTTGATTCTTACACCCAACACTCAAATAATACAAATGTTAATTGTAGTAGATGAAATTGAAAGTATATTACTTTGGCTATTAAAATCACAATTACCTTCAAACAAGAGGTTTCTTAAGGGTAGTTATAGCAATTTATACTTGAACCAGCTGTTTAAAGTGGTTCCCACATGTTTAGGACTTGTCTGCCACTAATTTTGTGGTTGAGACACCTTGTGTGGTCGCACTACCACTTTTGCAGTTACATAATCCTAAAATTGTTCTAACGGTGATTGCATAAGACATTTTTACCATTTTATTTGAATTTCTTCATCCATATGTTAAATTATCATTTGTCCAAGGTATTTAATGCTAAGATTCAAATGTATTAGACTTGTGTAATCATTTGGTTGCCTCGGGTGGTCGGACAATTGATTGAACATTGAGGAAGCACCACACGGGTTGACCACTATCTCTTTTGCCATTTTGAGCTTTTAGGTCATTGGGCTGTGCTACTGCTCTATGTGGTGGTGCGGTCGCATCCTAACTTCATGTCATGCTGAGACTATGAACCCTTATGTAATTTTATGAATTTAGATAAGTTTTTGGTGTGGTTGCATGTTTGATCAATGAATGGAATACATCGCACACCAAGACCATGAGCTCCTCTGTAAGTTTGTGGTTTTTAGCTTTGTATATTGTGCGGTCACTCGATTGGGTTGGGCGGTCTCACAAAGGTTAAGGTTTGATTCCTACAGTAACAAACTTATTTGAAATCATTAGTACATATCAATTTGATTATCAATGATCAAAATAGAGTTTAATTATCCAACACATTCTCATTAGGTTTCATCTTGAAGAGCTCATACACATGTAAAAGCATTTATATCTTCCTAGGCTTCACTTGAGTTGTTCCATCATGGTAGTTCTTACGAGTTCTCTAAATGCCATAAGCTCTTGTATTGTGTTGAACTCTACCCGCTTCTTCTCTGGATAAATAGTTAACAATAATGGATATGGTTCAGTTATTCTTGTAATTGGCCTTTGCTTATGCATCTGTTCATTGTTGTTTTGGAATGAGAACTTCCACTTCTTCCACTTTTTGAGTTGGGGTTTCCATTTATTCAAGAAACATCTCCAAAGATTAATGCGTCACTATTGAGGAACTGTAGACCCTTAATTTTTGACCCAATCCAATCCAATATGCTTTATTTAGTCCAAAATGATTTTTGTTGTTTAATTGGTCCAAAATAATTTTAATTAAATAATTTTTACCTTAGTATCTAATTTTTATTAATAAAAAATGAAAATAAACAAATAAAAAAAATCAGAGTTGAAAAAAAATCGGTAGTGAAAAGTGGTCGCGCGGGCCCGTCGGGCTGCGGGTGACTTATTTTGCCAGCAGGTTCCTGCGGGCGAAGTTATTTCGCCTGCAGAAAATTTCGCCCGCAGGAATTTCCTGCAGGCTGACTTGCCCACGGGCCCGGCTGGCACGCCCACAGGCCCGGCAGCACAGTTTTCGCCAGCGCAGAATTTTTCAACGCAATTTTTTGAATCCTAATCCAATTAGGTTTTAATTTCTTTTTTTATTAATATTACTTACCTTAATTAATTAGGAATAAACAACCTAAAAACCACTATAAATAGGGACCAATTAAACCAAATCAAGGGAGGAAAAAAAATACATAGTGACTTTAGGATTTGAAACCAAATCAAGGAAGGAAAAGGAAAAACTCAATTCAATTGATATTAATAGAAGCAGTAGCACAAAAAATGGGAAAAAAGGAATATCAAAGCTTGTCTTTGGAGCTAGTTCATCCAAGAAGAGTTATTTTTTGGAGAATCAACAAAAGAAGGTATGTTTTAATTCTTTTGATTTATGTTTTACAATAGCAAAATCCACAAAATTTAAGTTTTTTTAAATCAAAATCTTAGAGCTTTAATTTAGTTTTTCCAAGATTTCAACACTAAAACGTGACTTTCTTTTCTAGAAGGACTTAAAATTGTTATTTTTTCTTCTTAAAAATCATTAAACTTTAATTGAACATATTTTTCAACAAAACCAAAATAAAATTCTGTTTCATTTAAGATTTTAAAGTAGGCTCTTTTTCATTCAAAAAACCTTAAAAAACATCTTTTATACTTATAAAAACTTTAATCCATGTGTTTAAATTCACAAAACCTCATAAAATATCAAATTGCTTTTTTAAAACCCTTTAAATTATTCATTACCCGTGAAGCCTAATTTCAAAGCCTAAATCCAAAATTCAACTTTTAAACCTAAAATAATAAACCCTAACCCTTTTAAAACCTTAAATCCTAGTTTTTATGAACCCCAGTCCTTTTAAAACATTAAAAAAATATAAAAACACAAAAACTCAAAAAGACACAGTAGCTTAAATCACCATTCAAAAATCATGAATTAAAAAAAGTATTTCAAAAGTGTCCAAAACTCAAGTTTTATTATTTCATCATTCAAATCTTAATTTGTTTAATCAAAGTGTCTTGCCAACCTTTAAAAAACAGAAAACCTAATCTATTTTAATTACCTAAAAAGTCATAGTAGCTTAAACTTTAGAATTTCCAAAGCCTTAACACATGAGGTAAATAACCCTAAATAGAAATAGTAGCTATACTTGAACTTTTATTTGTTTAATTCAATTCCATATTTATTTATACCTTGATTTATTTCTTATGCTTTAATTTATTTAATTTTAATACTTGATTTATTTAATTTATCATGGATGGATGTTTGTTTTATATTTTGGTTAATACTCTTAATGAATGATTTATTTATTATGGATGATTATTTACTTTTATCAATCAATTTAGACTTCCAAAAGTTGTAAGAGGTATGTTTCCACTTGGTGGGTACCTCATTAGTTAAACATCATGTAATTTAATTTTCTTTTCTATTTTAGAACCTTTGTAAAGGGTATGTTTCTACCTTTTGGTGGATGTCCTATCTAGGCATGTGATGTAAGGACATGTTTCCATCCTTGGATGGGTGTCCATTTATTTGTCTCATTTTGTTTGGACATTGCTTTGATTTTAATATAATGATGTTTTCTTTTTATTGTGTGTAGTATGGATAATGTTATTATACTTAAGAATTTTATAATATTAAGAGCTGAAAAGGAGGCCGGTTCCAATGAACCGGGCGTTGTGGGGGTGCTGGGCCATTTCTCACCTTCCCCACACGTACCCAACTTTTCGAACCCATTAAGGGGTTGGGGATTCCTTAGGAATCAAGTCATCCACCCCTTTCTTTTTCCCGGCCCGTCCGGGTGGCGACTCCATTTTCTCCGGACTTAGGTCCGTGTTCTCTAAGGCCCAGAGCCTAAATAGTGCCGAAGTCGCAAGAACCATTCCACCGGGAGTGGGGGCGAAAATCCCCGCTCACAGGAACATTTGCATTTTATATTTCCATATTGAATAATCGGTTCCTTCAAAGAAAGGTAATATGTCTGAGAGTGTGGGGGTTATGAATCTGGTTCGATAAGGTGGCACACAAAGTCAAAGAAGACCGGTAAGCCTGTGTTTGATACTGACAGCTTAAGCTTTTGGTAGAAATGGTTTGCATTCTTTTCAATTAAGAGAGCTGGCACAAGGAAAGTACCAAATAGATGACCTCTTGGGAAGGACTTGACCCAATAGCATCATTTGGTATCAGAGCAAGTTTACAGGTTTTTGTCTCACTCCTCTAGGTTCAAGGATGAACTTTCTCAAGAGAAAGAGAATGCTATGTTTGAGGGTTAAAGGGGTTGTGAATTAGGTTCGACAAGGTAGCACACAAAGCCAAAGGAGACTGGTAAGCCCGTGTTTGACACAAATAAAGGAAATAGGTGTTCCTCTACTGACACTGTGAGTGCCTTGCCCATCCACGCTAAAAATGTTTTAAAGTCTAAACACTGTGAGGTTATTTATCTCAGGGATCCAACAGGTAAGACTTGTGTGAAATGGAGTCACCACTCGACAAAGCTGAGAAATGATAAGGGTTAGCATTCTCTTGATTTCTTTTTTGACGAATCCCTAATCCTACTAAAATCTTGATTCGGAAATTAAGGTACATGTGAGAATAACTTAGATGGGAATCCTTATTATTCTCATATGCCCGATTCGAAGAATCGGCCTCCTCTATGATTCATGTGTTAGTAAGGATTATTCACAATATCAGACGAGGGTCATCACATATATAAAGCAAATAACCAAATAAAATAAACATATGCATATCATGATGCACGTGATGCATGATCAAACAAAAAATTCTTATGAGCACCCACTGAAGTGGAAACATGCTCTTTACATCAATTAATCTAAAAAGAGAAATTAAGTCACATCACATAGTTTTACAAAACTCTGGTAAATTTTTCCAGAGATTTTCTTAGAAAGATTTATTGATTTACTAAACAAGAATGTATTTACTTATTAAATTAGCCCTTTAAAGGTGTAATTATTTTAATTTTTACAGTTAACTACCGTAGGATTCTCTTATTCTCTATATGTACTTTATATATAAAGGGTATATGTATTATATGCATATAGGTGTTGTTTTATTAGTTTTTGTTATAAGTTTTGTGTCTTGTTTATTAGGTTAATTATTGTTTTATTTAGGTATTTCGTTAGTTTTTATCGGTTTGTCTAGTGTTTTCTTTAATTGTGTAGTTTTAGTTTATTTTTAGTTTTATGTCGTTTTTGATCTAGTTTTTAGTTTGTGTTTATGTTTTGTCGGTTATTGTTTATTTACTTCGTGTTTTAAGTTTGTTTTGAGTTTTGTGTTAGGTTAAAACAGGCAAGGAAACGAATTGAAGATGAAATGGGCAGTAGCTGACACAGGCAGAGGACACGGCCAAGTCACTGGCCGTGTCCCATACCAAGTTAAAAGGAAGAAAAAGTCCCAGTAGCAGACACTAGCAAGGGACACGGCCAAGTCATGTGGCCGTGTCCCTCCAAAGAAGAGCAACACGGCCAAGTCACCTTGACTTTGCCGTGTCCCACTTATTACCAAAGGAAAGGAAGAGTAAAGCAGACAGAGGCAGACACTGGGAAGGGACACAGCCGTGTCATCTGGCCGTGTCCCTCAAATATGATGCAACACAGCCAAGTCAAGCTCTACCTGGCCGTGTCACTGAGCAAAGAAGCAAAGAAGACCAAAAAGCAACAGAGGAGGACACATGCAGGGGACACGGCCGTGTCACCTGGCCGTGTCCCTCCATCAAGCCCTCACACGGCCGTGTCCCTCATCACCTGGCCGTGTCCCTCATGAATCAACGTGCACCAAATTTTAAAGTCGACGCTTCGTATAAAAGCAAAAGAAAAGATAGGGTTTAGGGGCTCTTGACGATTTTGAGAGCAAGTTTAGCCGTCTGTGTAACACCCCCATATTCAATGCACACACACTACAACCACAACAATGTAGCATAAGTGCACCAAACATAGGATGCTATGGTTTCCTTAACATTCAAAACATTTTAAAACTTGATACCATATCCATATCATTATATCTTATTAACAAAATAGATCATTTACTTATAAAACAAAACATATTAGTTATCTATATATATATATATACATTTATATATTACACAGCGGAAGTTATAAAATATATATATATATATATGAAAACATTTGAATACATATTTACTATTATACATATATTTACATTATCAACAAAACTTTACACAATATAAAAGATTTATACATGATTGGCAAGTCAGCTCTGATCTTTAAGCTCCCAAAATCAACTCTTCAATGTCTACTCTCACTCGGTCTCGAAGAGCTCTCGGGTTCGATTCTATCAGTTCTATCACCTGCGCGATTAAACACTATCGCGCTAAGCCAAGGGCTTAGTAAGATAAAACATGCAATAGACATGCTTAAATGTTATACAATGCCAATTTTAATTTATATCATACATGTAACAACATAGATGGAAAGCTAACAACATACATTTACATTTCATAACCTAGCGTACATATATGTATGTCACATTTCAACATTCTTGCATATACTTTATTAGTTAATCATTTAATCATCCATGAACAACACTAAGCAAAGACAAGCATGGGCCAAAGACACACTAATATGTCATTCAATTTTCAGAGTTAATGCTTTGGTTTTGTTATCACATTTATCAATATCAATATCATATACCCAACTAGGCTTCAAGGATTAAGTTCAACCAAGCTTCAAGGGGAGCAAAGCATGCTAAGCATCAACCCAACTTGGCTTCAAGAACTAACCCAACCTAGCTTCAAGGGTTGTAACATCTCAATTAGGCTTCAAGGATTCAATCCAACCTAACTTCAAGAGATTGTTACACTCATTAGGCATGCCACCAACAACAAACTCTGAAAATGGAATAACACATTAGCCACACAATTCATTTAGATTTCATTCTCAATTCTCATTATCATTTAGGCAATCATGCCTCATTTATCTCCATTAAATCACCTTAGCCAATAACAATGGCTCCACATTTCATTTCACAATATAACACTTCATTATTCAAGTGTATATTTATCTCACATAACATCATTCATAAATATTAACATTTCATTCCATATTAATCATGAAACACATTATCACTCACAATGCATAATATAACAAGGCTCAATCTCAACAATGCAAGAACAATATATATATAATTCATAGCTTTAGGATCATTCACAAGTGTTTTTAATTCATCCCTTGGTTTAAGTATGTTTATGTTTAGGTTTAGAGGCCAAACTACCTTTGAAGAATCTAAACTATGCAAACAAGAACAAAGAAATCAAGAAACATTCAATTCATTTGTGGGACACGCCCAACTCACATGAAGGACACGCCCAACCTAGTTGAGGAACACGCCCGTGTCTTTAACAATAAAAGAGGCAGTAGCCAATTCAAATAATTGACACGCCCAGCACCTTTGATGGACACGCCCGTGTCACTAAAACCAAAAGAGACAGTAGCCAATCCAAATAATTGACACGCCCACTCCCCTAAATTGCTTTTGGCCGTGTCACCAAATCATAAAACATTAACTAAAACCAACACTTTCTCAATTGCACTCAAACACAATATTCATCATATAACATATTTCACATGAACATAATCAATGTTCTAAACACATATTCATCACAAGAACCACTTCATCACACATTAATATCACAATTAAACACATATTCACCACAAAACCCTAAAACCAACATCCTTCTCTATCCATCCAAATCAACAACCACCATTTCCAACAACAACCTCCAATTAAACTCATAACTTAAAATTAATTTAACACTTGAAAGCACAACACAACACATCTCAAATCCACCAAATCACAAAATTACCAAACCCTAATTCACTTCCAATACAACTTCCAAATAAGTAAAGAAAACAAGAGAATACTTACTTACAAAGAAGAAATTCCACAAATCCCTTGTCAAATCCTTTGATTGCTTCTTTAATTTGCTTCTATCATCAAGAACACTTCTTTTTCTCTTTTCAATTTGGAGAGCCGGCCACCTCTTGAAGAAAGAAGACAATGATCAAGATACAAAGTCAAATTTTGCTTTTAATCTCCACCAAGTGTTCTTATCCAAGCAATTACTAAAACACCCTCAATCATATAACTAACCTTTGTCTCATATAAGTCCTTATATGTAATTTCATTAACAACCAAAAATATATTCTTCCACTTAACCATCACCTTGACTCTTCATTTGACCACTTTATATGTTATATATATCATCATATACACAACATATACATTTGTCTCTAAACCCTATTTCTTTCTCCAAAACACATATGCACAAGCATTCTCATCCCAATTTCTTTTCTTATCCCATTATATACATTCAATTCAATTTATAACAACAACAACAATAACAATATGCAAAACTTTTAAGCCACATATGAGGATATTACAATTCTCCCCCTCTAAAAAGAAAATTTCGTCCTCGAAATTACCTGAAATTAACTCTGAAACAACTGAGGATATTGCTCTCGCATCGTTTGCTCATTTTCCCAAGTTGCTTCTTCTTTCCCATGGTTCTTCCAAAGAATCTTCACCAATGGCACTCTCTTGTTTCTCAAATCTTTCACATCACGTGCCAAGATAGCAACTGGTTCCTCTTCAAAAGTCAAGTCTGGGTTCACTTCAATTGATTCAACTGGCAATATGTGAGATGGATCCGATCTGTATCTCCTCAACATAGAAACATGGAATACATTATGAATACGATCCAACTCAGGTGGTAAAGCAAGTCGATAAGCAACTGGCCCAACTCTTTCTAACACTTCATACGGCCCAATGAAACGAGGACTCAATTTTCCCTTCCGACCAAACCTCAAAATCTTTTTCCAAGGAGACACTTTCAAAAATACCTTATCTCCAACATCAAACTGAATGTCTCTCCTCTTCAGATCTGCATAAGACTTCTGTCGGTCAGAAGCTGCTTTTAACCTGCTTCGAATTAACTTTACTTTTTCTTCAGTTTCTTGAATCAAATCAGGACCAACCAACTTATTATCTCCAAGCTCATTCCAACAAAGAGGTGTCCTACACCGTCTGCCATACAATGCTTCAAACGGTGCCATACCAATGCTGGATTGGTGACTGTTGTTGTAAGCAAACTCCACAAGAGGTAAAAACCTATCCCAACTTCCAGAGAAATCGATGACACAGCTTCTCAACATATCTTCAAGAATCTGTATCACCCTCTCTGACTGTCCATCCATCTGTGGATGAAAAGCAGTGCTGAAATGCAGTCGAGAACCCAAAGCATTATGCAAACTCTTCCAAAATCTTGAAGTAAACCTGGGATCTCGATCAGACACTAAAGAAGTTGGAACACCATGCAGTTTCACAATCTCCTGGATATACAGCTCAGCCAATCTCTCCAAAGAGTAATCCATCCGCACCGGAAGGAAATGAGCTGTCTTAGTCAATCTATCCACAATCACCCAAATGGCATCATGTTTCCTTTGTGTCAATGGCAATCCAGACACAAAATCCATTGTCACTCTTTCCCACTTCCATTCAGGCACTGACAACGGTTGAAGCAACCCGGTTGGAACTTGATGCTCTGCTTTAACTTTCTGACAAGTGAGACATTTCGATACAAACTCAGCAATGTCTCTCTTCAACCCAATCCACCAATAATGTTGTCTCAAATCATTATACATCTTCGTACTACCCGGATGCATAGCAAACACTGACTGATGTGCTTCTTCTAAAATGATTCTTTTCAAATCAGCATCATCGGGTACACACAATCGGTTCTTAAACCAGAGACTCCCATCATCTCTCACAACAAAATCTCTAGTCATCCCAATCTTGCAATCTGAAATAATCTTCTGAATCTTCATATCAACCAACTGAGCCTCTTTGATCTGATCTAACAAAACTGACTTCAATTGCAACTGTGCCAACAATGCACCATCATCACAAGGTACAAAACTGGCATGCAATGCTCTCAACTCAACAAGCAACGAGAGCGAGTAAACTGTTAAACCAGCTAAAGACTTCCGACTCAAAGCATCAGCAACAACATTTGCTTTACCTGGATGATAATCAATTAAGCAGTCGTAGTCTTTAATCAATTCTAACCATCTCCTCTGACGAAGATTGAGTTCTTTCTGGACACCCAGATACTTCAAACTCTTGTGATCAGTGTAGATGAAACATTTTTCCCCAAATAAATAATGGCGCCAAATCTTTAATGCAAACACAATGGCAGCCAATTCCAAATCATGGGTCGGATAGTTAAGCTCATGCGGTTTCAACTGTCGAGATGCATAAGCTATAACTTTCCCTTCCTGCATCAATACACATCCCAAACCTCTATGTGAAGCATCACTGTAGATCACATATGGTTTGCCTTCAACAGGTAAAGTTAAAACAGGCGCTTGAGTCAACATTTCTCTCAACTGCTCAAAGCTAGCCTGACACTGATCCGTCCACACAAATCTCACTCCCTTACGAAGCAATCTGGTGAGTGGAGTAGCTATCAAAGAAAACCCTTTTACAAACCACCGGTAATAGCCTGCCAAACCCAGAAAACTTCTAATCTCTGTCACAGACTTGGGTGGACTCCAATTCAGAATAGCTTCAACTTTACTTGGATCAACTTTGATACCTTCTGATGAAACAATATGTCCAAGAAAAGCGACTTGATCCAACCAGAACTCACACTTCGACAATTTGGCAAACAATTGCTTCTCTCTCAAAATCTGCAACACAATTCGCAGATGCATATCATGTTCCTCTTCATTCCGTGAATACACCAGAATGTCATCGATGAAGACCACAACAAACTGATCCAGATAGGGCCTAAACACCCTATTCATTAAATCCATAAAAGCTGCAGGTGCATTCGTCAGACCAAAAGGCATAACTAAAAATTCATAGTGCCCATACCTGGTCCTGAAAGCTGTCTTCGGAACATCTTCAGCTCTGACTCTCAGCTGATAGTACCCAGATCTCAGATCAATTTTGGAAAACACAGCTGCACCCTTCAACTGATCAAAGAGATCATCGATTCTAGGCAAAGGATATTTATTCTTAATGGTCACTTTGTTCAATTGCCTATAATCGATACATAACCTCATAGTACCATCTTTCTTCTTCACAAATAACACAGGAGCTCCCCAAGGAGAAACACTGGGGCGAATAAATCCTTTCTCCAACAACTCCTGTAATTGCACTTTTAACTTCCTCAATTCTGTTGGTGCCATTCTGTAAGGAGTAATAGAGATAGGAGTGGTACCAGGTAACAATTCAATACCAAACTCCACCTCTCTCTCCGAAGGCAATCCAGGCAACTCCTCTGGAAACACATCAGGGAACTCAGCAACTGTGGCAATGCTATCAATGGGAGAACCCTTCACTCTAGTATCTATCACATGAGCGAGATAGGCTTCACACCCCTTCCTAATCAACCTCCTGGCTGCAACAGCTGAAACAAATAAGGAGGCTAGCTGTTCCTGCTCATTAGATACTATCACCTCTCTACCATCACCAGTTCTCAAAGAAACAATTTTCTTTTTACAATCTACTACAGCTCCATGTCGAGATAGCCAATCCATACCTAAAATCACATCATATTCCTTAAATGGCATCTCAATCAAATCCCCAAGGAACTCCTCACCCTGCACCACTACTGCACTATCTTTATGCACCTTACTCACAACCACACTATGCCCTAACGGATTTGTCACCAACACATCAAATCCTAGGGACTCAGCATGCATATCAGAGACAGGCAAAACAGATGCACTAACATAAGAATGCGTGGAACCCGGATCAATCAAAGCAAGTACTGGAGTATTAAATAAAGAAAAAGTACCAGCTATGACTGCCGATGCATCGGGCTGCCTCTGCATAACATACATCCTCTGGGAAGAACCAACCTCCTCTGGTCTACCCTCCCTGGATGTAGCACCTCCTCTAGAACTGAATCCTGCTCTACCTCCTCGGCTGGCACCTCTGCTGCCTCTACCTCCCCTCACACTAGCTCGAGAAGCAGCAGAATCAACTGGCATCTGCTCTTGCCTCTCAGGGCAATCTCTCACAAAGTGGTCTGGTGATCCACACTTGAAGCATACCCCTGCAACACCAGCCTTCCAACAAGGACCACCATGTGGCCTCCCACAATGGATGCAGATGGGAAGAGTGGATCTCCGAATCATCGGGGTCGGAGCACTTGCCACTGAAGCTGCAGGTCTAAATCTCTGCCTCTGGAACTGCACTGACCTACCTGCTGGTCTTTGGCTCCTACTACTCCGAGGAACAAAACTTCCTCTACCCCTCTTAGCAGAAGAAGACCCTGCCTCGAACTGGGGCCTTCTAACTCTAACCTCCTCTTCAGAAGCAACTGCAACTATGGCCTGGGCTCTCTCTACACTCCTAGCTGCTGCAACTAACTGGGAGAAATCCTGATATCTGGAGCCTGCCACATGACATATAATTGAGGGCCTCAATCCCTCCTCAAATCGCCGACATCGATCAATCTCATCAGCAATGATACCCCCAGCATACTGACTCAGTCGAATAAACTCAACTTTATACTCAGTAACAGTCTTGCTGTCTTGCTTCAAGCTTAAGAACTC
The DNA here is from genome assembly GCA_947685225.1 of Garcia nutans. Taxonomy (NCBI): domain Eukaryota; kingdom Viridiplantae; phylum Streptophyta; class Magnoliopsida; order Malpighiales; family Euphorbiaceae; genus Garcia; species Garcia nutans. The sequence continues at coordinate 17,445,635 of CANTUV010000012.1, read as the reverse complement.
CATCTTCTTCATGTCCTTATACTCCCTAGGAGTATACTTCAACTCAAATTCCCTCAGAAAATCAGTGTAAGACAGTGTTGGAGGATCATCCATAGAGTGTGGCACTGTCTTCCACCAGTCATATGCGTCCTTCTGCAGTAATGACCTGGCATAATCAAACTTTTCCTCAGAGGTGGCTTGTAACTGAATAAAGATTCTCTGCACTTTGCCTAACCATTGCTCAGCCACTGCTGGATCAGTGGTTCCCATAAAATCTTCCGCCCCAAACTTCCTCAATTTATCATACTGTCTCATCTGAACCTGAAGCTGGGGTGGTGGTGGAGGTGGCTGTACTGGTGCTTGTCTCATTACTACCATCATATGTCTAAACCAGGCTGGCGGAACCTCCTCTCCAGCTGGTCTACCCGACACCGGAGCAGGTGCCTCCTCAGCACTATCAACCCTAGCTCCACCATCAGGAGCATTACTCTCAGCACTAGCCTCAACCGACTGACTTGAATGTGAATCCATCACAACCTATGTCTGCACACACAGTAGATTACATCTTATTAAAGATCAGAGACTGCCAATCTCAAATGTATTTGTTATTCAAAACCACTTTTTAAGTAAAAATATTCTCTTTATTACATTTTTCCTAGGTTGAGAATCTCAAACCTAGGCTCTGATACCAAAACAATTGTAACACCCCCATATTCAATGCACACACACTACAACCACAACAATGTAGCATAAGTGCACCAAACATAGGATGCTACGGTTTCCTTAACATTCAAAACATTTTAAAACTTGATACCATATCCATATCATTATATCTTATTAACAAAATAGATCATTTACTTATAAAACAAAACATATTAGTTATCTATATATATATACATTTATATATTACACAGCGGAAGTTATAAAATATATATATATGAAAACATTTGAATACATATTTACTATTATACATATATTTACATTATCAACAAAACTTTACACAATATAAAAGATTTATACATGATTGGCAAGTCAGCTCTGATCTTTAAGCTCCCAAAATCAACTCTTCAATGTCTACTCTCACTCGGTCTCGAAGAGCTCTCGGGTTCGATTCTATCAGTTCTATCACCTGCGCGATTAAACACTATCGCGCTAAGCCAAGGGCTTAGTAAGATAAAACATGCAATAGACATGCTTAAATGTTATACAATGCCAATTTTAATTTATATCATACATGTAACAACATAGATGGAAAGCTAACAACATACATTTACATTTCATAACCTAACGTACATATATGTATGTCACATTTCAACATTCTTGCATATACTTTATTAGTTAATCATTTAATCATCCATGAACAACACTAAGCAAAGACAAGCATGGGCCCAAGACACACTAATATGTCATTCAATTTTCAGAGTTAATGCTTTGGTTTTGTTATCACATTTATCAATATCAATATCATATACCCAACTAGGCTTCAAGGATTAAGTTCAACCAAGCTTCAAGGGGAGCAAAGCATGCTAAGCATCAACCCAACTTGGCTTCAAGAACTAACCCAACCTAGCTTCAAGGGTTGTAACATCTCAATTAGGCTTCAAGGATTCAATCCAGCCTAACTTCAAGAGATTGTTACACTCATTAGGCATGCCACCAACAACAAACTCTGAAAATGGAATAACACATTAGCCACACAATTCATTTAGATTTCATTCTTAATTCTCATTATCATTTAGGCAATCATGCCTCATTTATCTCCATTAAATCACCTTAGCCAATAACAATGGCTCCACATTTCATTTCACAATATAACACTTCATTATTCAAGTGTATATTTATCTCACATAACATCATTCATAAATATTAACATTTCATTCCATATTAATCATGAAACACATTATCACTCACAATGCATAATATAACAAGGCTCAATCTCAACAATGCAAGAACAATATATATATAATTCATAGCTTTAGGATCATTCACAAGTGTTTTTAATTCATCCCTTGGTTTAAGTATGTTTATGTTTAGGTTTAGAGGCCAAACTACCTTTGAAGAATCTAAACTATGCAAACAAGAACAAAGAAATCAAGTAACATTCAATTCATTTGTGGGACACGCCCAACTCACTTGAAGGACACGCCCAACCTAGTTGAGGAACACGCCCGTGTCTTTAACAATAAAAGAGGCAGTAGCCAATTCAAATAATTGACACGCCCAGCACCTTTGATGGACACGCCCGTGTCACTAAAACCAAAAGAGACAGTAGCCAATCCAAATAATTGACACGCCCACTCCCCTAAATTGCTTTTGGCCGTGTCACCAAATCATAAAACATTAACTAAAACCAACACTTTCTCAATTGCACTCAAACACAATATTCATCATATAACATATTTCACATGAACATAATCAATGTTCTAAACACATATTCATCACAAGAACCACTTCATCACACATTAATATCACAATTAAACACATATTCACCACAAAACCCTAAAACCAACATCCTTCTCTATCCATCCAAATCAACAACCACCATTTCCACCAACAACCTCCAATTAAACTCATAACTTAAAATTAATTTAACACTTGAAAGCACAACACAACACATCTCAAATCCACCAAATCACAAAATTACCAAACCCTAATTCACTTCCAATACAACTTCCAAATAAGTAAAGAAAACAAGAGAATACTTACTTACAAAGAAGAAATTCCACAAATCCCTTGTCAAATCCTTTGATTTCTTCTTCAATTTGCTTCTATCATCAAGAACACTTCTTTTTCTCTTTTCAATTTGGAGAGCCGGCCACCTCTTGAAGAAAGAAGACAATGATCAAGATACAAAGTCAAATTTTGCTTTTAATCTCCACCAAGTGTTCTTATCCAAGCAATTACTAAAACACCCTCAATCATATAACTAACCTTTGTCTCATATAAGTCCTTATATGTAATTTCATTAACAACCAAAAATATCTTCTTCCACTTAACCATCACCTTGACTCTTCATTTGACCACTTTATATGTTATATATATCATCATATACACAACATATACATTTGTCTCTAAACCCTATTTCTTTCTCCAAAACACATATGCACAAGCATTCTCATCCCAATTTCTTTTCTTATCCCATTATATACATTCAATTCAATTTATAACAACAACAACAATAACAATATGCAAAACTTTTAAGCCACATATGAGGATATTACAGTCTGAGAGGGATCTTAGGGTTTAAACATTTGTTTTCTTAGATTTTGATTCTACTTTGGATTACACTAGTTTAGATTAGATTGTTCATGCCATTGTTTCATCCTTCTTGCAAGATTCGATCAAGAGTTTCATCAAAAGCTTCAAGGAGTTTGTAACTTGGTTTTATTCTTAAACTTTGTCTCTTTAGTTTCATTGAAATTGTGTTTATGAACATTATCATGTCTAAATTGATTTCTTTGATTATTAATGAGATGAGTATGCTTGATAACAACATGAACTAATTTAATCTAGTCTAGGGGTTTGTATGGATTTGCTATGAATTGTATGAATTGGTTATTCTCTTAACTATTGATTTCTTTAGCCTTTATTGAATGAAAAATTGTTACATATAATTGATTGGCCACCAATTGTGTGTTTTAGGTATTAGATGATGGATTGAGAGATGAAATCTAATGCTGGAACAATTCAATTAAGGACTTAGGTGAATTAGAGATCTAACCTATTAAAAAGATTGTTTCAATTATAACAAGATTAGTTGTAAGAGGTTTGAATGCGAGAGCTTATTTCCTTGACTCAATTAATTAAGTTGCTTGAGATTTAATCTTAGAAATTAAATTAGTTAAGTGGAATAACCGTTCATACATATGAGTAGTAAAGAAGTGCAAACCCTAGACTCTTTTTATCAAGTGAATCAAAACATAAGCTATTGTTTATTTTTATTGTTTTCAAATTAAATCATTCTTCTTCATTACTTTGCAAATTAAATTTCTTTAATTATTTGTTACTTTAAATTTGATAATCAATTACCCACTTTGGCTTCCTTGAGAGAACGACCTTGGGGCGATCACCTTTGCTACAGCTACCTCGTATACTTGCGAGTGACGCTTTGTGGTAGAGTTAATTCGAGCGCAACAGGTGTGAGCGGAGATTTTCACCCCCACTCCTTGTGAAATGGTTATTGTGACTTTGGCACTGTTATGCTTGGGGCCTTAGAGAACACAGGCCTAAGCTTGGAAAAAATGGAGTCACCACCCAAACAGGCTGAGAAGATAGAAAGGGCTTGATGACTTGATTCCTAGACTAGGGTTTTGGTAGGGAATTATAATTTCTATCTAAACTATGGTTTTATATTTATACAAATTATGGTTTTTCCTAAATTAGGGTTTTATATGTGAATTAGGATTTTAAAAATAAGGTTAGGGTTTTAATTTGTAGATTAGGGTTTTTAGAATATGATTAAATCTAATTACTTAAACAAATAAGATTAGGGTTATATAATCAATTTTAGTCTCGGAAAAAATTGAAGCTAAAACTTATCAAATCAACAAAACTTCACATCATGCTCAATTCATAAAATAACATAAAGATAAATAGTTAACTTTAATTTAAACATAGTAAGAAGATAATGCCGATGTCTATAGACTCCACCAATTTTAATTTATTATTAACCTTGGTTGAGCAGAACAATCTAAACACCAATGCTTTTCAATTACTGCCTTCTTCATTGTTATATTTGGTTATGTATATTTTTGTTTTTTTGAGTTTCTATTTTTTTCTTGCTTTTTCCTCAATTGTGTTGCTAGGTCCCCCCTCTATGCTTTTAATCTTCTATTTGTAGGCAAAGATGGTTTAATTCAAAAGCCCTAATCTGTTAATCCAAAAGTGTTCAAGTCCAATGCTAATTGGGAAACCTAAAACTATCTAATAGTCAAAATTAAAACCAAATTAAAAACCATGGCACCATGGCGAATTGGCTGAGCCAATTCATCATGGCTGCAGGTTTCAGGTTCGGTCTGGGTTTGTTTTGCTTGTTAAATATAGATCAAACCTATTTTTGTCTTTTAACATTAAATCGGACTAGGTTTAAGGCTTTAAAAATTAAACCAACTTACTTTAGGCCTTTTAAAATTAGACAGACAAAATTCAAAGCTATAAATTAGGTTTAAGCTTTTAAAATCACACTAAATTTTGCTTAGCCTTGTTTAATTGTGATTGGACTAGCTTAGGGCTAAAATCAAAGGTCTACAATAGGGTATAAGAGTGTTACATTGTCCACTCACTTTAAATTACACTTATTTGTTTATATAATTTCCTTTTTGAATTACTCTACATATCTTTATAAATGTCATAAATTACGGTCAATTCTTTCGATTTCACTTGTCATATGTACTAATTACACATATACTTGAATAATTTGGTTAACTTTGTACATATATCAATTTTAACTTTCCAACATACACTTCACATTCTGTTATTCTATCTTCTCAATCTCATATTTCATATTTTCGTCGTAGTAATTAAGTTTTAAATAAAACTCTAATTTTTTAATACATAAATTATAATTTATACATTTCCACTAAGAACTTCATCATTTCATCATTTCCTCATAATATGCTATTTAGTTTCTTTATCCAATTAATTTAATCTTTAACTATATTTTATCTAAATCCCTGTAACACCATAATTTCTTTTAATGTGATCCTCAATGTTTTTTTTTCCTTACATACAACAACTTCTTTCTCCCAATAGTGTTGCTGGTATGAATACAATAGGTATATAGTGTAACACCCCCTATATAGTCCACACACTTAATTACATCGGAGATGTCATTTAAGCACATAACTGGTCCATAAGGATAATATAGATATACTAAAATGAAAATACATTCATATGATATAATTGCCTTTCAAGAAAAGTACCATGATCACACTTATAATACATACATATATCTGTTTAATTTATAAAAGCCCTTTTATTAACATACATTGTAAATATAATTATAATTCTCCTACTACCCTCAAACTTATACAACTGTCATACAAAATTATAAAGTATTACTATGTGAACCATATAGACTACAATATTTATAATATTACTTGTTGAACCTTTGTGATGATGTTGATCAGGAATGTATATCTCTCACTCTGCAGTTTCAAATATTCTAGTTTGATCTATACATCAGAAAATAATTCTAACATGCTAAGCAAAGCTTAGTGGTGCTTATGTATTTATAATATGCAATAAATTTGAAGGAAAGAGAATTATATATCACTTTAGAACATTAAATAAGAAATTAATAAACTTATTAAAGCATGAAACACATCATATGATTAAATTTAGAGCTTGGTTATTTTATCAATGACCATATAACACATTATTTTCAATATAGTTAACTTCTTTAAATTTTTCCATGCATACTGAACTCAGATCATAGGTTTGGATAATGGGTCACTGTTGGCAATTTAATGCTCAATCTCAATAATATGGCCAGAGGCCCAATGATGGAAAATATGGCCATTGCCATTGAAGAAACAATGTGTCTATAAATGGCACATTGTGCCCACTATCACTTTGGTTATCAACCCTCTGGCAAGCTATTCAATCCCAAGATAGATCTAAAATCAGTTTGATAAGAGCAATTCATTAGTTTGTAGTTAACACTGAATTGTGTATATCATTTCAATGGAAAAATAATTTGATCAACATTTAGTATTATACATATTTGTCACATATCAAAATTTTATCACTCTTTTCCATACTTTTAACACATATACATGAATTCTCAACATAAAAGTAAGAAACATAAACATATTAGCTTCATACTAAGCCCATATATCACAAAATACAAGCCAAAAACATCATCCAAATACCCTATGGTTGTGGCATCTCAACCCTAAGCCCGTGGGGTACAAAATAAAGCTGTCAATTACTTTTGTAGGCCCCAAGGCCATGGCCTTCAAGGCCCACAGCCATGCCATTCAGAATGGCTCTTTTTTTATCAATAATTTTAAAGAAACAGCCTCACTTTCAACTCCACGGTTGTGGCATTTAATTTCCATGCCCGTGGAATTGGTTTTGGGTCTGTCTTTAGAGTAAATCTTCCTCTGGCAGTGTCGACTCCAATACCTTGCCCATGGCCCTTTATTCCACGCCTACATTCTAAAATCATGTATGTTGCTCTTTTAACTTTCTAAAACATAAACATATTAAAGATCTAAGTTAAAAATATATCAAAACCAAAATTTTGACATAAAAAGAATTCATATCTAATACTTTACTAAAACTTTGATTATCAAGTCTTTAACAATTGATCTAATCAAAACTTTCACAATCATCATTTTAAATTTAGAAAAACAATAACAACAACTTCAATTCCTATATATATCACGCAAAAAATCATTTGTCCAATATTTATGAATTATCTCATTTTTAATGACTCAATCAACTAATTTAAAACTTAAAACTCAAAGCAAAATAAATATTTGCAAATTAAAATACATAAGCACATATCTCTTCAAAAATTCCTCTTTCTCTCTCTTTTCCCCTCTTTTTCTTTGATCACTTGTTGATAATTTACCTTTTCTAACTTATTCTTCTAAAAATTTATAATTATATGTAATATACTCTTGACTTTTATTTGATTTGAATAAAGGAAGATGAAGAAAATAAGAAAGTTGATGGAGGTGGTGGTGTTTGGCATGGGAGATGGAAGAAGAAAAGAGAAGTTTCTATACACACATGTTTATATATCTATAGGTTAATCAAGTGGGGGCATGCTTATAATAACTATGGTGTACCCTCACTCTTAACCTTTGATTCTAAGTCAAGTCTTTGTCTCGTAAAACCATAAAAATAATTTCTTTAGTAAATTTTAAAATCTACTATTCACTATTTATCCAAATTACCTTTATTACTATACACTGTCAATTATTAATATTAGTTAAAAGTTCACTGTTTAAAATTTTAAACATTACATATAGTCTATATATTTAAGTATTACTTACAATATTTAACTATCAAAACTTATTTGATTCCTTTATTTCTATTTTCCTTATTTTTCATTAACTCTCTTCCAACTATTCCAAGTCATTGATGATTAATCATTTTATCAATTATCCTACCCTAAGTACCAAGTTTACTTTCTTCCACAAATATGTCATAAACATTTTCTAATAATATACAATTAATACTTGCTCATTATCAAATTAAACTTTCATTTTGAATGTTCAAATACCTTTTTTTTACAAATTTCCTCAAGTCCTTTCCACTTTCTTAGTTGTTACTATCTAATGGTTTAATCTTCCATTAACTTCCTTCTAAACAGCCTTTCATCAAATATATACATATGTTTCCATGATTTAATCTATAAACACTAATAATTACACTCAATTATTCTAAAATAACAATGTCCAACATTCCAAGGATACTATTGAATTCAAGCATAAACCTCCATATGCAAATGAATTAAGCATAATTCAATACACTTACATTATATTTAATAAAGCTTATTACTAATATTTCCTTCTCAACATTGATTTTCCCACTACTATTCTCCTTCACTTGTGCTTTCCTTTCTCTTTATCTTCATAAACTCTCAAATATGCATACTTTGACAATATATTTTAGCAAATTTTATCACAAATGATTCTATACATAATTCATTTAAGCCAAGTTCATCAAGTATACTTCAAATAAACATTTAACTTCGCAAATATTTTTTTTACATGATCAATTAAATCAAGATTTCAATAACTCCAAATTACCTTTTTAACCATATTTATCAAAAATAGGATTTTTCTTTCCTATTTATCAATCTCCCATAATCCAACAATCCATCATCTAACTAATTCAAAGTTCTCTTCAACATGTTTTCAAGCTAATTAACTAGCAAAATACAATTTAAATATTACTAACATAATTATACTTGCAAGATAGTAAATTCCTTAACTCTAAAAAAATTTCATAACCCTAAACTTTCCAAAACCATAACTTCATCCATAGCCCTAAATCAACACATAATTATTCCAATACTTGATTTAAGCATAATTTCAATTAAAAACCAATAAATATACACTTTATATATTACAAAAATAATTATGTTTTTCAAATAGTTAAAGTTTCATAATCAACTTCTTGCAAATCATTCAATATAAATTTTCTTCACAAATAACTTTACTTTTTCCAAATCACAAGCTTCTTTAATTAAACAAAATTAATATCAATTCAATTAATAGAAAAATAAGTGATATACAAGCATTAACCTCATTAAAGTAGATCTTCTATCACTCTTCCTTTCAATCCTTTAATATGATGATGATTTTCTCGAGAAAGCACGCATAAACCAACTATTTCCCATCAAAATCCTAATTTATTTCAAAAGATTCCATGCTTTTTATGTGAAATTTGGAAGAAGTAGAAGAAAGTAGAAGATGGAGGACATGGAGATGGGAGGCTTAGCCAAAGTGTTAGAAGAAGGTGGAAGATTATAGAAATTTTGACTTCTTTTATAATATCCAAAGTGTTTATCCCATACTTTGCATGTAACTTTATTTCAGTGCACCTACTTTCTTTAAGTATCCTCAATCTGATTTTTAACTCATTAAAATTGTAAAAATAATTATTTTAACTATTTTAGAACCCTATTATTCACATTTCACATCCTAATCACAATACAATTTTATTTCAGAATTGTGAGTGCATTTTGGTAATTTCTTATATAATAACTATAATTTTGATATATATTTAAATAATTAATATGGAGGGTTAATTAGTGTATTAGAATAGGGACAAGCACAATATATACCTAATATATACACTATATATACACTATATATACATAATATATACACTGAATACATAATATATACACTATAGATACATAATTTATATATTCTACATACATAATATATACACTATATATACATAATATATACACTGGGTAATATACCTAACATATATCTAATGTATACATATATGCATAAAAACAAAGTTAGGTAAAATGTAATAAAAAAAAAGTTAAAGGAAGATTGAAATATTACAGATGGAAAATTAAGAAAATATCTAATAATTTGATTATTTAAATTAACTATTTAAATATAAAAGAGATAAGGATAGAAAATTAAAATTAAAATATCATCTTCTTCATATTCATCCACCGCAACTAATTTTAGAGAGAGAGAAGGGGGGAGGGAGATTTTCTTCATAACTACACATCAAATTTCATAAAAAAATCTAAGTAATGTAAGAATATTTTGAAGATTAAACAAGGAATCTAGTAAGTTTTCAATGTTCTCCTAAACAAGGAATCTAGGTGGTTCTTGTGCATCACCCATCTCTATTTCTATGTTCTCCTCAAACTGCTCGTTGGTATTTTCCCTTTCTTGCTCAATAGGATTCGGTCGCTTGGGTCTTGGAAGTCTATGAATGTTGTCTATAAATGGAGCAAGTTCATTTCCTTGAGACCTTCGTCCGTGCATAAATTACCTAAGCAATTCAAAAAGAACACTTTAAACAATTTAATAAATAAATTAAAAGAATCAAACTATTAACAAAAATTGCCTTCCCCGGCAGCGGCGCCAAAAACTTATTGCGCTCTAATTAACAGTACTACAAAGCGGCACTCGCAAGTATGCGAGGCTATTGCAGTAACGGTGATCGCCCCAAGGTCGTCTCACAAGGAAGGAATTGCTTGTAATAGTTCAATTAACATGAAATAATAAACTTGAGTGTGTGATTGAGTTGGTGAATTGTAATTAACTTAAGAAATGAAAATGAGTGATTTTGTGCAATATCAATTCAATTATGGAAATGGTGTCTAGGGTTGTAGGTCCATTTAATCAAATGTTTAATTATCAAATTATCCATTAATATAACCTTGTAAATTAATTTGTTCCTTAAGGTTAATTAGTCAATTACCAATTCACTAGTTTTCACATTCATGAATTAACAACAACTAACTATTTTACATTAGCAAATTAATAAACCCTAGAACTTATATTTCTAATTCATTCTTAGGGTAGTCAATTGCATAGTTCCGATATTAAACTTCACCTCTCGGTCCATCATTCAATATTAAGTAATCAATAGGTGGCCAATCTAACAGTTAACCTTTAATTTCAATGCAATCAACCAATAACAAGGTATATCAATGGAATCATCAAATCAAGTCATTTAATCAAATATACTACAACCCAAAGCATGAGTAAATTAGCTCATCATATTCTTTAAACAAATGCTCATTTCAATATAAACCAAATCAAAGTTATTCATAGCAATATTAATGTTCTTAATACAACAACAACACATAAGAAATGGATTAAAAGAAAGAGTTTGAAAAACCCCTTTTGGAGATGCTAAGAATTGGACTCCTTGTCTCTTTCGTAGCTCCCTCTTTGATGTGTGATGATGAACTTCTAAGCTCTCTTGAACCAATGGCTCTCTTCTTGAAGGATGAATGATAGCTCTCTCAAGTTCACAACTCTCCAATCAAGCCACTTAAAACCCTAATCCTCAAGAACTAGCTGCTTACTTCAATTCCAATGATTGTCTTTGTTCTTGATGTGTGAAAGGAAATGGTGAATAAAGATGGGGAGAATGGTGTCTTACTCTCTCAAGCAAGAACCAAGGAATAAAATGATATCGTGTGTAGAGAATGTCCACTCAATATATTCAATATGTTTTCTTTTCCCTCCATGCTCTTCCATTTTCCCTCTTTCTCTCTTTTTAAATTTTTAAGACACTCCATCACTCTTTGTCTCCCACTTTCCAATTTGTTTTATATTTCTTCCATAAATCCATCCACCTTTTACTCCTTTTTATCCTTTTTGTTCCCCACTAATCCACACTAATCCATACCTCGTGCAAGCATACTAAGTGATCCAGGGTGACACGGCCAAGCTTGTTGGCTGTTTTATTAGTTTTTGTCATAGAATTGTATCTTATTTATTATGATGATTATTGTTTTCTTAAGGTATTTTGGTAGTTTTAATCTGTTTATTTAGTGATTTCAGCAACTTTGATAGTTTTAATTTATTTTAGTGTTTGTCATTTTTACCCTAGTTTTTAGTGTGTGTTTATGTATTTTTGGTTAATGTTTAATTTGATTCTTGTTTAAAGTTTGTTTCAAGTGTTTGTTTTAGGTTAATATGCAGAATATTTCCTTGGAAGAAAGAATAGTTTGAAGTAGCAAGACACGACCAAGCCACTAGCCATGTCTCACCTTAAGGGCAAAACCAATGAACCATGAGAGAAGGAAAATTTGGCAGAAGGTGACACACTCAGGTGACACAGCCAGGAGCTTGGCCGTGTCACACTCAATTCAATAGAACCAAGAGATGAAGGATTACACAGAAGCGGACACATCCAGGTGACACGGCCAAGCCACTGGCCGTGTCACTCCATGGACTAAAGGAAGAAAGAAAATGAGGATTTTTAAGCGAGGTTTCGTATAAATAAGAGGATTAGGGTTTTTAAAGATACAGTTTTTCAGCCGTCAAACATAAACTTTTGAGTTTCCATTTGTTTTCTTTGAGAATTTTGATTACACTTTGATGCAAATAGTCTATATTAAATTTGTTTTAGCCACTGCAATATTTTTCTAGCAAAGATCTGAACAAGAGATTCTTCAAAAGCTAAAGAAAGTTTGTAATTTGGTTTTGTTCTCAAACTTTATCTCCTAAGTTTCATTGGAATTGTATTCATGAATTCTATTATGTCTAAATTAATTTCTTTGAATTTTAATGAGATGAATCTGTTTGACAGCATTATTATGAACTAATTTGATCTAGTCTAGAGTTTGTATGGATCTACTATGATTGTTTGAATTGGTTATTGCTCTTAACTTAATTATTTCTTTAGCCTTAATTGAATGGATCACTATTAATATATAATTGATTGGCCACCAATTATGTGTTTTAGGTATTGGATGAAGGATTGAGAAAGGAAGTCTAATGCTGGAACAATTCAATTAGGGACTTAGGTGAATTACAAATATAACCTAAGAAAAGGATCATTTTAATTGTAACAAGATTATTTGAAAAAGGTTTGAATGCAAGAGCTTATTTCCTTGATTCGATTAATTGAGTTGCTTGAAATTTGATCTTTGAAATTAAATTGGTTGAGAGGAATAACCATTCATACATATAAGTTAGTAGAGAAGTGCAAACCCTAGACCTTTCTATTATGTGAATCAATATATCAGCTCAGTTTACTTTTATTGTTTTAAAATCCATTCGATTTGTCTTCATTAGTTGATTAGCAATTTACATTTATTGATAATTTGTTATTTGCAATCTGATAATCAATTAGCTTATCTAGCTTCCTTTTGAGATGACCTTGAGGTGTTCACCAAAGATACTACAGCAGCTCCGTATACTTGCAAGTCTAGTTCTAGTAGTGTTAATTAGAGTGCAACAAGTTTTTGGCGCCGTTGCCGGGGAAGCTAATTGGCGTAATTGTTTATTAGGCATAAATATTTTAGATTATTTTTCATTGTTTACATTTGATTTTATTTGTCTTTTGTTTTTAATAATTCCTTTTTCTAGAAATTTTATTTATGCAAGGCAGGAGATCACTCGGAGGAGAACTATACCCAGTTATTCCAGAAATTCAGAGAGTGAAAAGGAGCAGAGAAGAGTTTGAACTATATACCGGATTTGATACAGAGGAGGACACTTCTGATTTTGAGTCGGATACTGCACAATCTACCAATATGGAAGACGAAAGGCAAAGAACTATGAGGGATTTTGCTAGACCTGTCATTGGAACTTCCACCTCTTGTATAAGATTGACAGATGCAGCAAGAAATTATGAGTTGAAGAACACCCATTACAACATGCTGCCATCATTCTATGGAGTTCCAAATGAAGATCCTTTGAACTTTATCCGAGATTTCTACTCCACCCTCAACACATTTCCATTGGGAGCACTAACAGAAGATCAGTTGAGGATGAGGAGTTTTCCGTACACATTGAAGGATAGGGCAAAAAGCTTGCTTATGATGTTGCCTGAAAATTCTTTGATAACTTGGGAGCAAGTTTATAACAAGTTTATGGGAGAATTTTACTCATATCAGAAGACTGCTGAATTGAGAGGGAAAATAGCTACATTCTCTCAATTTGAAGGAGAGCCATTTCATGAGGCTTGGGACAGGTTTAAGATGTTATTGATCTAGTGTCCACACCATCACTACCCACTTCAACTTCTGAATCAGTTTTTCTTTGATGGTCTAACCCAGCAATTTCAGAATACTGTTGATAACGCAGCTGGGGGAGATATGGGAGAAAAGACAGCAGATGAAACTTATGAAATCTTTGAAATGTCGGGAGCTAATTCTCAATAAAAAAGTGTAAGAGGAAGAAGTAAAGGGGTGAATCAGTTGGAAGCCAATAATCAGATAGCTGAATTGACAAGGCAAGTGCAGATGCTGAACATGAAGAACAATACTTCTTCATCCACTCGAGAAGTGTGTGGAATTTGTGGAACTTTCGGGCATGGAGCAAATATATGCTCCTCCGCATACGAGTCTTATGGAAATGAAGCTGAGCAAGCCAATGCTATGGGGGGATTTCAATTAAGGGCCCAGAATGATCCTTACTCAAATACTTACAATCCTGGTTGGCGGAATCATCCAAATTTTCCTGGGCAACAAATAATTCTCAACAACCTTTCCATTTGCTCCAGAGACAAAACCAACCACAGGGTCAATCATCAAATCAAGGGCAGCCTAAGAGAGAGAGATTGGAGGATAGTTTACAGGCCTTTATCCTAGTCAGTGCTAAGAATCAAGAGATGAATAACAAGAGGCTGGATTCATTAGAAGCATCTTTTAAGAAAGTGGAGACTCAAGTGGGACAACTTGCACAATAGATGCAGATTCAACAAAAAGGGAAATTTTCGAGTCAACCTGAGCAGGCACAATCAGTGACTATTCTTAAAAGTGGCAAGGTAATAAACAATAATGCTGAAAATAATTCTATGAATGTAGGTGATCAAAAGAACAAAAAGGAAGGAGAATCAGAGAACAAAGGTGCTGGAGAAAGATCAATGGAGAAATCCCCTTCAGTAGATTTATACAAGGCAAGTAATCCTTACCGGACACCTATACCATTCCCCAGCAGGTTGAAGAATGATAACAAGATAAGCAATTTTCGGACATCTTCAACATGCTGTCTAAGGTAAGTATTAACTTACCTTTACTTGAAGCAATAAAGAACATGCCGGCTTATGCCAAATTCTTCAAGGAACTGAACACCAAGAAAAAGAGGTATGAGCCAAATGAGAAGGTGATAGTATCAGAGGTAGCTAGTGCTGTTTTGCAGCATAAACTACCTCCGAAGCTAAAGGATCCTGGTAGTTTCATAATTCAAATTACTATGGGTAATGGAAAGGGGACTGATGGAATGTGTGATTTAGGAGCCAGTGTAAATTTGATGCCTTATTCTATGTATCTTGAATTAGAACTTGGGGAACTTAAACCAACCAAAATGGTGTTGCAATTAGGTGACATATCTCTTAGATTCCTGAAAGGGGTTATAGAAGATGTGTTAGTTAAGGTTGGTGGGTTGATAGTGCCTGTGGATTTTATAGTTCTTGACATGGAAGGAAGTAATGTTGTGCTCAAATTAAGTACTACTACAAGCGTCACTCGCAAGTATACGAGGTAGCTATAGCAAAGGTGATCGGCCCAAGGTCATTTCCCCAAGAAGGTGTGGTTCGTAATAGCTTGATTGACAAATTATTTAAAAGAGAAAGTTTGTTGTTTGGAATTGTAAAAGAACAATTTAAACCTAAGATTAACGAGTGTAGGGTTGATGTGTGTGAAGGTTGTACAAGATCAAATCGATTCTTGGGAATATGCCTAGGGTTATAGGTCCATTCAATCAAAGCTCAATTCTCAATTATCCATTAACATAGCCTTGTAATTAATTTGTTCCTTAAGGTTAATTAGTCAATTACCAATTCATTAGTTCTCACATTCATGAAATAGCAATAACCAATTATTTTACATTTGCAAATTAATGAAACCCTAGAACTTATATTTCTAATTCATTCATAGGGTAGTCGATTGCATAATTTCGATATCAAATTTCACCTCTCGGTCTTTCATTCAATATCTAGAGATCAATAGGTAGCTAATCTATTAACCTAGCATACAATCCAATGCAATCAACCAACAACAAGGTACATCAATGGAAATATCAAATCAAAGCATTCAATCAAATATACTACAAACCCTAAGCATGGGTTTTTAGCTCAACATCATCAATTTAAAACATTCAATCAACTCAATATAAATCAAATACAAATTGTTCAATTGCAATATCAATTCTCTTAATACGACAAAAATAATATTGAAATGAATTAAAAGAGAGAATAGAAAAACCCCTTGTGAAGATGCAAAGAGTAGGATTACTAGTCTTCCTCCTAGCTCCACTTTGATATTTGATGAAGAACTCAAGCCCTCTTCAATGGTGATTCTCCTTTGCAATATGGAATGGAGCTTTCTCAAGTCACCAAACCTTCAATTGATTATGCCTTTGAGAGATGGAATGGAGCTTTCTCAAGTCACCAAACCTTTCAATGAAGCTTCTTCAACCTTTAGAGCTTGTTAACCCACTTGATCCCAAAGAACCTTAAAGATCTTGTCAATGGAAGATGGAGAAGATGAAGATGGAGGATGAAGATGAAGATGAAGGGACAAGGAGAGTATCACTCTCTCCTCATCCCAAAAATATTTGCTCGCTCCTCCTCTTTTCTTTTCTCCCTTTCAAAACCCTAGACGTCCTCTCCTTTTTCTTTCTTTCGAGCAGACAATTTTATAGAGATTAAGGGTGACACGACCAAGCCAAGAGTGGCTTGGCAGTGTCTCTTAATTTTCTTTGCTTTCCATTAGGTGACACGGCCAAGCCAAGGTTGGCTTGGCCGTGTCTCTTGATTTCCATGGGACACGGCCAAGACAGTTGGCCGTGTCCCTTACTGGCTCTTTCTTTCTTTCTATCTTTCTTTCTTTGGAGTTGAGTGTGTGACACGGCCAAGCTTAGGTGAGCTTGGCCGTGTCTGAGATATTTGGAGGGACGCGGCCACAAGCTTGGCCGTGTCCATAGAGTGTGTCTTCTTCTGATCTTTTGGACTTCTTCTTAGCTTGGTATGGGACACGGCCACAAGCTTGGCCGTGTCCCTTGAGTGTGTCAACTACTGTCCATTGTTTTCTTCCTCACTTAGTTCCTTGCTTTTTCCTTCTCTCTTGTCTTTGGTTTTTCCCTTAAGATGATGTTTGCTTATTAACCTAAAATAAACACTTAAACAAACTTTAAGCAAGAATCAAATAAACATTAACCAACAACAAATAAACACCAAACTAAAAACTATAACAAAAATGACATAAACACTGAAATAAATTAAAACTACCAAAATTAATGAAAACACTAAATAAACAGATTAAAGCTACCAAAATACCTAAATAAACAATAATCATCATAATAAATAAGACACAATTCTATAACAAAAACTAATAATACAAGTAACCCTACACCATCCGCATACACTATTCTACTTGGTAGGCCTTTATGGCTACTACCAACACCTTGATAGATGTTAAAAATGGTAAATTGCCAATGACTATCTTGGGACAAACAGTTGAATTTTCTATTTTTAACACTTCTCCCATTCCTACAACTGCATTATATGAGGATTGCTCTTTAATTGATTATATTGATGCAGTTGTTTCAGATGTTTTCTTGCAGACAGGTTCCTCGGATAAATTGGAGCTGGCACTGACCTTAGATCGTAGTTTGCATATTTTTGATTCAGAAATAGCCAGTTGCCTTGAGACATTACAGAGTGTTGAAATAGAGGAACTTAAGGAGGACCCAGTATTTGAACTTCCCTCCATCCAAATGGAAGAGAAGAATCCTTCACTTGAGTTACAGCTGAAAGAGTTACCTAAAAATATGAAATATGTGTTTTTAGGAGATCACAATACCTTACCTATGATAATATCTAGCGAACTTAGTGAAAGGGAAGAGATGAGGTTGGTGAGTGAGCTTAAAAGATTGAAAAGAGCAATAGGATGGGGATTGAGTGACATCAAAGGTATTAGCCCTTCAATGTGCATGCATAGAATCACCTTAGAAGAGGGAGCTAAACCTGTGAGGGAGACCCAAAGGTGCCTTAACCCAAACATGAGTGAAGTGGTTAAGAAGGAAGTGCTCAAATTGCTTGATGAAGGAGTGATATATCCAATAGCTAATAGTGGGTGGGTGAGACCAGTACATGTAGTGCCTAAGAAATCAGGAATCACTGTGGTGAAAAATGAAAAAAATGAATTGGTTCCTACTAGGACTACTACTGGGTGGAGAATGTGTATCGATTATAGGAAGTTGAACAATGCCACAAAGAAAGACCATTTCCCTCTTCCTTTTATTGATCAGATGTTGGATAAACTTTCTGGACACTCACATTATTGCTTTTTGGATGGACTTTCAGGTTATTATCAGGTGCCGATATCACCAGAGGATCAATCCAAGACTACTTTTACTTGCCCTTTTGGGACTTATGCATTTCAGCGTATGCCATTTGGCTTGTGCAATGCGCCTGCAACTTTTCAGAGATGCATGATGTCTGTCTTCACAGACATGATAGATGATTTTATTGAGGTATTTATGGATGAATTTTCTGTTTTCGGTGATTCTTTTGATAATTGCCTCAATAAACTTGTTCTTGTGCTTGAGAGATGCATTGAATGTAACCTCACTTTGAGTTGGGAAAAGAGTCATTTCATGGTTACTCAGGGCATTGTATTAGGTCATGTCGTGTCAAGTAAAGGGATTGAGGTGGATAAGGCTAAGGTAAAATAAGTCAACCATTGTGTCATTTGCTTGGGAAAGATGTTCCATTTGAGTTTACTGCACAATGCATGCAAGCCTTTAATTCCCTTAAGGAAAAACTGACTAGTGCACCGGTAATTGTAGCTACTGTTTGGTCTTTACCTTTTGAAATTATGTGTGATGCCTCTAATCATGCAGTAGGAGCTGTTCTTGGGCAAAGGGTTGAGAAATTTTTGAGAGTGATATATTATGCTAGCTTGACACTGAATAGTGCGCAAATGAATTACACAACAACTGAAAAGGAAATGTTAGCTGTTGTTTTTGCTTTAGATAAGTTTAGAGCATATTTAATTGGGTCAAAAATTATTGTGCATTCTGATCATGTAGCTCTAAAATATCTTTAGACAAAACAACATGCTAAACCTCGCTTAATTAGATGGGTGTTATTATTGCAAGAATTTGATTTTCAAATCAAAGATACTAAAGGAAGTGAAAATGTTGTAGCTGATCATTTATCTAGATTACCCTTCTTTGGTGAAAATCTTGCATCTGATAGCATTCATAAAAATTTAGAAGCATTTCCTGATGAGCAGCTGTTTGTGGTAATGAATGCACCTTGGTTTGCAGATGTTGCTAACTATCTTGCTTGTGGTATTTTGCGTTCTGACATGTCATTTCAGGAAAAGAAAAGGTTTTTGCATGTGAGTAAATTTTATTTTTGGGATGAACCTTACTTATTCCGGATGTGCAAAGATGAGATAGTTCGCAGGTGTGTATATGAGGAAGAACAACTGAGTGTTCTTCAATTTTTCATGACCTTCATTGTGGTGGTCATTTTGGAGGGAGGAAGACTGCAGAAAAGGTGCTTCAAAGTGGTTTTTACTAGCCTACTCTATTCAAAGATGCTCAAGAGTATTCTAAGTATTGTGACCACTGTCAAAGAGTGGGTAACATTGGGAGGAGGAATGAAATGCCCCTTCAATCGTATATTATTGTTGAACTGTTTGATGTGTGGGGAATAGACTTTATGGGTCCTTTTCCCAAGTCTTTTGGTTATGAATATATCTTAGTTGTTGTTGATTATGTTTCAAAATGGGTGGAGGCAATCCCCACCCGTACTTATGATGCTAATGTGGTTGTTAAATTTGTGAAGGAAAATATTCTTAGCAGATTTGGCACTCCAAGAGTGATAGTCAGTTATGGGGGAAGTCATTTCTGCAACAATTTTTTTTTGAGAAATTAATGCACAAATCTGGTGGGAAACACAAGGTGGGGACCCCATACCATCCACAGACTTCTGGACAAGTTGAAACATCCAACAAGCAAATAAAAGGAATTCTGGAGAAAATAGTCAACTTATCAAGGAAGGATTGGGCGAGTAGATTGCATGATGCATTGTGGGCATATCGGACTGCTTTCAAGACTCCTTTGGGTATGAGTCCATACCGATTGGTTTTTGTTAAGGCTTGTTATTTACCAGTGGAGATGGAGCACAAAGCGTATTGGGCAATCAAGACTCTGAATTTAGGCTTGGACAAGGCAAAGAGAGAACATTTTATGCAAATTTCATAGTTAGATGAACTGAGGAATGAGGCATATGAGAGTTCGAGGATTTATAAGGATCGCACTAAAGCACTTCATGATAGAATTATAGTGCGAAAGACATTGAGCCCAGGTATGAAAGTTTTGCTTTTTAATTCTCATCTCCATCTATTTCCAGGAAACTCAAGTCTCGATGGAGTGGTCCTTTCGAGATAACTTAGCTATATCCTTCCGGTGCCATAGAATTGCTTAACTCTCGAACAAATGAAACTTTTAAAGTAAATGGACAGAGAGTTAAACCATATAATGAAGGGTTCCAAGAAGTAAGGATCATCGATAGCACTTTGATCTACGATCCTTAAGTCTTGCAGTAATGTCCAACTACACGACATTAAAGAAGCGCTAAATGGGAGGCAACCCATCGGTTTGCATTTCTTTTCATAATTGTAATTTTATATTCAGCAATTTTGATTTTATATATGGTTTAAATAAATGGAATGGGTGCTTTGATCATTTTTTTTATTTTTCTAATGTGTTTCAGGGTTAATCAAAGAAGAGGATTGCATTTCTTTAAGAATTGGTGACACAAAAAAAAGGTCAAAATGGCAGTGAAGGACACGGCCACTGTCAAGCCAACCAAAAATCACCACGGCCAACAAGCTTGCCCGTTTCCTTGGCTGTGTCACACAAAAAAGGCCAAGCTTCTCCCCATGTCCCTTTTCTTTGTTTTGTAATCCTTTGTTCACAGTGTCAAACACACCCATGGGACACAGCCAAGTCACTAGCCGTGTCCCTCCAAACTCATCAAACATGGCCAAGCTAACCGAATCTTGGCCGTGTCCCTTCAATTTTAAAGTTTAAAAACACGGTTTTAGCACTTTTCGTTCATTTAAATCCCTAGTTTTGTTTTTGTTTCCTTTCTCTCTCTCAACTTTTCTCTCACAATACCTCTATTGTTGTTCTTTCAAATCTTCCAAACTCCCATTAATTCTCAATTTCCAACACCAAAACTGAAATTAATCCGTTCAATCTTCTTTTTATCTAATAAAAAATCAATCTAATCTGTTTAAGTTTCAAATTTTTACAGATCTTTCATTATGCCAAGAACAAAGATGGTGTCTCACCACAAGAGGAAGCGACCTCCAACTGCAGCTGCATCTTCATGTTATTCATCTTTAAAGAGAGCAACTCTTTTGGCTAGGGGGTTCTTTCTGACGAGGTATGTAAGCGATGAATCCCTTCATGCTCTTCATATTAGGGATAATTTTTATAGTTATGTTCAAAACCTTGGGTGGGAGAAACTAGTCTCCTTTTAACCTTTGCAATTTCAAGAGCTTACTTTGGAATTTTTAACATCTCTTAAGGTTAAAAGAGATGAACAGAAAATTTGCTCTAGGTTGAATTTTAAATTGCTTGGGAAATCATTCGTAGTTAGTATTGAGCAATTGAATGTTATATTTGGTTTCCATCAACAGGGTGAAAAGTCTGTACCTAAGGATTTTAAACAGCAATTTGCTTAGGGAGCATTGGGCTCGGGAACTTATGTGGCCAAATCGGCCAAGGCAACTAAATTGAGTAATCCAGATCTTAGGTATTTGCATCGCTTTATGTCCTATGGGTTCTTTGCTCGGAAGGAAAGCCCAGGTGTAGTGGAACTTAGTGAGCTCTTTTTCTTAGATTGTGCTTGTAATGCAATACCCATTAGTTCCAGCTATTGGTTGGCTGATGTTTTTGATAATGTGGCAAACAAAAAGAAGGGAGCTATTTGTATTGGAGGATTGGTTACCACATTGGCAACGGCCCTTCTTGATGATTTTGACCCAAGTACCTGTCGTATGACTAAAATTATGGGTAATGATTCATTGGATTTGGCCACACTTGAGAAGATGCATATGGTGGTGAACAGGGGAGGGGCCTATGTGATGGCTTCAGCTGAACCAGAAGCACCGGGGGGCAAACAAAAGAGAACACAAGTCCAGGAGGAGTCCGACTCGGATTCTCTTGATTTGGATGAAGATGCTCCGGTCCCGGATAATCAGGAGATACTTAATAGGATAGAGGCACTGGAGAGCAAGGTCGATCGTAACCATGCTGCGGTCTTGCAACAGTTGGACCAAATCAATACCAACCTTGCTAAGATTCTGAGTCTCCATCCTTCGGCTGCATCATCATCACATCCTCCTTCACCGTAGATCAAATTGGCTTTAATCTTTTGAGACAATTCCTTACTTTCTTGTGTTTAGTTATAGCATATTTTTGTTATTATTTTTCATTTTTATTTTTAATGTTAACATTTTACATTTTGGATATTTTATTTTATATATTGTATTTTGTTTTTGAACAATTGCT
Organism: Garcia nutans; assembly: GCA_947685225.1. NCBI lineage: Eukaryota > Viridiplantae > Streptophyta > Magnoliopsida > Malpighiales > Euphorbiaceae > Garcia > Garcia nutans. The sequence continues at coordinate 17,422,938 of CANTUV010000012.1, read as the reverse complement.
GTTTGTGATGAAAAGGTAGAGTTTTCCTCACAAGGGAACGATGGAAAACAGGTTGTACCTTCACTCTTTTTCTTTATTATTCTTGTTTTCCATTGAGGAAAATGTAATTTATAAGTGTGGGGTAATCTTTAAGCTTTCCTTTAATTCTTGTTTTGTTTGTCTTTGTGTGTTATATTGTGCGTTGTGCATGGTATAATTGTTGGAAACTTATTGACTTTTCTGTGATTCTAGCATTATATTTGAGCCTTTATTATCAGCATAGAGATTAGCATTTGAATTCATTCAGGATCAGTTTTCACATTCTGTAATTCATGACATATAAATCTTTGAGAACCCACCCTTTGTGAGTTTTGAGCCACAGAGATTGAATATTATTATCAATTGATTTTCTTTTCTTAAGTGTGCACCTTCATGATTTTGCATCTCTAGAGCTTGCTTTTGCATACTAATTGAACTCACATTATGATTTAATCTCAAGTTTTAAAATGATGAAGGCAAATTAGGATTATCCCTTTAGCTTAAAAAGACCTCCCTTAATTATGAATTCCTTAGTGAGCCAAGTTGAGCCTTTGACTTTTTCTTGATTGATCAACACAATTCACAACTCAACACTTTCTTATTATCATCATACCTGCATTAAGGAATGGAGTTTCTTATGATTTGACAATAGGGTGGTTTAATTCATAAGTGTGGGGTAAGAAATTAAAAAAAAATATTGCTTTAGTAAGATTTGGGGCCGAAATGCATACTTTGCACATTATATTTAACTAAGAGTCGATTATTCTTTTCCTCTGCATTTTATGCTAGATGTTCCATGCAATTGTATATTTTGTATATATATATATAATAAAAGAAAATAAAAGAGAAGATATATATATATACAAAATTCATATATTTTGTAGCATTAGAGGAATGTCGACTCATGTACTTTTCTTTAAGTATGCAAGTATGTGAGATTATCTAGGGTTGGTATTTGAGGGAGTTACGTGTTTCTTAGCAAGAGTATTGTCTAATTTAGATACTTCATTTCTTGATGCTCCAACTTAAATGTCTTTTCTCACACCTTCACCTTAGCCCCATTACATCCAAATAAAAGACCTTCGGATTATTTCTTGAGAAAATCAGTGAGAAAGATTGGATAATTAAGCAAGTTTATGGCAGTATGCAGTCACGAGTGGTTTGAGTGAATTAATCTTTAAAATCGAGTGAAACACTTAGATGAGAGATGAGATTTGTTATATCTAGATTATTGAATGAGTTAAGAAAATCTTGATTGAAGTAAAGTGCAATTATTTATGGCTGAGTCTTAAAGGATTTCATCTTATATACTGGAATTATAGTTAAGGTTGTTTGAGTTTTTAATTTATGCCATGTGAATTTGCTTGAAGACAAGCAAAGTTTTAAGTGTGGGGTAGTTGTTTTATTAGTTTTTGTCATAGAAATGTATCTTATTTATTATGATGATTATTGTTTTCTTCAGGTATTTTTGTAGTTTTAATATGTTTATTTAGTGATTTCAGCAACTTTGATAGTTTTAATTTATTTCAGTGTTTGTCATTTTTACCCTAATTTTTGGTGTGTGTTTATGTATTTTTGGTTAATGTTTAATTTGATTCTTGTTTAAAGTTTGTTTCAAGTGTTTGTTTTAGGTTAATATGCAGAATATTTCCTTGGAAGAAAGAATAGCTTGAAGTAGCAAGACACGGCCAAGCCACTGGCCATGTCTCACCTTAAGGGCAAAACCAAGGAACCAAGAGAGAAGGAAAATTTGGCAGAAGGTGACACACTCAGGTGACACGGCCAAGCCACTGACACGGCCACAAGCTTGGCCGTGTCCCATACTTAGCCAAGGAAGAAGACCAAAGAAAGAAGAGCAAAGAATGAAGAGATCAGAAGGTGACACACTCAGGTGACACGGCCAACCCACTGGCCATGTCACATGACATGGCTAGGAGTTTGGCCGTGTCACACTCAATTCCATAGAACCAAGAGATGAAGGATTACACAGAAGCGGACACATCCAGGTGACATGGCCAAGCCACTGGCTGTGTCACATGACACGGCCACTAGCTTGGCCGTGTCACTCCATGGACTAAAGGAAGAAAGAAAACGCGAATTTTTCAGCGAGGTTTTGTATAAATAAGAGGATTAGGGTTTTTGAAGATATAGTTTTTCAGCCGTCAAACATAAACTTTTGAGTTTCCATTTGTTTTCTTTAAGAATTTTGATTAGACTTTGATCATCATAGCCAATCACAATGGCTTCTCATATCATTTAGATCATCATAGCCAATCACAATGGCTTCTCATATCATTTAAATCATCATAGCCAATCACAATGGCTTCTCATATCATTTAAATTATCATATCTCAATTCATATCATAGCTTTTTATCTTTCAAATACACAATCATTTATCTCAAATACTACACATTTCATATAACATCATTATCAATCACAATTACATCACATCTTATTTAGTCTCAATTCACATTAGAATACTTCATTATTTACATATTCATAATCAAACACATTTAACATTCATCAAGAATGATCATCATTGATATACACATATATAATTTACCTTATTCTTAGATTTGGAATCCTCAACATACATTTGTTTCATATATATTTGAAGTATAGATTCAACAAAACCCTTGGAGGATCCAACAATACAAGAATAATCAAGAATAAGAATCATTAACTAACCAATTTGAGGGACACGGCCAGCATCACTTGAGGGACACGGCCAAGCTTGTGGCCGTGTCTCTCAACCCTAATTGGCAGTAGTGAACACGGGCATGGGACACGGCCGTGTCTCTCAACACAAATTCAGGCAGTAGGTGACACGGGCAAGGGACACGGCCGTGTCTCTCTACAAAAATCAGACAGTAACAAACACGGGCAGAGGACACGGCTGAGACTGTGACCGTGTCTCTCCAAACTCAATCCAACACATCCAATTTTCCTTGACTTGGCCATGTCTCTCCTTGTTTTTGGCCGTGTCACTCATGAATTTAAACCCCAAACATTTACAAAACTCCTTTGGTTGCACTCAAACACTTCATACACAATATAGCACTAATCAAATGAACATAATCAATGTCCTAAACACATAATTTACATATTTCTCACATTATTCACCTTGCTAAAACACATCAACACAGCATTTGATTCCTTAACACATTTACAAATGAATATGTGTTAAGTTTCAACAACATGTTGATAGATGAATTTAGGTAGTTTACTTACCTTAAGAACCATTCTCAATCTATTCACTTTACCTTCCAAGAACTCTTCACCACTTAACTTAGAGCAATCCACTTCCTTCACAACCTAATTCAAATCAAATAAAAAGATACTTGAATACCTATACAAATATTCAATTATCAAACTCATATATTTTATATTTTCAACTTCCTTAAACACCAACATACATCACTCATATATCAAATAATCAAATCCCCAATTCATTTAACACTAAATCCTTACTCAATAATCTCAACAATTCATCATCATTCTCACAAAAACCTCATCAAATCCAAACTCAAACCATAAAAATCAATGTAAAGGAATGAATACTTACTTGGTTAATATGCCAAATCTTCAATAAAAATCTTCAATCCTCTCAAAATCATCATCTCTCACTCTCTCTCTCTCTCTCTCTCTCTCTCTCTCTCTCGACCAAGCAGAAAAGAAGAAGACGAAGAAGAAGGAGCAGAAGAAGAAAGAAGGTTCTACTTCTTTCCTTCGTTCTTATCTTATATATATATATAATAATAATAATAATAATAATAATAATAATAACAATAACAATAACAATAATAATAATAATAATAATAATACTTTAAATCTCCACCACATATTCTTTCTTTGACTTTCTTCTTCTCTTTTCTTTTTGTCTTTATTATTATTATTATTAATTAATTATACAATTATATATACAACTCACTTATCCTACACCATTTTATATCCCATGTATATGTGATGTATATGTATATGTCTTACATATATTATCCTTATATTTCACATATATACATATACATTAAATCCAAATACAACAACAATAACTCCAAAACTCTTAAGGTCTATTCCGGGATATTACAGGCAGCATCCCCGTAAGGTAAATGATTTAGGAGATAAGGAACTAGGGTTTTATATTTATACAAATCAGGGTTTTTCCTAAACTACCATTTTATATGTGAATTAGGGTTTAAAATGCAAACTAAGATTAAAACATGCAAGATTAGGATTTAATATCCAAACTCAGAGTTTAAGATTATAAAACTAACATGTTTCTAGAACTTCAATTAAATTTAATCATAATGCTATGGTTTATTACATGAAATTTTAAAAATCAAATAAATAACAATGAATTCTATTGTTTTAATAGTATAAATGATAAATGGAATTTAATGAAGATGTGTTAGTGAAATCAAACCTTTGTTTTTGGCTCCATCAAGGCCTTTTATTTGAATTAGACTTAGTCTAAGTACTACGACTGCTCCACAGAATTAATGTTATGGCTTGTTGGGTCAAACGGATCTTTGTTAAGCTTAATAATCCACATATTATCCACCAATTTTAGCTACTACTTCTTTATTGCTTTTTGTCTCTGGTTATTGCCTTTGCTATTTTTATTTTTATTTTTATTGTTCACTGTAGTTCTTTGTGTTAATTATGGCTCTTTATATCTTATTGATTATTGCTCACAATTTTTTAATTATTAATAACTAATTCCATGCTACCTAACTTATCCCTTTTTTCCAATTTCCTTGACTTGTATTTATAATCTCAAATTAGGGAAAACTTTGGCTTTTTAATCCTAACCCTGATAAAAAAAAACTCACTATTATCTGAGAGAATTAAAGTTTTAACACGATTGGAAGCCTAAATTCTGCTATAAACCAAGTTCATGTCAAATTCGGCAAGCTCATATCAAATTATGTGGCCACCACTTTGATATGAGCTCCTCATATAGAATTGGCTATGGCCAATTTGATATGAGTCTTTACTCATATCGAATTAGGCCAAGCTAATTCAATATGAGTTGGCTCATTTTGAATTGGATAGTGGAATTGAACCGAGTTTGACTATATTTAAATGTTGGCCCAATTTAATTCAGCCAAACATAATTCAAATGGTTTTTGACTTAACTTGGACGTTATTATTAAAACCAAACTTGATTTGGCCTATGAAATAAAACCACATTCAAACTGGTGCAAAATTTAGGGTCTACAATCTTGCCCCCTTCTTAAACAATCTTGAATTCATTTAGAGAGTGAAAAGTAATGATACAACTTCTGAATTTCTTACCAAGTATCTTTGAAACAAAACATAGAGACAAACAAACAAAAATCCAATGGATTGATACCTTATAGTGAAGAACCATTGACTATCAACATCGGACCATTAAACGACTCTAATATTCCAATGGACTATTAGGCAACTCTAATATCCCAATAGGTTCATCGAGCAACTCTATATCCTAATAAAATTACCAAGCAACAAAACCATTAAGCGACTCAAATATCTCAATGGGTCATTGGGAAACTCTAATATCCTAATGGGTCTATCGAGTGAATTTAATATCTTGATAAAATAACCAAATGACTCTGACATCTTGGTGAGTGAAAATAGCCATCGAGCGACTCTAGTATCCTGATGAAATGTACCAAACGATTTTAATATCTTCATAAAACAAAATAATCATCGAGTGACTCTAATATCCCGATGAAATCCACCAAGTGACTATAATATCTTGGTAGGATAGTGATCGAATCTAATATATCACTAGAAACAAACCTAGATACTTCAACATATTAATAAAAACTTTACCATCAGGATACTTCAACAAATCTGACATAGGTTCGATAGTGGATGCTTCAACAAATCAGCTTGAAAATGTCTGCCTTTATAGAAATGGATCTTTATTTTGGTTATCTATTCTTAAGGGTGGACCTTTGTCCTACCTCAACTGTAATATCCATAAGTATACCCTAGATGTTTTGGCTTTATTGTTGTTTAAATTGGATTTAATGTATATATTTCTTTGGAAAGAGAAAAGGTTTTTAAAGAGAGTGTATATGTTGTGTATATTAGAATATATACAACATATACCCAAGTCAAAGTCAAGGAAGATAGTGGAAGAAGATATTTATGTGTTTGATTTAATGATTTATTAATAAAGAAATTATTTGAGTGGAAGAGATTAATTGGATTAGTTTAATATTATAATTGCTTGGATGAGAGGGTTTTAAGGAAAGTTGACTTTGTGTTTTCTCTTTCTTCTTTCTTTTCTTCCTTGCCGTGGCTCCCTTTCTTTTCCATCCTTTGCTTTGTTTTGGCTGGCTAACAAAGAGACAAGAGAACAAAGGAGAGATTTGAACCTCTAAACTCAAGATCTAAGGAAGATTTCAAGAGATCAAGTTGATAAGTTAATAGTTTCTTCATCCTTGGTAAGTTCTTCACTTGACTCTTTGATTTCTTTGAGTTTTTGAGTTGAGTTTGTGGATGGTATGTGATTATGTTTGATTAAGATGGGTTTAAGAGTGTTTGGGTAAACTTATTTCTGGTTTTCGGGATGGTTTGAAAGAAAGAGTAAGTAGTTGGAAGTGAATGTATTGAGGTTGTATTTTAGGTTTGCGTTGATGACTTTGATTTGTGTTGGAAGTATGTTTTTAGTTGTTTTGGTGTTTCTTGTAAGTTTGTTATGGTTTTTGAGTATGTTGAGATGAGTTTGGTTGAAGTGGATTTTGGTGAAAGGAAGTGTTTTGTTGGTTGTGTTGTTGTTTTGGCCGAAATCTGGATTTTTGGCCTGACACGCCCATGGGCACGTCCAGGATTTTGGGCATGTCTGTAATATCCTCATTTATGCCCTAGAAGTTTTACATATTGTTGATGTTGTTATTGTTATTGTTATTGTTATATATTGGATTGAATTGTTTGTTTAGGATGGGATAAGAAAAGATTTTGGAAGGAGAATGCTTGTGTATAAGTGTTTTGGGAAAGAATTAGGGTTTAGAGAGAATGGTATATGTTGTGTATATGATGATATATATAACATATAAATGGGTCAAAGGAAGAGTCAAAGGAAGAGAGATATTTTTGTGTTAAGTGTGTAATTACATATAAGGGCTTATATGAGACAAGAAGTTAGTTAATTGAGTGAGGGCATTTTGGTAATTGCTTGGATAAGATCACTTGGTGGAGATTAAAAGCAAAATTTGACTTGGTGTCTTCATTATTTTCCTTTTTCTTTCAAGAGGTGGCCGGCCATTGAAGAGAAGAGAGAGCAAGGAAGGTGTTCTTGATGCTTGGAGCAAATTGAAGAAACAATCAAAAGATTTGACAAAGGATTTGTGGAATTTCTCCTTGTAGGTAAGTAATCTTTTGTTTTCTTTACTTATTTGGAAGTTGTGTTGGAAGTGAGTTAGGGTTTGGTGATTTTGTGATTTAATGGATTTGAGATGTGTTGTGTTGTGTTCTCAAGTATTAAATTGGTTTTAAGTTAATAGTTTATATAGTTGTTGTTGTTAGAAGTGATAGATGTTGGTTTTAGGGTTTTGAGATGATGTGTGTGTTTAATTGTTATATTAATGTGTTGTGAAGTGTTTCTTATAATGAATATGTGTTTAGAACATTGTTTATGTTCATTTGAAACATGTTATATGATGAATATTGTGTTTGAGTGCAATTGAGAAAGTGTTGGTTTTAGTTAGGTTGTATTTGTGGGTGACACGGCCAAATGCTTTAAGGGGACACGGGCGTGTCATTTATTTGAGGAAGCTACTGCCTCTTTTCTTTTTAAGGACACGGGCGTGTCACTCAAGTTGGTTGGGCGTGTCATTTATTTGAGGAAGCTACTGTCTCTTTTCTTTTTAAGGACACGGGCGTGTCACTCAAGGTGGTTGGGCGTGTCAATCAAGTGAGTTGGGCGTGTCCTTCAAATGATTTGAACATTGTTTGATTTCTTGGTTCTTTTTGCATGGTTTGAATTCTTCAAAGGTAGTGTGGTCTTTAAACCTCAACATAAACATTTCTAAACATGCTTAAACTAAGGAATGACTTAATCAAACACTTGTGGATGATTTTAAAGCTATAAATAAAATAAGTTGTTCTTGCATTGTTGAGATTGAACAAAGTTATGCTATGAAATGTTGATATTTGTGAATGATGTTATGTGAGATATAATGTGATCATGAATGTGATAAATATACAATTGAATAATGAAGTGTTATATTGTGAAATGAAAGGTGAAGCCATTGTTATTGGCTAAGGTGATTCAATGGAGATAAATGAGGCATGTTTGCCCAAATGATAATGAGAATTGAGAATGAAATCTAAATGAATTGTGTGGCTAATGTGTTATTCCATTTTCAGAGTTGGTTGTTGGTGGCATGCCTAATAAGTGTAACAATCTCTTGAAGTTAGGTTGGATTGAATCCTTGAAGCCTAATTGAGATGTTACCACCCTTGAAGCTAGGTTGGGTTTTGTTCTTGAAGCCAAGTTGGGTTGAAGCTTAGCATGCTTTGCTCCCCTTGAAGCTTGGTTGAACCTAATCCTTGAAGCCTAGTTGGGTATATGATATTGATAAATGTGATGATAAAACCAAAACATTAACTCTGAAAATTGAATGGCATATTAGTGTGTTTTGGGCCCATGCATGTGTTTGTTTAGATGTAAATGTTGAATGGTGAAATGTTTGAATAATGAGATTATGTTTGTCTTTGTTTAGTGTTGACTATGAATGGTTAAATGAACACTAATAAGGTATATGACAAGATATTGAAATGTGTTATGCAATGTGAAAGTATGTTGTTAGTTTTGCATATATGATGTTATATGTTTGATATGGATTGAGAAATGACATTGCATTGCACTAAGTCATATCATTTGCATGATTATCTTACTAAGCCGTTGGCTTAGCGCGATAGTGTTTAATCGCGCAGGTAATAGAGTTGAACCCGAGAACTCTACGAAACCGAGTGAGAGTAGACCTTGAAGAATCCATTTTAGGAGCTTAAAGATCAGAAGAGACTTGCCAATCATGTATATTTCTTTTATATTTTGTAAAGTAATGTTTATAATGTAAATTTGTAAATATTTTATAATTTCCGCTGTGTAATATTTAAATGTATATGTATATCTAATATGTTTTGTTTTATAAGTAAATGATCTATTTTTCTATAATGTATATAATTGAAAGGTTATGGTTTTGTTTAAAGTGTTTTGAATGTTAAGGAAACCGTAGCATCCCTATGTTTGGTGCACTTATGCTACATTGTTGTGGTTGTAGTGTGTGTGCATTGGATATGGGGGTGTTACAATGTCGATGGTTATGTGTTTTGGATGGGTGTCATGAGCAGTGACACGCCCATGACACTGAGCGTGTCATAGCTTCCGTGTGGCAGTAGGATTGACACGTCCAGTAACATGCCCGTGTTATTGAGCGTGTCATAGCCACTGTGTTTTTGGGGAATTGACACGGCCATGAGCACGCTCATAATGTTGGATGTGTCAATGTTGTTGAGAGGCAGAATGTATTACACGCCCAGTGACACGCTCGTGTTGTTGAGCGTGTAAAAGCTTCTGTGTTGTGGAGTTAGGGCACGGTCAGGGACACGCCCGTGTTGTTGAGCATGTCAAGTTTAGAGTTTGCCCTAGTTGGTTCTTAGCCTTATGATCTTATGTGAGTTTCATCTTCCTTTTGGAATAGGTTGTGAAGAAGGTGAATTACCCTAATTCGAGTAGTGAAAGATTATTGGAAGAAGAAGTGTTTATTATTGTGTGGGTTGCATTTAAGGTAAGTATAAACTTTGTATTGTTGCATCCATCCATTTGATATTGCATTCTTGATATTTTTGAATTATGTGATATTTTGCACATTGTGAATCTTGTGGAATGTAGTGTACTATATGTATGTTGATGAATTGTCTTGATATGAATGGAGATGTAATAAAACCATTGTTGTTGGCTATGGTTATGCAAATGTAATTGATAAGGCATGATTGCCTATTTGAGTATGAGATATGATTTGAGAAAGAGATTGATAAAGAGGCAAATGAAATAATTGTATGTTTAATATGTTGATTCAATTTCAGAGTTCTGGATTTGGCGGCATGCCTAATAAATGTGAAAAAGGTAACAGTCTAGCCGAGTTGAGGATCTCTTCAATTTGAGTTGAATTGAGGTCCAAGAGACTGGGTCTGTTACACTATGAAAATTGTGAATATGAAATATATGAATAGTAACAGTCTAGCCGGGTTGAGGATCTCCTCGATTTAGTTGGGTTGATGGTCCAAGAGACTGGATCTGTTACAGGTAACAGTCTAGCCGGGTTGAGGATCTCCTCAAACTTGTTGAGTTGATGGTCCAAGAGACTGGGTCTGTTACCCTATCCATGGATAGAGAGATATGTATATTGCCTACGGGCTTGATTATTGTGATTACGGACCAAAGCAGCAACTCTGAACTTTGAATATCATATTAAATACTAGTTTGGGCCCATAGGTGTCTATTTTGAATGAGTATAATGGATGATGATATGATTATTGAATTAATGAGATGCAACATTTATAAGTATGATCTTTATTGGTTGAATGCATATCATTGATATATACATTGCATAACTCCATTATGGTTTGTACTACTGAGTTGTTGGCTCAGCGCGATTGTGGTTCATCACGCAGGTGATAGAGTTGATAGGGTTGTGGCGGAGGATTCCTCTAGACCTAGTTGAGTTTTTGTTTGAAGAGCTGGATTAGAGCTTAAAGATCAGAGAGTCAAGCTGCCAATCATGTATATATTCTATGTTTTTTGTATATTTTGATTTTTATGTATTTGAACTTGTAAAAGTTTGTAATAACTTCCGTTGCGGATTTATAAACGTTTTTATATATGGTGTCTTTTGAATTTCTTTTAAATGTTTGTGATTTGCTTTACTTATTTTCAAAGATATGATTTGTGTATTTTTAAACTGTGGCATTTTCCATATTCAGTATACGTATTTTACGATCGTATAAGCATGCTTGGTACGTATATGAGATATAAGGGTGTTACATCAACTTTAGCTCTTCTAGCTGGACTGATCTTCTATATATGGACATTTATTGTGCATTGACTTTAGCTCTTCTAGCTGGATTGATCTTTCATCATTTGTATATTCATTCATTTGGGAGTTCTTACTTTCTTCTTGTTCCATTCTTTTACTTCTTCACATTGCAAAAAATTTAGCTATTTTTTTAGCTAGCCCTTATATCCTTTCTTTGCCCCCTGTATGGCAAAGTTTGTACACATATTGTAATATCCCAAATTGTGCCCTAGGAGAATTGGATTATGTGTATAAGCTTAATGGTAAGAGAATAAGGAATATGAGAAAGTGTATATGTGGTGTATATGAGTTATATATGGTTGCAAGTCAAAGGAAGAGATTATTGTTATTATTTAATTGTGTTTAAGAATTATTTAAGTGAGTTTTGTGTAGTGGGAAAAGATATTTTAATTGTTTAATATTAATGAAAGGTGGAGAGGATTTTAAGGAAAGTTGTTGGAAAGAGAAGGTTTGAATTTGTCTTTGGCTTCTCTTCTTTCCTTTCTTACGTGACAACCCATTTCTTTCTTTCCTTTTTCCATTTCTTTTCCTTTGTTCTTCGGCTAGCAGAAACAAGAGAGAGAGGAAGAGATTTATCCTTGCAAGATCAAGAGTAGAAGAGTTTTCAAGAGAACAAGTTGAAGGTTTAAGAGTTCTCCATCCTTGGTTGTGAAGAAGGTGAATTTACCCATATTCAAGAGGTGATAGATTCTTGAAGAAAGAAGTGTTTAGAGTTGTGAGGGTTGTTGTTAAGGTAAGTACAAGTTATTCATTAATGCATATGCATGTTGAGACTCAATGCATATGAATGTAAATGTGTTGAGTATTGCATTATATTGTTCATACATATAAATAATGTTATTTTGTGTATAATGTGAATTGTTAAGTATATGCTATGTTGAGATATGATGAAATGTGAAATCAATGTGGTTGATAATAATGATGTGAATGAAATGGTTGAGGTATGCTTGCTTATATGAGATATGAAGCCATGATGATTGGCTAAGAAATGTTAAATGAGAAATGAATTGAAATATGAAACTAAATAAAATGATTGTGTGTATAATATGTTGATTCAATTTTCAGAGTACTGTATTTGGCGGCATGCCTATGAATCATTGGATCGGTGAAATGGGATGGCCCGTAAATCGATGCCAATTGAAAATGTGAATCACTGGATAGGCGAAATGGGATGGCCCGTAAGCTGGTTCCAGTTGAAAAATGTGAAATGAATCATTGGATAGGCGAAATGGGATGGCCCGTAAGCTATTTTCCAATTGAAATTTAGTAACAGTCTAGCCGGGTTAAGGATCTCCTCATATTTATGAGTTGATGGTCCAAGAGACTGGGTCTGTTACGCTATCCATGGATAGAGATATGATATATATTGCCTACGGGCTTGATGAGTTGTGATATTGGACCAAAACAGTTACTCTGAACCTTGAATAACATATTAGTGTCATTTTGGGCCCATGCTTGTGTTTGTTATAATGTGATTATGAATTGGAGAAATGATATAATGTTATGATATATGAACATAATTTGATTGTATGACTTGAACATTGCACCATGGCATATTGATATTATAGCTTGTATTACTAAGCCGTAGGCTTAGCGCGATTGTGGTTCTTCGCGCAGGTGTCAGAGAAGAACCTGAGAGTTCCACTAGACCGAGTGAGTCTAGACATTGAGGAGTTATTCTTGGACTTAAAGATCAGAGATCAAGCTGCCACTTATGTATATATTTTATATTTGTAACTTTGATTTCAATGTTTATGTCATTGTGAATATTTCTACCATTTCCGCTGCGGAGTAATTAAATGTTTTTAACTATTGTGTTTTATAAATACTCTCGTGAATTTGAATCTCTTTTATTTGTTTTAAAAGGTATGTTTTGTGTATTTTATAAACAGTGGCAACCTATATTCAGTATACGTATATTACGATCGTATCAGCATGCTGTATACGTATACGGTATATAGGGGTGTTACAATTATTTAATATATACATAAGTGGCAGCTTGATCTCTGATCTTTAAGTCCAAGAATAACTCCAAGAATATAGGGGTGTTATAAATAATTGTAACACCCCTATATACCGTATACGTATACAGCATGCTGATACGATCGTAATATACGTATACTGAATATAGGTTGCCACTGTTTATAAAATACACAAAACATACCTTTTAAAACAAATAAAAGAGATTCAAATTCACGAGAGTATTTATAAAACACAATAGTTAAAAACATTTAATTACTCCGCAGCGGAAATGGTAGAAATATTCACAATGACATAAACATTGAAATCAAAGTTACAAATATAAAATATATACATAAGTGGCAGCTTGATCTCTGATCTTTAAGTCCAAGAATAACTCCTCAATGTCTAGACTCACTCGGTCTAGTGGAACTCTCAGGTTCTTCTCTGACACCTGCGCGAAGAACCACAATCGCGCTAAGCCTACGGCTTAGTAATACAAGCTATAATATCAATATGCCATGGTGCAATGTTCAAGTCATACAATCAAATTATGTTCATATATCATAACATTATATCATTTCTCCAATTCATAATCACATTATAACAAACACAAGCATGGGCCCAAAATGACACTAATATGTTATTCAAGGTTCAGAGTAACTGTTTTGGTCCAATATCACAACTCATCAAGCCCGTAGGCAATATATATCATATCTCTATCCATGGATAGCGTAACAGACCCAGTCTCTTGGACCATCAACTCATAAATATGAGGAGATCCTCAACCCGGCTAGACTGTTACTAAATTTCAATTGGAAAATAGCTTACGGGCCATCCCATTTCGCCTATCCAATGATTCATTTCACATTTTTCAACTGGAACCAGCTTACGGGCCATCCCATTTCGCCTATCCAGTGATTCACATTTTCAATTGGCATCGATTTACGGGCCATCCCATTTCACCGATCCAATGATTCATAGGCATGCCGCCAAATACAGTACTCTGAAAATTGAATCAACATATTATACACACAATCATTTTATTTAGTTTCATATTTCAATTCATTTCTCATTTAACATTTCTTAGCCAATCATCATGGCTTCATATCTCATATAAGCAAGCATACCTCAACCATTTCATTCACATCATTATTATCAACCACATTGATTTCACATTTCATCATATCTCAACATAGCATATACTTAACAATTCACATTATACACAAAATAACATTATTTATATGTATGAACAATATAATGCAATACTCAACACATTTACATTCATATGCATTGAGTCTCAACATGCATATGCATTAATGAATAACTTGTACTTACCTTAACAACAACCCTCACAACTCTAAACACTTCTTTCTTCAAGAATCTATCACCTCTTGAATATGGGTAAATTCACCTTCTTCACAACCAAGGATGGAGAACTCTTAAACCTTCAACTTGTTCTCTTGAAAACTCTTCTACTCTTGATCTTGCAAGGATAAATCTCTTCCTCTCTCTCTTGTTTCTGCTAGCCGAAGAACAAAGGAAAAGAAATGGAAAAAGGAAAGAAAGAAATGGGTTGTCACGTAAGAAAGGAAAGAAGAGAAGCCAAAGACAAATTCAAACCTTCTCTCTCCAACAACTTTCCTTAAAATCCTCTCCACCTTTCATTAATATTAAACAATTAAAATATCTTTTCCCACTACACAAAACTCACTTAAATAATTCTTAAACACAATTAAATAATAACAATAATCTCTTCCTTTGACTTGCAACCATATATAACTCATATACACCACATATACACTTTCTCATATTCCTTATTCTCTTACCATTAAGCTTATACACATAATCCAATTCTCCTAGGGCACAATTTGGGATATTACAATTCTTCCCCTCTTAAAAGAAATTTCGTCCTCGAAATTACCTGAAATCAAGTCCGAAACAAAAGAGGATACTGGTCTCGCATAGTTTGCTCACTTTCCCAAGTAGCCTCTTCTTTTGCATGGTTCTTCCATAGAACTTTTACCAATGGCACTTTCTTGATTCTCAATTCTTTCACTTCATGTGCCAAGATAGCAATTGGTTCTTCTTCAAATGTTAGATCTGAACTAACTATAACAGATTCAATTGACAACACATGAGATGGATCCGACCTGTACCTCCTCAACATAGAAACATGGAATACATTATGGATCCTATCCAACTCAGGTGGCAAAGCAAGTCGATAAGCAACTGGTCCTACTCTTTCCAATATCTCATATGGTCCAATGAAACGAGGATTCAATTTTCCTTTATGACCAAACCTCAAGATCTTTTTCCAAGGAGATACTTTCAAAAATACTTTCTCTCCTACACTATACTCAATGTCTCTCCTCTTCAAATCCGAATAAGACTTCTGTCGGTCTGAAGCTGATTTCAATCTATCTCAAATGATCTTTACTTTTTCCTCAGTCTCTTTAACCAAATCAGGACCAATTAACTTACCTTCACCAATTTCATTCCAACACAAAGGTGTCCTACACCTTCTTCCATACAATGCTTCGAATGGTGCCATCCCAATACTCGATTGATGACTGTTATTGTAAGCAAATTCCACAAGAGGCAAAAATATATCCCAACTTCCAGAGAAATTAATGACACAGCTTCTTAACATATCTTCAATGATCTGTATCACTCTCTCTGACTGCCATCCGTCTGCGGATGGAAAGCAGTACTAAAGTGCAGTCGAGAACCCAAAGCTCTAAGCAAACTCTTCCAAAACCTCAAAGTAAATCTCGGATCTCGATCAGACACTAAAGAAATTGAGATTCCATGCAATCTCACAATCTCATGGATATACAGCTCAGCATACAAATGCTTCTCTCTCAAGATTTGCAACACAATTCTCAAATGCTTGTCATGCTCTTCCTCATTCCGAGAATACACCAAAATATCATCTATAAACACCACCACAAACTGATCAAGATAGGGCCTAAACACCCTATTCATCAAATCCATGAAAGCTGCAGGTGCATTCGTCAAACCAAAAGGCATCACCAAAAACTCATAATGCCCATACCTGGTTCGAAAAGCTGTCTTCGACACATCTTCAGCTCTGAACCGCAATTGATGGTACCCTGATCTTAAAACAATCTTAGAGAATACTGCTGCTCCCTTCAACTGATCAAAGAGATCATCAATTCTAGGCAAAGGATACTTATTCTTGATAGTCACTTTATTCAATTGCCTATAATCGATACACAATCTCATAGTACCATCCTTCTTCTTTACAAACAACACAGGAGCTCCCCATGGTGAAACACTAGGGTGAATGAATCCTTTATCTAACAACTCCTGTAATTGCACCTTCAATTCTCTCAGCTCAACAGGTGCCATTCTATAAGGAGTAATAGAGATAGGAGTGGTACCCGGCAACAAATCAATACCAAACTCCACCTCTCTCTCAGGAGGCAATCCTGGCAACTCCTCTGGGAAAACATCCAGAAACTCAGCAACTGTGGCTATGCTATCAAGTTGAAAACCTACCACCCTGGTATCTAAGACATGAGCAAGATAGGCATCACACCCTTTTCTGATCAACCTCCTAGCTGAAACAGCTGAAATCAACGAGGATGCAAGTTGCTTCTGCTCGCTAGATACCATCACAATTCTATCATCACTAGTTCTCAAAGTAACATTCTTCCTCTTACAATTTACCACAGCTTCATGTCTAGATAACCAATCCATACCCAAAATCAAATCATACTCCTTAAATGGCATCTCAATTAAATCACCAAGAAACTTTTCACCCTGAACCACAATTGCACACTCTCGGTGCACTTTACTAACAATCATACTATGCCCTAACGGATTTGTCACCAAAACATCGAATCCTAAGGATTCAGCATGCAATTCAGACATAGGTAATATAGATGCACTAATATATGAATGAGTGGATCCAGGGTCAATTAAAGCAATAACAGAGATGCCAAATAAAGAGAAAGTACCAGCAATGACAGCTGAAGCATCTGGCTGTCTCTGCATTACATAAACTCTCTGGGATGGTCCGGCCTCATCAGGTCTACTGTCTCTAAATGAAGATCCTCCCCTCTGACTGAACCCAGATCTACCCCCTCTGCCAAAACTCCTGCCTCCTCTACCTCCTCTGCCAAAACTGGGTCGAGAAACTACAGAATCCACTTACCTCTGTTCCTGCATCTCAGGACACTCTCTAATGAAATGATCAGGCGATCCACAACGAAAACACACACCTGATCCACCAATCCTCTGACAACCACCCACATGGATCTTACCACAAAGCTCACATACCCGTGGAGTAGATCTCTGAATCACTGGGGTAGGAGCACTGGCTACAGAAGCTGTAGATCGTGATCTCTGTCTCGAATACTGTATTGACCTACCAGTCGGCCTCTGACTCCTCCCAACTCTGGGAACAAAGCTGCCTCTACCCCTCTTAACAGATGAAGACCCTGCCTCAAACTGGGGCCTTCTCACTCTAACCTCCTCTTCAGAAGCAGATGCTGCAATGTCCTGGGCTCTCTCCACACTCCTAGCTGCAGCAACAAGCTGGGAGAAATCCTGATATCTGGAACCAACCACAAGACACATAATAGAGGGCCTCAATCCCCCTTCAAATCTCCTGCATCTGTCAATCTCATCAGATATAATACCACCTGCATAATGGCTCAACCGGATAAATTCAACCTCATACTCTGTTACTGTCCGGTGATCCTGTCTCAAACTCAGAAACTCCGTTTTCTTCATATCTTTATACTCCCTTGGAGTATACTTCCGCTCAAACTCCCTGAGAAAATCAGCATAAGATAGGGTAGGTGGATCGTCTATGGCATGAGGCACAGTCTTCCACCAGTCATAGGCGTCCTTCTGCAGTAATGACCTGATATAATCAAATTTTTCTTCAGGTGTGGCTTGTAACTGAATAAAGATCTTCTGCTCCAAACTTCCTCAATTTATCATACTGCCTGACTGATACCTGAGGCTGAGGTGGTGGTGGCGGTGGTTGCACTGGAGCTTGTCTCATTACTTCCATCATATTCCTGAACCAAGCTGGTGGAACCTCATCACCAACTGGTCCCCCTGCCCCAGAAGCAGGTGCCTCCCCAGCTCTATCAATTCTAACCTCATCTCTATACTCATCCGGAGCTATACTCTCCGCACTTCCCTCAACAGACTGACGCGAATGAGGATCCATCACAACCTAAATCTGCAAATATAGCAGAATACACCTTATTAAAGATCAGAGTCTGCCAATACTAAGTATATATTTTACTCAAAAACCAACTTTTCAAATCAAAATACTCTTTTTCTTACAGTTTACCTAGGTTGAGAATCTCAAACCTAGGCTCTGATACCAAAATAATTGTAACACCCCTATATACCGTATACGTATACAGCATGCTGATACGATCGTAATATACGTATACTGAATATAGGTTGCCACTGTTTATAAAATACACAAAACATACCTTTTAAAACAAATAAAAGAGATTCAAATTCACGAGAGTATTTATAAAACACAATAGTTAAAAACATTTAATTACTCCGCAGCGGAAATGGTAGAAATATTCACAATGACATAAACATTGAAATCAAAGTTACAAATATAAAATATATACATAAGTGGCAGCTTGATCTCTGATCTTTAAGTCCAAGAATAACTCCTCAATGTCTAGACTCACTCGGTCTAGTGGAACTCTCAGGTTCTTCTCTGACACCTGCGCGAAGAACCACAATCGCGCTAAGCCTACGGCTTAGTAATACAAGCTATAATATCAATATGCCATGGTGCAATGTTCAAGTCATACAATCAAATTATGTTCATATATCATAACATTATATCATTTCTCCAATTCATAATCACATTATAACAAACACAAGCATGGGCCCAAAATGACACTAATATGTTATTCAAGGTTCAGAGTAACTGTTTTGGTCCAATATCACAACTCATCAAGCCCGTAGGCAATATATATCATATCTCTATCCATGGATAGCGTAACAGACCCAGTCTCTTGGACCATCAACTCATAAATATGAGGAGATCCTCAACCCGGCTAGACTGTTACTAAATTTCAATTGGAAAATAGCTTACGGGCCATCCCATTTCGCCTATCCAATGATTCATTTCACATTTTTCAACTGGAACCAGCTTACGGGCCATCCCATTTCGCCTATCCAGTGATTCACATTTTCAATTGGCATCGATTTACGGGCCATCCCATTTCACCGATCCAATGATTCATAGGCATGCCGCCAAATACAGTACTCTGAAAATTGAATCAACATATTATACACACAATCATTTTATTTAGTTTCATATTTCAATTCATTTCTCATTTAACATTTCTTAGCCAATCATCATGGCTTCATATCTCATATAAGCAAGCATACCTCAACCATTTCATTCACATCATTATTATCAACCACATTGATTTCACATTTCATCATATCTCAACATAGCATATACTTAACAATTCACATTATACACAAAATAACATTATTTATATGTATGAACAATATAATGCAATACTCAACACATTTACATTCATATGCATTGAGTCTCAACATGCATATGCATTAATGAATAACTTGTACTTACCTTAACAACAACCCTCACAACTCTAAACACTTCTTTCTTCAAGAATCTATCACCTCTTGAATATGGGTAAATTCACCTTCTTCACAACCAAGGATGGAGAACTCTTAAACCTTCAACTTGTTCTCTTGAAAACTCTTCTACTCTTGATCTTGCAAGGATAAATCTCTTCCTCTCTCTCTTGTTTCTGCTAGCCGAAGAACAAAGGAAAAGAAATGGAAAAAGGAAAGAAAGAAATGGGTTGTCACGTAAGAAAGGAAAGAAGAGAAGCCAAAGACAAATTCAAACCTTCTCTCTCCAACAACTTTCCTTAAAATCCTCTCCACCTTTCATTAATATTAAACAATTAAAATATCTTTTCCCACTACACAAAACTCACTTAAATAATTCTTAAACACAATTAAATAATAACAATAATCTCTTCCTTTGACTTGCAACCATATATAACTCATATACACCACATATACACTTTCTCATATTCCTTATTCTCTTACCATTAAGCTTATACACATAATCCAATTCTCCTAGGGCACAATTTGGGATATTACACATATAAACTCAAAAATTGAAAAGGAGAAGTTTTGCCCCTGTGTAGGCTCAAACCAATAATTTTGTTCCCATACAAGCTGTAGATCCTTAATTTTAGCCCTAAGCATGTTCAATCCCAATTAAAGAAGGCCAAGCATAATTTAGTCCAATTTTAAAAGCTTAAACCTAGTTTATATATTTGAATTAGGTTGGTCTAATTTTAAAAGGCCTAAAGTAATTTGATTCAATTTTTAATGCCCTAAACCTAATCAAATTTAATGTTAAAAGAAAAAAATATGTCCAATCAAATTTTAAATTGCAAAAACAAGCCATATTGGACCCAAAAATTAAATTCATGGTGAATTGGCTGAGGGCTAGCCCATAGAGAATTGGCCCATGGAAACCTTTCCATGACAATTTGGCCTTAGCCAATTCACCATGGTCTTTTATATTGCTTTAATTTTGATTATTGGGCAGATCAGGTTTCCTAATCAGTCTTGGACTTTGATTAGCCTTCAGATTAATAGATTAAGGTTTTAAAATTAAACCATCTTTGCCTATAAATATATAGGATCAATACATAAGAAGCAACAACAATTATTAAACCCAGGAGTTGACATAGAATCAAAGAAACGTAAATACATACACAACAATCAAAGACGCAGGAACTAAAAACTGTCCTCAATTACATTAGACCTCCAACTAAAACTCAACATTGGGTCAAGCAGTAAGACAATTTGATTCAATTTATAATATTTATGGAGCCAACAAACGAAGCCACATTTTTTGTATTTAATTCATTTAAACTTACAGTGTCCACTTTCATTATTATTTCTCTATCATTGCAGTTATTTAAATTTCCTGTAGCAATTTAATTATTCAACTTCCTACAGAATATAAATCTTAAACATTTAACCAACATTCAATAGTTATAAGTTTATGAACATAGTCACAGGAACCATAAAACCCTATTTGCATGTTTTTAAAATCCATAAAACCCTAGTTTTCCATCCAAAACCCTAAGTTTGTTTCCAAAATCCTAAAACCATGTTTAAAACCCTAAAAAAAGTAATTCATATCAATAAACCCAATTTTGTATCTCTAATACTTTATTTAAAATTAAGTCCTAGGTTTATTTTTTTGATTCATTGTTATATGCTTATGATGAATGATTTATTGTTATTTTGCTTATGATGAATGATGTATTGTTATTTTGCTTATGGTGAATGCTTGGATGGTTTAGTTGTATTTAGTTAATTATTTAGATTCCAAGGATGTAAGAGGTACGTTTCCACATTGTGGGTACCTCATTTGTTAAGCTCAATATAATTTAATTTATTTTAAGTTTTAGGATTAATGTAAAGGGCATGTTTTTAACAAATGGTGGGTGTCCTATTTTATTTAGTTTTGGACATTGGACATTATTATAAGGGCATGTTTCCATCTTGTATGGGTGTCCATTTTTATTTGTTTATTTAAACTCTCTTTTTTTTTAATAAAATGAATATTTATTTAATTTAAATTGTATGTAGTATGGATGATATTTTAATAAGTTAAGAATTTAATAATATTTAGACCTAAAACGGAGGTTGGTTCTAATGAACCGAGCGCTATAGAGCTGGGTCATTCTCACCTTCCCCATGTACCCAACTTTTCAAACCAAATAGGGGGTTGAAAATTCCTTAGGAATCAAGTCATCCACGCCATTTTATTTTCCCGGCCTGTCTATGTGGCGATCCATTTTCTCTGGGTTTAGGCCCATGTTCTCTGAGGCCCTGAGCCTAATAGTGCCAAAGTCGCAAGAACCATTCCATCGGGAATGGAGCGACTCCACTAGAGATAAGAAAAGTTGATTCCATTGGTCTTTATATTATTTTATTCATTTTTATTATGATATTATCCTTTACATCATTTAGATTGCATTGTCTACATGAGTTAGGATGCCTCATGTAACCCATTTTATATTTTGTAAGAGATACCATATTTTCACTCAAGGTATGAAGATGGAGCATGGCATAACCACTCATAGCCTCGTACCTTTTGTTATATACTTGCTATGGGAATCTAAGCTTTTTACCCAAAGACTAACGCCCATGTAATTGACCTAGTAACTTTCCTTAGGTTTACCCCCCAAATTCTTGTTATTTGATTATGGATAACATATCTTAGTTTGAGTAATGGCTCTTTTGGTTTACTTTTTTCCTAAAATGACCTTCTTATTTTATAAGCCTAAAATAATTTTAAAAGCCCAAAATAATTTTACTCTTTTAAACCGAATAGACCAAAACTATTTGCAAACTGTTTTTCAAGATGGTCTTTGGACATAAAACTATTTTAGATGGGTCAAAATCTTTTTCCACCTCATGGCTAAGCTTAAAGCTCAAAATTCATTTTTAAACAAAACTTTTTACAATGGGCTTTGAAACACTTTTTTAAGACAGGCTTAAAACTATTTTTCACATCATGACCCAAGTACAAAAGCCCAAGATTCTTGTTTAAACAAACCTTTTCTTATGTTCTTTGAAACACTTTTTAAATGGGCTCAAAACTACTTTGAGCCAAACTCAAGTTTTTATACACAAAATATTTTTCTTAAATGGGCTTACAACTAGTTAGGTCAATTATGGAATATTAAAAATTAATTGTGGGCCTAATTTGAACTAAGAATTGTTAATCATGGTCTTGTTTGTGGCATATATCATTAACTGCTTTTCCAAATGATAAATATATTCATGATAAATACTTTGATTTAGTTTTAATCCATAATATAGCATAAAAGTTATTTCAAGTTGATCTAATAGATTAAGGCTTAATTAATGAGAATTATCATAAAGTAACTTCTAGATTTGAAAATATAACTATTGGTTAAACCTTCTGAGTGAGTTATTTTTTTCAAAAGCAAGATATCTCATGTTGATTTTTTGTTGACCATATATCTAAAAAATGAGACTTGTCATTCATGTATTGATGATATAAAGTTGGAAAGGTCATTCTTACTCTTTTTGCTTGATTGTTATTTGTACATATATACATGCATGCATTGCATAACATGAAATTGATCCTTTCTGGTTCATAGACCTAGAATATAGTAGTTCAAGAGCTTACAACAACCTGACCTATGCCAGTGAAGTAGAATCCTATAATGGCTCAGTCAGCTTCTCACCAAAAGCAACAGAACCTAAACAAATTTAGGATATGGTGGATGATGCCCTTAACCCAATGATGGAAGAACTAAAGGGGACCCTGGCTGAGACAATGAAAAACCATCTAGTTATACTATTAGAAAGTACTATTGAAGCATCTGCTAGTATTAAAAAGCAGAAGGATAAGGGAAAGGCTAAGGTTGGTGAGGTAGCCTTTGATGATGACAAGGTGATAATTGATGCTGATGATGATGACTAGGCTCAATACTTCTAAGATCCTCAAGATATGAAGAAAGAAACAAAGGCTATAGGGAAAACAACTATGGAAAAGACTGAAACTTTAGATGTGGAGAAAATGATTATAGATTTGGGAAAGAAGATTGAAAAAGAAGCTGAAGACTGAGAAAGCATTGTGAGCGGGAATTTTTGCCCACACTCCCGATGGAATGGTTCTTACGACTTCCACACTGTTTAGGCTAGGGGCCTTAGAGAACACGGACCTAAGTCTGGAGAAAATGGAGTCACCACCTAAACAGGCCGGGAAAAAGAAAGGGGTGGATGACTCGATTCCTAAGGAATCCAACAACTCCTTAATGGGTTCAAAAAGTTGGGTATGTGTGGGGAAGGTGAGAAATGGTCCAGCACCCCCACAACACCCTGTTCATTGGAACCGACCTCCTTTATAGGCCTTAACATTATAAAATTCTTAAATATAACAATATTATCCATATTACACACAACAATTGAAATAAAGCATCGTTATATTAAAAATCAAAGCAATGTCCAAGCAAAACAAATAAATGGGTTTAGAATTTAGAAAATAGGGTTTTGGATTTTAGTTACTAAATTAGGGCTTTGGAAAAAGGAAAGTTAAATACGCGGACTCATAATACACAAATGAATATTGACCCCTTCGACGAGCCCATACGGTTTTTGAGTAATAAGATTTTAGGGTTTAGAATTTAGAAAATAGGGTTTTGGATTTTTGAGTAACTAATATTATTTTTTAAATGAATAATACTACTGGATGTTTTAAAGATTTAGGGTTTTGGATGTTTTATGAAAATTATGCTACTGTGATTTAAAAAAGAATAGGTTTGGTAACAGATTATTATTTTGATTTTTAGGGCTTAAGGAATTTGACAAAACGATTTAAGATTTTTGGAAACAAAAGATATGAAATAGGGTTTTAAAGGTTTTGAAGAAATAGATTAGGGTTCTTAAGTTTTAGAAGAAACAGAAAAGTAATTTTAGGGTTTTTGAAAATAGAAGAGACGATTTAAGGTTCTAAGGTTTAGAAGAAATAAATTAGGGTTCTAAGGTTTTTAGAATCAAACAAAACAATTTAGTGATTGAAGCTACTGTAAGAAAAAAGAAAAAGAAATTAGATATTCAAACATTCATTTGTTGGTTCCACCAAAAACTACTTCTTGGATGAACAAGCACAAAGGTAAGGTTGTTGCCTTTGATGGCTTGATTATAAACGGCTTTCTCGTTGCTCCTCTCTAATCTGAAGTCTCAAGTTCCAGTCCAAATCCAAAGTTTTTCTCCTTAAAATCCAGTCCGATCTCTCAAAGTTTTCTCCTAGTCCGATCATTCCTAAGTTCAAGTTCCCTCCCTTTTTTGTTTTTTCCTCCAAAGTTCCTCCCCTTTTCTGTGTCCTTTTTAGTCTTATTTATAGGAAATTTAGATGATTAATTCAATTTGTTTATGGAAACTATCATTAATTAGGAAAAGGAAACCGAAAGCAAATAGAATTTTGTTTCGAAAAAATTTAAGTCAAAAAAATTTCGCTGGTGAAAAAACTGTTGCGGGAGCTACAGCCGAAAACTGGTGAGCGTGCACTCACTGGCGGGCTGCGGGCCATTTCGTCCAACACTGTTTTATGACGACGAATTTTTTTCGTCACTGATTTTTTTTGTATTTTGTATTTTTTATATTATTGTTTTATATTATTAATTTTTTAAAAAATTATAAAAAATAAATACTAAAACAAATATTATTTAATTAAGATAACAAAAAAATTATTTTGGACTAAATAAAATATATTGGACTGGACTGTGTAAAAAATTAAGGGTCTACAGTTTGCCTCCTACTTAAACGATCTGAAACTTTAGTAAAAGAGAGTGAAAAGCAATAAGACTTAATTTTTTATGAGATGATTACTTGAATTTGTTTTGGGTACTAATTTTTTATGAGATGATTACTTGAATTTGTTTTGGGTACTTGGACCCGACACTGAACTTGATTTGGGTACTTGGACCCGAGACTAGATTGAATTTGGGTACTTGGACCGGGGATTGGGTACTTGGACCCAAGATTGATTTGATTTGGGTACTTGGACCCAAGACTGAATTGAATTTGGGTGCTTGGACCCGAGACTAGATTGAATTTGGGTACTTAGACCCGGGATTGGGTACTTGGACCTGAGATTGGGTACTTGGACCTGAGATTGATTTGATTTGGGTACTTGGACCCGAGATTGGGTTGAATTTGGGTACTTGGACCTAACTTGAACCTGAGATTGGGTACTTGGACCCGAGATTGATTAGGTTTGGGTACATAGACCTGAGATTGGGTACTTGGACCCTAGACTAGATTGAATTTGGGTACTTGGACCCGGGATTGGGTACTTGGATTCGGGATTGGGTACTTGGACCCGAGACTGAATTTAATTTGGGTGCTTGGACCCGAGATTGAATTGTATTTGGGTACTTGGACTAGGGATTGGGTACTTGGACCCGGGATTAGGTACTTGGACCCGAGATTGATTTGATTTTGGTAATTGGACCCGAGATTGGGTACTTGGACCCTAGGTTGAATTTAATTTGGGTGCTTGGACCCGAGATTGAATTGGATTTGGGTACATGGACCCAAAATTGGGTACTTAGACCCGAGATTGGATACTTGGACCCGAGATTGATTTGATTTGGGTACTTGGACCCGAGATTGAGTACTTGGACCCGAGACTGAATTTAATTTGGGTGCTTGGACCCAAGATTGAATTGGATTTGGGTACTTGGACCCGAGATTGGGTACTTGGACCCGAGACTAATTTGATTTGGGTACTTGGACCCGAGACTGAATTGAATTTGGGTGCTTGGACCTAAGAATGAGTTTGACCAACCTTTTATCAGTTGAGAAGTCTGACTGCTCCGACTGTTCTATGCATTGTGGTTCTTCACCCTCAAAATGGATCTTCACCTTTGAAAATAGATCTTCATCCTTGGAGATTGGGTCTTCACCCTTGTAAATGGATCTTCATCCTTTGAGATCGGGTCTTCTCCCTGACTTCAACACTTTTAGCGGGACTGATCTTTTGACTTTTGTAACTTCATTCTTTTGAGAATTCTAATTTTCTTCTTTTTTCATTCTTTCTTATTCTTCCTTTTTGCAAAAATTCAGCTATTTTTAGTTGGCTCTCATATCTTCTCCTGCCCCCCATGATTTTTCTATGCGGGCTCTGATTGATTTTTTTATTGTCTAGTTCTTCGCACAAGCACGCATTTCTTCTCTTTGCAAAATTACTAGAACTTTCTTAAGCAATGGGCTTTCCATGCCCCCCTGATTTGATATCTTCTTTTGATTGTTTACTTCACAGGATATTTGCTGTTTACTTTAACAAAGAATAGACAATATAAGACAAGAAAGTGCAATGTGATATGCTCATGTATGCATGATATGCACGAATGATACTTGCAGTCATTCCATTGACTCACAGACTGAGGTGTTCGCAAAAGTGTTCTCATTGGTTCCTTTTTGATGCTCGTTCAAGTGTAGTATTGGAATGATCGAAAGCTTTGCATTTATGGCTTTTATCTTCAAGATGTTAAAAATATGAATAATGGAGGCCCCAAACAGTAGAGATACATCCATTTTAAATTATGATTCAAAGCAAAATAATAAAAAAATAAAGAAAAAGAGAAAAATAAAATATATATATATATAATAAGAATAATTGTTGTTCCTGTTGAAAGGGTTGGAATGTATCACTACAAGATTTAATAAGTGAGTTCCCTTAAAAAGCTCTTTAATGTTAAGGGGTAGATGAGAGGAAGTTGTTTTGGGATTGTTGGTGTGAGCGGGGATTTTCGCCCCCACTCCCGGTGGAATGGTTCTTGCGACTTCGGCACTGTTTAGGCTCGGGGCCTTAGAGAACACGGACCTAAGTCCGGAGAAAATGGAGTCGCCACCCGGACGGGCCGGGAAAAAAGAAAGGGGTGGATGACTCGATTCCTAAGGAATCTCCAAATGGGTTCGGAAAGTTGGGTACGTGTGGGGAAGGTGAGAAATGGCCCAGCACCCCCACAACGCCCGGTTCATTGGAACCGGCCTCCTTTACAGGTCTTAATATTATAAAATTCTTAAGTATAATAACATTATCCATATTACACACAATAAAAAAGCATCATTATATTAAAATCAATGCAATGTCCAAACAAAAGAAAACAAATAAATAGACACCCATCCAAGGATGGAAACATATCCTTACATCACATGCCTAGATAGGACACGCACCAAAAGGTAGAAACATGCCCTTTACATAAGTTCTAAAATAGAAAAGCAAATTAAAATTGTAACACCCCTTCCCGACCTACATGTGTAAGCTGAGTAGAGGCGCCACACTAACCTAATGTTGCTACCAATTTTACTTAGTCAAATTTTAGTTCCAATTTTTCTAAAAATTTTGCCATAGTTTCACTTAAAAATTGAGTCCCAAGTGTCGACAAAACTGGTTTTTTTATGATTTTTGAAAATATTTTTACACAAACCAATGCAAACAAAATCATTCTCAGTACACTTCCAATAAATCCCCCTTATAACCTCAACTACAACCTGCAAAAAGGATTTACACTTCTAGTACAAAATAAAGTAAAGTTTTATTATGAAATACTGTAGATAAAATATTTGTTCACTATGCAGCGGAAAGTAACAATATTTACAATTTCATATACATCCAAACTCGAATTTTACAACACATAAAATTTATACATGTTTGGCAGTCAGTCTTCGATCTTAAAGCCCACTATTCACCCTTCAAAATCTAGGCTCGACTCGGCCTAAAGGAACTCTCTGGTTCTTCCCTGTCACCTGCGCGAAGAATCACATTCGCGCTAAGCCAACGGCTTAGTGGTACAAACTACAATGCTATGATGCTTTAATGCCATGCTAATGTCACACAATCAAGATTCAAGATCAATTCAAGAGAATAGTGTATTTCACAATTTTACATTATTTAATAATTAATCAAAACATTCATGATTCACATTGAAAACAAAGACAAGCATGGGCCCAAAATATACTAATATGTTATTCAAAGTTCAGAGTTACTGCTTTGGTCCATAATCATAATCATCAAGCCCGTAGGCGATATACACATATATATATATCTATCCATGGATAGGGTAACAGACCCAGTCTCTTGGACCTCTACTTGGCTAGACTCAAGGAGATCCTCAACCCGGAAAGACTGTTACCAAAACAAGTGTAACAGACCCAGTCTCTTGGACCTCAACCCGACTAATCTCGAGGAGATCCTCAACCCGGCAAGACTGTTACTATTATTCATCTATTTCATAGGCATGCCGCCAAACCCAGAACTCTGAAATCTGAATAACATATTAAACACACAAACATTTCATTCATCTCTTCATAACCTCTTTCTCAATTCATTTTATATTTCATAAGCAAATTAGGCAACCATGTCTCAATCATCTCATTTGCATCATCATAATGAAACAACTCTTCATAACATCATATCTTTCACATTACATTTCATCATCACATCTTGCACATTTCACTTTTCATTATATTTCAAATCACATTAATCAATTCATTATTCAAATGGATATAATCAATGGCATTAACACATATTTTACATGCTCATCACAACATTCACATTATAACCAAATATGTCTCAAGTCTCAATATCATATGAATGTATGCAATAATGTAGTTTGTACTTACCATAAAACCAACTTACACCACTCTATACACCTACTCTTCCAAGAATCCTCAACACTTAGGTTAGGGCAATTCAACCTCTTCACAACCTAATCCAAAAGGAATATTAGCAAAATGACCATATGAATAGTAAATTCTGGTTTTAGACTCAACTTTATCCTTATTTTGAAAAATTGTATAAAATAATCTACTTGACTAAAAACTCTAAAATTTTTACAGAACTTCATTTTACATCTTAAAATAATTCCTTTAAAATTTCAGATCAAACTGAACACAAAATCTTGGTCAAATAGTTCACCCAACCAGACTGCCCCAATTGCCCTGCATCCTGGCTGCAGTTCTGAACTTTGTGAATTCCATAAATTAAATTCAATCAACTTGGTTCCAAATTATTTTTCTCAAATGCTAGACTCTCTAAGAAACAACATATCCAAAATTCAATTGGATATGATTTTTCTACATTTTATTAAAAATCCCGAAATATAGCTGTCTCAGTTAAGGTACCTGCTGGAACAGGTCTAAGAAAAATAATCTTTCCAAAATCATAACCATTCCAAAATCGAATCAAAATATTTTTCAGTCATTCTAGACTCATAGAGGCACAACATATCAAAAATTCACTTCAAAAACATTTTCCTATATTTAATTAAAAATCATAAAAGTCACAGCCTTTACTAATTGTAAAACAGAAAAATTTTCACTAACCACAACTCTTACTCTTCCATCACCAACACCAACCTAACTTCTTATCTTTAATTCCATTTCAACACATACAAACACACCACAAGCAATCCTAACCATATTATCAACACCACTTCATCAAACTCAAAAATAACTTCAAAAACAACAAGAGCAATCAAGAAAGAACTTACCAAAATAATGAAATTTCTTGATTTTCCAACTTGTTTATTTGAAATCTTCCTTCAATTTGATCTTATAAAATCAAAACTCTTCTTTGCTCTTTTGTCTTTGGAGTACACGGCCAAGGAAAGAAAAAGAAGAAAATGAAGAGGAATTTAGAGACAAAGTCAAATATATGGTCTTCAAACATTCTCCACCAAGCAATTTAAAAAGAAAATTACTTAAATACCCTCTACTATATATATTAACTCCCTTTCATTTACTTGCCCTTTAGTAATTTCACAAAGAACAAAATAAATATCCTCATCCCTTGACCAACACATTTGACTTGTATATATGTTGTATATATTTCCATATACACAACATATACACTTTCCTTTAAATTTCTTTTCTCTCCCAAATTAACATATACATTTTAATTCAAATAAAACAACCATTATACTAAAATTTCTAGGCACATTTTGGGATATTACAATTCTCCCCCTCTAAAAAGAAATTTCGTCCTCGAAATTACCTGATATCAAGTCTGAAACAGTTGAGGATATTGATCTCGCATCGCTTGCTCACTCTCCCAAGTTGCCTCTTCTCTACCATGATTCTTCCAAAAAACCTTTACAAGTGGCACTTTCTTATTTCTCAACTCTTTCACTTCATGTGCCAAAATAGCAATTGGTTCTTCTTCAAAAGTTAGATCCGGACTCACCTCAATAGATTCAACTGGTAAAACATGAGATGGGTCAGATCTATACCTTCGCAACATAGAAACATGGAAGACATTATGGATTCTATCCAACTCAGGCGGCAAAGCAAGACGATAAGCAACTGGTCCAACTCTTTCTAATATCTCATACGGTCCAATGAAACGAGGACTTAGTTTCCCTTTTTGACCAAATCTCAATATTTTTTTCCAAGGAGACACTTTCAAAAATACTTTATCTCCAACATCAAACTCTATGTCTCTCCTCTTCAAATCTGAATAAGACTTTTGTCGGTCTAAAGCTGCTTTCAATCTATCCCGAATCATCTTCACTTTTTCTTCAGTCTCTTTAATCAGATCAGGACCAACCAATTTGCCTTCCCCAATTTCATTCCAACATAGAGGCGTTCTACATTTTCTTCCATATAATGCCTCAAATGGTGCCATGCCAATACTGGTTTGATGACTGTTGTTGTAAGCAAATTCTACAAGTGGCAAAAATCTGTCCCAACTTCCAGAGAAATCAATGACACAGCTTCTCAACATATCCTCAATAATCTGTATCACTCTCTCTGACTGCCCATCTATTTGCGGATGAAAAGCAGTGCTAAAATGCAATCGAGAACCCAAAGCACCATGTAAACTCTTCCAAAATCTTGAAGTAAATCTAGGATCTCTATCAGACACTAAAGAAATTGGGACTCCATGCAACTTCACTATCTCACTAATATACAGCTCAGCCAACTTCTCAAGTTAATAGTCTATCCGAACCGAAAGAAAATGAGCTGTCTTTGTCAATCTATCAATAATCACCCAAATAGCATCATGCTTCCTCTGTGTCAAAGGTAAACCAGACACAAAATCCATTGTCACTCTCTCCCATTTCCATTCAGGCACTGATAAAGGTTGAAGCAACCCCGTTGGAACTTGATGTTCAGCTTTCACCCTCTGACAAGTGAGACACTTGGATACAAACTCCGCTATGTCTCTCTTCATACCAGACCACCAATAATGCTGTCTCAATTCATGGTACATCTTTGTACTTCCCGGATGCATAGCAAAAATCGATTGGTGTGCTTCTTCCAAAATGATCCTTCTCAAACTATCATCATCAGGGACACACAATCTATCCTTAAACCAAAGGCTACCATCACTTCTCACAAAGAAATCTCGGCTCTCCCCGTTTTGGCAATTTGAAACAATCTTTTGAATTTTCTCATCTGTCAATTGAGCCTCCTTAATCTGATCCAACAATACTGGTCTCAATTGCAACTGAGCCAACAATGCACCATCATCACATGCTTCAAAACTAGCATGTAATGCTCTCAACTCAACAAGCAACGAGAGCGAATAAACAGCCAAACCTGCCAGAGACTTCCGACTCAAGGCATCAGCAACTACATTTGCCTTACCAGGATGATAATCAATCAAACAATCATAGTCTTTAATCAGTTCTAACCATCGCCTTTGCCGAAGATTCAGCTCCTTCTGAACACCCAAATTTTCAAACTTTTGTGATCCGTATAAATAAAACATTTCTCTCCATACAAGTAGTGTCGCCAAATCTTCAAAGCAAAAACTATAGCTGCTAACTCCAAATCATGAGTCGGATAATTGAGCTCATGCGGCTTTAGCTGTCGAGAAGCATAAGCTACAACTTTACCCTCTTGCATCAAGACACATCCTAAACCATTATGTGAAGCATCACTGTAAATCATGTATGGTTTATCTTCCACGGGTAAAGTAAGAACAGGAGCTTGAGTCAACATTTCTTTCAACTGATCAAAACTAGCTTGACACTGATCTGTCCACACAAATCTAACTCCCTTTCGAAGCAATCTGGTGAGTGGAGTAGCTATCAAAGAAAAACCTTTCACAAACCTTCGATAATAGCCTGCCAAACCCAGAAAACTTCTAACTTCAGTCACTGACTTTGGTGGACTCCAATTCAAAATGGCCTCAACTTTACTCGGATCAACTCTTATACCATCTGCTGAAACTATATGACCGAGAAAAGTTACTTGGTCAAGCCAAAACTCACACTTTGACAGCTTAGCATACAACTGCTTCTCTCTCAAGATCTGTAACACAATTCGCAGATGCTTGTCATGTTCTTCCTCATTACGTGAATACACCAAAATATCATCGATGAAAACCACCACAAACTGATCCAGATAGGGCCTAAACACCCTATTCATCAAATCCATGAAAGCTGCAGATGCATTCGTCAATCCAAAAGGCATTACCAAGAACTCATAATGCCCATATCTTGTGCGGAAAGCTGTCTTAGAAACATCTTCAGCTCTAACCCTCAATTGATGGTACCCTGATCTCAAATCAATTTTGGAAAACACCGCTGCTCCCTTCAACTGATCAAAGAGATCATCAATTCGAGGCAAAGGATACTTATTCTTGATAGTTACTTTGTTCAATTGCCTATAATCGATGCACAATCTTAAAGTACCATCCTTTTTCTTCACAAACAACACAGGAGCTCCCCACGGAGAAACACTAGGGTGAATAAACCCTTTATCCAACAACTCCTGCAACTGCACCTTCAACTCTCTCAATTCAGCAGGTGCCATTCGATAAGGAGTAATAGAGATGGGAGTGGTACCAGGCAACAAATCGATACCAAACTCAACCTCTCTCTCAGGAGGCAACCCTGGCAACTCCTCTGGAAACACATCTGGAAACTCTGCAACTGTGGTTATATTATCAAGTTGAGAACCCCCTACTCTAGTATCCACAACATGAGCAAGATAAGCATCACACCCTTTTCTAATCAACCTTCTAGCTGTTACAGCTGATACAAACAAGGATGCAAGCTGTCTCTGCTCACTAGACACCATCACACTCCTACCATCACTAGTTCTCAAAGTGACACACTTCTGTTGACAATCTACCACAGCTCCATGCCTAAGATCAAATCATATTCTTTAAAAGGCATTTCAATTAAATCACCAAAAAACTCCTCACCTTGAACCACAACAGCACTCTCACGATGCACCCTACTCACCACAACACTATGTCCTAAAGGATTGGTCACTAAGACATCAAATCCTAAGGACTCTGAATGCAATTCAGACACAGGCAAGATAGATGCACTTATGTATGAATGAGTAGATCCTGGATCAATCAAAGCAAGTACTGAAATGCCAAATAAAGAAAATGTACCAGCTATAACTGCTGAAGCATCTGGCTGCCTCTGCATCACATACACCCTCTGAGAAGATTCGGCTTCATCTGGCCTACTACCTCCGGTTGATGATCCTCCTCTCTGACTATACCCGGATCGACCAACCCTACTGAAACCTCTGCCTCCTCGACCACCTCTGTTGACACTGGGTCGAGAGGCTGCAGACTCAGCCTGTCTGTGCTCCTGTATCTCAGGACACTCTCTAATAAAATGATCAGGCGATCCACATCTGAAGCACACAGCTGGTCCACTATATTTCCAACAAACACCCCCATGTCTTCCACCACACTGAACACATATAGGAGGAATGGATCTCTAAACCACTGAAGCCGGAGCACTCGCTACTGAAACTGTAGGTCTCGATCTCTGTCTCTGAAACTGGACTGACCTACCAGCCTGCCTCTTACTCCTACTGAGCCTGGGAACAAAACTTCCTCTACCTCTCTTCACAGATGAAGACCCTGCCTCAAACTGGGGTCTCCTAACCCTGGTCTCCTCCTCGGCAGCAGCTGCTGCAATACCCTGGGCTCTCTCCACACTCCTAGCTGCTGCAACAAGCTGGGAAAAAATCCTGGTATCTAGAACCAGCCATAAGACACATAATTGAGGGTCTCAATCCCTCCTCAAACCTTCTGCACCGGTCAATCTCATTAGAGATAATCCCCCCAGCATAGTGACTCAACCGGATGAACTCTAACTCATATTCTGTCACAGTCCGGTGATCTTGCCTCAAAGTCAGAAATTCCATCTTCTTCCCATCTTTATACTCCCTTGGAGTATATTTCACTCAAACTCCCGTAGAAAATCACTGTAGGACAATGTAGGTGGATCGTCCATAGCATGAGGAACTGTCTTCCACCAATCATATGCATCCTTCTGCAACAGTGATCGAGCATAATCAAATTTTTCTTCTGGAGTGGCTTGCAACTGAATGAATATCCTCTGTACCCTATCCAACCACTGCTCAGCCACTGCAGGGTCGGTAGTGCCTAAGAAATCTTCAGCCCCATATTTCCTCAACTTGTCATAATGTCTTACCGGCATCTGAGGCTGTGGTGGTGGTGGTGGTGGTGGTGGTGGCTGCACTGGAGCTCCCCTCAATAGTTCTACCATATGCCTTAACCAACCCGGCGGAGCCTCCTCAGCAGCTGATCTCTCTGGCACAGAAACAAGTGCCTCACTAACCCTCTCAATCCTAGCTCCATCTCTACTCTCTCCTGGAGCTACACTCTCAGCACTTCCTTCTATAGTCTGACGTGAATGGGACTCCATTACTACCTATATCTGCAAACACAGCAGAATATTCCTCATTAAAGATCAAAGACTGCCATACCAACACATGTATTTTATTCAAAAACCAACTTGTAAAATCAAAATATTCTTTTTCTTACAATTCACCTAGGTTTAGAATCTTAAACCTAGGCTCTGATACCAAAAATTGTAACACCCCTTCCCGACCTACATGTGTAAGCTGAGTAGAGGCGCCACACTAACCTAATGTTGCTACCAATTTTACTTAGTCAAATTTTAGTTCCAATTTTTCTAAACATTTTGCCATAGTTTCACTTAAAAATTGAGTCCCAAGTGTCGACAAAACTGGTTTTTTTATGATTTTTGAAAATATTTTTACACAAACCAATGCAAACAAAATCATTCTCAGTACACTTCCAATAAATCTCCCTTATAACCTCAACTACAACCTGCAAAAAGGATTTACACTTCTAGTACAAAATAAAGTAAAGTTTTATTATGAAATACTGTAGATAAAATATTTGTTCACTATGCAGCGGAAAGTAACAATATTTACAATTTCATATACATCCAAACTCGAATTTTACAACACATAAAATTTATACATGTTTGGCAGTCAGTCTTCGATCTTAAAGCCCACTATTCACCCTTCAAAATCTAGGCTCGACTCGGCCTAGAGGAACTCTCTGGTTCTTCCCTG
Source organism: Garcia nutans (assembly GCA_947685225.1). Taxonomy (NCBI): domain Eukaryota; kingdom Viridiplantae; phylum Streptophyta; class Magnoliopsida; order Malpighiales; family Euphorbiaceae; genus Garcia; species Garcia nutans. The sequence continues at coordinate 17,386,908 of CANTUV010000012.1, read as the reverse complement.
TCACCTGCGCGAAGAATCACATTCGCGCTAAGCCAATGGCTTAGTGGTACAAACTACAATGCTATGATGCTTTAATGCCATGCTAATGTCACACAATCAAGATTCAAGATCAATTCAAGAGAATAGTGTATTTCACAATTTTACATTATTTAATAATTAATCAAAACATTCATGATTCACATTGAAAACAAAGACAAGCATGGGCCCAAAATATACTAATATGTTATTCAAAGTTCAGAGTTACTGCTTTGGTCCATAATCATAATCATCAAGCCCGTAGGCGATATACACATATATATATCTATCCATGGATAGGGTAACAGACCCAGTCTCTTGGACCTCTACTTGGCTAGACTCAAGGAGATCCTCAACCCGGCAAGACTGTTACCAAAACAAGTGTAACAGACCCAGTCTCTTGGACCTCAACCCGACTAATCTCGAGGAGATCCTCAACCCGGCAAGACTGTTACTATTATTCATCTATTTCATAGGCATGCCGCCAAACCCAGAACTCTGAAATCTGAATAACATATTAAACACACAAACATTTCATTCATCTCTTCATAACCTCTTTCTCAATTCATTTTATATTTCATAAGCAAATTAGGCAACCATGTCTCAATCATCTCATTTGCATCATCATAATGAAACAACTCTTCATAACATCATATCTTTCACATTACATTTCATCATCACATCTTGCACATTTCACTTTTCATTATATTTCAAATCACATTAATCAATTCATTATTCAAATGGATATAATCAATGGCATTAACACATATTTTACATGCTCATCACAACATTCACATTATAACCAAATATGTCTCAAGTCTCAATATCATATGAATGTATGCAATAATGTAGTTTGTACTTACCTTAAAACCAACTTACACCACTCTATACACCTACTCTTCCAAGAATCCTCAACACTTAGGTTAGGGCAATTCAACCTCTTCACAACCTAATCCAAAAGGAATATTAGCAAAATGACCATATGAATAGTAAATTCTGGTTTTAGACTCAACTTTATCCTTATTTTGAAAAATTGTATAAAATAATCTACTTGACTAAAAACTCTAAAATTTTTACAGAACTTAATTTTACATCTTAAAATAATTCCTTTAAAATTTCAGATCAAACTGAACACAAAATCTTGGTCAAATAGTTCACCCAACCAGACTGCCCCAATTGCCCTGCATCCTGGCAGCAGTTCTGAACTTTGTGAATTCCATAAATTAAATTCAATCAACTTGGTTCCAAATTATTTTTCTCAAATACTAGACTCTCTAAGAAACAACATATCCAAAATTCAATTGGATATGATTTTTCTACATTTTATTAAAAATCCCGAAATATAGCTGTCTCAGTTAAGGTACCTGCTGGAACAGGTCTAAGAAAAATAATCTTTCCAAAATCATAACCATTCCAAAATCGAATCAAAATATTTTTCCGTCATTCTAGACTCATAGAGGCACAACATATCAAAAATTCACTTCAAAAACATTTTCCTATATTTAATTAAAAATCATAAAAGTCACAGCATTTACTAATTGTAAAACAGAAAAATTTTCACTAACCACAACTCTTACTCTTCCATCACCAACACCAACCTAACTTCTTATCTTTAATTCCATTTCAACACATACAAACACACCACAAGCAATCCTAACCATATTATCAACACCACTTCATCAAACTCAAAAATAACTTCAAAAACAACAAGAGCAATCAAGAAAGAACTTACCAAAATAATGAAATTTCTTGATTTTCCAACTTGTTTATTTGAAATCTTCCTTCAATTTGATCTTATAAAATCAAAACTCTTCTTTGCTCTTTTGTCTTTGGAGTACACGGCCAAGGAAAGAAAAAGAAGAAAATGAAGAGGAATTTAGAGACAAAGTCAAATATATGGTCTTCAAACATTCTCCACCAAGCAATTTAAAAAGAAAATTACTTAAATACCCTCTACTATATATATTAACTCCCTTTCATTTACTTGCCCTTTAGTAATTTCACAAAGAACAAAATAAATATCCTCATCCCTTGACCAACACATTTGACTTGTATATATGTTGTATATATTTCCATATACACAACATATACACTTTCCTTTAAATTTCTTTTCTCTCCCAAATTAACATATACATTTTAATTCAAATAAAACAACCATTATACTAAAATTTCTAGGCACATTTTGGGATATTACAAAATTACATGATGTTTAACTAATGAGGTACCCACCAAGTAGAAACATACCTCTTACAACTTTTGGAAGTCTAAATTGATTGATAAAAGTAAATAATCATTCATCATAAATAAATCATTCATCAAAAGTATTAAAATAAAATATAAAATAAACATCCATCCATGATAAATTAAATAAATCAAGTATTGAAATTAAATAGATTAAAGCATAAGAGATAAACCAAGGTATAAATAAATATGGAATTGAATAAAACAAATAAAAGTTCAATTATAGCTACTGTGACTTTTTATGGAATTAAAATAGATTAGGGTTTTATGTTTTAAAAGGTTGGTAAGACTCTTTGATTAACCAAATTAAGGTTTGAATGGTGAAATCATGAAACTAGGGTTTTAGACACTTTGAAATACTTTTTAATTCATGATTTTAAATAGTGATTTAAGCTACTGTGTGATTTTTTCTTTTAGTTTTCATGTTTTTATGGTTTTTAATGTTTTAAAAGGATCATGGTTCATAAAAATTAAGGTTTAAGGTTTTAAAAGGATTAGGGTTCATTATTTTAGGTTTAAAAGTTGAATTTTGAATTTTAAACACCCTCATAAAAATTAAACCTCATCGATCGTGAAACACCCTCTATCGCGTATCCACACGAATGCTACCGTTTGGAGTGCTAGCTCTCTGCAACGGCGAAGGCTGGAAAAACGTTTTCTCTAAAAACGTATTAAGGTTACCTTTTTCGTTCCTCTTTGTTTTTATTGTTACCTCTGAGAAGACTTAACGTCTGGAGTGAATATAATCACTCCAGAATCCAATTCAAAATTGGATACGGAAAGTCAAATTCAGAATCCAAGTCTAATTAGGATTCTGAATACATTATCTAATAATATATATAATTGGATAAGGTAAGTCAAATTCAGAATCCAAATCTAATTAGGATTCTGAATATATTATCTAATAATATATATATATATATAAATGAAAATAATAATAATAATAAATATTAATATCTAATATCTAATATTATTAATATTATATCCAGCCCAAAACGCATTCTTGTGTGTGACCCGATAGGCCCATATTAATTGGCAGTCAATTTAATCTCTATTAAATCAACAAGTCATAATTGGCCTCTAGCAAGGCGTTACAACTACCCAATTAATATAAGGAATGTCCAATTTGCCTAATAATAGTATATGCATTAATCCCTTTGTCACACGATATCTAGCTTGAACATAAGTCATGGTCAACGTCATACTTATATTGTCCAAACTTATGATTACTCGATCTCCAAGTAGACTGATAAAAACAAATGAAATTGATCACACTATCAATTCATTTGAGCACGGCCATGTATTTCACAGTCTCACTTATCGAGGGGCCCAAAAGATATCTCTCTCAAAGAGAGGGACAAATTCTATCTTGATTGTTCATTATCCTCTACATAATTTCTATCATATATGAATATAACCTTTATTACTATCCAGTTACGGATAATGTTTGATCATGTCAAAATATAATAGTCCTTATATTGGAAACTATGACAATCTCAAGTCAAAGAATTAATACATAACTATCATGAGATTTACTTATGACACTAACCCATGTAGTAATCTCATGATGGGTCTATCCAATACATTGTTCTCTAACAAGTATCTATGAAATTGATTTGTATCACTATACACATAACCATCTAATGATTATCAAATCAATGTTCATACTGGTTAAGAATTATTTTTTTTTATCTCTATAACAATAATAAACCAGGGACAAATATCAAAATTGTGTAACATGCAAACAAACAATAATGATAATAAAACCTCATTTATTAATAATGAATGTATAACATAAAGATCCAAATAAATGGCCTAGGGCACATACACTAACATTCTCAACTCTTTCACTTCATGTGCCAAAATAGCAATTGGTTCTTCTTCAAAAGTTAGATCCGGACTCACCTCAATAGATTCAACTGGTAAAACATGAGATGGGTCAGATCTATACCTTCGCAACATAGAAACATGGAAGACATTATGGATTCTATCCAACTCAGGCGGCAAAGCAAGACGATAAGCAACTGGTCCAACTCTTTCTAATATCTCATACGGTCCAATGAAACGAGGACTTAGTTTCCCTTTTTGACCAAATCTCAATATTTTTTCCAAGGAGACACTTTCAAAAATACTTTATCTCCAACATCAAACTCTATGTCTCTCCTCTTCAAATCTGAATAAGACTTTTGTCGGTCTAAAGCTGCTTTCAATCTATCCCGAATCATCTTCACTTTTTCTTCAGTCTCTTTAATCAGATCAGGACCAACCAATTTGCCTTCCCCAATTTCATTCCAACATAGAGGCGTTCTCCATTTTCTTCCATATAATGCCTCAAATGGTGCCATGCCAATACTGGTTTGATGACTGTTGTTGTAAGCAAATTCTACAAGTGGCAAAAATCTGTCCCAACTTCCAGAGAAATCAATGACACAGCTTCTCAACATATCCTCAATAATCTGTATCACTCTCTCTGACTGCCCATCTATTTGCGGATGAAAAGCAGTGCTAAAATGCAATCGAGAACCCAAAGCACCATGTAAACTCTTCCAAAATCTTGAAGTAAATCTAGGATCTCGATCAGACACTAAAGAAATTGGGACTCCATGCAACTTCACTATCTCACTAATATACAGCTCAGCCAACTTCTCAAGTGAATAGTCTATCCGAACCGGAAGAAAATGAGCTGTCTTTGTCAATCTATCAATAATCACCCAAATAGCATCATGCTTCCTCTGTGTCAAAGGTAAACCAGACACAAAATCCATTGTCACTCTCTCCCATTTCCATTCAGGCACTGATAAAGGTTGAAGCAACCCCGTTGGAACTTGATGTTCAGCTTTCACCCTCTGACAAGTGAGACACTTGGATACAAACTCCGCTATGTCTCTCTTCATACCAGACCACCAATAATGCTGTCTCAATTCATGGTACATCTTTGTACTTCCCGGATGCATAGCAAAAATCGATTGGTGTGCTTCTTCCAAAATGATCCTTCTCAAACTATCATCATCAGGGACACACAATCTATCCTTAAACCAAAGGCTACCATCACTTCTCACAAAGAAATCTCGGCTCTCCCCGTTTTGGCAATTTGAAACAATCTTTTGAATTTTCTCATCTGTCAATTGAGCCTCCTTAATCTGATCCAACAATACTGGTCTCAATTGCAACTGAGCCAACAATGCACCATCATCACATGCTTCAAAACTAGCATGTAATGCTCTCAACTCAACAAGCAACGAGAGCGAATAAACAGCCAAACCTGCCAGAGACTTCCGACTCAAGGCATCAGCAACTACATTTGCCTTACCAGGATGATAATCAATCAAACAATCGTAGTCTTTAATCAGTTCTAACCATCGCCTTTGCCGAAGATTCAGCTCCTTCTGAACACCCAAATATTTCAAACTTTTGTGATCCGTATAAATAAAACATTTCTCTCCATACAAGTAGTGTCGCCAAATCTTCAAAGCAAAAACTATAGCTGCTAACTCCAAATCATGAGTCGGATAATTGAGCTCATGCGGCTTTAGCTGTCGAGAAGCATAAGCTACAACTTTACCCTCTTGCATCAAGACACATCCTAAACCATTATGTGAAGCATCACTGTAAATCATGTATGGTTTATCTTCCACGGGTAAAGTAAGAACAGGAGCTTGAGTCAACATTTCTTTCAACTGATCAAAACTAGCTTGACACTGATCTGTCCACACAAATCTAACTCCCTTTCGAAGCAATCTGGTGAGTGGAGTAGCTATCAAAGAAAAACCTTTCACAAACCTTCGATAATAGCCTGCCAAACCCAGAAAACTTCTAACTTCAGTCACTGACTTTGGTGGACTCCAATTCAAAATGGCCTCAACTTTACTCGGATCAACTCTTATACCATCTGCTGAAACTATATGACCGAGAAAAGTTACTTGGTCAAGCCAAAACTCACACTTTGACAGCTTAGCATACAACTGCTTCTCTCTCAAGATCTGTAACACAATTCGCAGATGCTTGTCATGTTCTTCCTCATTACGTGAATACACCAAAATATCATCGATGAAAACCACCACAAACTGATCCAGATAGGGCCTAAACACCCTATTCATCAAATCCATGAAAGCTGCAGATGCATTCGTCAATCCAAAAGGCATTACCAAGAACTCATAATGCCCATATCTTGTGCGGAAAGCTGTCTTAGAAACATCTTCAGCTCTAACCCTCAATTGATGGTACCCTGATCTCAAATCAATTTTGGAAAACACCGCTGCTCCCTTCAACTGATCAAAGAGATCATCAATTCGAGGCAAAGGATACTTATTCTTGATAGTTACTTTGTTCAATTGCCTATAATCGATGCACAATCTTAAAGTACCATCCTTTTTCTTCACAAACAACACAGGAGCTCCCCACGGAGAAACACTAGGGTGAATAAACCCTTTATCCAACAACTCCTGCAACTGCACCTTCAACTCTCTCAATTCAGCAGGGGCCATTCGATAAGGAGTAATAGAGATGGGAGTGGTACCAGGCAACAAATCGATACCAAACTCAACCTCTCTCTCAGGAGGCAACCCTGGCAACTCCTCTGGAAACACATCTGGAAACTCTGCAACTGTGGTTATATTATCAAGTTGAGAACCCCCTACTCTAGTATCCACAACATGAGCAAGATAAGCATCACACCCTTTTCTAATCAACCTTCTAGCTGTTACAGCTGATACAAACAAGGATGCAAGCTGTCTCTGCTCACTAGACACCATCACACTCCTACCATCACTAGTTCTCAAAGTGACACACTTCTGTTGACAATCTACCACAGCTCCATGCCTAAGATCAAATCATATTCTTTAAAAGGCATTTCAATTAAATCACCAAAAAACTCCTCACCTTGAACCACAACAGCACTCTCACGATGCACCCTACTCACCACAACACTATGTCCTAAAGGATTGGTCACTAAGACATCAAATCCTAAGGACTCTGAATGCAATTCAGACACAGGCAAGATAGATGCACTTATGTATGAATGAGTAGATCCTGGATCAATCAAAGCAAGTACTGAAATGCCAAATAAAGAAAATGTACCAGCTATAACTGCTGAAGCATCTGGCTGCCTCTGCATCACATACACCCTCTGAGAAGATTCGGCTTCATCTGGCCTACTACCTCCGGTTGATGATCCTCCTCTCTGACTATACCCGGATCGACCAACCCTACTGAAACCTCTGCCTCCTCGACCACCTCTGTTGACACTGGGTCGAGAGGCTGCAGACTCAGCCTGTCTGTGCTCCTGTATCTCAGGACACTCTCTAATAAAATGATCAGGCGATCCACATCTGAAGCACACAGCTGGTCCACTATATTTCCAACAAACACCCCCATGTCTTCCACCACACTGAACACATATAGGAGGAATGGATCTCTGAACCACTGAAGCCGGAGCACTCGCTACTGAAACTGTAGGTCTCGATCTCTGTCTCTGAAACTGGACTGACCTACCAGCCTGCCTCTTACTCCTACTGAGCCTGGGAACAAAACTTCCTCTACCTCTCTTCACAGATGAAGACCCTGCCTCAAACTGGGGTCTCCTAACCCTGGTCTCCTCCTCGGCAGCAGCTGCTGCAATACCCTGGGCTCTCTCCACACTCCTAGCTGCTGCAACAAGCTGGGAAAAAATCCTGGTATCTAGAACCAGCCATAAGACACATAATTGAGGGTCTCAATCCCTCCTCAAACCTTCTGCACCGGTCAATCTCATTAGAGATAATCCCCCCAGCATAGTGACTCAACCGGATGAACTCTAACTCATATTCTGTCACAGTCCGGTGATCTTGCCTCAAAGTCAGAAATTCCATCTTCTTCCCATCTTTATACTCCCTTGGAGTATATTTCACTCAAACTCCCGTAGAAAATCACTGTAGGACAATGTAGGTGGATCGTCCATAGCATGAGGAACTGTCTTCCACCAATCATATGCATCCTTCTGCAACAGTGATCGAGCATAATCAAATTTTTCTTCTGGAGTGGCTTGCAACTGAATGAATATCCTCTGTACCCTATCCAACCACTGCTCAGCCACTGCAGGGTCGGTAGTGCCTAAGAAATCTTCAGCCCCATATTTCCTCAACTTGTCATAATGTCTTACCGGCATCTGAGGCTGTGGTGGTGGTGGTGGTGGTGGTGGTGGCTGCACTGGAGCTCCCCTCAATAGTTCTACCATATGCCTTAACCAACCCGGCGGAGCCTCCTCAGCAGCTGATCTCTCTGGCACAGAAACAAGTGCCTCACTAACCCTCTCAATCCTAGCTCCATCTCTACTCTCTCCTGGAGCTACACTCTCAGCATTTCCTTCTATAGTCTGACGTGAATGGGACTCCATTACTACCTATATCTGCAAACACAGCAGAATATTCCTCATTAAAGATCAAAGACTGCCATACCAACACATGTATTTTATTCAAAAACCAACTTGTAAAATCAAAATATTCTTTTTCTTACAATTCACCTAGGTTTAGAATCTTAAACCTAGGCTCTGATACCAAAAATTGTAACACCCCTTCCCGACCTACATGTGTAAGCTGAGTAGAGGCGCCACACTAACCTAATGTTGCTACCAATTTTACTTAGTCAAATTTTAGTTCCAATTTTTCTAAACATTTTGCCATAGTTTCACTTAAAAATTGAGTCCCAAGTGTCGACAAAACTGGTTTTTTTATGATTTTTGAAAATATTTTTACACAAACCAATGCAAACAAAATCATTCTCAGTACACTTCCAATAAATCTCCCTTATAACCTCAACTACAACCTGCAAAAAGGATTTACACTTCTAGTACAAAATAAAGTAAAGTTTTATTATGAAATACTGTAGATAAAATATTTGTTCACTATGCAGCGGAAAGTAACAATATTTACAATTTCATATACATCCAAACTCGAATTTTACAACACATAAAATTTATACATGTTTGGCAGTCAGTCTTCGATCTTAAAGCCCACTATTCACCCTTCAAAATCTAGGCTCGACTCGGCCTAGAGGAACTCTCTGGTTCTTCCCTGTCACCTGCGCGAAGAATCACATTCGCGCTAAGCCAATGGCTTAGTGGTACAAACTACAATGCTATGATGCTTTAATGCCATGCTAATGTCACACAATCAAGATTCAAGATCAATTCAAGAGAATAGTGTATTTCACAATTTTACATTATTTAATAATTAATCAAAACATTCATGATTCACATTGAAAACAAAGACAAGCATGGGCCCAAAATATACTAATATGTTATTCAAAGTTCAGAGTTACTGCTTTGGTCCATAATCATAATCATCAAGCCCGTAGGCGATATACACATATATATATCTATCCATGGATAGGGTAACAGACCCAGTCTCTTGGACCTCTACTTGGCTAGACTCAAGGAGATCCTCAACCCGGCAAGACTGTTACCAAAACAAGTGTAACAGACCCAGTCTCTTGGACCTCAACCCGACTAATCTCGAGGAGATCCTCAACCCGGCAAGACTGTTACTATTATTCATCTATTTCATAGGCATGCCGCCAAACCCAGAACTCTGAAATCTGAATAACATATTAAACACACAAACATTTCATTCATCTCTTCATAACCTCTTTCTCAATTCATTTTATATTTCATAAGCAAATTAGGCAACCATGTCTCAATCATCTCATTTGCATCATCATAATGAAACAACTCTTCATAACATCATATCTTTCACATTACATTTCATCATCACATCTTGCACATTTCACTTTTCATTATATTTCAAATCACATTAATCAATTCATTATTCAAATGGATATAATCAATGGCATTAACACATATTTTACATGCTCATCACAACATTCACATTATAACCAAATATGTCTCAAGTCTCAATATCATATGAATGTATGCAATAATGTAGTTTGTACTTACCTTAAAACCAACTTACACCACTCTATACACCTACTCTTCCAAGAATCCTCAACACTTAGGTTAGGGCAATTCAACCTCTTCACAACCTAATCCAAAAGGAATATTAGCAAAATGACCATATGAATAGTAAATTCTGGTTTTAGACTCAACTTTATCCTTATTTTGAAAAATTGTATAAAATAATCTACTTGACTAAAAACTCTAAAATTTTTACAGAACTTAATTTTACATCTTAAAATAATTCCTTTAAAATTTCAGATCAAACTGAACACAAAATCTTGGTCAAATAGTTCACCCAACCAGACTGCCCCAATTGCCCTGCATCCTGGCAGCAGTTCTGAACTTTGTGAATTCCATAAATTAAATTCAATCAACTTGGTTCCAAATTATTTTTCTCAAATACTAGACTCTCTAAGAAACAACATATCCAAAATTCAATTGGATATGATTTTTCTACATTTTATTAAAAATCCTGAAATATAGCTGTCTCAGTTAAGGTACCTGCTGGAACAGGTCTAAGAAAAATAATCTTTCCAAAATCATAACCATTCCAAAATCGAATCAAAATATTTTTCAGTCATTCTAGACTCATAGAGGCACAACATATCAAAAATTCACTTCAAAAACATTTTCCTATATTTAATTAAAAATCATAAAAGTCACAGCATTTACTAATTGTAAAACAGAAAAATTTTCACTAACCACAACTCTTACTCTTCCATCACCAACACCAACCTAACTTCTTATCTTTAATTCCATTTCAACACATACAAACACACCACAAGCAATCCTAACCATATTATCAACACCACTTCATCAAACTCAAAAATAACTTCAAAAACAACAAGAGCAATCAAGAAAGAACTTACCAAAATAATGAAATTTCTTGATTTTCCAACTTGTTTATTTGAAATCTTCCTTCAATTTGATCTTATAAAATCAAAACTCTTCTTTGCTCTTTTGTCTTTGGAGTACACGGCCAAGGAAAGAAAAAGAAGAAAATGAAGAGGAATTTAGAGACAAAGTCAAATATATGGTCTTCAAACATTCTCCACCAAGCAATTTAAAAAGAAAATTACTTAAATACCCTCTACTATATATATTAACTCCCTTTCATTTACTTGCCCTTTAGTAATTTCACAAAGAACAAAATAAATATCCTCATCCCTTGACCAACACATTTGACTTGTATATATGTTGTATATATTTCCATATACACAACATATACACTTTCCTTTAAATTTCTTTTCTCTCCCAAATTAACATATACATTTTAATTCAAATAAAACAACCATTATACTAAAATTTCTAGGCACATTTTGGGATATTACAAAATTACATGATGTTTAACTAATGAGGTACCCACCAAGTAGAAACATACCTCTTACAACTTTTGGAAGTCTAAATTGATTGATAAAAGTAAATAATCATTCATCATAAATAAATCATTCATCAAAAGTATTAAAATAAAATATAAAATAAACATCCATCCATGATAAATTAAATAAATCAAGTATTGAAATTAAATAGATTAAAGCATAAGAGATAAACCAAGGTATAAATAAATATGGAATTGAATAAAACAAATAAAAGTTCAATTATAGCTACTGTGACTTTTTATGGAATTAAAATAGATTAGGGTTTTATGTTTTAAAAGGTTGGTAAGACTCTTTGATTAACCAAATTAAGGTTTGAATGGTGAAATCATGAAACTAGGGTTTTAGACACTTTGAAATACTTTTTAATTCATGATTTTAAATAGTGATTTAAGCTACTGTGTGATTTTTTCTTTTAGTTTTCATGTTTTTATGGTTTTTAATGTTTTAAAAGGATCATGGTTCATAAAAATTAAGGTTTAAGGTTTTAAAAGGATTATGGTTCATTATTTTAGGTTTAAAAGTTGAATTTTGAATTTTAGGCTTTAAAATTAGGGTTCTCGGGTAAAAGAATTTTTAGGGTTTTTAAAAAGCAATTTGATGATTTATGAAGTTTTATGAATTTAAAAGCATGGATTGAAGTTTTTATAAGTAGAAAAGATGTTTTTTAAGGCTTTTTGAATGAAATAGAACCTACTTTAAAATCTTAAAAGAAACATAATTTGATTTTGGTTTTGTTGAAAAATATGTTCAATTAGTGTTTTAAGATTTTTAAGAAGAAAAAATAACAATTTTAAGTCTTTTTAGAAAAGAAGGTCACGTTTTAGTGTTTTAACTTTGGAAGAATTGAATTAAAGTTCTAAAGTTATTGATTTAAAAAACTCTAATTCCATAACTTAGCTACTGTGTAACATAAATCAATAAGGAAAATCACTTACCTTCTTTTGTTGATTCTTCCAAAAATAATTCTTCTTGGATGAACTAGCTCCAAAGACAAGCCTTTGTTGCTTTTGAATTACTTAATTCGTGCTGCTACTGCCTTAAAAATCAATTGAATTGAATTGTTGCTTTTCCTTCCTTGATTTGGTTTCCAATCCCAAGCTCACTGTGAAAATTTTTTTCTCCCTTAATTTGGTTTAATTGATCCTTATTTATAGTGGTTTTTAGGTTATTTCATCATAATTCCACAAAGAAATTAATATTAATAAAATAAAAGAAATTAAAACCTAATTGGATTAGGTTTCAAAAATTTTGCGTCAAAAATTTTTGCGCTGGCGAAAACTGCGGCCGGGCCCGTGGTTGGGCGTGTGGGCGCCCCAGCCCGCAGGAAATTCCTGCGGGAAAGAATTTCCTGCGGGCGAAATAACTTGTTTAGTTTATTTTTGTACTTATTTTTAGTATGATTTTATGTGTGTTTTAGTTAATGTTTTAATTAATTTGTGTTTTAAGTATGTTTAAAGTGTTGTTTTTAGGTTTAGGAGCAAAAACACCCTTGGAAGATCAAAACCGGGCAAGAAAAGCATGAACCAAGCAAGACATGGCCAAGCCAAGCAAGACATGGCCATGTCCCTCAAAATTTCTTCAAGGCAATAGCTGACACACCCAGAGACACGGCCAAGCCTCTGGCCGTGTCTCATTCAAAAGGCAAAACAAAGAACAAAGAAAAGAAAGAGCAAAAAAATGAAGGTAGGAAGAGACACACTCAGAGACACGGCCAAGCTTGTGGCCGTGTCACATATGGCTTGGCCGTGTCCCATTCATGCCAAGAACAAAAGAGCAAGCAAAAAGAAGCAGAAACGAACACTGTCAAGGGACACGGCCAAGACACTGGTCGTGTCACATGACACGGCCATGTCCTCTGGCCGTGTCTCAATCTGTATCAAAGAGAGTGAGGGACACGGCCAGGAGCTTGGCTGTGCTCCAAAGAAAAAAAAATCAAGAGACACGGCCAAGCTCCAAATGGCTTGGCCGTGTCACCTCTCACAACCAAAGAGAAGAAAGAAAGAAAAGAAAGGTCCGATGAGGGACACGGCCGTGTCCCATGAAAAATCAAGAGACACGGCCAAGCCACTCTTGGCTTGGCCGTGTCACCTCAAGGAAGAGACCAAGAGACACGGCCAAGACATCCTTGGCTTGGCTGTGTCACACCAAAATTATTTGAATTCTTTCAACAAAGTGGGGGACAAAGTGGGAGACAAACACTATTGCTTGCCAAAAGAAATATTAAACAAATAAAAAGTGGGGGACAAAGGGAAATGGGATGAGTTGGAAGGCATGGGTGTGTATTTTGAATGAATTAAAAGGAGAGGAAGAGGAAAATGGGAAGAGTTCTTGGTTTCTTGGAGCCAAAATTTCTGCAAAACGTGGGAGAGGGAGAGAGTGACACTCTCCCTTGTCCCTTCACCTCCAAACCTCCATTTCCATCCTCTCCACCTTCTCCATCTTCCATTGATAGGATCTTTGAGGTTCTTTGGGATAAATTGGTTTACAAGTTCTCAAAGGTTGAAGAAACTTCATTTAAGGGAGTGGTGACTTGAGAAAGCTCCATTCCATCTTCCAAAGGCATATCCATTGAAGGTTGGTGACTTGAGAAAGCTCCATCTAAAGGTTTGGTGACTTGAGAAAGCTCCATTCTTCATTGCAAAGGGAAATCAACCATTGAAGAGGGCTTGAGTTCTTCATCAAATACATCAAGTGGAGCTAGAAGGAAGACTAGCAATCATACTCTTGGCATCTTCACAAGGGGTTTTTCTATTCTCTCTTTTAATTCATTTCTATTGTTGTTGTTGTATTAAGAGATTGATATTGCAATGAACAATTTGTATTTGTTTTATATTGAGTTGAATGAA